>CM060108.1:5470144-6670144 GCA_030522415.1 Channallabes apus
CCGTGCACGATCCTCCACTGCAGATCAGCTGTGCGCTTCTCTGTAGGGGGTTTGAACAGGGACCTCCAGCTACCCCGTGGGGAAGAGCCCGATGCCAGCAGATCCGACCACCTCGACTCCTTTACCCCGGCCAGAGAGTTCTGATGGATCACCTTCACAGTAGCAGTGTATAAGGCTTTCTTCGTGGCGTTTTCAAAGTCCGTTAGTTGTGGTATCTTAAAAGTCAGTATTCCTCCGTTGTTTTCTGTTCGTTCTGCTGCTGCAGAGATGGAGAGAGGGGGGAAAGGTTGCTGGTCCCCTCCGGAGTCCCGTTCTAAGGTCTCCTTAAACTCTGGAGGCAGCGCTAGGATCACTTCTCTCATTATTTTCTGCAGTATACGTTGAGACTGGATTTTCGTCTCTTCTGCAAGCATGGTTGTGGGTTTCCAAGTTCCACCAGCCCTCAAGTCCCCAAGTTTCATAATTCCGGCTTTTTGAAAACGCTGACGTAGATTCTTGGATGTCAGGATTGTTGCTGGAATCAGTGGATTGCTGAAAAGGGGTTCTTGGTTTACACAGAGGCGTGGCTGGTCTCCTGTTCTGCTGATTTTCAAGAGTGAAGACCACGCCTTTAAAACTGTCTGATAGAACTTTGATGTTTTAGATGTGTTGATCTCGTCTAAGTTCATGATGAACAAGTGTCTGTCATATTTTAGATCCTCGACTTTTTGAAGTAGTTGACATGCTGTGTTAGTCCATGTTGTCTCATTCTCGTAGAGCAGTCTTTGCACAGTCTGAAGACGGAATGTTTTTATTCGGCTTTGTAGGTCGATTAAGCCCTGGCCTCCTTCCTGTGTCGGCAGGTAGAGAACTGGTGCTCGTGTCCAGTGCTGCCCGTTCCAGAAAAAATCCACCATCCTTCTCTGAATCTCTCTGACTGTTGTTTCCGGTGGTTCCGTAGCTGTGAACTTGTGCCACAGCATCGAGGCGACCAAATTGTTGGCAACCAGCACTCTCCCCCTGTAGGATAGCTGGGGCAGGAACCAGGTCCATTTTGACAACTTTGCACTTACCTTCTCCACCAATCCCTCCCAGTTTTTCTGCCTGTAGTTTTCGTCCCCTAGGTATATTCCCAGGTATTTGATGCCTGTTTTTCCCCATTGCATGTTCCCCGGGAGTTTGGGAACCTGTTTTTCTTGCCACTGACCTGCTATTAAGCTTTCGCATTTGCTCCAATTGACACGTGCAGAGGATGCGGCCTGATATTTTTTTAGGCCATTCGAGAGGACATTCATGTCTTCTTGTTTGGTGATAAAAACCATTATATCTTCTGCGTAAGCTGATGTCACTACTTTGTTTGTTATCCCATAATCTACTAACCCATTCATGTTTTTTCTTAATTGGTGTAAAAGAGGTTCAATGGCCAAACTGTATAATTGCCCTGATAGTGGACACCCTTGTCTGATCCCTCTTTGTATTTTGAAAGGATAGCTAAGCCCTCCTCCAACTTTGAGTATAATAGCAGCATCTGTGTATAAAAGCTTGACCCACGCTGTGAATCTTGTTCCCATTCCAAATGCCTTTAATGTGTTAAAGTAGGTGTGGTCTACTCTATCGAAAGCTTTTTCTTGGTCTAAAGATAAAAAACCCAAGTCATAAGAGTTCATTTTGCACAGTTCTATCATGTCACGTATTGTAAAAACATTGTCCATTATTGTGCGTCCAGGTATGCAGTAAGTTTGACTTGTGTGTACTATTTCACCTATATATTCTTTTAGTCTGTTTGACAAACACTTTGATAAGATTTTATAGTCTGTGCATAAAAGGGCCACAGGTCTCCAGTTTTTTAAAAGACCCAAGTCTCCTTTTTTTGGAAGCAGAGATAAAGCCGCCCGTGTGCAGCTTGTAGGTAGTTTCCCGTTGTTAAAAGACCAGTTAAAAACTTCATATAGATCTGTTCCCAGTGTTTCCCAGAAATGTTTGTAGAATTCTGCTGGGAGTCCATCAATGCCCGGTGCTCGACCAGTAGAGAGCTGTTTTACTGCTGCACTTAGTTCCTGTAGTTCAATGTCCATGTCCAAGTCTTCCTTTTGTTCTTCTGTTAGTTTTGGTAATTCGTTTGTTATCTCCTCGCTGCATTTCGGGTCAGTGGTTTCCTTGCGGTAAAGGTCTTTATAAAAGTCCACTGCGATCCTTCTCATTTCTTCGCACGATGTAGTTGTGCTGCCATCCGGACGTTTTAAGTACATCATCTGGTTTTGTCGTCGGGTTTTCCGTTCCAGTTTGAAGAAGTAGGTGGTTGGGGCATCGATGTCTTTGATGTTGGAGATTTGTGATCTTATGAGGGCACCCTTGGCCTGTTTGTGTAGAAAGGAGCTTAATGTCTTCTTTTTTTGTTCCAAAAAGTTTCTTTTCTCACCTTCGTTTTTTTCAATTAGTTCATTTTCTAGGTTTGTTATATCCCTCTCTAGTTTTTCAACTGCGCCTTTATTTATTGCATTTGTGTGTGTTGTATATTGTTGACAGAATATTTTAATTTGTACTTTCCCCACCTCCCACCATGTGCCTAAGGATGTGAAATCCCCTTTCCTTCCTCTCCATTCCTCCCAAAAGATTAAGAATTTAAAACAGAAATTTTGATCTTGGAGCAGTTTTGAGTTAAAACACCAGTAAAAGCGAGGTTTTGTTTTGTCACGCAGTGTAAAAACTATTGTAGCCATGTGGTGGTCAGAAAAGCCACTAGGATGAATGGAGCTCATTAAAATTTTGTTTCTGTGAGTTTTTGTAACGTAAAATCTGTCCAGTCTTGCAGCACTTATTCTTTCTTCAGTGGTTTTTATCCATGTATATTGTTTTGTCCCCTGGTTCATTTCTCTCCAGGGGTCTACTAGTCTACATGTTTTAATTATGTTATTTAGGGCTTCAGAAGATTGAGAGTGCGGTTCTTCTGCGTTCCTATCTACTGTAAAATCTACAGTGCAGTTCCAGTCTCCACCCATGACTACAATGTGGTTGTTACCGTGTTGTGTAATTGCGTCTTTTATTTTATGAAATGTATTCACTCTTTCACTTCCTTTGTTGGAGGCATAGACGTTGGTAAATAAAAAATTTTGCCCTTCAATTTCAGCTTGTACTATTAAAACACGGCCTTGCTCTATCTCAATGCTTTTAGTTACATTTACTTTTAGTTTTTTTGAAAATAAAATTGCCACCCCGGCACTAAAATTTGTCCCATGACTAAAATAGAGTTGGTCTTCCCACCTCATCTGCCACTCTATCATGTTGTCTTTGTCACTATGTGTTTCTTGTAAAAAAGCGACATCTATGTTTTTCTGTTTAATAAATTGTATAACTACAGCTTGTCTTTTCCTGTCCCTGCCCCCATTGATGTTTAAAGTACCTACTCTTAGCCTATCCATGAATAAAAGAGGTAAAAAGAAAGAAAGGCATATGAGAACAGCTGTAACCAAAGAGACAACACCCATGTGATGTAGTTTAGTCTGGAAGACAGAGAGCACCCAGTGTGTTGTGTTCATTTTAACTTGGGATGAAAACGCTGCCATTTCTTTATATGATCTTTTAATCGCCATCTCATTTTCTTACTCAGATGGTCATAGTTTGTGGTACGCTGTAAATGTGCCACTGATGCTATAAATTTTTTGACATTTTTGAAATGGTCTTCGATGTTAATAGTTTTTTTATACGTTTTCTTCAAATATTCTTTTATGTCCTCGAGTGTGTAGAGTTGCTGATCTCCCCCAAAATGTGACACACTGATGTCTGATATATCAGAGTATCTGTCTTCTTCATAGTCCTCATCTATGAAGTCATCATCTTGCTCTAAAGGTGATGGTAGTTCTTCAATACTGCACGCTCCACCCATGCTATTTAACCCCCCCAATGAGGCTGATTCCCTCATGATGTTCGAGCCCTCTGCTGGAGCTTCGTCTTTCAGTGTGTTCCGAGTGCTTATTTTTCTTTTCTTTTTTATCTGCTCACCATCAGTTATTTCACTGTTCTCTATGGTGGATTGGATCCCATCCTGTCCCTCTGCAGTACCTGACTGCTGCGCACTGGAGCTCCCTCCACCCAACACCACCATTGGGCCTGCACACTCCCCACCGGAGCTCCCTTTCTCCTGCACTTCCACACTAGCTTCCTGCACCACATCTCCACTATCCTGCACCACTACACCCCCGCCCTGCTCCACATCACCACTATCCTGCATCAATACATCTCCACCATCTTGCACCATTACATCACCACCATCTTGCACCATTACATCACCACCACCCTGCACTACTGCACCACCACCCTGCACCACTACACCCCCACCCTGCACTACTGCACCACCACCCTGCACTACATCACCATCACCCTGCACCACTACACCCCCACCCTGCACCGCTACACCCGCATCCTGCACCGCTACACCCCCACCCTGCACCACTACACCCCCACTCTGCACTACATCACCATCACCGCGCACCACACTGGAACCCGCTCCATCCTGTCCCACTGCCCTGACCCCACTAGGCCCCGCCTCCTCCCTGCCCTGTGCTCTATGTGGGCAGCTGAACTTTTTGTGCCCGATGTCCCCGCATTCGAAGCACCTCATGCTCCCAGTGCTGGCGTACAGCATGTATGATTTCCCCTCATGTGTGACCCTGAATGAGATGTCCAGAGTGGCCTCAGTCAGGAACATGAGCACTGTACGCCTGAAGGACACCACGTGCTTCAGCGCGGGGTTTTTACAGTTGAGTGACAACATACTCATACTGCTCACGATCTTCCCGAATCGAGACAATTCCCTCTCTATATCCTCATCGGGGATAAAAGGAGGAATGTTCGACACGGTGACCTTCATTGTTGTAGCACCGAGCGGAGTAACGGAATAAAGTTCTCCACTTACCTTTACTCCGTGTTCAAACAGCTGGTGCACGAGTTCCCTCTCCTTCACAAACACCACCACGGCCTTGTTCATCCGCGACGCCGACATGATGTTCTCACACCCGACACACTCTCCTACCGCCAGTAACACCTGCTCCACCGACACCGCGGCGCTCACCTCACAGCGCACCCCGTGACGGAGCGAGAGAGGACGGACTGCACCGCTCGGGTGAGCCGCCATCCCTGCACCCCGCCACCGGATCAACAGCTACACACACCGACGGGCTAAAGCTAATAACGCCGCGTGATCGCTGCTAGATGTTTAATATATATAGTAATTATATGTTTGTGCTTTTAAACAAAAAGCTCAAAGTGATTGAAAAGTTTTCAAAAGAGTTTGAAAACGCTCATTCACTCTCACACCACCACTCCACACACCGCTCTCACACACACCACCTCCCAGCATGCACCAGAGAGAGAGAGAGAGAGAGAGAGAGAGAGAGAGAGAGAAACAGAGAGAGAGAGAGAGAGAGAGAGAAAGAGACAGAAACTGAGAGAGAGAGAGAGAGAGAGACAGAAACAGAGAGAGAGAGAGAGAGAGAGAGACAGAAACAGAGAGAGAGAGAGAGAGAGACAGAAACAGAGAGAGAGAGAGAGAGACAGAGAGAGTGAGAGAGAGAGAGAGACAGAAACAGAGAGAGAGACAGAAACAGAGAGAGAGAGAGAGAGAGAGAGAGAGAGAGCAACTGGATGAATATCCTGATTCATGTAAAGGGTTAATGTGTAATGTAATGGCTAATGAGTTTATCGCGGCATGATTATTGTGGTCAGGAATAATCTTAATGATAATCTTGAATTTTTTATCTTGTGTTCGGGTCACACAGATATCTAGTTGATAACCACTTAATAACACTAACCTAACCGTCCCTCTAAGCCCTGTTTATCAGGGTCCTCTTTAGTCTAACAGGAGAACAGTTGATGTGCTCTATATGTAAAAAGTTTTTTCTGCTTTAAAAATTTAAATTCCACTCTTTTTAAAAAGTTTGAAATGAAAAATCATTCATGTGTAGATTTAGGAAAAGATTTTTTAAATGGGATCTTTAAAATATTTATGGTGCCCCTTCTATCACTGCGGGTTCAAAATTCACAGGCGAGTCATGTGCCAGCTATTTTATTACTTTTTTTTTTTTTTTTAGCTGATAGCTAATATTATCTGTCTTAATAAATAGGAAGAATGTGAAAGGGGTTAAAGTGTGTGTTTGTGAGTCAATTACAACGGCAATTACTACAGTTACAGTCTGTTAATAGACAAATAACACTGAAATATACTTATACTAATAGACCAAACCCTTTTTAGATTCCTGTGTACATTAGGGATGGAGTTCAATACGAATTTATTATGAAGGATAATGCGTTCTAAATCACAGCTAGACTGTTGATTAGATTTGATTTAAAAAAATCACAGTGATAAAAATGTAATCAATTTGATTCAGTAGTACTAAAGTTTATTGTTTGATTTGTCTCAAGCAGCTTTATTTCTTACAGGATCTTTTTTAAACTGATGAAGAACTATAATAAAAGTATCTAATAAACATGTGACGTGTGTAGCTGATATTAAATATCATGTCACATACAGTGATGTTATTTTCCCGCCAATTTTCTGCTCCACGCTCCAGTCCAGTAGGTAGCGGTAGTGCACCAACCAACTCAAATAAGAAGAATAAGAAGCTGCGAAATACTGTACGGTGGAGGTTTCAAATAAACCGTTTAAAACTTTATATGGTTCCTGAAATGATTTCAAAAGCGTTAATTACTTCTGAATGAATTAACAATTGATTCAATTGCATAATCTATTAAATCGCACACCTCTACTGAGTACAAACAGTGATTTGAATAGAATACAACAAAACAGTTATTGAGTTTTTTACTATTATGTGAAAGATTAACATGAACAAGTTACTTCATGATAAATTTACAGCGTTCATCGTTAAGTTTGCTGACGATACGGTGGTGCTGGGCTTCATCTCCAACAACGATGAGTCGGCCTACATAGATGAAGTGGAGAACCTGGCACTATGGTGTGAAGAAAACTGCCTCCGACTGAACGTCAGTAAGACGAAGGAGCTGGTGGTGGACTTCAGAAGGGGACAACTGGACCACAAACCCCTCATCATCAATGGAGCTCCAGTGGAGAGGGTGAGCAGCTTTAAGTACTTGGGCGTCCACATCTCCGAGGATCTGACATGGACTGAGCATATCTGTGCTCAGACGAAAAGGGCAAAGCAGCGTCTGTACCACCTGAGGCAGTTGAGGAAGTTTGGGGTTTCCCCTGCTGTCCTTAAGGCTTTCTACTCGGGTGCTGTTGAGAGCATCCTAACACAGAACATTTCATCCTGGTTTGGGAATAGCTGTGTACAGGACAGGAAAGCCCTCCAGAGAGTGATCCGGGCAGCTGAACGCTGCTGCAGGTTAACTCTCCCCTCCATGCAGGACATCTACACCAGGAGATGTAAAACCAGGGCAGCTCGTATCATTAAGGACTTGTCGCACCCCAATAACGGACTGTTCAAACTTCTGCATTCAGGCAGAAGGTTCCGGGTCATTATGGCCAAAACGGAGAGACTCAGGAGGAGTTTTTATCCACAGGCGATTAGACTCCTCAACCATGATGGGCCACTCTCCCATTCATAGGACTGGTAACAGTTCACCCACACACTGCTGTGCTGACATTCCACACTGCACACTGCACTTTAGTCTGGACTGTAAGCATCACTTGCACTAACATCTTTATCCTGCTCAGATACACACTTTATTATTATGTTTACATTTGCACCTTTTTTTTTTTTTTTTTTTTTTTTAAATTTCAACTTCTATTTATAGATTATTTCTTTTCTTTTGTTTCTTGTTATTTGCACAAAGTAGGAGCGGTTCAGGATACATTTCACTGCGTGTTGTACTTGTATAACTATGCATGTGACAAATAAAGAATCTTGAATCTTGAATCTTGAATCTTGAATCTTGAATCATCCTTAGAAACCGCCTGGTCATTACACGACTTGACAAGACAGATGTTGTTGTCTAATAAATTTAGATAGCTCCAATTACTAAGTGGGAGTGGGAGATAGTAAACAAACAAACAAAAAAGTCCTACACTAATCTCCAGACTAATTACATACTAGTTTACAGATTTAAGCCACACCTACTTTGGGCTGACTCAGTTAGACTAATACTAAACTGTACTATACTGTCATAAACTGTCTACTGTTTAAAAATCTGCTAAGAAGGATCCTGGTACCTTCTGTTCCAGCGTGTTTGGGAATAACAGACAAACAAAATGTGAATTCTAACACCAGGGGTAAAAACGATTCATGCACCCCCAACCCCCCCCCCCCCCCCCAACAGCGTTGTTCCTGCACTGGTCAGATTTAAACTCCTCCTCTTGGCCTTGTGTGGCTGCAAATCACTAATGTAAAACTTTGATCAAGACGAGGAAGCGTCCCACGGCTCGCATAGATGCACATCCATTTCATTTGTATTTTGTAAATCTAGAAAATCTCAAACATGAAACTGTGACCGCTTACAGCTGCGTTAACCTCAACACATGAGAGTAGCTGCAGATTGAGTAGTGATCCCTCCCAGTGCCGGATTAACCCTTACATCGACTAGACACCTCTGAAACCAGGGCATTAGTCTAGTGGTGGTGGTGAAGCCCTGGTGGGAAAAGACGGGGCGGGGGGGTTGTGACCCAGTGCGCTTCAGTCGCTCGAGTGCGCGCGCGCGCCTGTGGAATACGCGCAACATTGTTGTTTTTTAAGATCAAAAGAAAAGAAGAAAAAAAATAAGAAGAAAGTGAGACTCGAGATCAAACGCGCTAATGAGAAGCGTGCACGAGAGAATGCATGAGAGATCCCCCCCTCTTCCCTCGGACCCAGAGCCGAACTCACGGGCATGTGGAGACGCAGCGCGCGCCGCTTCTTCGGGCTCTTCCTGGAGGAGTCGCGCGCCTTCGCGTCCGCCGCCGTGCTGCCCATTTTATCCTCCTGTCTGTCTGTCTGTCTGTCTGTCTCACTGAGAGACGCTCCGAAGCGCAGAAAACTTGTCCCAGCTGTCTGAGGAGCTGCACTCGCGGAAGCGTGACTAAAATGGAGCCGCTCCAGTTCCTTAACGCCGCTCTACGGGTTGCCAGACTGACGGGATTCGACTTGCAAACGCAGACACGCCCCACAATCACCTCGGGCCTCGCAGCCACGCCCACTCTACACTACACTGCGTTACCCATCACTCACTCACTCACCTCTGTACCGCCTTATCATGTGTACTGCAGTGTACAGGGTCGCAGGGGGCCTGGAGCCTATTCCCAGGAGACTTATCCATCACACACACACACACACACACACACACACACACACACACACTGCAGTGGTACCTCAGCATACGAACACCCTTGCCTTAAGAACAGTAATTCTGCAAGAAATTTGCTCCGGCGTTCAAAGCGTTTTTTCGGCGAGCGAGCGAGCTGATCTAAACCAAACGCCGGCTAATTTGCTTCACTGTACATAAGAGAGCTGCTCAAAACTTGTTTGCGGCAGTGAAAAGCCGAGTGAAGCAAGTCTACACATTTTGTGTGGGTTTAGTTTAGACGTTGAACCATAAATATTATCAAGGACGATAGCGAGAAGGAAAGTGAGCCGCTTTCAGTTTTGGTTTTAAAAGCAGCCGGTGCCAATAGGAATAATAAACTAAGCTAAGGTTTAATGTCAATTTATTTCATATTTTATCTAATTTACATGTCTTTTTTTTTATATTTTGATTATTTTTTATACACAAAGATATGATTTGAGTGTTGGAAAATGGATAATATTGGTAATACTTTTGGTTGGCTGTAAAGTTGGATCTGCATTTGCATTATTTCTGATGGGAAAATGTGTTTCACAATACGAAATTTTGCCTTAAGAACTCGCCTCCAGAACTAATTAAATTCGCATGCCGTGGTGCCACCATACAGCCATCATTTGTGACCGGCAGTTAGCCTAATGCATGTCTTTATCTTTGAAACCCACTAACCAGAGATTCATGCAAACACAGACCCGAGGCAGGAATCAAATCCCGAGCCTGGAGGTACAATGCAAAAGTTCGAACCACTAAGCCACCATGCCGCCTATTATTACTATTATTATTACTATAATTATTATAATCGTGTTACCTCAACATAAAAAATTTATCTTTTGCAGAGGCGAGTTCTTAAAGTTGAAGTTTTTTTAAAGCTCCAAGGCTAATTTCTTGCAAAATTTTAGATCTTAATTATCAAGCAAAAATTATCAAGACCAGGTGTTGGTGTGCTGAGGTACCACTGAGTTATTATTATTATTATTATTATTATGATAAGTTGGCAGGGTTTTTCAATTTTGTCTTCTTGGTAACACAACATCTTTTATTTGCTCTGTCAGTTCACATAAAGCTCACAGAGAGCTACTTAAAGTGCACTTTTACTGAGTCTGTTCTACATACTGACCTTCAGTATCTATATCTATATTGATCTATCTTCTACATATATAGAAAACTAAAATTCAGGTGTTTCAATCAATCAGGCTCCTTATCCCCAGTGAAGGACAGTCGTAATGCTTCAGCGTACCAAGACATCTTAGACACTCACTCACTTATCTTCTATAGTGCTTTGTCCTGTATTCAGGTTCGCAGGGACCTGGAGCCTATTCCAGGAGTCTTAGGGCACAAGGCAGGGTACACCATCGAGGGCACACACACACACACACACACACACACACACACACATACACTCAGTGTGCATGTGGGCAGTGGTAGCTCAGAGGGTTAAGGCACTGAGTTACTGATTGGAAGATCGGAGCTTTGATCCCCAGTTCCAGCAGGTTGCCACTTTTGGGCCCTTGAGCGAGGCCCTTAACCCCATCTGCTCCAGGGGAGCTGTATAATGGCTGACCCTGCACTCTGACCCCAGTTACGCTGGGATACGCGAAGAACGCATTTCACTGTGCTGTAATTTATATGTGTCAAATAAAGACGTGTAGCACAGCCACACAAAAGGGACACCTTCAAAAACGGGAAATTGGTTATGGAGCTAATGCTGCTCACCTGTGGACGAAGGCGTGCCCTTGCGGTTTCTGGTTCCCCATTGACAGTGGTTTGGTCACCGGGCAAGTTCCCGCGCCGCAAAGCATGGGAACCTGGAAGTGACGTGGGTCACATGGTCTGGCATAAAGCCGGAACCGGCATTGAGGCCGGCACGGAGAGATGATGACAGCACGCTGCATATCGTTTGAGACTGAGAGCCTGTTTGAGGATTACTTTTTGATAATTTCATTCAGTACCCAGCTCATTCCGTTTCTCGATCTCCCAGACCTACCATCTTTATCTGGTGAGATCGACCCATCTCTCCAACTCACCATTTCACCCCAATTGCCGTTTTTTCAGACACTGGACTATCATACACACACACTCACACCCGCATACATCGCGCACACACTTTTTCTATTTGTATACATTTTGTATATATTGGTTTGTGGTGCACCGTGTTTGTTTATTTATCTGTCTGTCTTGTTTAATACACTTGGTTTAATTTATTATAATTGTTTTGTGTCGCGTCGTATTTTGTCCAGCTGCGGTTGCGCAATACCGGAAGTGTTGTTTTCAAGCCCCAGTTTAGATTCCCGAATCCGTATTTTTGTAACCAAGCGGTTTTTTAAATCCAAGCGTTACATAGTGGTGGCCCGTACGGGGAATCTGTATTTAGGGATATTTTCCGGTTTTGTGTGATGTGGCTGAACAAAATGGACGATAATGTTAACATCGCTAATGCTAGTGCTAAAGCTAAGGCTAATGCTAGTAGTGCTGCTAAGGCCGACTGTGTAGTAGATTATAACATGCTGGTTGATGTAGAGGATGCATTTAATGCACGCAGTAACCCTACAACTAAATTAACTTCATTGATTAGTTCTTTATATATATCTGATAACCATGATAATGACAATGATGATGATAATGATATTATTGTTCATGGGTCTGATATTGAAGTAGTGCACACACTACAAAAAGAACTGTATCAATGTAAGAGGGACTTGGGGGCGCTTACTGATAAAGTGAGCTCCATAGAGCAGGATTATAGACAATCCATGGACAGCAGTCTCAACCGGGAAATCAGTTTTCGTGACGCAGTGGACGCGAGCTTGGAAGGGCTGCAGCGCTACTGCCAGGAGGCTCTCGAAAAAATGGAGAGAGCCATCGTTGACTGTTTTCTGCGACGGGACGTCATCTGGGAAAACCGGGTGAAGAGACTGCGTCTCACTAGTACGCCCACCACACACAGGTTACAGGCCTGCACCCCTGCATCCCCTCCAGCTCCTGCTCAACATCTGCCCAGCACTCCAACCACTACATCCACGGCCAAGGTAGACCCACCAAGCACTACTAATGGCAACGACGTTCCTCCTGGTGTTCCAGCACACTCCTCGGCTCTGCTCTCCTCCCCACTTTCTTCTTCTTCTCTGCATGCTCATCCATCCATCTGTGTGGAGTTCCCAGCCTTCTGCGATGCGTCAGAGACAGCTGAGGTGAGGAACTTCATCGAGCAAGCAGAGAAATACATGGAGATCAGACCCCTGACCCGCCCTGAGCTGCTGGGAACCCTCGGCACGGTTCTACGAGGGCCTGCTCTGAGTTGGTGGAAGGCGGAGAAAGGCAAGGTGAAGGACTGGCAGTCTTTTAAACAGGCGTTCATGGCAGCGTTCATACTGGACGACGACCTCGACGAAGAGGAAGACAACCTGAGGTCTCCGGTACAGCAGCCAACGAAACGCCACGGAGACTTCGCCGATGACCACCCCGCCCTCTGTCTCATGGGGAAACCTGATATCTCCGATGAAGAACAAGTGGGGCAAACCAGGGAGAATATCCACACGAGAGTGGAAGGAGGTTTAAGAGGAGCGGCGAGCACCATGGAACAACAGGTGGAGAGTGGCGCTAGGGGAGAGAAAGATCGCGAGGACCGCCCTTTTCCAGGTTCACACGCCATACCCCGAGCACCCCCGCCGCTGAAAGGAGCTGACACCCCACGTCTACCCACCATGTCCACTAAAGAGGCCTCCAGCTTCCCGAGCGACCTGAGCGAGATCAGCAGAGCCCAACAGAACGACCCAACGATCACGAAGCTGCTCTCCAAAGATCATCAAAGAGGCATACAAGATCAAAGGGTCACCTTCGAAGGTCGTCAAGGCGTGCTATATCGCCGGGTACCGGTAAGAAAAGGAGAGAAATGTCAGCTAGTAGTCCCCCAGTCGCTAATAAGAGAGTTCCTTCAATACTATCACGACAATCCATTGGGAGGACACTGGGGACAACTGAAAACCCTGCTGAGGTTATTAGAGGTGGCGTGGTGGCCGACGGTGCGGAAAGACGTCTGGCGTTATACCAGAGCTTGCAGCATGTGCCACCGACACAAGACAGGACATCCGTCATCACCCCGACAAAGACTTATCCAGGAGGAGGTGCAACAAAGAGCACAACAACTGGAAGCCACACAAGCCAGATATCACAATACCCGGAGGAAAGCAGCGCACTTTCAACCGGGAGAACTGGTGTGGAGAAAAGCTCAACCACACTCCTCCACAACAAAAAAATATTCTGCAAGGCGAGTGCCCCAGTGGGAGGGTCCAGCAGAGATAAAACCCAGAAAAAGACCAATTAAATACACAATGTCTTGGGGCTACCCACAAAAAGCCGAGGATTACAGTGTGGCGAATTCAAAGTGCTTGTGCGGACGTTCTCCTCAGACGCCGGAGGCTTGGGGGGGGGGGGGGTCTATGTAGCACAGCCACACAAAAGGGACACCTTCAAAAACGGGAAATTGGTTATGGAGCTAATGCTGCTCACCTGTGGCCGAAGGCGTGCCCTTGCGGTTCCCCATTGACAGTGGTTTGGTCACCGGGCAAGTTCCCGCGCATGCGCGATCGCAAAGCATGGGAACCCGGAAGTGACGTGGGTCACATGGTCTGGCATAAAGCCGGTACCGGCATTGAGGCCGGCACGGAAAGATGATGACAGCGCGCTGCATATCGTTTGAGACTGAGAGCCTGTTTGAGGATTACTTTTTGATAATTTCATTCAGTACCCAGCTCATTCCGTTTCTCGATCTCCCAGACCTACCATCTTTATCTGGTGAGATCGACCCATCTCTCCAACTCACCATTTCACCCCAATTGCCGTTTTTTCAGACACTGGACTATCATACACACACACTCACACCCGCATACATCGCGCACACACTTTTTCTATTTGTATATATTTTGTATATATTGGTTTGTGGTGCACCGTGTTTGTTTATTTATCTGTCTGTCTTGTTTAATACACTTGGTTTAATTTATTATAATTGTTTTGTGTCGCGTCGTATTTTGTCCAGCTGCGGGTTGCGCAATACCGGAAGTGTTGTTTTCAAGCCCCAGTTTAGATTCCCGAATCCGTATTTTTGTAACCAAGCGGTTTTTTAAATCCAAGCGTTACAGACTTAACTCATTCACACACTACGGGCAATTTTGGGAACGCCATTTAACCTAACCTGCATATCTTTGGACTGTGGGATGAAAACTGGAGTCCATCTTGGACAATGCTATGCTTTTTGTGGCAACAGTTCAGTGAAGGTTCTTTTCTATCCTAACATTACTCCGTCCCAGTGCACAAAGCGAAGACTATAAAGACACGGTTTTGTGAGTTCGGTGTGGAAGAACTCGAGCGGCCCGAACACAGAGCCTTGACCTCAACCCCATCGAGTATCTTTGGGATGAACTGGAATGGAGATTGTGAGCCGGGCCTTCTCGTCCAACATCAGTGTCTGACCTCATAAACGCTCTACAGAATGAATGGACACGAATTGCCACCTAAACACTCCATGGTCTTGTGGACAGCCAAGCCGTTATGCTCCATATTGAAGTTTGTGTATTTGGATACAGTGTCATTGCAGGTTTGGCCAAACACTTTTTTTCTATTTAGTGAAAGCTGAATTTTTAATGTGAAAGAGGAAAATATCTGGCAACCCGGGTCGATTTCCTCTTATAGACCTGTCAAAGCACAACTGCAAAACACAACATGTACAGTAGGAAGTGTGTAGACTCTCCAGAGCAGAACACACACGAGGTTGCCATATTAGTGAGATACATCTCAAAGGCATGCTTACTTTGACTTTTTGAGTTGAGTTATGCACCTGTTAATACACTGATCCTGGACAATCTTTTAAAGTTTAATCTTTTAACACACACACCAGATTTGTGACACTGTGGCTAAAGCAACATTACAGGATTCATTGTATGCAAATACTATCCAAACGCTGGGGTTGCCAGAAACACTTCAATTCCCTCCTCTAACAGCTCTCTGGTGTCTGTAATTTCCTTTATAAAATATCAGCCCTTCAGGCTAGCAGTGTTTCTGTCAAAGGTGATGTTTCTTTTCTGAATTACATACTTTATGGGAATGAAACAATCAATTATTTAATAGTGGCATATTTATGTATAATTTATTTTCAGTATTTTTTTAATAGTGTACATTGTTTTGTTTTTTTGCATGCCATATTATGGTTATATCTAACTGATGAAAATCCTGCGAGTTCAGATCCAGGTGATGCCCCCATGCCATCAGTGGCACCTTCACCCTCACGTGTCATGTGCTGACAAACATGTGAGAACACTGAGCACACACTGGTGGGTGTGAGCAGGGAAAAAGTTGTTTAACAACAGAAGCACAGAATGTGAAAGAGAAGAAGTGTAACAGTAAAACACTGCATGATCGTGGTGAGACTTCCACCAGAGGGCGTCTCAGACTGTGTCCTAAATTGTGTGCTACGCACTAAACCTCCAGACGGTATCCCTCCCTCCAGGCTGTCTACCTGGATGCCACTGTTTCACAATAAAGACATGTGAACCTTACCCCAGCAAATTAAGTACTAATTATGGAAGGAGTCTCCAGTGTCAGTGATTTGTAGCAGTCACAAACACGTACAGTTTCACCATACCAGGTGTTGATTATTTCCCCATAACAACATGAGACCATCAGAGTGTTTTATTCATTGGAGTACTTAACATGAGATTTAGAGAGCATGTAAACTTTGCATGTGAGATATTCATTTAGAGTATGTCATATTCTGAGGGTCACCCTTGACTTTACGCATTTGCAAACTTGTTATGAGGATAAAGCGGTGAAAGAGTGTGGTTTGGACAACACTCTTGAAGAAGAGAGTAAACAACATTACGTGAGAAAACACACTTAATGATTGTTTAAAAAAAGAAAGAGAGAGATGGAGGGGAAAAGGGGGAGGAGAGTAAAACGGCTCAAGTCTGATATCGAGACAAGATTTGTGGAATCGGAGGCAATGCATGCACACACACATACACGCACGGTCCTGCTGTTCTTCTAAAACGCACTTAACCATACATATACAAACCCATGAGCACACATTAACAGCTCAAACAGGAGTCCTAATCGTGTGTGTGTGTGCCCACTGGAGGAGTTCTGGAAGTCAAGGTCAGTCACGTTTCATTTACTTTTTGTACACAAAGGTTAGGAATATTAAGGATGTCACTTATTAACAATAATCACAAATTTAACAAAATCATCTACCAAGAAATCTATCTGATCAGGGATAAAATGGTTAGCGAAGATATAAATTCATATAAATGTATTCATGATAACAATCATTTCAATAACAGGACAAAAATGAATGGCATTGCCCATATGGCAAAAAGAGATAAATACATTAATGAATCAACCTACGCCCTACTAGCCATACTTTATAAAAAGATTTAGCATGGTCTAGGAGAAATGTAATTTTTTTTCTTGCTAGTCACCTTAAAAAAAAAAACATTTAATGACAAGAAAACAAAACTGTCATTTTTACCTGTTTTTAGCTCAGTTTAACATTCGCGTGATGTTACTTTAGGCTCTCATTTACTATATAGTAACAGTAGTTGTTTTTTTAATATAAAAAAACATAGCTTGTCATGTTACTGAGAAACAGTAAAGCGTAAATTTATCTTTCTTAAAGATGCCATTTAGGCTAACTTATGCTAACTGGAACCATCATGCTAGCATGTTAAACACTACATCAAGCTGTTGTAGCGAATAATTAAATGATAAAGAAAGAGCCCCCAAGTTGCGCAGCGGTCGCAGAGATCATCCAGAGATCTCAAGTTGGAATCTTCGAATGTATCCTCCCGCAGCCGGGAGACTAGAAAGAAAGCTGATTGGCCGAGCTCTCTCAGAGGACTCTCTCTTTATCATTTCAACCTGGAGTTCAAATCAAATACTCTACCTCATCAAGCTTTTATGATGTCAGCAGTTTTAAAATAAAAAACAAATCGTTGTTTGATTAAAAAAGTTTTATAGATTTATTATTTTGTAGATTTATTTTAAAAAATTATCATTTCTAGCCGAAGATTAAAAGCAGAGACTTTTCTTATGACTATATATAATATACATGTTGTTGTTGGTCTTTCGACTGCTCCCGGCAAGGTGTCGCCACGGTGGAATATCCAGTCCGCAACAGCTTGGCACAGGTTTTACACCGGATGCCCTTCCTGACGCAACCCTCCCATTTTATCCAGGCTTGGGACCGGCACTGTGTCCACTGGGGGGTTTGGGCACTGGAATCAAACCCAGGCCTTCTGCATGGGAGTCGAAACACCTACCACTGAGCCACTAGTGCCAACTCAAAATATACGCTCAAAGAAATCAAAGGGACAGTCCCAGTTTGATTTGAACACATGCAACCATACAATGGGGGATTTGATTCAAACTGGACTAAGTGTTCCCTTAATATTTTTTGAGCAGTATGAACATATACTACAATTTATATGAAACTGTATTTCTAGGGGACAAAATGGAGATTTGTTGCTAACTAAAAAAATTATTAGCTAACTATCCAGCAAAACAATATAGTTGTTTAAACAGCATAAACAGTATTTTTATAGCCAGTAGTAACAGAAAATCTTTATGAAACAAACTAGCTAGTTAGCAACAATCTCCTTTTCTAATGTTAGCTTTTTAGATTTTCTTATTAATTAATTAGCCAGTGTTAGCAGGAAAATTAATATTCTGTCACTGCTAGTGTGTTAGCAACACAGACTCATAATTGTATCTTTGTCCATTGGGGAAAAAAAGCTTATTCTTCAAGAGTTTGCAACATAATGCGTCTAACCAACTAGCTATAGCTAGATTGTGGATTTATCTAAGCTTATAGCTAACAGGCTAACACAATCAGCTGTTTATGAACATACCGTCACTGCTAGCTATTTAGCAACACTGTCAAACCACTACTTTTTTCTTCAACAACACTACTTCATCTTTCTATATTACTATAAGAGCTGATTTTATTTGTAGTAAGTTAGCCCATGCTAGCTAGTCATATGCTTTATTTAAAAAAATATCCTGTCACTGCTAGCTGACTAGCTGGCGATACTGCCAAACATAGTTCTCTAAAATAAATAAACAAATATTAAAACAAACCATAACCTTATACTTTAAACACAAACTAGCTATTAGAATAAAGTAGCTGAGTTTCTAGTTACTATACAGATTTTTACTTTATAAGTCAATTTCTTTACATTAACAGAACTACCAATAAATCAGGTTATAAACATGTTGCCTGGGTTAGCCAGTTAGCAACACTGTTTAATGCTGTTTCTCAAACAACCTCATTTCCATCTCATAAAAGAGCGAATCTGCCTCAGAAGTACATTATCCAGAGCAGAGCTACAGTAGCGTGAAATCTCAACAAAGAAACGACAAAAAAAAAGCAAAAAATGTTGTAGATTAGCCTGAGTGAGCAGAAAAGCTTTACTTTTTTTTAAATATAGTTTTGCTGTCTAGTACTTGTTAATATGAACTGTTTATTATTATTATTATTAATATTATTGAAATTGTTTAGGAATAACATTGGCTCTTTCTATAATGCAATGGAATTACACTTTATTTGTTGATTTAAAAGGGGGTAAATGGCAGTAAATGGCACTTAGGCTAAAGCATTGTGAAAACAGACTGGTTCTGCAGTCTAATGCTGTATTTGGGTTTGCTGTAAAGTTTTAATGCTGCTCCTCATGTAAACACTGCTCTTATGTTTATTGCCATGGACTCCTGAGAGAGAGAGAAAGCGAGTGCCCTTCATAAACACAGCGTTGGGTTCTGCTTAAGACGTTGGGTTAAACACTAGAGAGACAGTTCGCAGGAGTAAATTAATTTATTAATGCTCTATGGGGCATGAAGCGCTGCTGTGAAGAGCGAGAGGGCAACGTCTTGGTTTTATTTTCCCATTGCGTCAGACAGTGGCATATTTTCCAGCTCGACGTGTCATAGTGAGAAGTGTCTGGAGTATGAGAGGCGTTCAAATCAAACTGGGACTTTTGACCGTGCATAACAACAAAACACAAATATGAGAGAAAGAAAAACTCCCTGTATTTCTTTATATAATCCCCTGCTGAATTAATGCACTTATCTTAGCTTTTCACTGGTGCTTGGATGCCATGAGGCAGAAAGTGTTTATGATCAGACTGCCTCCTTCACGTCTAAAACGCTGGCCTCCCTGTGCAAGTGGTGTTGGCGAATGACTGTCTGTACGGTTCTCACAGACACAGTAGATGTGTCTCTTCCGCAAATTGATTTCTAGGATCCATCGTTCCACTCGCTTGTTCACTTACTTCTTTAAAATGTTCGCACTGTTCATATTTTTTTACTGCTGCTAAGAGTCTCATCACTGGCTTCTCCTGTAAATATCGATCGCTTTTACGTCTTCATTCACCAGAAATGTCATCCCGGTTTGATTTGAACGACCCTCGTAGTTACAGCGTTATACTGTACTTCTCAATACTCCTCTAAATGCCACCAAGAGAATGCTTCATTAAACCTCTCATCTCATATAAACTAGTATTTTTTTGGGTCAATTATTTTAAATTTTATGGACAGAACATGTTTCAGGATTTATCTTATGAGCAGGAGACGAGAGCCTCATCTTTCTCTTTAAGTGCACTTCAGTATGTTTTTTGAAAAGACGCCAGTGTTCCACTGTTACCAAATTCCTGATGTTCATGTTCTACGTCCATTCATCATGTTTAAGCTCTCTGTGCTGGTAAGGTTCATGCTGGAGTCGGACTCTACCCTGGGAATTCACCACCTCCAACATAAAAAGGCATGACAGTGACGCCAGGTGTGAAGTGTGTTCTAAGAATAGACTCATATCCATGGTGATCCTGACAATGATTGGGTGAATCGTCAAGATAAACAAATAGATTTAAAATTCTTTGTTTTGCAGGTGTAAACAATGCATACTTTGAACTGCACCGTCCCGGACCCGTCATGGTGCCCAGAATCTGATACGTGCGCCATGGGGAACCTAAGTACTGAGGATTTGGCGGATTTATGTAACAGCCGGACCATGTATGTGGAAAAGTATTTAGGACCACGCCGCTCTCCGCTCTTTCTTCCAATCTGCATTTTATATTTGGGTATCTTCTGCATCGGATCGCTGGGCAACGCACTGACGTGTACCGTGATCATGCGCCACCGCTCCATGCGCACCCCTACCAACTTCTACTTGCTCAGCCTGGCCATTTCAGATCTGCTCGTTCTCCTCTTGGGTTTGCCCTTAGAGCTTTATGAACTCTGGTCCAACTACCCATTCCTGCTGGGAACTGGAGGCTGCTACTTCAAGACGTGCCTGTTCGAGACTGTGTGTTTTGCCTCTGTGCTCAACGTTACAGCGGTCAGCGCTGAACGCTACCTTGCTGTCGTCCACCCGCTACGCGTTAGAAACGTCATGACACATGGCCACGTCAGACGGGTCATCGTTGTGCTGTGGATCGTATCGTTTCTTTGCGCTTTGCCCAACACAAGCTTGCATGGTGTGAAAACTTTGCCTCCAAAGTTTGGCCAGAGTTTTCCCGAGTCGGCCGTGTGTTGCCTGGTGAAGCCTGCCCGGATCTACTGGCTGCTCGTCCAGCTCACTGCGCTCTTCTTCTTCCTTGTTCCCATAACGAGCATCGGCGTGCTCTACCTGCTCATCGCACTTCAGCTGCAAAGGGAAACACGGCTACTGCAGAACGACGCCTTGCAATCAGGAGCGCAGCGCACACTGCAGACATCGCGTCATCGGCAGGTCACCAAAATGCTCTGTGAGTCATTCGTGTTAACTGGTTATTCCACAGGGAAGAAAACCGTTATGTGTTTGGCTAAATAAATATTAGCCCCCTTTATGAAATGAGCAGGAAACCAATTTAAATAAATCATGATAATGTTAATTTAATATTTAGGATAAAATAAAAGAGTATTTTTATTTCTTGAGTGGAGTAACAGTAGACCAAGAGCTTCATTACTATTTAGCATGCAGTTTGGGACATTTTAGGGGGCCCCAGTAACTCAGGGGCCCTTGGGATCATACCTATTTTTCTGATTAACACATATCAGAGAATGTTAAAGCACGGCCCATGTTTCTTAACTAGCTTGTAGTGGCAAACATCTAAAAAGCTCTTTCGCAGAGCTACAAAAACATTTATTTTGTGTTACTTTTGATCCCCAGTCGTGCTGGTGGTGGTGTTCGCCATCTGCTGGGCACCCTTTCACATCGACCGCGTCATGTGGAGCTACATCGACAACTGGAGCGATCAACACCATCGCGCCTTCGAGTTTATTCACCTGATCTCAGGAGTGTTCTTCTATCTGAGCTCAGCCGCTAACCCCATTCTGTACAGCCTCATGTCCTCGCGCTTCAGAGAGCTGTTCCGGGAGGTCGCATGCCGAAATCCAGAGCAGACATTCAGCATTACACAGATCACCTTTCGCACCACGGGATGAGGAAAAACATGAACATGTTGTTCAGACTTTTTATTACAAAACATATTCTTACGCGTAAACGTTTAAAGATGGAGGATGGAAGAGTGGGACAGTTTCTAAAAAAAAAGTATTACACAGGAGTTTGAATTACTAGCAAGAAAGCAATTCTGTACGTGTATTTAGAGGTTCCTGTTTTGATTGTGTACCAAAAGTGATCGTTATCAGCACCACATTTATTAGCACCACCATTAACTCGTACTTTTACTTTGAATGAAACTGCTTTCAGATAAAAGTTCTCTCAGATAACTTCGTTTTTAGGTGATAAATATGGACCCTTTAAATATTAATATGAAATACCCGAATGACTAAAGACAGCTAGCTAACAACTGGTGCTAACAAGATTTTCATTCTGTCAGATCAGCTACGCTAGCTAGCTACGATGAAAGTAGGGAAAACAGAATAGTTTCCCCTTTTTTTCTTTTCAAGATGATGTAACATTATTTAACAGATTATTATGTTATGATCTGGAAAAAAAATAATTAAGTGACAATTAAAAGCCTTTTTGTACAGAATTTGCAGCATAGCTAGCACTGATGGTGTTCTACTGTCAAACTATTACATATATATGGCATATTAGCCAAACGTATTAGCAAACAACCTGTTTATTTAATGATGTTTTACTCTTCTCTCTCATTCCTGTTTCAGATTTCTTGTTTTAAATGTTGTATACGGTGGTACCACGGAATACGAACAACATTCTTGGTACAAAATGCAAAAGACCCACAGAAAATATGCGAACTCGCTTTGCTTGGCTTTCCACTGACGCAAACAAGTTTTGATTGGCTCCTGGAAGTAGGTGCGACTGGCTCGGTCGGTTGTATGTTGAAAATACTTCGCAAAAAATACTGAAGCAAATTTATTGCAGAATTTTAGTTCACAAGGTACCACTGTATATAAAACATTCATAAAGTTTAGTAAGGAAAATATAAACATCTTACCTCAGAATTGTGCTTTTTTTTTACCTTCTTGTTGCTCTTTCTGTATGAAAATTGGTTTCGTGTTTAAGACATTTCTCAAATGTTCTATTTACTTACTTTGCTGCTCGACTTAGCCTACCAGTCTTGATCTTAACCCTGTGTTGTTTTATAGCAGAAATAAAATAAATGTTAGTATTTATGAGACTGTACAGACAGAACAATCTTTATTTATGTAATACAAATATTAGACTCGATCTCGAGGTGCCAGTAAACTCCTTGTGGTGTTGCCCGGCTGATCGCAACACCACACTGTGAAGGAGAACAGAGCTTTTTAATGTCACCTCAAGTATTCAAACCCACAAGAAACTCACCCGTACATGGCTACGACTGACGCGTCTGTACGCAACCCTGGTAAACGCTATGGACAAACAGGCTGATTTACATGTTGTATATTCATGCGGCAGACACTTGTGACAGCTGTCTTCAGTTTCAAAATAGAAAATGAGTGATTTAAGCCTAATAAATATAATCACACGTCTGGGCTTCGGGTCGTTATTTTCCTGCTCATTCAAGTGAGAAATTCTTCTGTGTGAAATTGTAAATTGACTCAGGATTAGAAATAAAAAAAACTAGACACATAGATAACACTAGACACGTCTGGAATATCTAACGGAATATTGGACAAGTGACAGTAATGAAAGACAGGACAGTGTCAAGGAACGAAGCTTCTAGTGAGTCGGTGAATTGATCAGGAACCGAGTCAGATGATGATTCAATCATTTGGTTGGGGAATCAGTGTACGAGACTCCATGAGCGATTCAGTGAAACAATGAATGTTTGAAGAAAAAACACGTTAAAGCCAGACAGTACATCACAAAGAAGTATGAATTCTGTTTTTTTCTTCTTCTTTATTTAAAAATAAAATAAAAAGTAGTCAAATATAGCAGGATTTTTCTTTCTACAGGAATTAACTCTAATCCTTTGCATTTGGTTAAAGGAACCATAAGGAAAGACTGCAGCATGCAGGTGTGGTAGAGTACAGCTCCGAGTGTGTAGCTCAGGCCTTCTTCTCAGGGTACCTCCTCTCGAACTGGCCCACGTCAAACTTGCGCTTGCAGCCTGCGTAGTTCATGTAGCGCACTTTACCGAAAACGGGGCGCTCGGCCCAGCCCTGATCGTGAATCCCACAGGTGGACCACATGCAGCCTGCAGGCAAAAGAAGAGTAGAAGTAAAGATGGAACAGGAAACGAACTAAGAAACAAGAATGAAAATAGTAGTTAGGAAAAAAAAGAAAAAAAAAAGAACAAAAGATAACAGAAAGCAAAAATAATTACATTAAAACTAGAATAAGAATGAAAAGAGACACTAGAACAAGGATGATTTGAAGGAAGGAGTTGTGAGGTTTGGTTTATGAGGAAAAAAAGGTAGAAAGACAACAGAAGAAAATGAATGCATAGCGGTGGTTAATCTAATCCTCAGATCTTCTTAAAATAAACTTCATACAGGAAAGACACAATTGAGAAGAAACTATTTCAGGCCTTTGACCTTGCTGTGACCGTCACCCTCTTCCTGCTGGTTATGATGATCACTCATCACACAATCCTACCAGCGTTCACCCCCTCACCAGATACAACGAGAACTTCACAAGGATGGAACCCAAAAACGCAATGCTGCCGCCACCTAGTGGTGTAAATTAAAAAGATATGAAGCTGGAGTAGCGCTGCGTCCCTCACCCACGTATCCGTTCGGGTCGCAGCCGTCCAGCGCGTAGCGGTCGTTGAGGTAGATGGAGATGTTCACCGCCTCCTCGGGTGAAGACGTCCACTCCAGGATCTTCTTAGCCCAGTACATGCGCATGAAACCGTGCATCCTTCCCTCTTGCAAGAGCTGCCTCTGGTTGGTGTCACACACACACACACACACTTTATAATACTCTGTGTAGACATTTTATATAAGGACTTTGGTTAAACTGTGGCTAAAATGTCAGACTCGTTATTACTGTTGTTAGCGGCATTAGCCTCGTCGCTTTGGTGCTACAGCACTGCCTTTCGATACCTGTGCGGCGTTCCACAGCTGGTCATATGTATGTGCGTTTTCCAGTTGTTCTCGTGTGTACAGGTGAGGCCGAGGGTCTTTAGCGTGATCCTGCAGTGTCTTCTTCGCCCAATCATACGCACCTGGGAAAACGACAGCACATTAATTGATCGCTGCACCAAGTTCCCAACAACTCCTGCTGACAAATGAGGCAGAGGCCACGACAAATGTCCCTGAGCATGAGGTACATAGGCCACATCCCCTACCCAGAGTTTGAGGCAAATAGGCCACGTCTCCTTCACTATGGCACTCCTCCTGTGAGACTAAACACAGTCTTTCAACAGTGTGTACCGACCGTTGAGGTTGTCGTAGTTGTTGTTGTAGAAGCAGAAGTTATCGGCCAGCTCTCTGCGCACCACCAGCTCCTCAGTGAAGGAGGCCACTGACTCGGTCAAGCGTTTCCCATAACGCTTCACCTCCAACAGCACGCGCTGAGCCGATATCTGACCTGTGGAAGAGAAAAGCGATACAGCTTATAGTGTTCAAATTGTTTTTCAGCAGGTTAATCATTAACTTGAAGCATCCCTCTTAAAAAGACAAACACACACCTGAGTGGATCCACGGCGAGAGGTGGCTGAGTGCATCTGCGTTCGGGTTGTTCCTCTCCGTGGCAAAAAGACGCAACCGTTTGTCTATAAAGGACTCGAGCATGGCGATGCCTCCGGCTGCCCCTGGCTGCGCCCACAACACCTCGCCGACACTGCGGTCTACCTCCAGTGATGACATCACTTCCTCCCAATCCACCTTCTAAAAGAGCAAACATCTCGGTACCGCAATAAATAACCAAGCAACACAAACAGCCTCCTTTATCTGAGAAAAGAAGAGATGTTTAACTTTACATTGAGACTCTCCTAATGTTAGCTAACTAACTTTATTCACGTCTAGTTTATAACGTTAGCTGAAGGAAATTTTATTCTTGAGCATTAGCCGTCTAATTCTTATGCTAGCTTGTTTTTGGATCATGAGTGTACGCTAATGTAATGTAGCATTTATTCTGGGATTTCTTTCCCCCCCCCTTAATTGTTAGCTTGCTAAGTTGTTTTGTAACGCTCCTGAAGTTTGTTTCCTAAGTTGTGGATACTGCCTGAGGTTCGCTGGCTAATTCTGGTGATTCTCTGTCACACGTTGCTTCTCTGAAACCCTCTCAAACGCTCTGATTATGCGATGTGTCGCGCCTGTATGGGTCGTGGTCCTGCCTTTGCCGTTTTGGTGGACACATGAGGTACACATGTACCGAGTTCCCTCCAGTGCTTACACACCTTTCTCTCTCTTTGACAGAGAAAGCCTGATTTCACAAAGTCCACCAGGGGGCGCTGTGGCTACAGTATCCGTGGTGCAAAAAGATGTTTCATCTCCACAAGCACAAGTCACATTGTATCCAGAACTCTGGAGGAGGAGACGGAGGAACACAATTGATTTGATATGTAGTGTATCTTGTTTCTTCACATAATGGGGCAGAAACCAGTGCGTATGAGGATGGAGGCTAAAAGATGCAGCATCACTGCTGTACTGTTCCTCCTTGTTGTAGTTCTGTTCTTGACGTGCTCTTGTGTATTCAGGGGAATCCTTATCATCAGCATTGATTTAACTACAGATTAACATCAACAGGTGGGTGAAGTATTTGAAGGAGTGGTTTCTGCTACCAGTTCTGTTTAAACTTCCTGTGCCTCCAAAAAACTAAAAGGAAACTTTAAATGAATAAAATAGTCAGACCAATTACATATAAACATTGCAAATCATTTGTATTATTTTTTTTAATGCAAAATTATATCTTTAAGAATGAAAAACAATACAATTTACTAACTTTTTTTCCTTTTTCTTCTTGCCTTTGGCATGTTAAACAGTTCTGAAGCAGCGAGTTCACAGAGCAGTGAATTGTTCAGACCCGAGGAAAGTTTAATTTTGTGTGTCGTTGAACTGAAACATGCAGAACAGCATTACGCAAATCCTAAAAAAATATGTTCAAATATTTATTTATTATACATTATTTATTTTCATTAAATGTTTCCTTCTCTTGTCGACTGCACCATGTCACTTCTCATTAATGACTAAACCTGTATAACGGTACGAATACTTAGCAAGTGAGTGTTTCTGAGGTTCTGCCATGAAATAATGATCTACGTCTTTTTTTTTTCCCGAATGGAAAATGATGACGGATTTAGAAAATAAAATAAAAACCAAACCCACTGTAATTATATATATATATATATTTTAGTTATCTGTACCTGTAGTGGCTGGAATTTGTCACTTGTAAATGTGGTAAAGAATTGCACTGTTCAAGTCTAATCCCATGGGGCAAATAAAAATAATGTCTGTGGGATCTGCCTTCTTTTTAATTCATTTTCTTTTCCTGTTAAATAAAAAATTTACCTTGGACAAAACTTTACGTAGCTTTGAAGTGTTTAATTGTTTTCTCTACACGGATCAGCCACAACATTTAAAAGTATTAACATTAAAACCATGGAGGAACACACACGGAGCTTCTTGGTGTGTGCTGTAGCAGTGGATCCTTACTGTGCTGTGGATTGTGAGGTGGAGCCTCCGTCAGGCAGAATATTTTGTCCAGTGCATTTGGTGGATCCTCATTCAGATTGGGATCTGGAGAATTTGGGGGCCGAGTCAACATCCTTGAACACTTTTGTCTGCTGAGCCCCATGTGATTCACTGCGCGTTTCTATACATCTTATACCCTTTTATATCGCACATTCTGTCTCATTTATACATTTTATATATTTATATTTTAATAGCATTTTATTGTAACTGTAAATCTGTAGATTTTAACATTTATATACATTCTTTTTAGTGCATTTTGTTTGCGCTGACTCTGCATAGGTGAGAGAGGGGTACAAGTCCTGGGACAACTGCTGATGAAAAAGCAAATATGCCAAAGTATGAGCCGTTAATAACAGCACCAAAACTCGCGCCGAATCATAATGAACCGCACTTACAGCCCCGCGTAGGTGAGATAGGGGTATTAAACCTCCACCCTGTCATCTCATCGTATTCATTCCATAAGTGCGCTATACAACCCCAACAACTGACACTTCACATTGTTTCTGAAGCTGGTGAAGAGTGTTATCAGCTGTTTGTCCATCAACTATGATTGGATACCCGGTTCGTTTCACGGCCACATGTTACATGAAAATATTAGCGATATTAATTAATTAATGAATATTAATTTATCTATTTGTCTATTATGGCATGTTATTGTTAAGTTAACCCATGTCGAAATAAACTCTATTAAAAGAATTTACTGCAATGTTTAATTTGTATAGAAAGTGCCGTCTTTCTTAACGCTGTCATGCAAAAGGAGTGAAAACTCGATTCCTGAGCCACCGATGTCCGCTAATTCAGGACCTTCACTGTAGACAGCGCCGCGTAACGTAGGACGTAAGAGGCAGCGACTTAAGAAGACTCCTAAGAGACAGTTCGAGAAATACACTTAGAAAAGTTATCACTTAACGTAAGATATATCTTAAGAGTCTACTTAGCGCGCGAATAGTGTGCGTTATCGAGAAACCGCGCCCTGGCCCTTTTGAAGATCTTCTCCTGCTCACACACTGCTGCCGTTAGGACGCCTGCGAGTTTGGGCCCCGAGTGTGACTTGTATACTTTGATGCATAGCTACTGTACTTACACATAAACAAGTCAAACTCGGTACACTTCTAGAGCTCATTGAGCCGAATAGTTTTCACTATGAAGGTCATTGGCTCAATCCAACAGGAGGACAGATATATTGGGTCATTTGCAAAACAATGGAGACACATTACATACACACACACACACAAATTATTCTACACAAGCGATGGCTGGCCCAAGCACCCGCACCATCACGATCGCCACCAAATGTATAAATGTCTTTATTAATTACAATGATTAAATACAGAGGTCAAAATAATAGCACACTGCTATTATTTTAAACACAACTGTAATTAACTTCTTTCACAGGAATATGAACAGGAATATGAACATATGGAGGGAATATTACAGATGTTAATAGACAGTAAGTCACACTTGTGCACTTTTATAATTATAACCTGTGATTATATATTTATATATTTATCTGGTGGAATTCTCTAGACATTATGACGCGACGTTTATAAACGTTTGATACGTAAAAATGAAAACCCGTTAGTGACGCAGTTGCTGAGGATCCGAGATCCTAGATGAGGCTCGACTGTGACGAGTCAGCTTCCCCCTGATCGCTGCTCGAGACCCCAGTGTGTGTCAGTGTGTGTTAGTGTGTGTCAGTGTGTGGTACCTGTCTGGTGAAGATCTCTGGAGTTTATCCAACATGATGAGACTAATTCTGTCATTTCTTCTGGTTTCCGGGTTTAAAACCTGCCTTTGTGATGGTGAGTAACACGAAGGGGGCAGTTTAACTGTTTACCCGGATTCATGTTTTTAACTAGTTTTAACTAATTACCTACAGTAACACACTGGCTTTGTGTTGTGCATATTTAAAGCGTCTAAATGACTAAATGTCCCCACAGTATTTTTAATATTGTTCTCGATGTGTATTAATTTATCTAGACATTTTACTGAAGTTTTATGTGCTTTTTTTTGTACTTTCAATTTTCAATTCAATTTTATTTGTATAGCGCTTTTAACAATTGTCATTGTCGCTTCACTCCCTATAAGGTATTTAGCTAAAGATAATAAAATTAGTTCGACTGTTAGCTTTAATGAGTTTAATGAGGAGGGTTTGGTTAGACGATAGCCAGCTTTATTTATTATGAAGAAAGTTTCATTTTATTTAGTTTTAAGTTGTAGTTCAAACTTGTTTTTAACCTGTTTTTATAAGTTAGTTTTTAATCGGGCAGCTATCTATATACTTCAGTGTGTCAGCCAATTTGGTTTATTTCTTTAAGAAGACACTATTTTATTAATATCGGGGGGCGTTTGTGGCCCACCGGTAGATTACTGTCCAGTTGCCCCCCGATGCCCAAACTGCAGCAACTTGTGCAGTGCCGGTGTTATGTACTAAAATGCCCCCCTGCCATGGATTGCCCCCCTACATAATCACTATCAAATTATAATAGAACAGAAATTCATAGATTAATGCTTTACAAATTAAAAATTACAGGAGACAATACAATAAAATAAGCAATATGAAAATAAATATGGTGTACATGAAAAAATATAAATGTTTATATATTTTTCATATACTGTATAAGATGTATACTTTTATATTCTTTATTTTATAATAAATTTAGTTTTGTCAAATTTTTCATCATAAACAATGTTTATATATAATTTTTAAATGTTTATTTCGCATTTTTTGCATATTCATGTTCAAAGTCCTGAAAAATAAATGTGCCACAATATAAACATTATACAAGAATTTGTATTAATGGTCTTGACGGCTGTCACGTGCCTAGAGTTTATTATAATTGTAATATCATATTTGATAATAATAAACCTATGAATTTATGTTCTAATATAATCTTTGATAGGGATTACGTACGTAGTGGGGGGCAATGCTGATGTCATAATGTGCGAATGTCCCTTTATTATATGTATATAATGTCCTGCTATTGTGTGCAGAACAAAGTGACCTTCGCACATTATGACATCAGCACTATTGAAACATCATAATTACCATAGTTGTTATATGTCGCCACTGTGCTGATGTAATAATAGTGCTTGGACCCTAATAATGATCCGATGCACTGTTGAATCACCACCAGCTCAGGCCCGTATCAAGTCATCGGGGTTGCAAAATTGAGAAGTGATTTTTGATATCTCAAATGGTTTAGCTGTGGCGAGGCCTTAAACTTATGGCAAACAATTGGCTAATAACTTCTTTAGTTATATATAATTATAAAGTTATACAATGTATTATGTCATAATGGCGAACTCGATATGAGTAACATCACATTGAGTGACGTTACATTTAATGAAATCACACTGCTGTAGTGTGATGCTTTTTTCCTCCAGCATCCAGGTATTTTTGGAGGTCTTAACATGCTCAAAAATCACACAGATAATGTGGTGTGCCCGGGTGGCGATGGCACAGGTGCTTGACACCACACAGTGTTGGTGTTGTAAATATATTATTATTTACAATATCTATACAAGCAAAATATGGTATGAGTGCTAATATGTGACTCACCTAAGTAGCTGAAAAAGTGAATTTCCAGATAGCATCATATAACACCACGTGTCATAATACTTACTACTTCTTGTCTCACTATCCATGCTCAATGTTCTGTAAATATGCACTTATTTATAGATAAACACTATCAAATAAAACACAAATTTGCTAAATACAATGTCATGGCCTTTTATGTAGTGTCCGTAACTTCTTTAAATTCAGATCTTTCAATGCTCTTAATGTAATTGTCATTCAGATTTAACTTGGCCAATTTAGATTTCACATGAAAAGACATAAACCTGAAAAAGTTTATTGAAAATTATTCTAAAATGCAAAATTGTTAAGATGAATTTGACAATGGTTACAGACACTACAGATTTTCCCTTTTTAATGCTTTATCAAAAACAAGTATACTGTTATAATAGGTCATATGCTTCTAAAGGCTGAAACCAATTTTAGTATCAATACTAATATATATGAATATGAATAATTAGCATTTTAAATGATTATTGTTTGAAGCGAGAGACTATAGTGCTGAAAAATGGCCATTTTTGAGGCACATATAAAATCATCTCTCCAAAAGGGCTGAATGCTTGTATTTCCTGCCAGTTCAACTTCACCTACCGAGGTCATAAAGTGTTTATTTCTACAGGTATCATTTTTAAAGGTTCGTTCTGCTGTCCATTGTCCATCCGATACAACTCCGAGATGAAGATCTATGTAGCCCACCTTTTATAAATAGTTTTAAATCCAACTGAAACACCCTCTAGTTGAATGAAACTGGGAAGAATGAATTGAATAATCTTATTATAGTATAAACCTTCCTGCTTGGTGGAACTTGAATTTACAATTTGTGTTTGTAAGATGAAGTGAGACAATAACGTTTGTGCTGATGGCTGAATAAACAGGCAATAATTATATCAGCACGCAGGCGTACGTTCCAGATGATCGTGCTTTATGTAGAAAAAGGCCTGAGGGTATCACAGTAGACCTCGGAAGTGCCATTATAAACTGCTTCTTTGCCACTATGGATACAAAGTCAATTTTGTAAACACAAAACTAAGATGGTTTAGCAGGGGCTCAGCAGGTGAGCATGGAAAGACACTGGAACGCTTTAATAAGGGCTGGTAGTGTTTTATTTACCGTACTACTCTGATAATCTACGGTTGTAATCTACGGTGTCTTACAGAAGACCTAAAGGGTTAAGGGGCGTCATTCATACAAACATAAAGTTATACAATTTCTGCATCATTTGTAAAGGTGTATACATGGGTAGATGTACAGTAGCCCATGATTAAATGTTCATAAAGTATCATGAAGGTTTATTAAGTACACATGGAGATCAGTTTAAAGCATATCTCACACACGCGCACCACACACACACACACACACACACACACACACACACACACACTTTGGGAATACCACTTAGCCTAACCTGCATGTCTTTGGGAAGAAACCCAGTAAGCAAGGCGACAGTGCTGACCTCTAATCCACTGTGCTGACGCCCATAAATATGTGATGATGCTTTTTTTTATGCAGATCCTCCAGCAGGTTCTACAGATCCTCCAGCAGATTCTACAGATCCTCCAGCAGATTCTACAGATCCTCCAGACTGGTGCTACGTCTCCGGGCAGGGAACCGAGAAATGCAAAGGTAATAATAAATGATCACAGCGGAAGATTTTTGCCTTCAGTAGTTTTGTACAGTTTTTTTTCAGGTAAATTTTATTCTAATCCTGTTCAAATCTCTGTTGTGTTCAGACCCAAGTGAATGGTGCCTGGTGAATGGGACATGTGGTGGTGCCAAACAATCTCCCATCAACATAGTGACCAGTGGCATTGAAAAGCTGCCCAAACTGACCGAATTAAAATTCACCGGCTATGACGTGCCACAGACCATGACGATGAAGAACGATAAAAAAACTGGTAATCTTGTAACTTACTGTACACGTCATGTAGCTTATAGTAATATTTACCCAGTGGCACTGCTGAGATTGACAGGTGTGTAGAGGGTCTGAAAGGGAAACTCGGTCAGCTGTGTCACTTCCTCACCCGTATAAGTGTTCTCTGGGTTCTCTAATTTCTCCAGTCCAGGAAGTAACTGCAGTCTTTGATTAAAGACAGGCAATAATATGCAAAGGTCCGAGAGAAGCAGGACTTGTAATCAGAAGTCCTTCTTCAGCACAGTTCATGTAAGGATTGTACAGCACAACACTTTTCTACATCACCTACAGTTCCTTAGAAGGCTAAAAATGTGTCTGTAAACTTTACACTTACAGACGTGTTACACATGTGACAAAGCATAATTAATACACGACATACCATGACGCAGAATCAGTGTGAGCCTTGAGCTTGTTTCCCTTCAACAACACCATCCAAAGGAGTGTTTAGGTCACATGCAGTTGTCTAGGCGTCTAAAATGTCTTTATAACCTTTAGTTTGGACTCTGTGTCTTCAGTGGCCTCCAACTGTTTCTGCACCACGGACCAGTTGTATGTAAGAAAGCATAATAAGATGTATAATATAAATACTACATACTGCACCATAACACAGAATCAGTGTGAGCCTCGAGCTTGTTTCCATCCCATCTAAGAGTGAGGGGGGAAAGTGACACCCAAAGTGTATTTATTCCCTACGTCGTCTGCTTCGTAATCAGATTTCTGTTGAAAACATCCTGAGATTGATTTTGTGGATATTCTGCTTTGATATTATTATTTATTCTACGTATTTGAAGGCCATATCTGTTCTATAGCGCGGCCTTGGTGCACCTCGGTCAATCACCTGTTGTGATAAACCCCTAACTTCGGTATGATTCTTGGCATGTGTGTTGTTTTTTAATGCAGCTGTCTTTTTTGTCTTAAAGTCTTATCTGCTGTCTCATCATTTTCCCTTTTTCAAAGAGGATCTCTAGAGACATTTGTCTTTTAGCTAGCGTTAGCTTGTAACATTAGATTCATTTCATCAGCCATCAAAAACCGAGATGCCATCTGTTTCTCTCTGATTATTTTTCTAAATAACACACTCTGCAGACTCCTAAAGTCAATCAAATGGAAATGAAAGTAAAAGATATATTTGTAATTGTTTCTGTGTGCCAGTACCTGATGATCGTGGCTCAGTTGGGCTCCACAGCTCATTGGCTGGAGGCCACTGTTCTGTTTCAGAATTCCTTCCTTCCTCTATCACTTTCACTACAGTACACAGTGTTTGTTCCCTTTAAGGAAGTGCCGATCTATTTTAACACCTTCATTATTTCATTGCAGTTTCACTCGTAATCCCTCCTGGTGCCTCTAAGGCCACATTGACCTGGGCACAGATTCCATACAAGTACAGGCCTGTGAGGATCGATTTCCACTGGAGCAACGACGATAAGGATGAAACCAAACTAGGGTCTGAACACACCATTGATGGTACACGGTATAAAATGGAGGTACAGTCACGATTCCTTTTGGCACACTGACAGTCATAATAAACCTGATTATCTGATAAACTGATATATGTAGATGTTTGTTGATCAAGTGGAATGCAGTGTGTATTGATGTGAATCGACATTTCCCATGAGAAATGCAGTGAGATCCCAGGTTTTGAAAGTGTGTGATGTGGGTTTAATGACTATCTAAGATTATATCTGGTGTCTTGTTCACTATTTAAGATGAACACACAATACGTGCACGTTGTACTGGTAGCGAATAGCCGACTGTAGTGAGTATAAAGTATTAGAATTAGATTTGTTGACATTTGTTAGATTTGTTCTATATAACGTCGATATCAGAACAGCTCTTCCACAACAGCTGAGCTTCGGGTCCTTTGGACACCCCTCTAATCTCATGGTCGTTCCTGATATTTATTTCTCTCTACATAGAAAAACAATACTGAAGGCGTGTAACTCTTCTGCTTTGAAGAGTTTATTGAGACGTGTCCGCTACTTCTGCTCTGTAAAGACTTCATAACCGCTCTAAACTGTCCTCATGTAGACAGTAATCTCATGGTGCTTTATGGGTTCTGCAAATGCATTTGACGATATTGTTCTTGCCAGAACGATTCCAGAACAACTTATTTTCATGTCTTAAAATAGCGACTGACTGTCGTTGTTTTTTTTATTATTTAATTCCATAATTCCATATGTGTAATTTCATAGTTTTATGAAATCTCCATTAATGTTATATGATGTAGGAAATAAATCAGAAAACACATTGAATCAGATGGTGTGTCCAAACTTTTGACTGGGACTGTAGATTTGTAATCTCTCTCTCTTTTTCTCAGATGCAAGTCCTGCATGTAAAGGACACGTACACCAAGATAGAAGACGCACAGGACGACCCAACTGGAGTGGCAATTTTGGCCATTTTGATTGAGGTTTGCTTTTCATGGTCTGCTGTAATTTTAAGCCGTTTTACTGTAAATTATTTCTTGTTTAAACGTCATTATTTCTATCATATAATAATTAACCATCACACACCCACAGCTGAGCATGTAATGGGGAAACTACATAAATGTCTTAGTGTTGCTTTGGGCCAGAATCAGCGTCCAGAACATTTGACCCAAATACACCTTTCTAGAAATGTCCTGGAGGATTGAACTCCATTAACACAAAGTCTGTAATATATAAATATACAGCAGATCTGATATCTGGACGAATGTGCCTCAGCTAGTTTCACCTTTAGCAAACACTTTTGGTAGCATCAACATACCTCTGGCAGAACTTTGGTTAAATATCTGATTACTGTTCTTGACAGAATTGGTGGTGTTCAATTACATGTTTAATTTTAGCTTGATTTAAATTATTTTTGGAATTTCTTATTCCAGGCGGGGACTGATGATAACCCGGGGTACACTGGTTTGGTTACAGCTTTGGCAGATGTGGTAGAACCAGGTAGGCCTGTTTCAATGTGACACTTGCTTTCCCTAAACTTTGGGTTATATTTATTCATGACGTAACAGTTTGAGCCTCCAGACTGGCCTCTTGTCCTCTACATGTACAATAGTTGTTTTCTGCTATATTTATTGATGAAACAAACATAGAGTTAACTAAAAGACTGTACTAAGTAGTTCTAGGCTGCTAATAGGCAGATTGAGAATAGAAAGATGTGAGTAATTATTCAATAATATCATAGTTAGAATGACATTAAGTAGACGTCACGTTATCGATCCTATGAGGCAGCTTTAATATCTGCGACTTACTGCAGCTACCGAACAAGAACATCATGAATAAAGTGATATATGACCATAAACACACACAGTGCAGAGCCACCTCTAAATGATTAGATTAAAGATTAAAATAAAGAAATTGGAGGAAATGTTTTACTGTGACCGGCTGCAAAGTGCCTAAAGGTCTAATTTAAAGCAGCGACCTCATTTCCCCTCTCGTCTGTTCCAAGCACTCAGCATTCAGCATCAGCAGTAAACTGATCATCGGCCTGATCATCTGTCATCATCTGCACCTGGTTCTCGCTCGTTCACGCCGCAGATGATTTTAATATTTCAATGTTTCAAAGGTCGCTGTGTGTCTCTGATTGAAGATGTGAGACAACAGCCTGTCCAAAAAGAGGCAAAGAAACGTCCTCCACAAAGCCTGGAGAATTATTCCTCAAGGTCACCTTAATAAAATACAAGAACGCCTGGATATGTGGAAGCAAAATACAGAGAAATGCAGGCTGGCTCAAGACTGTTAGCAAAGTATTGTATACTTCTGTCACTTCAGTAGGAACATCTGTACACATGCTTTAATCCTTTAATCATCATTTAATATCTAAAGCCTCTTGACCTACAGTATATCTGCATGATTTCCTGCAGTAAATGTGCCAGGATACCCGTGTTTTCAATTCCGTTTTATTTCTATAGCACTTTTATCAACCGTCATTGTCTCAAAGCAGCTTCACAAAAAGGAAAAGAAAATGTACTTTCACTCTCTGTGATATAATTTTACTATTAGACATGAAATCATCTAGTGACAAAGAGTGATGGAGCGTTACAGTATGTCTGAGTAACTTATGATGATACGTTATTTTTTATTTCTTTGTCCAGCCACAGAGCAGCCCGTAACCATCACCCTGAATAAGTTGATCCTTCCTGTGGACATGAAGAACTACTATTACTATGAAGGGTCTGTGACCAAACCTGGCTGTCAGCCAGCGATCTGGATCGTGTTGAAGGATCGTATTAAACTTAAGCAAGACACCCAAGTGAGTCCAGTCATTTTAACGAGCTGGTTATGTGATGCTGTGTAACCTGTAGCCTAAAAGAATTGTCTGTCATTGGAAACTATTTGTATTTCTGTATCTCTGTTGTCTTGTACAGATTGAGAAATTCTACAACGTGAAGTATGACAACACCAACACCCTGGTGAAGACCTATAGACCGGTTCAGCCTCTTCGTGGGAGAAAAGTGTACGATGGGGGTATACCCAGCTCTGGTGCTGCAACCCTAGGGGTCAGCTTCACGTTCATCCTGATGTGTTTGATTGCAGCTCTGGGCTGTTTCCAGCTCGTATAGAGTCACAGAATCAAACAAAACATGTCAAAATGTCAGAGAACATGAGAAGTCTTGAAAGAACATCTTGACATTGTAAATCTTCAGCTTGGTGCTTTGTGCTGGATAGTGCTGAAGATAGATAACCAAATAAACAAATAAATAAACCCTTTAAATATATAACAGAAATTAAAAACTTAGCAGATTAATAAAACCGAACAAAAGTTTTAAATCACTTCATAGTGAAACGTTTTGAGTCGTACAGGTGATTTAAAAGAAAAAAAAAAAAAAACTTGAAAATACATAAAATTCTTGAAATTGTTAAACTTCAGCTCAGTGCTTTTGCTTAAAGATAGATAAATAAATAAACCCTTTAAATATAGGTTTAAAGCTTACAAGAAAATAAATAGATATTAAATACTAGCAGATGAATAAAACATGGCGGCGCGGTGGTGTAGTGGTTAGTCGCCTCGCACCTCCAGGGTCCGGGTTCGATTCCCGTCTCTGTGTGCATGGAGTTTAGGCTAATTGACCATAGTGTGTGTGTGTGTGTGTGTATGTGTGTGTGCTCTGCGATGGATTGGCACGCTGTCCAGGGCGTACCCTGCCTTGTGCCCCGAGTCTATACAGGATAAAGAGGTATAGAAGATGAAAGAAATGAATGAAAGATTAATAAAACTAAACAAAAATTTTAAATTACTTTGTACCATTTGTACGTTATCACTTCATATTGTAAACGTTTTGAGTCGTACAGGTGATTTAAAAGAAAAAAAAAACAAAAACGTGAAAATACATAAAAATCTTGACATTGTAAATCTTCAACTTAGTGATTTTGTTTAAATATAGATACACAAACAGAAATAAATAAATCCTTTAAATATATAACAGATATTAAAAACTTAGCAGATTAATAAAACTGAACAAAAGTTTTAAATCACTTTGTACCATTTGTACGTTATCACTTCATAGTGAAACGTTTTGAGTCGTACAGGTGATTTAAAAGAAAAAAAAAACAAAAAAAACTTGAAAATACATAAAATTCTTGAAATTGTTAAACTTCAGCTCAGTGCTTTTGCTTAAAGATAGATAAATAAATAAACCCTTTAAATATAGGTTTAAAGCTTACAAGAAAATAAATAGATATTAAATACTAGCAGATGAATAAAACATGGCGGCGCGGTGGTGTAGTGGTTAGTCGCCTCGCACCTCCAGGGTCCGGGTTCGATTCCCGTCTCTGTGTGCATGTGTTCTCCCCGTGCTTGGTGGGTTTCCTCCGGGTTCTCCGGTTTCCTCCCACAGTCCAAAGGCATGCAGATTAGGCTAATTGGCGTTCCCAAATTGACCATAGTGTGTGTGTGTGTGTGTGTGTGTGTGTGTGTGTGTGTGTGTGTGTGTGTGTGTGTGTGTGCTCTGCGATGGACTGGCATGCTGTCCAGGGTGTACCCCGCCTCGTGCCCTGAGTCTCCTGGGATAGGCTCCAGGCCCCCGCGACCCTAAATACAGGATAAAGCGGTATAGAAGATGAATGAATGAATGAAAGATTAATAAAACTAAACAAAAATTTTAAATTACTTTGTACCATTTGTACGTTATCACTTCATATTGTAAACGTTTTGAGTCGTACAGGTGATTTAAAAAAAAAAAAAAAAAAAACGTGAAAATACATAAAAATCTTGACACTGTAAATCTTTAGCTTAGTGATTTTGTTTAAATATAGATACACAAACAGAAATAAATAAACCCTTTAAATATATAACAGATATTAAAAACTTAGCAGATTAATAAAACTGAAAGTGTTAAATTACTTTGTACCATTTGTACGTTATCACTTCATATTGTAAACGTTTTTAGTGGTTACAGGTGATTTAAAAGAAAAAAAAACTTAAATACATAAAATTCTTGACATTTTAAATCTTTAGCTTAGTGATTTTGTTTAAAGAAAGATAAACAAACAGAAATAAAATCTTTAAATATGTAATCGATATTAAAAACTTAGCAGATTAATAAAACTGAACAAAAGTGTTAAACTACTCTACCATTTGTAATTTATCACGTCATCATTTTCATAGCATCACTTCCAACCTTTTGATTGTTACAAAATAGATAAATACATAATCCTGACATTGTTCATCTTCAGCTTGGTGCTTTGTGTCTATATAGTGCTTTTGTTTGAAGAGAGAGAAATAAATACATACAGAACCATTGAATAATTGTGTTACGTGTATTTTTTCCCCATATTTGTGGAGTTTGAGTTGAGTGACTCGGTACAGAAGCACATGAGTTTACTGTATATTAAAGCTCCAGTAAGAACACATTGACTGACGGCCCGTGTCCATGGCCACAAACCCAGTGGCCCAGTCGGCCCGTGTCGAGTCCTGGAGCCGCGGCTGTGGGAGATTTCGCCAAATCGTACCAAACCAATTGTGATTTTAGATTTTGTCATTTGTGATTTTTAACACTGACTCATAGTAACAATTCACACAATATTTAACAGCTTTGTGATTCCTGCTCTTGTTAAAATAATAAAAAAATAAAAAGATTTCTCTGCCAGAAAAGTATCATATACCAACGACGGGTCCTGATGGGAAATTTACAGCGTGCAAGATGCGCATCCAGCATATCAACTCCACCCATTGAAGCATCGTACTCCTTGATGATGTTTGGCTGATCAATGTTGGTGTGTAAGCACTGGAGGGAACTCGGTGAGGAACTCCGGGAGGAGCTTGCTGATCTTCCCACGGATGGTTCTTGCTGCGTACTCCAGTTTATCAGACGCCTCCCAGCACGGCACCAGGTTATGGGCGTCGACCTGAGGGGTGGACGGAGAGCGATCAAGACCTCATGAGGTGAACCACACAATCGGCTTTATGGCTCGAGCAGAGACAGAGAGCGAACCTGAACGAAGGGGACGTCGGCCGGAAGCTCCTTTTTCACACGTTCGATCCACTGCAGCGGAAGTCTGAGGGGGCTGAAATCGGTCACGACGGTGCCGACGTCCCAGTGTTTCACTCAGGCTCGCCGCGCAGGAGGTGGAACTGAATGTCCAGGCCTGAACACTCCTGATTCAGACGTCCCTGTTATTCTGTAGATAAGTTGTTCAGCTGATGACCAATCAAAACACACACACACACACTAATGTTCACGTTACTGATAATTACGTCTCTCACCTTGGCCACCTCCTGCAGTCCCCGGAGCATGAAGGCGTACTGGCGGTAAGTGGAGTCTAAATACCGCGGGACGAGGCAGAAACCCACGTGCAGGGGCAAGTTCTCTTCCAGAGCGAGCTGCTGAGCGTAAACCAGCGCCCAGTTATCTACACACACACACACACACACACAGATCGGGACATGCACAGTTACATCATCGTCAACCCTGAACAACAGAATTCACAGAACCACGCCAGACGATATGTTAATGTTTTTGTTTGTTTTTGTTTGTTTTGGGGGGAGGGGGGCATTTTCAATCTTAACTTTACTTGAACATTGTTTTAAAACTAATACCCCTATCGCACCTGTGCGGTTTGACTCCCGGTGAGATGCGGGGTCGGGCACCGTGAGTTTTTTTATTACACTAACTACAGAACAGATGTATTTTTTTAACCCTTTTTACAGTCCCCCATGGGGTAAGAGTTCATTATTTGATATATGCTGAATCCCATTCCTAATTACTGAAATTAATTTATTGACACACACACACACACACACACACACACACAAAAATTACCTTTTTTTTTAAACCAAGAAATTATTTTACATTGGATTTAAATCACAAAGTTGATAAAAAAAACTTCAACTTTGTTTTAATATTTTATAATAAAAAATAAAAAAAGAGCAATTAAGAACTGGTTTTAAATGCTTTTCTTTACAAGGTTGTTTCACTATTTACTGTTACGCTCGAGTGTCATATCCATGCACAGTCAATTTATCCTGGCAATATCATAAATCATGATTATACTCATAATTGTCTTTTTCCTCTTAAATATAATGATAATTTGGAAAAACTTTAATACATTTAAAATTTCTCATTTAATCACCAAATTTATCATTTAAAGAATCAATACTGTAATATTAATTACTAAGTCCTGCTTAATTACATTCAAAATTATCACAAGGCTGGATTTCCATTTAATCCATATTAATCATATCAATATATATATTATAAGTTATAATAATTAACAAAGGGCATAACAATTATATTCATTTCACTTTACTGTAAAAAGCCAACATCTGTCTTCTCTAATTAATATTAAACACATTTCCTTTAATGAATGCATATTATTTAACTATATAGAACTTATTGACGCCTCCAGCAGACGGGAAAGTGCTGAGATTTAAAACTGCTCGCTGAAATCCTAACTCGAGATTTATGACGAATGAAATATGATTCAGTTCCACTTGGACGCACACACACACACACACACACACACACACAGCTGTAAGTTCCCTTATTCAATAGCTTCCTCTATTTAATTCCAACATTGATTAGTTCGATGCCCGAGAGAGAAAGAGAGAGAGAGAGAGAGAGAGAGACAGAAACAGAGAGAGAGAGAGAGCGAGAGACAGAAACAGAGAGAGAGAGAGAGAGAGCGAGAGACAGAAACAGAGAGAGAGAGACAGAAACAGAGAGAGAGAGAGAGAGCGAGAGACAGAAACAGAGAGAGAGAGAGATAGAGCGAGAGACAGAAACAGAGAGAGAGAGAGAGCGAGAGACAGAAACAGAGAGAGAGAGCGAGAGACAGAAACAGAGAGAGAGAGACAGAAACAGAGAGAGAGAGAGAGAGAGAAACAGAGAGAGAGAGAGTAAGAGACAGAAACAGAGAGAGAGAGAGAGACTTTGACTTTAAGTGTCTTTTATTATGAAACAATCATGTCATATCCATCTTATTTAGTAAGGATTAAAAAAAGCATGTAAAAAGTAAGTATTCAGATAAACAGCAACAGAAAAGCTATGTACACATGCATGCACACGCCTATGTATTACACTCCTTCACATATTTGTACACATATATGTACATATATACACACACACACACACACACACAATTATATATATATATATATATATATATATATACATATGTACATACATGCACACATACAGACACACACACACACACACATCTATTTGCATACAGAACCACACACATACTGTATACACGCACACACACATACATTCATATACATATTTGCACCTAATATCAGGGTTTTTTTTTTTTTTTATAAGAACAATTCTAGCATTCATGACTAAGTAAGTGTAAAGCAAGATATAGATATATAAAATACAAGTAGACAAAGGGCATCGATCCATGTGTAGTCATAAGTTATGAGTCTATGTTGATTAACTTTTGTCATGGTCCAAGAGTCTGTGTGAGCAGGTAGTGAAAGCATGAGTTCATACAGTGGCATTGACGCCCAAAATAAATGGTTAGTAAATAAAATGACAATTACATATATACTGTGCATATAGTTATGTTAGAAGGTTAAAATAAGCAAGTCATTTTCTACACTGCATAAAATTTCCTCTTGTCCCCAAACTTCATTGAAATCCTGCAGCTTGTGTGTCATTGTTGCATATGCGAATTCAATTTTTAGTCTTGTTTTGAGAATTTTGAGCATGGTTTCTGGGTTTAGGGTGCCATCATTTTTTATTTTATTTTTTCTTGTGAGCCATGTGGCCAGTTTTGCTTTGCCAATTAAAAAGTTTATTATGCAGATCTTTTTTTTGTTCGCGACCGAGGTTTTTGGGCCAAAAATATACATGCCTTCTGTTAAGGCTTGCTCAAAACTTGTTGTCCATTCCCTTAAGGTATTGAACATTGGCCTTAGCCTCTCACATCTTAAAAAGAGGTGCTCTATAGTTTCCTCCCTCCCACAGAAAGGGCATGTTGTAGCTATGGTGGGGTCGATATGTGCTACGTGTCTGTTTGTGGCCACGGCCCCGTGCACGATCCTCCACTGCAGATCAGCTGTGCGCTTCTCTGTAGGGGGTTTGAACAGGGACCTCCAGCTACCCCGTGGGGAAGAGCCCGATGCCAGCAGATCCGACCACCTCGACTCCTTTACCCCGGCCAGAGAGTTCTGATGGATCACCTTCACAGTAGCAGTGTATAAGGCTTTCTTCGTGGCGTTTTCAAAGTCCGTTAGTTGTGGTATCTTAAAAGTCAGTATTCCTCCGTTGTTTTCTGTTCGTTCTGCTGCTGCAGAGATGGAGAGAGGGGGGAAAGGTTGCTGGTCCCCTCCGGAGTCCCGTTCTAAGGTCTCCTTAAACTCTGGAGGCAGCGCTAGGATCACTTCTCTCATTATTTTCTGCAGTATACGTTGAGACTGGATTTTCGTCTCTTCTGCAAGCATGGTTGTGGGTTTCCAAGTTCCACCAGCCCTCAAGTCCCCAAGTTTCATAATTCCGGCTTTTTGAAAACGCTGACGTAGATTCTTGGATGTCAGGATTGTTGCTGGAATCAGTGGATTGCTGAAAAGGGGTTCTTGGTTTACACAGAGGCGTGGCTGGTCTCCTGTTCTGCTGATTTTCAAGAGTGAAGACCACGCCTTTAAAACTGTCTGATAGAACTTTGATGTTTTAGATGTGTTGATCTCGTCTAAGTTCATGATGAACAAGTGTCTGTCATATTTTAGATCCTCGACTTTTTGAAGTAGTTGACATGCTGTGTTAGTCCATGTTGTCTCATTCTCGTAGAGCAGTCTTTGCACAGTCTGAAGACGGAATGTTTTTATTCGGCTTTGTAGGTCGATTAAGCCCTGGCCTCCTTCCTGTGTCGGCAGGTAGAGAACTGGTGCTCGTGTCCAGTGCTGCCCGTTCCAGAAAAAATCCACCATCCTTCTCTGAATCTCTCTGACTGTTGTTTCCGGTGGTTCCGTAGCTGTGAACTTGTGCCACAGCATCGAGGCGACCAAATTGTTGGCAACCAGCACTCTCCCCCTGTAGGATAGCTGGGGCAGGAACCAGGTCCATTTTGACAACTTTGCACTTACCTTCTCCACCAATCCCTCCCAGTTTTTCTGCCTGTAGTTTTCGTCCCCTAGGTATATTCCCAGGTATTTGATGCCTGTTTTTCCCCATTGCATGTTCCCCGGGAGTTTGGGAACCTGTTTTTCTTGCCACTGACCTGCTATTAAGCTTTCGCATTTGCTCCAATTGACACGTGCAGAGGATGCGGCCTGATATTTTTTTAGGCCATTCGAGAGGACATTCATGTCTTCTTGTTTGGTGATAAAAACCATTATATCTTCTGCGTAAGCTGATGTCACTACTTTGTTTGTTATCCCATAATCTACTAACCCATTCATGTTTTTTCTTAATTGGTGTAAAAGAGGTTCAATGGCCAAACTGTATAATTGCCCTGATAGTGGACACCCTTGTCTGATCCCTCTTTGTATTTTGAAAGGATAGCTAAGCCCTCCTCCAACTTTGAGTATAATAGCAGCATCTGTGTATAAAAGCTTGACCCACGCTGTGAATCTTGTTCCCATTCCAAATGCCTTTAATGTGTTAAAGTAGGTGTGGTCTACTCTATCGAAAGCTTTTTCTTGGTCTAAAGATAAAAAACCCAAGTCATAAGAGTTCATTTTGCACAGTTCTATCATGTCACGTATTGTAAAAACATTGTCCATTATTGTGCGTCCAGGTATGCAGTAAGTTTGACTTGTGTGTACTATTTCACCTATATATTCTTTTAGTCTGTTTGACAAACACTTTGATAAGATTTTATAGTCTGTGCATAAAAGGGCCACAGGTCTCCAGTTTTTTAAAAGACCCAAGTCTCCTTTTTTTGGAAGCAGAGATAAAGCCGCCCGTGTGCAGCTTGTAGGTAGTTTCCCGTTGTTAAAAGACCAGTTAAAAACTTCATATAGATCTGTTCCCAGTGTTTCCCAGAAATGTTTGTAGAATTCTGCTGGGAGTCCATCAATGCCCGGTGCTCGACCAGTAGAGAGCTGTTTTACTGCTGCACTTAGTTCCTGTAGTTCAATGTCCATGTCCAAGTCTTCCTTTTGTTCTTCTGTTAGTTTTGGTAATTCGTTTGTTATCTCCTCGCTGCATTTCGGGTCAGTGGTTTCCTTGCGGTAAAGGTCTTTATAAAAGTCCACTGCGATCCTTCTCATTTCTTCGCACGATGTAGTTGTGCTGCCATCCGGACGTTTTAAGTACATCATCTGGTTTTGTCGTCGGGTTTTCCGTTCCAGTTTGAAGAAGTAGGTGGTTGGGGCATCGATGTCTTTGATGTTGGAGATTTGTGATCTTATGAGGGCTCCCTTGGCCTGTTTGTGTAGAAAGGAGCTTAATGTCTTCTTTTTTTGTTCCAAAAAGTTTCTTTTCTCACCTTCGTTTTTTTCAATTAGTTCATTTTCTAGGTTTGTTATCTCCCTCTCTAGTTTTTCAACTGCGCCTTTATTTATTGCATTTGTGTGTGTTGTATATTGTTGACAGAATATTTTAATTTGTACTTTCCCCACCTCCCACCATGTGCCTAAGGATGTGAAATCCCCTTTCCTTCCTCTCCATTCCTCCCAAAAGATTAAGAATTTAAAACAGAAATTTTGATCTTGGAGCAGTTTTGAGTTAAAACACCAGTAAAAGCGAGGTTTTGTTTTGTCACGCAGTGTAAAAACTATTGTAGCCATGTGGTGGTCAGAAAAGCCACTAGGATGAATGGAGCTCATTAAAATTTTGTTTCTGTGAGTTTTTGTAACGTAAAATCTGTCCAGTCTTGCAGCACTTATTCTTTCTTCAGTGGTTTTTATCCATGTATATTGTTTTGTCCCCTGGTTCATTTCTCTCCAGGGGTCTACTAGTCTACATGTTTTAATTATGTTATTTAGGGCTTCAGAAGATTGAGAGTGCGGTTCTTCTGCGTTCCTATCTACTGTAAAATCTACAGTGCAGTTCCAGTCTCCACCCATGACTACAATGTGGTTGTTACCGTGTTGTGTAATTGCGTCTTTTATTTTATGAAATGTATTCACTCTTTCACTTCCTTTGTTTGAGGCATATACGTTGGTAAATAAAAAATTTTGCCCTTCAATTTCAGCTTGTACTATTAAAACACGGCCTTGCTCTATCTCAATGCTTTTAGTTACATTTACTTTTAGTTTTTTTGAAAATAAAATTGCCACCCCGGCACTAAAATTTGTCCCATGACTAAAATAGAGTTGGTCTTCCCACCTCATCTGCCACTCTATCATGTTGTCTTTGTCACTATGTGTTTCTTGTAAAAAAGCGACATCTATGTTTTTCTGTTTAATAAATTGTATAACTACAGCTTGTCTTTTCCTGTCCCTGCCCCCATTGATGTTTAAAGTACCTACTCTTAGCCTATCCATGAATAAAAGAGGTAAAAAGAAAGAAAGGCATATGAGAACAGCTGTAACCAAAGAGACAACACCCATGTGATGTAGTTTAGTCTGGAAGACAGATAGCACCCAGTGTGTTGTGTTCATTTTAACTTGGGATGAAAACGCTGCCATTTCTTTATATGATCTTTTAATCGCCATCTCATTTTCTTACTCAGATGGTCATAGTTTGTGGTACGCTGTAAATGTGCCACTGATGCTATAAATTTTTTGACATTTTTGAAATGGTCTTCGATGTTAATAGTTTTTTTATACGTTTTCTTCAAATATTCTTTTATGTCCTCGAGTGTGTAGAGTTGCTGATCTCCCCCAAAATGTGACACACTGATGTCTGATATATCAGAGTATCTGTCTTCTTCATAGTCCTCATCTATGAAGTCATCATCTTGCTCTAAAGGTGATGGTAGTTCTTCAATACTGCACGCTCCACCCATGCTATTTAACCCCCCCAATGAGGCTGATTCCCTCATGATGTTCGAGCCCTCTGCTGGAGCTTCGTCTTTCAGTGTGTTCCGAGTGCTTATTTTTCTTTTCTTTTTTATCTGCTCACCATCAGTTATTTCACTGTTCTCTATGGTGGATTGGATCCCATCCTGTCCCTCTGCAGTACCTGACTGCTGCGCACTGGAGCTCCCTCCACCCAACACCACCATTGGGCCTGCACACTCCCCACCGGAGCTCCCTTTCTCCTGCACTTCCACACTAGCTTCCTGCACCACATCTCCACTATCCTGCACCACTACACCCCCGCCCTGCTCCACATCACCACTATCCTGCATCAATACATCTCCACCATCTTGCACCATTACATCACCACCATCTTGCACCATTACATCACCACCACCCTGCACTACTGCACCACCACCCTGCACCACTACACCCCCACCCTGCACTACTGCACCACCACCCTGCACTACATCACCATCACCCTGCACCACTACACCCCCACCCTGCACCGCTACACCCGCATCCTGCACCGCTACACCCCCACCCTGCACCACTACACCCCCACTCTGCACTACATCACCATCACCGCGCACCACACTGGAACCCGCTCCATCCTGTCCCACTGCCCTGACCCCACTAGGCCCCGCCTCCTCCCTGCCCTGTGCTCTATGTGGGCAGCTGAACTTTTTGTGCCCGATGTCCCCGCATTCGAAGCACCTCATGCTCCCAGTGCTGGCGTACAGCATGTATGATTTCCCCTCATGTGTGACCCTGAATGAGATGTCCAGAGTGGCCTCAGTCAGGAACATGAGCACTGTACGCCTGAAGGACACCACGTGCTTCAGCGCGGGGTTTTTACAGTTGAGTGACAACATACTCATACTGCTCACGATCTTCCCGAATCGAGACAATTCCCTCTCTATATCCTCATCGGGGATAAAAGGAGGAATGTTCGACACGGTGACCTTCATTGTTGTAGCACCGAGCGGAGTAACGGAATAAAGTTCTCCACTTACCTTTACTCCGTGTTCAAACAGCTGGTGCACGAGTTCCCTCTCCTTCACAAACACCACCACGGCCTTGTTCATCCGCGACGCCGACATGATGTTCTCACACCCGACACACTCTCCTACCGCCAGTAACACCTGCTCCACCGACACCGCGGCGCTCACCTCACAGCGCACCCCGTGACGGAGCGAGAGAGGACGGACTGCACCGCTCGGGTGAGCCGCCATCCCTGCACCCCGCCACCGGATCAACAGCTACACACACCGACGGGCTAAAGCTAATAACGCCGCGTGATCGCTGCTAGATGTTTAATATATATAGTAATTATATGTTTGTGCTTTTAAACAAAAAGCTCAAAGTGATTGAAAAGTTTTCAAAAGAGTTTGAAAACGCTCATTCACTCTCACACCACCACTCCACACACCGCTCTCACACACACCACCTCCCAGCATGCACCAGAGAGAGAGAGAGAGAGAGAGAGAGAGAGAGAGAGAAACAGAGAGAGAGAGAGAGAGAGAGAAAGAGACAGAAACTGAGAGAGAGAGAGAGAGACAGAAACAGAGAGAGAGAGAGAGAGAGAGAGAGAGACAGAAACAGAGAGAGAGAGAGAGAGACAGAAACAGAGAGAGAGAGAGAGAGAGACAGAGAGAGTGAGAGAGAGAGAGAGAGAGACAGAAACAGAGAGAGAGACAGAAACAGAGAGAGAGAGAGAGAGAGTGAGAGAGAGAGAGAGAGAGAGAGAGCAACTGGATGAATATCCTGATTCATGTAAAGGGTTAATGTGTAATGTAATGGCTAATGAGTTTATCGCGGCATGATTATTGTGGTCAGGAATAATCTTAATGATAATCTTGAATTTTTTATCTTGTGTTCGGGTCACACAGATATCTAGTTGATAACCACTTAATAACACTAACCTAACCGTCCCTCTAAGCCCTGTTTATCAGGGTCCTCTTTAGTCTAACAGGAGAACAGTTGATGTGCTCTATATGTAAAAAGTTTTTTCTGCTTTAAAAATTTAAATTCCACTCTTTTTAAAAAGTTTGAAATGAAAAATCATTCATGTGTAGATTTAGGAAAAGATTTTTTAAATGGGATCTTTAAAATATTTATGGTGCCCCTTCTATCACTGCGGGTTCAAAATTCACAGGCGAGTCATGTGCCAGCTATTTTATTACTTTTTTTTTTTTTTTTTAGCTGATAGCTAATATTATCTGTCTTAATAAATAGGAAGAATGTGAAAGGGGTTAAAGTGTGTGTTTGTGAGTCAATTACAACGGCAATTACTACAGTTACAGTCTGTTAATAGACAAATAACACTGAAATATACTTATACTAATAGACCAAACCCTTTTTAGATTCCTGTGTACATTAGGGATGGAGTTCAATACGAATTTATTATGAAGGATAATGCGTTCTAAATCACAGCTAGACTGTTGATTAGATTTGATTTAAAAAAATCACAGTGATAAAAATGTAATCAATTTGATTCAGTAGTACTAAAGTTTATTGTTTGATTTGTCTCAAGCAGCTTTATTTCTTACAGGATCTTTTTTAAACTGATGAAGAACTATAATAAAAGTATCTAATAAACATGTGACGTGTGTAGCTGATATTAAATATCATGTCACATACAGTGATGTTATTTTCCCGCCAATTTTCTGCTCCACACTCCAGTCCAGTAGGTAGCGGTAGTGCACCAACCAACTCAAATAAGAAGAATAAGAAGCTGCGAAATACTGTACGGTGGAGGTTTCAAATAAACCGTTTAAAACTTTATATGGTTCCTGAAATGATTTCAAAAGCGTTAATTACTTCTGAATGAATTAACAATTGATTCAATTGCATAATCTATTAAATCGCACACCTCTACTGAGTACAAACAGTGATTTGAATAGAATACAACAAAACAGTTATTGAGTTTTTTACTATTATGTGAAAGATTAACATGAACAAGTTACTCCATGATAAATTTACAGCGTTCATCCTTAGAAACCGCCTGGTCATTACACGACTTGACAAGACAGATGTTGTTGTCTAATAAATTTAGATAGCTCCAATTACTAAGTGGGAGTGGGAGATAGTAAACAAACAAACAAAAAAGTCCTACACTAATCTCCAGACTAATTACATACTAGTTTACAGATTTAAGCCACACCTACTTTGGGCTGACTCAGTTAGACTAATACTAAACTGTACTATACTGTCATAAACTGTCTACTGTTTAAAAATCTGCTAAGAAGGATCCTGGTACCTTCTGTTCCAGCGTGTTTGGGAATAACAGACAAACAAAATGTGAATTCTAACACCAGGGGTAAAAACGATTCATGCACCCCCAACCCCCCCCCCCCCCCCCCCAACAGCGTTGTTCCTGCACTGGTCAGATTTAAACTCCTCCTCTTGGCCTTGTGTGGCTGCAAATCACTAATGTAAAACTTTGATCAAGACGAGGAAGCGTCCCACGGCTCGCATAGATGCACATCCATTTCATTTGTATTTTGTAAATCTAGAAAATCTCAAACATGAAACTGTGACCGCTTACAGCTGCGTTAACCTCAACACATGAGAGTAGCTGCAGATTGAGTAGTGATCCCTCCCAGTGCCGGATTAACCCTTACATCGACTAGACACCTCTGAAACCAGGGCATTAGTCTAGTGGTGGTGGTGAAGCCCTGGTGGGAAAAGACGGGGCGGGGGTTGTGACCCAGTGCGCTTCAGTCGCTCGAGTGCGCGCGCGCGCCTGTGGAATACGCGCAACATTGTTGTTTTTTAAGATCAAAAGAAAAGAAGAAAAAAAATAAGAAGAAAGTGAGACTGGAGATCAAACGCGCTAATGAGAAGCGTGCACGAGAGAATGCATGAGAGATCCCCCCCTCTTCCCTCGGACCCAGAGCCGAACTCACGGGCATGTGGAGACGCAGCGCGCGCCGCTTCTTCGGGCTCTTCCTGGAGGAGTCGCGCGCCTTCGCGTCCGCCGCCGTGCTGCCCATTTTATCCTCCTGTCTGTCTGTCTGTCTGTCTGTCTCACTGAGAGACGCTCCGAAGCGCAGAAAACTTGTCCCAGCTGTCTGAGGAGCTGCACTCGCGGAAGCGTGACTAAAATGGAGCCGCTCCAGTTCCTTAACGCCGCTCTACGGGTTGCCAGACTGACGGGATTCGACTTGCAAACGCAGACACGCCCCACAATCACCTCGGGCCTCGCAGCCACGCCCACTCTACACTACACTGCGTTACCCATCACTCACTCACTCACCTCTGTACCGCCTTATCATGTGTACTGCAGTGTACAGGGTCGCAGGGGGCCTGGAGCCTATTCCCAGGAGACTTATCCATCACACACACACACACACACACACACACACACACACACACACACACACTGCAGTGGTACCTCAGCATACGAACACCCTTGCCTTAAGAACAGTAATTCTGCAAGAAATTTGCTCCGGCGTTCAAAGCGTTTTTTCGGCGAGCGAGCGAGCTGATCTAAACCAAACGCCGGCTAATTTGCTTCACTGTACATAAGAGAGCTGCTCAAAACTTGTTTGCGGCAGTGAAAAGCCGAGTGAAGCAAGTCTACACATTTTGTGTGGGTTTAGTTTAGACGTTGAACCATAAATATTATCAAGGACGATAGCGAGAAGGAAAGTGAGCCGCTTTCAGTTTTGGTTTTAAAAGCAGCCGGTGCCAATAGGAATAATAAACTAAGCTAAGGTTTAATGTCAATTTATTTCATATTTTATCTAATTTACATGTCTTTTTTTTTATATTTTGATTATTTTTTATACACAAAGATATGATTTGAGTGTTGGAAAATGGATAATATTGGTAATACTTTTGGTTGGCTGTAAAGTTGGATCTGCATTTGCATTATTTCTGATGGGAAAATGTGTTTCACAATACGAAATTTTGCCTTAAGAACTCGCCTCCAGAACTAATTAAATTCGCACGCTGTGGTGCCACCATACAGCCATCATTTGTGACCGGCAGTTAGCCTAATGCATGTCTTTATCTTTGAAACCCACTAACCAGAGATTCATGCAAACACAGACCCGAGGCAGGAATCAAATCCCGAGCCTGGAGGTACAATGCAACAGTTCGAACCACTAAGCCACCATGCCGCCTATTATTACTATTATTATTACTATAATTATTATAATCGTGTTACCTCAACATAAAAAATTTATCTTTTGCAGAGGCGAGTTCTTAAAGTTGAAGTTTTTTTAAAGCTCCAAGGCTAATTTCTTGCAAAATTTTAGATCTTAATTATCAAGCAAAAATTATCAAGACCAGGTGTTGGTGTGCTGAGGTACCACTGAGTTATTATTATTATTATTATTATTATGATAAGTTGGCAGGGTTTTTCAATTTTGTCTTCTTGGTAACACAACATCTTTTATTTGCTCTGTCAGTTCACATAAAGCTCACAGAGAGCTACTTAAAGTGCACTTTTACTGAGTCTGTTCTACATACTGACCTTCAGTATCTATATCTATATTGATCTATCTTCTACATATATAGAAAACTAAAATTCAGGTGTTTCAATCAATCAGGCTCCTTATCCCCAGTGAAGGACAGTCGTAATGCTTCAGCGTACCAAGACATCTTAGACACTCACTCACTTATCTTCTATAGTGCTTTGTCCTGTATTCAGGTTCGCAGGGACCTGGAGCCTATTCCAGGAGTCTTAGGGCACAAGGCAGGGTACACCATCGAGGGCACACACACACACACACACACACACACATACACTCAGTGTGCATGTGGGCAGTGGTAGCTCAGAGGGTTAAGGCACTGAGTTACTGATTGGAAGATCGGAGCTTTGATCCCCAGTTCCAGCAGGTTGCCACTTTTGGGCCCTTGAGCGAGGCCCTTAACCCCATCTGCTCCAGGGGAGCTGTATAATGGCTGACCCTGCACTCTGACCCCAGTTACGCTGGGATACGCGAAGAACGCATTTCACTGTGCTGTAATTTATATGTGTCAAATAAAGACGTGTAGCACAGCCACACAAAAGGGACACCTTCAAAAACGGGAAATTGGTTATGGAGCTAATGCTGCTCACCTGTGGACGAAGGCGTGCCCTTGCGGTTTCTGGTTCCCCATTGACAGTGGTTTGGTCACCGGGCAAGTTCCCGCGCCGCAAAGCATGGGAACCTGGAAGTGACGTGGGTCACATGGTCTGGCATAAAGCCGGAACCGGCATTGAGGCCGGCACGGAGAGATGATGACAGCACGCTGCATATCGTTTGAGACTGAGAGCCTGTTTGAGGATTACTTTTTGATAATTTCATTCAGTACCCAGCTCATTCCGTTTCTCGATCTCCCAGACCTACCATCTTTATCTGGTGAGATCGACCCATCTCTCCAACTCACCATTTCACCCCAATTGCCGTTTTTTCAGACACTGGACTATCATACACACGCACTCACACCCGCATACATCGCGCACACACTTTTTCTATTTGTATACATTTTGTATATATTGGTTTGTGGTGCACCGTGTTTGTTTATTTATCTGTCTGTCTTGTTTAATACACTTGGTTTAATTTATTATAATTGTTTTGTGTCGCGTCGTATTTTGTCCAGCTGCGGTTGCGCAATACCGGAAGTGTTGTTTTCAAGCCCCAGTTTAGATTCCCGAATCCGTATTTTTGTAACCAAGCGGTTTTTTAAATCCAAGCGTTACATAGTGGTGGCCCGTACGGGGAATCTGTATTTAGGGATATTTTCCGGTTTTGTGTGATGTGGCTGAACAAAATGGACGATAATGTTAACATCGCTAATGCTAGTGCTAAAGCTAAGGTTAATGCTAGTAGTGCTGCTAAGGCCGACTGTGTAGTAGATTATAACATGCTGGTTGATGTAGAGGATGCATTTAATGCACGCAGTAACCCTACAACTAAATTAACTTCATTGATTAGTTCTTTATATATATCTGATAACCATGATAATGACAATGATGATGATAATGATATTATTGTTCATGGGTCTGATATTGAAGTAGTGCACACACTACAAAAAGAACTGTATCAATGTAAGAGGGACTTGGGGGCGCTTACTGATAAAGTGAGCTCCATAGAGCAGGATTATAGACAATCCATGGACAGCAGTCTCAACCGGGAAATCAGTTTTCGTGACGCAGTGGACGCGAGCTTGGAAGGGCTGCAGCGCTACTGCCAGGAGGCTCTCGAAAAAATGGAGAGAGCCATCGTTGACTGTTTTCTGCGACGGGACGTCATCTGGGAAAACCGGGTGAAGAGACTGCGTCTCACTAGTACGCCCACCACACACAGGTTACAGGCCTGCACCCCTGCATCCCCTCCAGCTCCTGCTCAACATCTGCCCAGCACTCCAACCACTACATCCACGGCCAAGGTAGACCCACCAAGCACTACTAATGGCAACGACGTTCCTCCTGGTGTTCCAGCACACTCCTCGGCTCTGCTCTCCTCCCCACTTTCTTCTTCTTCTCTGCATGCTCATCCATCCATCTGTGTGGAGTTCCCAGCCTTCTGCGATGCGTCAGAGACAGCTGAGGTGAGGAACTTCATCGAGCAAGCAGAGAAATACATGGAGATCAGACCCCTGACCCGCCCTGAGCTGCTGGGAACCCTCGGCACGGTTCTACGAGGGCCTGCTCTGAGTTGGTGGAAGGCGGAGAAAGGCAAGGTGAAGGACTGGCGGTCTTTTAAACAGGCGTTCATGGCAGCGTTCATACTGGACGACGACCTCGACGAAGAGGAAGACAACCTGAGGTCTCCGGTACAGCAGCCAACGAAACGCCACGGAGACTTCGCCGATGACCACCCCGCCCTCTGTCTCATGGGGAAACCTGATATCTCCGATGAAGAACAAGTGGGGCAAACCAGGGAGAATATCCACACGAGAGTGGAAGGAGGTTTAAGAGGAGCGGCGAGCACCATGGAACAACAGGTGGAGAGTGGCGCTAGGGGAGAGAAAGATCGCGAGGACCGCCCTTTTCCAGGTTCACACGCCATACCCCGAGCACCCCCGCCGCTGAAAGGAGCTGACACCCCACGTCTACCCACCATGTCCACTAAAGAGGCCTCCAGCTTCCCGAGCGACCTGAGCGAGATCAGCAGAGCCCAACAGAACGACCCAACGATCACGAAGCTGCTCTCCAAAGATCATCAAAGAGGCATACAAGATCAAAGGGTCACCTTCGAAGGTCGTCAAGGCGTGCTATATCGCCGGGTACCGGTAAGAAAAGGAGAGAAATGTCAGCTAGTAGTCCCCCAGTCGCTAATAAGAGAGTTCCTTCAATACTATCACGACAATCCATTGGGAGGACACTGGGGACAACTGAAAACCCTGCTGAGGTTATTAGAGGTGGCGTGGTGGCCGACGGTGCGGAAAGACGTCTGGCGTTATACCAGAGCTTGCAGCATGTGCCACCGACACAAGACAGGACATCCGTCATCACCCCGACAAAGACTTATCCAGGAGGAGGTGCAACAAAGAGCACAACAACTGGAAGCCACACAAGCCAGATATCACAATACCCGGAGGAAAGCAGCGCACTTTCAACCGGGAGAACTGGTGTGGAGAAAAGCTCAACCACACTCCTCCACAACAAAAAAATATTCTGCAAGGCGAGTGCCCCAGTGGGAGGGTCCAGCAGAGATAAAACCCAGAAAAAGACCAATTAAATACACAATGTCTTGGGGCTACCCACAAAAAGCCGAGGATTACAGTGTGGCGAATTCAAAGTGCTTGTGCGGACGTTCTCCTCAGACGCCGGAGGCTTGGGGGGGGGGGGGGTCTATGTAGCACAGCCACACAAAAGGGACACCTTCAAAAACGGGAAATTGGTTATGGAGCTAATGCTGCTCACCTGTGGCCGAAGGCGTGCCCTTGCGGTTCCCCATTGACAGTGGTTTGGTCACCGGGCAAGTTCCCGCGCATGCGCGATCGCAAAGCATGGGAACCCGGAAGTGACGTGGGTCACATGGTCTGGCATAAAGCCGGTACCGGCATTGAGGCCGGCACGGAAAGATGATGACAGCGCGCTGCATATCGTTTGAGACTGAGAGCCTGTTTGAGGATTACTTTTTGATAATTTCATTCAGTACCCAGCTCATTCCGTTTCTCGATCTCCCAGACCTACCATCTTTATCTGGTGAGATCGACCCATCTCTCCAACTCACCATTTCACCCCAATTGCCGTTTTTTCAGACACTGGACTATCACACACACACACTCACACCCGCATACATCGCGCACACACTTTTTCTATTTGTATATATTTTGTATATATTGGTTTGTGGTGCACCGTGTTTGTTTATTTATCTGTCTGTCTTGTTTAATACACTTGGTTTAATTTATTATAATTGTTTTGTGTCGCGTCGTATTTTGTCCAGCTGCGGGTTGCGCAATACCGGAAGTGTTGTTTTCAAGCCCCAGTTTAGATTCCCGAATCCGTATTTTTGTAACCAAGCGGTTTTTTAAATCCAAGCGTTACAGACTTAACTCATTCACACACTACGGGCAATTTTGGGAACGCCATTTAACCTAACCTGCATATCTTTGGACTGTGGGATGAAAACTGGAGTCCATCTTGGACAATGCTATGCTTTTTGTGGCAACAGTTCAGTGAAGGTTCTTTTCTATCCTAACATTACTCCGTCCCAGTGCACAAAGCGAAGACTATAAAGACACGGTTTTGTGAGTTCGGTGTGGAAGAACTCGAGCGGCCCGAACACAGAGCCTTGACCTCAACCCCATCGAGTATCTTTGGGATGAACTGGAATGGAGATTGTGAGCCGGGCCTTCTCGTCCAACATCAGTGTCTGACCTCATAAACGCTCTACAGAATGAATGGACACGAATTGCCACCTAAACACTCCATGGTCTTGTGGACAGCCAAGCCGTTATGCTCCATATTGAAGTTTGTGTATTTGGATACAGTGTCATTGCAGGTTTGGCCAAACACTTTTTTTCTATTTAGTGAAAGCTGAATTTTTAATGTGAAAGAGGAAAATATCTGGCAACCCGGGTCGATTTCCTCTTATAGACCTGTCAAAGCACAACTGCAAAACACAACATGTACAGTAGGAAGTGTGTGGACTCTCCAGAGCAGAACACACACGAGGTTGCCATATTAGTGAGATACATCTCAAAGGCATGCTTACTTTGACTTTTTGAGTTGAGTTATGCACCTGTTAATACACTGATCCTGGACAATCTTTTAAAGTTTAATCTTTTAACACACACACCAGATTTGTGACACTGTGGCTAAAGCAACATTACAGGATTCATTGTATGCAAATACTATCCAAACGCTGGGGTTGCCAGAAACACTTCAATTCCCTCCTCTAACAGCTCTCTGGTGTCTGTAATTTCCTTTATAAAATATCAGCCCTTCAGGCTAGCAGTGTTTCTGTCAAAGGTGATGTTTCTTTTCTGAATTACATACTTTATGGGAATGAAACAATCAATTATTTAATAGTGGCATATTTATGTATAATTTATTTTCAGTATTTTTTTTATAGTGTACATTGTTTTGTTTTTTTGCACGCCATATTATGGTTATATCTAACTGATGAAAATCCTGCGAGTTCAGATCCAGGTGATGCCCCCATGCCATCAGTGGCACCTTCACCCTCACGTGTCATGTGCTGACAAACATGTGAGAACACTGAGCACACACTGGTGGGTGTGAGCAGGGAAAAAGTTGTTTAACAACAGAAGCACAGAATGTGAAAGAGAAGAAGTGTAACAGTAAAACACTGCATGATCGTGGTGAGACTTCCACCAGAGGGCGTCTCAGACTGTGTCCTAAATTGTGTGCTACGCACTAAACCTCCAGACGGTATCCCTCCCTCCAGGCTGTCTACCTGGATGCCACTGTTTCACAATAAAGACATGTGAACCTTACCCCAGCAAATTAAGTACTAATTATGGAAGGAGTCTCCAGTGTCAGTGATTTGTAGCAGTCACAAACACGTACAGTTTCACCATACCAGGTGTTGATTATTTCCCCATAACAACATGAGACCATCAGAGTGTTTTATTCATTGGAGTACTTAACATGAGATTTAGAGAGCATGTAAACTTTGCCTGTGAGATATTCATTTAGAGTATGTCATATTCTGAGGGTCACCCTTGACTTTACGCATTTGCAAACTTGTTATGAGGATAAAGCGGTGAAGAGTGTGGTTTGGACAACACTCTTGAAGAAGAGAGTAAACAACATTACGTGAGAAAACACACTTAATGATTGTTTAAAAAAAGAAAGAGAGAGATGGAGGGGAAAAGGGGGAGGAGAGTAAAACGGCTCAAGTCTGATATCGAGACAAGATTTGTGGAATCGGAGGCAATGCATGCACACACACATACACGCACGGTCCTGCTGTTCTTCTAAAACGCACTTAACCATACATATACAAACCCATGAGCACACATTAACAGCTCAAACAGGAGTCCTAATCGTGTGTGTGTGTGCCCACTGGAGGAGTTCTGGAAGTCAAGGTCAGTCACGTTTCATTTACTTTTTGTACACAAAGGTTAGGAATATTAAGGATGTCACTTATTAACAATAATCACAAATTTAACAAAATCATCTACCAAGAAATCTATCTGATCAGGGATAAAATGGTTAGCGAAGATATAAATTCATATAAATGTATTCATGATAACAATCATTTCAATAACAGGACAAAAATGAATGGCATTGCCCATATGGCAAAAAGAGATAAATACATTAATGAATCAACCTACGCCCTACTAGCCATACTTTATAAAAAGATTTAGCATGGTCTAGGAGAAATGTAATTTTTTTTCTTGCTAGTCACCTTAAAAAAAAAAACATTTAATGACAAGAAAACAAAACTGTCATTTTTACCTGTTTTTAGCTCAGTTTAACATTCGCGTGATGTTACTTTAGGCTCTCGTTTACTATATAGTAACAGTAGTTGTTTTTTTAATATAAAAAAACATAGCTTGTCATGTTACTGAGAAACAGTAAAGCGTAAATTTATCTTTCTTAAAGATGCCATTTAGGCTAACTTATGCTAACTGGAACCATCATGCTAGCATGTTAAACACTACATCAAGCTGTTGTAGCGAATAATTAAATGATAAAGAAAGAGCCCCCAAGTTGCGCAGCGGTCGCAGAGATCATCCAGAGATCTCAAGTTGGAATCTTCGAATGTATCCTCCCGCAGCCGGGAGACTAGAAAGAAAGCTGATTGGCCGAGCTCTCTCAGAGAACTCTCTCTTTATCATTTCAACCTGGAGTTCAAATCAAATACTCTACCTCATCAAGCTTTTACGATGTCAGCAGTTTTAAAATAAAAAACAAATCGTTGTTTGATTAAAAAAGTTTTATAGATTTATTATTTTGTAGATTTATTTTAAAAAATTATCATTTCTAGCCGAAGATTAAAAGCAGAGACTTTTCTTATGACTATATATAATATACATGTTGTTGTTGGTCTTTCGACTGCTCCCGGCAAGGTGTCGCCACGGTGGAATATCCAGTCCGCAACAGCTTGGCACAGGTTTTACACCGGATGCCCTTCCTGACGCAACCCTCCCATTTTATCCAGGCTTGGGACCGGCACTGTGTCCACTGGGGGGTTTGGGCACTGGAATCAAACCCAGGCCTTCTGCATGGGAGTCGAAACACCTACCACTGAGCCACTAGTGCCAACTCAAAATATACGCTCAAAGAAATCAAAGGGACAGTCCCAGTTTGATTTGAACACATGCAACCATACAATGGGGGATTTGATTCAAACTGGACTAAGTGTTCCCTTAATATTTTTTGAGCAGTATGAACATATACTACAATTTATATGAAACTGTATTTCTAGGGGACAAAATGGAGATTTGTTGCTAACTAAAAAAATTATTAGCTAACTATCCAGCAAAACAATATAGTTGTTTAAACAGCATAAACAGTATTTTTATAGCCAGTAGTAACAGAAAATCTTTATGAAACAAACTAGCTAGTTAGCAACAATCTCCTTTTCTAATGTTAGCTTTTTAGATTTTCTTATTAATTAATTAGCCAGTGTTAGCAGGAAAATTAATATTCTGTCACTGCTAGTGTGTTAGCAACACAGACTCATAATTGTATCTTTGTCCATTGGGGAAAAAAAGCTTATTCTTCAAGAGTTTGCAACATAATGCGTCTAACCAACTAGCTATAGCTAGATTGTGGATTTATCTAAGCTTATAGCTAACAGGCTAACACAATCAGCTGTTTATGAACATACCGTCACTGCTAGCTATTTAGCAACACTGTCAAACCACTACTTTTTTCTTCAACAACACTACTTCATCTTTCTATATTACTATAAGAGCTGATTTTATTTGTAGTAAGTTAGCCCATGCTAGCTAGTCATATGCTTTATTTTAAAAAATATCCTGTCACTGCTAGCTGACTAGCTGGCGATACTGCCAAACATAGTTCTCTAAAATAAATAAACAAATATTAAAACAAACCATAACCTTATACTTTAAACACAAACTAGCTATTAGAATAAAGTAGCTGAGTTTCTAGTTACTATACAGATTTTTACTTTATAAGTCAATTTCTTTACATTAACAGAACTACCAATAAATCAGGTTATAAACATGTTGCCTGGGTTAGCCAGTTAGCAACACTGTTTAATGCTGTTTCTCAAACAACCTCATTTCCATCTCATAAAAGAGCGAATCTGCCTCAGAAGTACATTATCCAGAGCAGAGCTACAGTAGCGTGAAATCTCAACAAAGAAACGACAAAAAAAAAGCAAAAAATGTTGTAGATTAGCCTGAGTGAGCAGAAAAGCTTTACTTTTTTTTTAAATATAGTTTTGCTGTCTAGTACTTGTTAATATGAACTGTTTATTATTATTATTATTATTAATAATAATATTATTGAAATTGTTTAGGAATAACATTGGCTCTTTCTATAATGCAATGGAATTACACTTTATTTGTTGATTTAAAAGGGGGTAAATGGCAGTAAATGGCACTTAGGCTAAAGCATTGTGAAAACAGACTGGTTCTGCAGTCTAATGCTGTATTTGGGTTTGCTGTAAAGTTTTAATGCTGCTCCTCATGTAAACACTGCTCTTATGTTTATTGCCATGGACTCCTGAGAGAGAGAGAAAGCGAGTGCCCTTCATAAACACAGCGTTGGGTTCTGCTTAAGACGTTGGGTTAAACACTAGAGAGACAGTTCGCAGGAGTAAATTAATTTATTAATGCTCTATGGGGCATGAAGCGCTGCTGTGAAGAGCGAGAGGGCAACGTCTTGGTTTTATTTTCCCATTGCGTCAGACAGTGGCATATTTTCCAGCTCGACGTGTCATAGTGAGAAGTGTCTGGAGTATGAGAGGCGTTCAAATCAAACTGGGACTTTTGACCGTGCATAACAACAAAACACAAATATGAGAGAAAGAAAAACTCCCTGTATTTCTTTATATAATCCCCTGCTGAATTAATGCACTTATCTTAGCTTTTCACTGGTGCTTGGATGCCATGAGGCAGAAAGTGTTTATGATCAGACTGCCTCCTTCACGTCTAAAACGCTGGCCTCCCTGTGCAAGTGGTGTTGGCGAATGACTGTCTGTACGGTTCTCACAGACACAGTAGATGTGTCTCTTCCGCAAATTGATTTCTAGGATCCATCGTTCCACTCGCTTGTTCACTTACTTCTTTAAAATGTTCGCACTGTTCATATTTTTTTACTGCTGCTAAGAGTCTCATCACTGGCTTCTCCTGTAAATATCGATCGCTTTTACGTCTTCATTCACCAGAAATGTCATCCCGGTTTGATTTGAACGACCCTCGTAGTTACAGCGTTATACTGTACTTCTCAATACTCCTCTAAATGCCACCAAGAGAATGCTTCATTAAACCTCTCATCTCATATAAACTAGTATTTTTTTGGGTCAATTATTTTAAATTTTATGGACAGAACATGTTTCAGGATTTATCTTATGAGCAGGAGACGAGAGCCTCATCTTTCTCTTTAAGTGCACTTCAGTATGTTTTTTGAAAAGACGCCAGTGTTCCACTGTTACCAAATTCCTGATGTTCATGTTCTACGTCCATTCATCATGTTTAAGCTCTCTGTGCTGGTAAGGTTCATGCTGGAGTCGGACTCTACCCTGGGAATTCACCACCTCCAACATAAAAAGGCATGACAGTGACGCCAGGTGTGAAGTGTGTTCTAAGAATAGACTCATATCCATGGTGATCCTGACAATGATTGGGTGAATCGTCAAGATAAACAAATAGATTTAAAATTCTTTGTTTTGCAGGTGTAAACAATGCATACTTTGAACTGCACCGTCCCGGACCCGTCATGGTGCCCAGAATCTGATACGTGCGCCATGGGGAACCTAAGTACTGAGGATTTGGCGGATTTATGTAACAGCCGGACCATGTATGTGGAAAAGTATTTAGGACCACGCCGCTCTCCGCTCTTTCTTCCAATCTGCATTTTATATTTGGGTATCTTCTGCATCGGATCGCTGGGCAACGCACTGACGTGTACCGTGATCATGCGCCACCGCTCCATGCGCACCCCTACCAACTTCTACTTGCTCAGCCTGGCCATTTCAGATCTGCTCGTTCTCCTCTTGGGTTTGCCCTTAGAGCTTTATGAACTCTGGTCCAACTACCCATTCCTGCTGGGAACTGGAGGCTGCTACTTCAAGACGTGCCTGTTCGAGACTGTGTGTTTTGCCTCTGTGCTCAACGTTACAGCGGTCAGCGCTGAACGCTACCTTGCTGTCGTCCACCCGCTACGCGTTAGAAACGTCATGACACATGGCCACGTCAGACGGGTCATCGTTGTGCTGTGGATCGTATCGTTTCTTTGCGCTTTGCCCAACACAAGCTTGCATGGTGTGAAAACTTTGCCTCCAAAGTTTGGCCAGAGTTTTCCCGAGTCGGCCGTGTGTTGCCTGGTGAAGCCTGCCCGGATCTACTGGCTGCTCGTCCAGCTCACTGCGCTCTTCTTCTTCCTTGTTCCCATAACGAGCATCGGCGTGCTCTACCTGCTCATCGCACTTCAGCTGCAAAGGGAAACACGGCTACTGCAGAACGACGCCTTGCAATCAGGAGCGCAGCGCACACTGCAGACATCGCGTCATCGGCAGGTCACCAAAATGCTCTGTGAGTCATTCGTGTTAACTGGTTATTCCACAGGGAAGAAAACCGTTATGTGTTTGGCTAAATAAATATTAGCCCCCTTTATGAAATGAGCAGGAAACCAATTTAAATAAATCATGATAATGTTAATTTAATATTTAGGATAAAATAAAAGAGTATTTTTATTTCTTGAGTGGAGTAACAGTAGACCAAGAGCTTCATTACTATTTAGCATGCAGTTTGGGACATTTTAGGGGGCCCCAGTAACTCAGGGGCCCTTGGGATCATACCTATTTTTCTGATTAACACATATCAGAGAATGTTAAAGCACGGCCCATGTTTCTTAACTAGCTTGTAGTGGCAAACATCTAAAAAGCTCTTTCGCAGAGCTACAAAAACATTTATTTTGTGTTACTTTTGATCCCCAGTCGTGCTGGTGGTGGTGTTCGCCATCTGCTGGGCACCCTTTCACATCGACCGCGTCATGTGGAGCTACATCGACAACTGGAGCGATCAACACCATCGCGCCTTCGAGTTTATTCACCTGATCTCAGGAGTGTTCTTCTATCTGAGCTCAGCCGCTAACCCCATTCTGTACAGCCTCATGTCCTCGCGCTTCAGAGAGCTGTTCCGGGAGGTCGCATGCCGAAATCCAGAGCAGACATTCAGCATTACACAGATCACCTTTCGCACCACGGGATGAGGAAAAACATGAACATGTTGTTCAGACTTTTTATTACAAAACATATTCTTACGCGTAAACGTTTAAAGATGGAGGATGGAAGAGTGGGACAGTTTCTAAAAAAAAAGTATTACACAGGAGTTTGAATTACTAGCAAGAAAGCAAATCTGTACGTGTATTTAGAGGTTCCTGTTTTGATTGTGTACCAAAAGTGATCGTTATCAGCACCACATTTATTAGCACCACCATTAACTCGTACTTTTACTTTGAATGAAACTGCTTTCAGATAAAAGTTCTCTCAGATAACTTCGTTTTTAGGTGATAAATATGGACCCTTTAAATATTAATATGAAATACCCGAATGACTAAAGACAGCTAGCTAACAACTGGTGCTAACAAGATTTTCATTCTGTCAGATCAGCTACGCTAGCTAGCTACGATGAAAGTAGGGAAAACAGAATAGTTTCCCCTTTTTTTCTTTTCAAGATGATGTAACATTATTTAACAGATTATTATGTTATGATCTGGAAAAAAAATAATTAAGTGACAATTAAAAGCCTTTTTGTACAGAATTTGCAGCATAGCTAGCACTGATGGTGTTCTACTGTCAAACTATTACATATATATGGCATATTAGCCAAATGTATTAGCAAACAACCTGTTTATTTAATGATGTTTTACTCTTCTATCTCATTCCTGTTTCAGATTTCTTGTTTTAAATGTTGTATACGGTGGTACCACGGAATACGAACAACATTCTTGGGACAAAATGCAAAAGACCCACAGAAAATATGCGAACTCGCTTTGCTTGGCTTTCCACTGACGCAAACAAGTTTTGATTGGCTCCTGGAAGTAGGTGCGACTGGCTCGGTCGGTTGTATGTTGAAAATACTTCGCAAAAAATACTGAAGCAAATTTATTGCAGAATTTTAGTTCACAAGGTACCACTGTATATAAAACATTCATAAAGTTTAGTAAGGAAAATATAAACATCTTACCTCAGAATTGTGCTTTTTTTTTACCTTCTTGTTGCTCTTTCTGTATGAAAATTGGTTTCGTGTTTAAGACATTTCTCAAATGTTCTATTTACTTACTTTGCTGCTCGACTTAGCCTACCAGTCTTGATCTTAACCCTGTGTTGTTTTATAGCAGAAATAAAATAAATGTTAGTATTTATGAGACTGTACAGACAGAACAATCTTTATTTATGTAATACAAATATTAGACTCGATCTCGAGGTGCCAGTAAACTCCTTGTGGTGTTGCCCGGCTGATCGCAACACCACACTGTGAAGGAGAACAGAGCTTTTAATGTCACCTCAAGTATTCAAACCCACAAGAAACTCACCCGTACATGGCTACGACTGACGCGTCTGTACGCAACCCTGGTAAACGCTATGGACAAACAGGCTGATTTACATGTTGTATATTCATGCGGCAGACACTTGTGACAGCTGTCTTCAGTTTCAAAATAGAAAATGAGTGATTTAAGCCTAATAAATATAATCACACGTCTGGGCTTCGGGTCGTTATTTTCCTGCTCATTCAAGTGAGAAATTCTTCTGTGTGAAATTGTAAATTGACTCAGGATTAGAAATAAAAAAAACTAGACACATAGATAACACTAGACACGTCTGGAATATCTAACAGAATATTGGACAAGTGACAGTAATGAAAGACAGGACAGTGTCAAGGAACGAAGCTTCTAGTGAGTCGGTGAATTGATCAGGAACCGAGTCAGATGATGATTCAATCATTTGGTTGGGGAATCAGTGTACGAGACTCCATGAGCGATTCAGTGAAACAATGAATGTTTGAAGAAAAAACACGTTAAAGCCAGACAGTACATCACAAAGAAGTATGAATTCTGTTTTTTTCTTCTTCTTTATTTAAAAATAAAATAAAAAGTAGTCAAATATAGCAGGATTTTTCTTTCTACAGGAATTAACTCTAATCCTTTGCATTTGGTTAAAGGAACCATAAGGAAAGACTGCAGCATGCAGGTGTGGTAGAGTACAGCTCCGAGTGTGTAGCTCAGGCCTTCTTCTCAGGGTACCTCCTCTCGAACTGGCCCACGTCAAACTTGCGCTTGCAGCCTGCGTAGTTCATGTAGCGCACTTTACCGAAAACGGGGCGCTCAGCCCAGCCCTGATCGTGAATCCCACAGGTGGACCACATGCAGCCTGCAGGCAAAAGAAGAGTAGAAGTAAAGATGGAACAGGAAACGAACTAAGAAACAAGAATGAAAATAGTAGTTAGGAAAAAAAAGAAAAAAAAAAGAACAAAAGATAACAGAAAGCAAAAATAATTACATTAAAACTAGAATAAGAATGAAAAGAGACACTAGAACAAGGATGATTTGAAGGAAGGAGTTGTGAGGTTTGGTTTATGAGGAAAAAAAGGTAGAAAGACAACAGAAGAAAATGAATGCATAGCGGTGGTTAATCTAATCCTCAGATCTTCTTAAAATAAACTTCATACAGGAAAGACACAATTGAGAAGAAACTATTTCAGGCCTTTGACCTTGCTGTGACCGTCACCCTCTTCCTGCTGGTTATGATGATCACTCATCACACAATCCTACCAGCGTTCACCCCCTCACCAGATACAACGAGAACTTCACAAGGATGGAACCCAAAAACGCAATGCTGCCGCCACCTAGTGGTGTAAATTAAAAAGATATGAAGCTGGAGTAGCGCTGCGTCCCTCACCCACGTATCCGTTCGGGTCGCAGCCGTCCAGCGCGTAGCGGTCATTGAGGTAGATGGAGATGTTCACCGCCTCCTCGGGTGAAGACGTCCACTCCAGGATCTTCTTAGCCCAGTACATGCGCATGAAACCGTGCATCCTTCCCTCTTGCAAGAGCTGCCTCTGGTTGGTGTCACACACACACACACACACACACTTTATAATACTCTGTGTAGGCATTTTATATAAGGACTTGGGTTAAACTGTGGCTAAAATGTCAGACTCGTTATTACTGTTGTTAGCGGCATTAGCCTCGTCGCTTTGGTGCTACAGCACTGCCTTTCGATACCTGTGCGGCGTTCCACAGCTGGTCATATGTATGTGCGTTTTCCAGTTGTTCTCGTGTGTACAGGTGAGGCCGAGGGTCTTTAGCGTGATCCTGCAGTGTCTTCTTCGCCCAATCATACGCACCTGGGAAAACGACAGCACATTAATTGATCGCTGCACCAAGTTCCCAACAACTCCTGCTGACAAATGAGGCAGAGGCCACGACAAATGTCCCTGAGCATGAGGTACATAGGCCACATCCCCTACCCAGAGTTTGAGGCAAATAGGCCACGTCTCCTTCACTATGGCACTCCTCCTGTGAGACTAAACACAGTCTTTCAACAGTGTGTACCGACCGTTGAGGTTGTCGTAGTTGTTGTTGTAGAAGCAGAAGTTATCGGCCAGCTCTCTGCGCACCACCAGCTCCTCAGTGAAGGAGGCCACTGACTCGGTCAAGCGTTTCCCATAACGCTTCACCTCCAACAGCACGCGCTGAGCCGATATCTGACCTGTGGAGGAGAAAAGCGATACAGCTTATAGTGTTCAAATTGTTTTTCAGCAGGTTAATCATTAACTTGAAGCATCCCTCTTAAAAAGACAAACACACACCTGAGTGGATCCACGGCGAGAGGTGGCTGAGTGCATCTGCGTTCGGGTTGTTCCTCTCCGTGGCAAAAAGACACAACCGTTTGTCTATAAAGGACTCGAGCATGGCGATGCCTCCGGCTGCCCCTGGCTGCGCCCACAACACCTCGCCGACACTGCGGTCTACCTCCAGTGATGACATCACTTCCTCCCAATCCACCTTCTAAAAGAGCAAACATCTCGGTACCGCAATAAATAACCAAGCAACACAAACAGCCTCCTTTATCTGAGAAAAGAAGAGATGTTTAACTTTACATTGAGACTCTCCTAATGTTAGCTAACTAACTTTATTCACGTCTAGTTTATAACGTTAGCTGAAGGAAATTTTATTCTTGAGCATTAGCCGTCTAATTCTTATGCTAGCTTGTTTTTGGATCATGAGTGTACGCTAATGTAATGTAGCATTTATTCTGGGATTTCTTCCCCCCCCCCCCTTAATTGTTAGCTTGCTAAGTTGTTTTGTAACGTTCCTGAAGTTTGTTTCCTAAGTTGTGGATACTGCCTGAGGTTCGCTGGCTAATTCTGGTGATTCTCTGTCACACGTTGCTTCTCTGAAACCCTCTCAAACGCTCTGATCATGCGATGTGTCGCGCCTGTATGGGTCGTGGTCCTGCCTTTGCCGTTTTGGTGGACACATGAGGGTGTGTAAGCACTGGAGGGAACTCGGTGAGGAACTCCGGGAGGAGCTTGCTGATCTTCCCACGGATGGTTCTTGCTGCGTACTCCAGTTTATCAGACGCCTCCCAGCACGGCACCAGGTTATGGGCGTCGACCTGAAGAGTGGACGGAGAGCGATCAAGACCTCACACAATCGGCTTTATGGCTCGAGCAGAGACAGAGAGCGAACCTGAACGAAGGGGACGTCGGCCGGAAGCTCCTTTTTCACACGTTCGATCCACTGCAGCGGAAGTCTGAGGGGGCTGAAATCGGTCACGACGGCGCCGACGTCCCAGTGTTTCACGGAACCGGGCAGCGTCAGCTCAGGCTCGCCGCGCAGGAGGTGGAACTGAATGTCCAGGCCTGAACACTCCTACAGAATAACAGGGACGTCTGAATCAGATAAGTTGTTCAGCTGATGACCAATCAAAACACACACACACACACACACACACACTAATGTTCACGTTACTGATAATTACGTCTCTCACCTTGGCCACCTCCTGCAGTCCCCGGAGCATGAAGGCGTACTGGCGGTAAGTGGAGTCTAAATACCGCGGGACGAGGCAGAAACCCACGTGCAGGGGCAAGTTCTCTTCCAGAGCGAGCTGCTGAGCGTAAACCAGCGCCCAGTTATCTACACACACACACACACACAGATCGGGACATGCACAGTTACATCATCGTCAACCCTGAACAACAGAATTCACAGAACCACGCCAGACCATATGTTAATGTTTTTGTTTGTTTTGGGGGGAGGGGGGCATTTTCAATCTTAACTTTACTTGAACATTGTTTTAAAACTAATACCCCTATCGCACCTGTGCGGTTTGACTCACGGTGAGATGCGGGGTCGGGCACCGTGAGTCGCCGTGATTGCGCCAAGGTCCGCAAACTTCCGCGAGGCCCGCCAAAAAAATTAAACATGTTTAATTATTCGCGCGAAAAGATGGAAACGTCAAAAACTCGCGGTGATTCATAATGAACCGTATTTCTGGCCACCGCGCGAAACCGCATAGGTGAGATAGGGGTATTAATAGTCCTCTTAACCACATTTTATAGCATAAAAGTGTGAACAGTCTTGATTTAAACCAACAGCGACATCTTGTGTCAAAAAACAAAAAAACTAAACTTTCACTTTTTTCTTTAATTATTATTATTTTCTGTATTTATAGATCTGCCTGCTTCATTTGCTTGTATTTTATAAAAACAAACGTTTAAACAGAAATGTGTTCATGTAAATAATTGATTGGGGATTATTTTCATAACATACGATGATAGATTTAAAGAAAAATGAAACTCAATGTAAAGTTACATAAAGCAGCTCAGCAGTGCCACCTTGTGGCGAACACAACTTTTTTTTTTTTGCATCTTCCTTTCGTTTCTCTGCATGTTTTATTGGTTTTATTGGTTTAAGTTAAACCCTCGGATGTGTTATTAATATTCTACATTATACTGCGTTACTGATTAGGGTGTGAATGATCACCGTGCACCCTCTGATCCCGGGACATCCAGTAGAGCACCGCCCCGCAGCCCTGCCGCACTTTCTGGGAGTCCGACAGAAACCGGAGCCGCTTCGTGTTGATTTTACACCCGGCTGAGTTTCCCCGGACCTCCGCCACTCTGTCCCGCAGCCAGTCCGCTGCTCCTCCGCGCTCTGCTCCCCGGGCTGCTGAGCGTTTCTCCGGGCTTTTCATCGGCTTTCCTTTACGCTTCCGGTTCGTGTTCTTCCCAGGCATGATTTCTCAAAGTCTTCTGTCCAGAGACGCGGAAACTCAGCCTAAAGGACGCCGCATAGATCCTCTACAAACACGTGCAGATGTGGTGATGTCAAGTTTTAGTCTACTTGGTGTTCCAGTATGTGTTATTATTATCGCCACCTTGTGGTCCGTCGATGTAATTCTTTCTAACGGAGGATGTGTTTTATAACAGAAGAACGTCATTGGTTAACACCTTCAAGGGGCGGGGCACAGTTTCCGTGGCAACGGCGTTGAAGGCGGAAGTTGGCGTGAACCAGAATTATTAATAAATCTATTTATTAACACAAACAAACATGCAGCAATTTATATATATAGCAATTTTGATTGAAGTCTGATTCACAATTTTGATTAAAGTCTGTAATTTATTTCGTTGTTTTTTTTAAAGACATGTTATGTTCCATTTTTCTCGGAATTACATTTCCACTAATATTAATAATAACAATAATAATAATAACAACAACAACAACAACCGGTTTAATTAAAATGTTTAATTTAACGCATACATCAGCTTTACATACGAATTTATTTCTGTTTGGGCAAATGTGTATGCGCATGCGCACTACAATTAAATCGCGCACAGCTAAGGAAAAAAAAAAAGCATAGCGTCTAGCCTTCTAGCTAAGTTACTCGGAATTTGTATCGAAGATCTCGTGATTTTTTTCTTCCAACAAACACAAAACTCAGATTTAAGTCAAAGATGAACAAATCGTCTTTCACATCGAGCGGCCACGCGGAAGAACCTGATAAAGTCGACATGTCTCTCGGTAAGTAGCAGCTTTGTTAGCAAAGCCTTGGTGTTAAAGGTGGGACGTGTTCCAAACGGCGGTGATTTTTTTCCATCTAGGGCACTTGGGAGGCTGTGGAGAGCGTTGGTCCGGCTTAGAAACAGTTCACTTCAGCAGGAAGTAGAGAGTAAATTGGGAGTTAACCAGTTTAGAAAGCAGCTGTGCTAAAATACTGCGTCTTTATCGTAAATGATTGAATTACGGTAATTATATGACATGAAATTTTAATTTAAGGTTTAGAAAAAAGTGATTTTGGAATATTGGTCATCTCCAAAATTGTGGTTTAAAACTTGTTTTTAATTTTATATATATATATATATATATATATATATATATATATATATATATATATATATTAAAATGTTTTTTTATACTTTTTTTTTTTTTTACCAAATGAGTGTATATATATATATATATATTTGCATTTTAACTATTAAAAAGTAAAATCCTGACTAGTTTGAGCATCTTATGAAAATACTCATTTTAAAACTTATTTAATTAAAGGAAATCTTTTGCAGATGTTCAGGTATATTGAGGATTGAGGATGAGGATTGAGGATGAGGTGTGTGAGGTCGTCCTCATTATTCCACATGAATATGAATTTATTTCGTGATATAGATGTCATCACAGCGATAGTGTCAGTGTAAAGGTGCTGATGATATCTATGACGTTCTCAGTTTCGTCGAGTTCGTGTGATTTTATTTATGAATTATTATAATGGAGCTGTTTCTCTTGCTTGTACAGACGACATTATACGGTTAAATAAGAAGCAGAAGCAGGTCCAGAGCCAGAGGGTGGCGCTGCGAAGGCAGAGGCTCGGTGTTCGAGGACGGTTAGCGCCGGGGAGACGAGCAGGAACGCCGCAGCAGCACCGGGGTCATTACATCATCTTTACCTTCAAACCCCAGGAACATCACCATAGTATTCTGTTCTGTTCTGTCGTGTTCGCTGCACTGTCACTTTGTTGTTTGCACATTTGCACGTGCACTTTATGTTGTCTGTAAAACTTAGCTAGTTAGTTTTTGTTAATTTATGTTGTAATCTATGTTAGGTCAGTCTGTCTTGTCTCTGCCAGCCAGTTAACTAGGCCTCTTTAGTTAGCTAGTTTAGTGTTTCTGTTAGTTTATGTTGTAAATGTATGTTGCATGTAGCACTTTGGTCCTGGAGGAACGTAGTTTCGTTTCACTGTGTACTAACTGTATATGGTTGAAATGACAATAAAAGCCTTTGAACTTGAACATTTTATACGTTATTGTAAGCAGGATATCCTGATTTGACGCACCTTTCATTTGAGCGTGTCGTCTGTTTTTCAGGAGGAGGGGTGAACAAGCCGTTCAGGCGGCGCGCGCAGGGTGTCATCACCGGCCTTGCGGCGAGGAAAGCGGCCCTGCTGAAAGGCGTCAGCCCGTTAAACCGCCCCGCACTCAACCGCGCCAACGTGACCCGAGCCCCGGCGAGACGATCCGCTCTCTCTCAGGTAACCGCGGCCTGTCCAGCTCCAGAAACCAATGGGGTCAGGGACGAGAAAAACAAAAATCATACAAACAAATTGGCCTGGCTTTAATTACTCCTTTTACATCAGTTCACTTGTTTGGCATATAACATATTTTCCACAAAAAAAATGATCTACCTTTTGTATAAGTCCTCGTTTTTATTATTTATTTTTCACAGAGAACGCGGCCGTTCGTTTCACAACGCAGACACACGTTCACGCATGGGCAGACGCAGAGGTGGCCGTACACGCAGCAGGACACACGGAAAGTTCCCTTCAGGCTGCGACGGAAATGGTGAGCGAACGCTAGCAGTAATGTAGTTGTTGTTGTTATTATTATTATCAGTGTTGATGTCAGATCTTCCAGTCAGAGTGTGAGATGGTGTGTGTTGAGCTATATTTTACGTCCGGTTTGTTTCCCCCCTCACAGGAACGCTCCTCCGGTGAACGAGCAGCAGAGGGAGGCGCGCCAGGCTACGTTCCTCTCCAGAAGAGGCCTAAAGGTGCCTAGATCTTTCACCTCGGGCCTGCTGCTCCCTGAGTCTTGCTAACACTTGCTAATCTTTCAGGTGGTCGTATGTGTTAATGTCACTTCAGGTCCCAGGCCTCGTTTCCACCAGGGAAGTAAACGTTCATCTATGAGTTTGAGTCATGTTTCACTGTGAGACTTCTCGTGTGCACTGGGTCACACGTACCTGCAGGGGGGCTTGATCACTTGGTGGAGAAAAAAAGGGAAAAGCACTGAAGAACTTGTTTTAGATTTAATGATAATCTCAGATTAGAGGAGATAGGGGGAAAAAATTGAGGCAGCCAGGCTGGTGTGTGTGTGTGAGTACATGACAAGAATCCCAATTTATGTCTGTACCAGGTTCATACACAGGTGCAGAAGACGGCGCCGATCCAGCCAGCTCAGAGAACACAAAGAACCCGGCCGTAAGTCACATACACTCTCGCTCAACGAGTATTAATATAATCAAAAAATAGGTGTAAAATTCATGTATAATTTAAAATGTTTTTTAAATATGTAGTTTTAATGTTATTTCTGTTGTATGACCACAAGGTGGCGCACTCCTGTGAACAGCAGCGGCATTCTCACCGTGTCGATAGATAACCCCGGTGCCAGGACTCAACCCGAGTACGTCCACATCTCCGTTATTTAAAACCCCTTCAGTCTTTCAGAACAGTACCAGGATCTTAGCTGTCCATCAAACCAGGGGGTGGGGCTAAATAAATAAAAATTTTGCCAGCCACATCAGTTTTTTTTTTTTTTTTTTTGCTTTCCAGACCCGCCCACTCGTGGTCGCTCCACCCACCAACTGCAGTGACTCCACCCGCTCAGAACGCAGCGCCAGAGCCTGAGAAGAAAAAGCCCAAAGGGGTGCCGCTGCAGTTCGACATCAACAGCGTGGGAAAACAGGTAGCTTCCTATCATTTACGTGTCCATACACGATGCACGATCAAGCGTCCCATGTTAAAGACACCAACTCCCTGTCTTTAAAGCAGACGGCCATGACGCTGAACGAGCGCTTCCGCATCCTGAAGATGAAGCGCATGGCGGCGTCGCAGCAGAACGCCAGAGGTGGCCGCTTCGTCACCGTGGGCTAGCACCCGACCCTCGGAGCCGAGGTCATGTGACTGCCTCGGCACCTTTAGGGCATCACCCAGAAGGACAGTGTCTCTCCTCGGATGCTCAGACGCCGGTGAAACTGACTTTCCTGCTCCAAAGACCCGTGTTATTATTTTTCTTCCATTCGAGTTCGGAATACGATTCAGCGGGAATTCTTTCCATAATTTGTGTTCTGCAGTTGCCATTTTTCAGTGACACTATTTTTTATTTTTTTTCCTCTCCAAAGCCAGAGTTCCTGTGTTTAAACTTTTTATTGTATTTTTTTTTTTTAACCTTTTACAACCTGATCTGAATTTTTAGTGTTTTCTGAGCTTTTTTTTTTTTTTTGTTGTTGAACATCTAGGTGTTTTAAACATTTTTTTTTCATATTATTTAAAAAAAAATTATAATAAACACCTACTTCTTGTGATAAACACTGCTAGTGTATTTATTGATTAGGACGTTTTGGTACCATGTCACATGGGGAAAAAGCTAATGAGATGAAAATCAGCAGCTAAAAAGAAACTCGCTGTCCAGTCGTACTACTGATGGTGAGATGTTAGGTTTCGAAGATTCCCAGCCAATAATTTCACCAAAAGGTTTATTTCACAAAGCTTCATTTATGTGCTCATTCTTCTGACACCGAGTGGACAAATTGTGTTTAGCTCAACATCACAAGCAGTACAATAACTATAGGCCTGTAGCTGCAAGTAATATTGCATCCATCATCGAGTTGCAGTTTCTTTAATACTGATTATATTGGAGATTTTTTAAAAACACATAAGAGTTCGCAACTTTGAGGCATCCATGTGAATGAGCCTTTACTTAAACGCAGGACGAATCAGTCCAGCGACTCCAGCAAAGGCGAGGAAGGAGAAGGCCTCTGGGTGGAAACGACATTTATTTGGAACTGCCGCGTCTGTTCGACACAAGTTTCATGTGGAACGTAACGAAGAACAAGAAAAAGTCAGCACCTGGATGTACAGTAACTAAGCAAATAGTTTAGGTTTCCAACGAAGGTAATAATGCGGTGAGAAAAACACCAGAATAAACACTTCAAGCGTTCTGCGGGTCAGGTGTAGAGTTATCAATGTTATACAAAAAATAAAGTCAGCTGACGACCTGATCAGGTTTTTCCATCAATAGATTTTTCGTCCCTGAAGGCGCAGCCATATGCCAAGATGGTGATGCCACAAATGAGATTTAATGGAGGTGCTGTAATAAACGAGGAAGGAAAAAAAGGTATAATGATGTAGCATAATAAACATGAGGTATTAAAAATAATATCTTTTGTTATTAACATATTTATACATTTTAGGAGCTCATTGTTGCTAGCCTTCTTTCCTTTCTCAGATGGGTCCTAATGACCGCTACGGTGTAATCAGGGGAATCTTTAACTAACGATGTGGTTCTCTGCTCAGGAAGGCGAAAAAACCTCAGTGACTAATTTCTGAGGGAAATTTTCTAGCCTGCGAGTGTTTAAACACTCGGTGATTCATCAGCATCAGGGGGGTGTTCCAGAAAGCAGGTTATGTGACATACCCGGATAAGTTTGAGGGTAAGTTAGTGGATAACCTCAACTTCCGGTTCCAAAAACGGAGGTAACTTTCTGGGTATGTATGTAACCATAGCAACTTACTCTCTGAAGATAACCTGCTCGGTAACAGGTTATGTTCCAGGGTAAGTTTGTTTCAGAAGCTTAGTGAGCATGCCGCGCCCTTTTGATGAGGATCCCGTGGACGTGGAGGCACAGATTATACGCGGTTTTTTTCGCCGGGAGAGAGTTATAAGACCGCGTATTGATGTGTTTTCATTTCCGAATGATTATTTAAAAGAGCGTTATCGGTTTTCAAGGGAATCGTTAATTTACTTAACACATCTCCTGAAACCGCATATTGCACATGTCACAAACCGCAGGTCTGCGCTTAGCACAGAAAATATTCTGTACATAGCACTTCGGTTTTTTGCGTCAGGGCATTTTCTGTACAATGTGGGAGATGCAGAGAATGTGGGAAAGGCAACTGTGTGTAGAGCCGTTCGTACAGTATGTCTGGCACTTAAGCACTTTTTACACTCATGTGTACAGCAGGTCCCTGGCCATAAACCTCTCCACATTATTAAAGAGGAGTTCCACAGAGTGGCAGGTTTGTCCTTTGTAGTAAAATCTACAGTATGACGCACATTTAATATGTAGATATACTATTTATATACATGTATTCATCCTGCATACACACACTTGGTCCTTGCATATATGCCTTTGTATTTCAGGGTTTCCAAATGTAATTGGGTGCATTGATGGCACCCACATTCCTATTAAAGCTCCTTCAATAAATGAGGGAGACTGTTAATAGGAAATCTATTCATAGCATCAATGTACAGGTAACAACTTAATTTTGTGTCCTTAATTTTTTGCCTTGTTAGAATCATTAAACTCATTACTTTTTTCCACTAAATAGGTAATATGTGAGGCAACCCACATTATTACTAATGTTGAGGCCAAATGGCCAGAATCTGTGCATGATGCCAGAATTTTCCGGGAGTCATCATTATGCCAGACATTTCAGCAGGGTATGTTTTGCGTTATGCATTTTAATTTTTACAAAATTGCATTGTACACTTGAAACATTACAGGACACTTGAATGGTTACTTGCTGGGGGACAGAGGATACACTTGTCTGCCCTATTTAATGATACCCTACCCTGAACCTGGACCACAGACACGCTTTAACCTGGCTCACCGCCGAACACGGGCCAAGGTGGAGATGACCATAGGGATCCTAAAGTCAAGGTTTCAGTGTCTGCGTGGACTCCGGGTCAGTCCAGAGAGGGCATGCGACATCATAATGGCTTGTGTTGTGCTTCACAACATTGCCACGATAAGAGGAGAGAGCCACCCTCCTTATATCGAAGAGGATAGCGTAGAGGAACCTCTACAAATTTGTGCACATAGAGATGGAAAACTTTTGAGAGACAGGATTTGTCAAAGTTTCTTTTATTAAATTTTTTTATTGGTCTGCTGTTCACTGTGGTTCATTTCTTTATTTCCTGAAAAACAATGAAAGTAAAATTAAATAAAATGTGGTGTTAATACATTGCTTTATATACACAACACTTTTAACATGCAACAGATTCATATTTACACAAGTTCTCACCTTAAGGCGATGCTCCAGTAATTCCATTTCTAGAGTAGCCTTTTTAATTTGAAGCTGTACTGTATAAGGTCCATCTCCATGTCACTTTTTCTTATTTGTTTTTGAAGATGGACCTTATACAGCTCCTTTGCTGGCAACTAGGAAGGCAAAAATAATTACATAAATGGCATTCTGTCAGACAATAAAATTTAAATCTGGACAACTGCACAAATTCTTACACTTCTTAGATCATGAACTGAGATTGAAGGACCCTCATCTGTTGGTAAATCCCCAGGTATATACTGTGAAAGAACATTGCCTGTTACTGTAATGAAAAAGGGGGCATGCATTATAATGGTATGCATCATACCTCAGTGGATCTTCCAGCATTGTCCACGTCTGTCACAGCAGATATGGTCTCTTCATCGTCATCCTTCAGTGGAAATATACAAGTATACATTATCAGGCAAAAAGACAAAAAATAAAGATCTAAAAGTACCTGACAACAAAACACAACTGACAGACTGTCATTTCTGCAGGGTCCAATAATACAATCCCTCCATCTGTATCTATAAGAAAATACAACCCATAAAATTCTCAATTTTATCAAAGACAAAGCAATAATGCAGGAAAAAAAACCTTGTCAAAGTAATACAACTAATCAAAAAAAAAGTCACAGTAGCATAATCATATGCAGTTAAATAAAGTAAGCCTGCATAAAAACGGTAAGCATGTTCAAAAGCCTTTAAGTGACGGAGATAGAAATTTATTCAATCATATAATGAAATCAAATCATAGTGGTAAACTTACATTTCACCATGTTACTTGTGGTGCATGGTGTGTGTGATGTGCCCCCTGGAATGCCAGCAACCACTGGTGGCCCTTTATTAAGGGACAGAGCCAGCTCCTCAGATGGGGTGAGGGGAGTTGGTGCTGGGCCCCCGCCAGTTAGACAGGCTTCAGCCTTCTTTCTATGACAGAAAGAATATACTAAACCGTGTTTAATAAATTGTTCAGTTAATGTGTTATCAAATATTACCTTTTTGCAGAATGTTCTTGTGTTTCATTTTGACTTGGCTCAAAGTTCTTTTGGCTCCAGATGGATTACAACTTATTAAATAAGAAACCATATATTCCTAGTCAATATACACTGGTATTTTAACCTAAAGAAATCAATGGCTAGAAAAGTAAATGCTATCATAGTGATTTAACAGTCAAAAGGATGCGGAAGGGGTGTTTTAATTAATTATAAATATTTAGCATTATAATTAAATTTAATATACTCACGCATTTACTCTGTCCGTTATTTTTTGCCAAGCCAACTCTCTTTGTTTAGCCGATGCAGCCGTATTGCTTTTTTCTGGATTATAGGCTTTAATTCTTCAAAAGCGAGCATTAAAACCTCCAACTCCGCCTCCGTGAAGTATGCCGCTCTCTTTATTTCACTTGGAAGTTCCATTATAACTCGTGAAATCCGCGATCCATTGAAAATGTCTTTATGTAGGCACCGTGCACGCGCATTAACTCTGGGTAACCAGTAGGGGGTTGATTAAACTAAATCTTATTAGGTGTTTTGGAACCGACATACTCTCGGTATGCGGGTTTGGGGTTAATCAACCCAGAGGTTAAGATTAACCAAATGGTAAGTTAACCAAGCTTTCTGGAACACCCCCCAGGTCAGAGGACCTTAATGTTATAGTTATACAACAGTATAAAATGTCATATATAGCGTCATATAATAAACACAAACAAAATAAACAAATACTATAATAAATGAGATATTTAAAATGTAAAATTAGGTGTAATGAGTTATCTGTAAAACAATGTATTACATTTGTGCTATAATAAGATATAATGAGGTATTATAATGAGGTACACCAATAAACATGTCGAGGTACTATAGACGCTTCAGATGTGAGGTATTATAATAAATATGAGGTTTAAACTGAATGAAAAAAAAAAAGCCAGCCTGCAGTGTCATGAGTTTGAATATTGCATTTATTTAAATACATTAAATTTGTTTTTGCAATGTAACAAAACTATTGGCATATGAAACTCCAACACCATTTAAAGAAAAAAAAAAAAATGGCTCACTTCATTTTTTTTCCCCGCCGGCTAGTGCGCAGAAAGAACACTAGTTTTTTTTTTTTTCCGTTGACACCCCTGCGCCCCCCGCCCCTCCCCCCCGCCCCATTCAATGACATTGTTCACAGCCTGCTATCTCACAACCAGAATACAAACATGAGGTATGGAAGTGGTTCGACATAAAATAAAAAATAAAATAAAAAAAAAAAAAAGAAGAAAATACTAGAACATGCAAGAACATGCTAAAAAGCGACAACAGTCGTGAACAATAACAAAATGTGCATAAGATAACAAAAAACAAAACAAAAAAAATTACACTGCTTTGCATCTTTGGTTGACAAAGTCGGTTGAAACGATTTTTCACAGCTTTTATTTTATCTTTTTTAATTTTGTGTAAACCCCCATCCCAACCTGAAAAGATGATAAATAAAAAATAAACACGAGTCAGGGGGGCGTGTCGGGTGTGTCTCGTTAAGAGAAACCTTAATCATCTCACGCTCGGTACTTCTTATCGAGAACCCTCCGAATGAGACACAGCCGGCGCGGTTTGTTTAAAAGGCTCAGACACGGAGCACGAGTCAGACGTCGGCCGCGTCTTATTTACAAGCGTAACACTTTGGCTGTTTTTCAGGGCAGAACATGATTGTTTCATCTTTTTTTTTTTTTGGGAGGGGGTGGGGGGCTTACACTTTACATTAGGGATTTACACTAAATGTCAGGAAACACAGCCAGTCTCACAGTCACATGATCGTCTCACACTTGGGGCTCGTAAATGAGACACAGCCGAAGAGGTTGGAGTTGTGGAAGCACGAGTCCAACCTTTTGGGCTGATGGTCGTACAGCGTTTTCCCCAAATCACGACTCCGGCACACGAAGGTACGACCATCTGTTCAGCGCTCAGACACCATGACGAGTGCGATGGAGATTTAATTTATAAAGTGTTATTATTATTATTATCCCAGTTTGGATTAATTTGTGCAAAACTCTGCTGAAGATCTACACTTTTTAGAGATTATTATTGATAATTTTCTTCAGGTTAAACTTCGAGATCTTTTAACCAGCTGCTTTTAACTTCTCCGCAACGACCAACCACGTCCAGATCAACACCATATTAAACAAGACTTCTCATGTAGTCACGTCTATTACAACCTCTCGTCCTTGTACGGCCTCCGCACCTACAACAGCTCCTTATGATACATTAATAAAAAATATATATTTATACTTGTAAATCTAGACACTTGTTTTTGTTTTTTTACGTTTACACAAATTTTTTCCTCGCACCACAAAAATCTCACTAAAGCCGAACTGAAAATCAAATTACACCATTTTATTTATTTAATTCAAAATTTGGAAGAAAAAGAAAAAAAAAAACCTTAACACAAGAGTAAAAGGTTTAGTTAATTTAATTGATCTAATTTATCGTCTTCAATCCACTGAATATTAATATTAGCATTTATTTTAGTATAATTTAGGGACAGTTAGTAAAACATTTAAATGATGGGATTTTTACTTCAAAAACTTTAAAATGGCCTTTTTTTTTTCATTCAAAGTTGGTTTCTTTAATCTTACTTTAGATTAGTTACTTTTTAATGGGAGTGGAACAATTCAAAGTCGCATCGTTTAATTTTTTTTATTTAAAGTTGATTTTAAAATAAAAATTATTTCATATTCGTTATCTATATTCCTATTTACACAAACCACGTACAAAATCGTTCTGTTTCATCATTTAGTTCGGAAATCCGTCGTAATACAGATTTATCATCCGAATCCGAACACAATTTAGTCAGGAGGAGGAAACAAAAATTTTTTTTAAAGCATAATTGGGAAGGAAAAAAAAAAAAAATCTATATCAAGACTGCGTCAGAGTCGTACAGTGTAAACCCCCGGAGTTGTGTTTTGGACTAAATGAGACTAAAGCATGTGTGTTTAAAAGCGCAGAACAGGACCGTCTCGTCACAAGCGGCCGGAACGTGAACAGCGTGAAAACCAAGCGACAAAACGTACAAGAGAGAGAGAGAGAGAGAGAGAGAGAGAAAGGTAAAATGTTTTTGTTGTTCCTCAGAACTGTAGATCTTTCTTCACTTCTTCTTCGTGGAGGGAGGGGGGGGGGGGGGACAATAGAAGTACATTCAACTCATGTGACCCCTTCACATTTGCAGTTGAGAGGTAAAAACAAAGGGCTGTTAGTGTTTGAACCCGCTGCTTTTATCTCACGTGTGTGATTAGAAGCGTGTGTGTGTGTTGCGCGATTCTACCGGCTGCCTCATTTTTTTTTCCAGGGTCGAGGGAGAGAAGCGTTTCTTTACAGTCGGGGGACGTGTGAACGTAGCAGCCCTCGAATAAATAACTGACTGGTGATTTGACACAAGCCCAAAAAAAAAAATAAAAATTATAATAATATATACTTTATACTATTTTTTCTTTTTTTTTTTTCCATGAAGTATGATCAGCTCCGAAAAATAGACTCTTGCTCGAAAACGGCTTTAAAAAATAAACCCTTCTCATGGCTTTTTTTTTCTTCTTCTTCTTCTTCTTTAATTAAAAAAAAAAAAAAGAAAAAAAAAAAAAACGACGACATCAACAAAAAAAAACAAAGAACACTTCTGTATCGTTTCTGGTCCCCTCATACACACTCACAGAGTCACACACACACACACAGAAGTACACTGAAGCGCTGCTGGTTAAAGCTGGTGCTGGGCGAAGGAGGAGTACGTGCTGGTGGGTGCGATGTGCGGCGGGTTTAAGCGGAGGACACGCTGGGCTGCGGCGGGTTCGATGCCGGCGTGGGCGTCGCCGTCAGGGCCGGGGTCGGCGTCGTGCCCGTCGTGTGACCCGAGAGCTGCGAGAGCTGCTCGCTGTTGGCCAGGGACTTGAGCACGGCGTTCTCGCGCTCCAGCATGGAGTTCCTCTCGCACAGCTCCTTGATCTGCTCCTTCAGCACCTCGACCTCCTCGCGCACGGCGTACATCAGGTGGCTCTTCACCAGATCCTGCACGGGAGACAGCGCAACGTCAGACACCGCAAGCCTTTTGTTTTGACCCTGTTGCTACGGTTACGCTTTCACACGCGTCACACAAACTGTAAACGCTTGTCATGCAAATAAGCCCCGCCCCTTTCCCAGTGACATCAAGGCAGACGTGACATAGATATATAGCTCGGTCAAACCCTCGGCAGGATTAACGTTCCCTGTGATGTTTCTCACACACACACTAAAGTTATATAATTTACTTGCTTCAGTTTTCAGCCGGAGGTGAAGCCTGAGGCCAGTGCTGCACGTTGAGACGTGTGTGTGTGTGTATGTGTGTGTGTGTTAGTTACAGAAAATAAAGGTGACAGTTGGATTCTGGTTTTGCGTCATTTGAACGGAGCTCAGCTATAGGTTTGTCCTGCGGCGTTTCACGCTACTATCCGTGGTCGAGGGGCGTGGTCTCTGTGTGTGTGTGTGTGTGTGTGTGTGTGTGTGTGTGTGTGTGTGTGAGTGACATCTTCAGCATAAACAGAACCTTCCTTAGAAATTCCCTTTTTACATGCTGATAAAAATGAATGATTTTTTTTATACAGTTTTCCAATTTATACTCCGCCCCTCTCCATCTTAAGTGGGTGGAGTCAAGTCGCTCAGCCCCCCTGAAGAACATTAACCCACAGTTTTAACATCAGAAACTAGCTAGTGTAAAAGACCTTAACCGCGAGAGTGGGAGAAGGCTAATCTAAAATGAGCGCCAACATAGTGAGCAAAAGCTAATCTAGAGAGATGAACACCAACATAACATGCGAAACCTAACTACAGATGTGAAGGCTAACCTACCGTGCGAAAGCTAATCTACAGTGCGAAAGTTTTTCTAGATAGTAAAAGCAATAAGGCTGCAACTAACGATTATTTTGGTAATCGATTAGTTGGTCGATTATTTTATTTTAATTTTTTTTTTTTTTTTTTTTCCGATTAATCTGATACAACTAAGCGCTTTAATTTGCTGTTTTGCTTAACTATATAAAACCATTTATGTATATATTATTTATGTATAAAAGTAAACTTAAAAAAATGCAATAGCCACAGAGTTTAATGATCTTTAATTTTGACATTTAAACCTTATTTTATGTAAATCAACATTTTTGTTTTTAACAATTGCAGATGGCACTGTATATAAAAAATACACTGACATTCAGTTGTTAAGAATGACCTAAATTTTAAGTTCTCTTAAATTAATTCAACTTAAGAAGAATAATACACTTGTAGATTATGATATTATTTTTAATAATAAAAAATGTCTCTTGCTACATCCTTTTCACGGTTTATACATTATTTTGATCCTCTCAGGTATTTTATCCTTTTTTTTGTTGTCTCAAAAAAAATGTATATATATTAGGGCTGCAACAACTAATCGATAAAATCGATAATTATCGATAATGAAATTCGTTGTCAACGAATGCCGTTATCGATTAGTTGGGCTGCTCACGTTATTGAGGCGCGCGACCACAAGATACACAAATACACAGTCGCTCCCGCAATGGAGTTTATAGAAGCGTTTGCAGGAAAAAGCGCGCGCCCCAAGTCCTCCCAGGTATAGGAGCAATTTACATTAAACACCTCTTATCGGGCGTTAAAAGCGAGCGGTTTTCTGCCGGTCGTAGTGTCCGGTGAGCGCAGATGAAGCGCTGAGGGTTTTCTACACATGTGGGAGCCCCTAGCGACGGGGAGGAATTGGCCACGACTAAAAAAAAAAAAAAAAAAAAAAAGGAGTCAGTGAGTGAGTTCACATGGGCTTTGGTGACGTGCGTTTGTCCGGCTGCGCGGTTATACGGCATAAAAAGAAAAAAAAAAAAAAAAACGTTGCATGCAGTTTTTTCTTGGCGTTCAAATCCCAACGAACGCAAGGAAAATACTTCTAGTTCGTTTTCTTCGCGTTCATTTTATGCTTTGGAGGACCGGATACGTGCCATGATTCTACACGCTGTACACAGGGAAATGCGGGAAAAGAGCAAAATAAAGAGAGAGTGAACACAGTAGCCGGGTTTTTTTTTCCCCTCTCCCTACGTCACCGTATTATGAGAATATTTAAAACAATAAGATTAATGTCTAGTGTAGCAAAATGGTCTATCTATCTACTTCTTTTAATTATTATTATTGAGACAACAAAAAAAAGGATAAAATACATGAGAGGATTGAAATAGTCTAGAATTCTAGTCTATTATTCTTATATATATATATATACATACACACACACACACACACACACACACACACTGTCAACTTGCCGTCTGCAATTTTTGTTAAAAACAAAAATGTTGATTTACATACAAGGTTTAAATGTCAATATTAAAGATCATTAAAATATATCTGTGGTTTTTGTATTTTTTTTTTAAAGTTTACTTTTATACATAAATAATACCCTGATTTATTGTTTTATATAGTTAAGCAAAACATCAAATCAAAGCTGTCAGTTTTATCCGATTAATCGAAGAAGGAAAAAAATTAATCGCCCAACTAATCGATTATCAAAATAATCGTTAGTTGCAGCCCTTATATATATATATATATATATATATATATATATATATATATATATATATATATATATATATATATATAGAGAGAGAGAGAGAGAGAGAGAGAGAGAGAGAGAGAGAGAGAGAGAGAGGTGGGGGGGGGAGGGAGATGGATACTGTAGATAGATAGACCATTTTGCTATACTAGACATTCTCGTAATACAGCGACGTAGGGAGAGGGGTGGAGAGGAGGGAAAAGAAAGAAAGAAAAAAAAAAAAGATATCACCGCTACTGGATTCACTCTGTTTATTTTGCCCTTTTTCCGCATTTCCCTCTGTATAGCCTGTAGGATGATGGGATATATCCGGTCCTCCGAAGTGTAAAATGAACGTGAAGAAAACACACTAGAAGTGTTCTCCTCGCGTTTGTTGGGATTTGAATGGCAAGAAAAAGCTGCATGCAACGTTTTCTTTGACTCCGTATAAGCGCACAGCCGGACAAACGCACGTCACCAAACCCCGTGTGAACTCCCTCACTGACTCCCATGTGTAGAAAACCCTCGGCGCTCACCGGACACTACGAATGCCCGATTAAAAAACGATTGATTTTAACCCCCGATAAGACAGGGGGTGTTTAATGTAAATTGCTCCCATACCTGGGAGGACTTGTGGTCGTGCTTCTCAGTAACGTGAGCAGCCCAACTAATCGATAACGGCATTCGTTGACAACGAATTTCATTATCGATAATTATCGATTAGTTGTTGCAGCCCTAAAAAGCAATCTAAAAAAGTGAGAGCCAACCTAAGATGTGAAAGTTAATCTAGTCAGCAAAAGCTTATCTAGAGAGACAAACACTAATTTAGCATCTGGAAGCCAATCTACAGCGCGAAAGCCAACATAGCATGCAAAAGCTAACGTAGACAGACAGTGAAGGCAACCTTTGCGAGTGAAAGCATGAAGTTAAAAAAAAAAAAAAACAAGTGTATAAGCCAAGATAGCATGTGAAAGCTAATCTAGAGTGCGTAATCTAACCTAGCATATCAAGACTAACAATAGCTTAAACAATAATGAAAGCTGTTGATTTGCGAAAGCTGCCTTTTTGTGAGCATGAGCCTAGCTAGCGCGAGCAAACCCGTGAGCGTGGTTTAAACCTATAACTGTCAATCAAGCGTGCTGGTTGTGACGCGGGTACTTACCATTGCTTTCTCGATTTTATTGTCGATGGCGACGACGCTCGCTCCCGAGGCACTGAAACACAAAAGGAAGAAGCCGTCAGTACGAGAGGCAGCGAGAAGAGACACAACGCTCGCAGGCTGCTGAAGGTCATTAAGGCCGTTAGAGAGACGCTTAGATCACATTGTTAAACTTTTATTAAAAAAAAAAAAGCATGTTATAACGTTACAGCAGTGAGTTCACAGATCATACAGCTGCAGGGTCGCATACGGAGCGCTGATGGATTAGGTTTACTGAGTGATCTACAGTGACCTGTACGCTAACCAACAGAAGGTTCTGAGATCCAGCCCCAGAAGCCATGACTGTGAAGCGTCTTCCAAGTCTGTTGTGTGACATCACATGTGTAGCTTGGTGCTTGTGGGTGTGGCCTAGCCAGCTAGCGAAACACAAATCAGTGAGGAGAAAAAAAAAAAAAAAAAACGGTTGTTTGATTTACACGCTCGACACAAAAGCAGAATGTGTTAACAGTACAAGATTCGATTCACTAATAAATCAGAGAATCGATCGGACATGCAGGTCCAGGGTGTTCCTCAGACATACACACACACACACGACACCTTTTTAACTCTTTGAGCCTCAAAGAGCTTCACTCCTCCAACCAGGTAGCAGGAATCCACACACACACACACACGCAATAATGATATATACACTAATGAAGTCATTGCTTAGTGAAGCTGATGGTGGGATGCAGGTGAACAACGAATAATGACGTGGACAGAAAATGTAAAGAAATAAAATAAAAAAAAATAAAAACCATACATTAGAAAATCATAATAGTTATGTATTTTCCTTTTTTTTTTAACGTTATTATTGTACTATCTATACATTTTAAATATTTAAATTTAGGTTATAAAATTTTGAACAATTTTAATTATCCCATAATTTTAAGATATTGTTTGGTTGTAATAACATGCTTTATATTTTCAAAATTATGTTATTCTACTTTTGCATTTACATTTTAATTTGGAAATGTTTATTTATTTACATATATAAATAAATAAATAATAAAAAACGTGTGTGTGTGTGTGTGTGTGTATATATATATATATATATATATATATATATATATATATATATATAGAGAGAGAGAGAGAGAGAGAGAGAGAGAGAGAGAGATTACAAAACTTTTTTTTTTTACATTGTCATATTGCAGTTTTACATTTTAATTATAATTTTAATTATTTTTGAAGATAATTAGATAAAAAAATTTTAGGATCACAGAAAAATATTTTCATGATTTCTTTTTGTAATGTACATTTACATTTTATACATCAATATTGTTTTTTTATTAAAGAACGCAATATATTTGGAATTATGACAAAAAGGTAAAAAAAAATTATTTTTAACGGTACATTTTTTGGTTGAAAAGAATAAGAGTTTAAAAAAAACTCAATTATTTGAGAAATTCTGCATCTTCACTCACGTATAAATAATATAACTGAATCTAGTTTTAAATGTAGAAGAATTAAGAGTGGTGGATTTATTTAATAATATATGTACCTTATTTAAAATGTTAATTCCTTTAAGCATTTAAGTTTAGTTGTACTTTGTCTCACACACAGTATGAGATGAAGTGAAACGTTTATACGACCACCAATGACCTAAAAATGTAAAAATAAGAAGAGTAAGAGTTTAACAAAAATATGAAGTACGATGTGTGAGAAAATTAGAAGTAGAGAATAATATAGAAAGACTTTTAGCTATAAAAGAAATTCAAATCTACATTATGTACAAATAATAAAAAAAATTAATTATTGTTTTCTGCTGGTCACGGAGTCATGTGACCAACACGTTTCGTCACATCAGGACGCGAGACCTCTACACGTTAACACCGAAGGGGGTTTGGTCTGGTCCGATCCCATCAGCTGATCAGGAGGGAAGCCAGATGTGGAGTGAACGTGCAGCACCGATCCAACAGTTTAAAGCCCAAAACACACACAGCAAAGTATAAAACGCGCTCAATCGCAGCCCGTTAGGCAACTCAAGCAGGATTAAAAACACACACACACCAAAAAACTAAAAGCACTCAGCACGATCCAGCTGTTTTTGAGGATTATTGGTCACTTGCTCGTGTGCTAAAGCTGCCATTAAGTTAGCCGTTACGCCACAGCTGGCTGGAACCACTATGCCATGCAGCACACGCTTAGATGCTAAAGCTAAAGCTCACGCACACATACTCTACCTCGGGAGTCTGACACCAGGCTGGAAGGTTTGGTAGAAAAGCGTGGATGGGTTTCTGCTCCGCGGCACGCACACGGAAAGTACACAGAGAGAGAGAGAGTGTTTAGAAAGGAGAGAGAGAGAGAGAGAGAGAAAGCCAGGTGAAGAGGAACACCTGCCCCTCCTGCTCTGGTATTTGTTCTTTAACCGAACCAAACAACCTAAACACTGAAATATCGGAATAAACAGTAACTGCTCAAGCTAGTACCAGCTAACTTGTTAGCCTAGCTTGCTCGCTAGATTAGACTTACAGATATCGCGATCTACTAGTGTTTACATCCCTTTTGCAGAAAACTTTTGCTTGACGTAGCTTGGATTCTTGAACTGCTGTTTCTCACCCCACCCCACCCCCAATGTCTCCTTCAGCTAGAATCAGGATGGTGATGTACAATATAGAATACGTTTAAACCAGATACGGCACATCCATGATGAAGCTTTAGCATTAAAAACACACTCAAAGTAAACTCCAAATCCAAGAATAAAAAAAATCAAATAAAAGAAAATGTTTTTCTTTTCCCCAAATCTATAAACTACTAAACCCATACACGCCAATTACACAAGCCCAACCCCGAACCCGTTCTACTTGTACTCAGCCCCCTCATGCTGATATTTCCATCAGAAAGCAATCTAACAAATTCACGATCGGTGCCGTTAGATCTGGCAACCCAGTCAGGACGGCTTGAGATTGGGAGCCTGATCCAGACAACCGGAATCAAAACAAGTTGCATTCTCTTGTTTTCTCAGTATAAAGACTGTATTATACAGAGGAGAGAGGGGAAAAAAAAAAAAAAAAAAAAAAAAGTGAGAGGTGGAGGAGGCTGGAGGGAGGCGGTGGTGATCCTGCTGGGTTCCTCACTCAGCGAATGTAAACCAGACTCTTTTCCTAGAAATCCTGGAACATTTTCTTTCCGGGAGCTGCACAGAAGGATCAGAGTATTTTTAGGTGTAATAAATCCTCCGCCCCCCTGTTGGGGCTCCGCGGACCCACGGGAGGCGTCGAGGTGCAGCGTGTTAGCCGACCGAGTGCGTAGAACTGATATTTATTTAGAGAAAATACAGGCTGTTTTGTCACCAGCTCCCTACACACCGTCTGGGACGCTCGTTTCAAACTTTATAAAATGAGCAAAAAGCACAGCGTGTACGATAAAGGCTTTTTCTATTAGAGACTCGGATCACGACAACAAAGACTGCAGGGAGGTTTAAGGGAGAATGTTAAAAATACTTTTAAAAATGAATAAATAAATCACCAAATATTACAGTTTGACTTGCAAAGTCACCACCTGGATAAAACTAAGCAAACCGTTATTTTACCCAAACGGACGCAGTGAGGAGCTTCTCGGTTTTTAAACAACCACATCTTGGTAAAGACGTTACTCCGTTTCAGAAGAGTCACATTATTGTCCAGCATCAAGTAGAGCTGGACCATATGCCCTATAAATTGAATCTCCGATTTTTTTTGTTGTTGTTGACCAAATTCGATTTTAAAACGATTATTTTCCTTAAAATCCATTTTCCTTTTAGCATCAAGCAAAGACAACGACTAAGGAGACTGCTGAAACGACTACGGCCGAGAACTTTGAGACGCGGAGATGGATTAGTGGTGACCCATCACCCTGGAAGAAGGATTAATAAAAAAGATTTTAAAAAGGGGGATTTTCCTTAACCCTATTAAGAATGTTTGTGATGTGCTTGAGATGTTATGAGCTTTACTCTCATCATCGATATAAGATCTTGGGAGAGAAATCTAACGTGACTCTGGACTTTAATAAATGTTGTGGCGTTGCTTAAAGCTTATCGAAACGATGCCACGAGCGTAATCAAAGCAAACGGCGGCCCAGTGAAATATTAATTGGGGGGGGGGGGGGGGGGGGGGGTAGAATTATCTGAAATTCTTTTCTACTGGCATTTGCTTCTCTTATTTTCTTTTTATTAGGTCACAAACAGTCGTGTAAACATTTCACTGCACATCACACTTGTGTAAGGTTGCGTATGTCATTTAAAATTTAATTTTGAATGACATCAGCTAATACTTCCAACTGACTTTGGTCCAACTGTCTTATCCAACAAGGCTTATATTACAACGAAAACAGAGACAGATAAACACGGAGGACAACTACCTGGCCGAGGGCACTTTGTCACCCCTAGAGGTGTTGAATGATTTACACTCAATGCTTTTGATCTCACACACACACACAGAGGCAAATCTGCAAATTAAAAAACCCACTCGAAGCTAAATCAAGTGTAATGCGCAAACACTCGAGCTCTCACTAGGGGGCGACAGAAAGCATTCGAATCGAAGCACGTTCCGGATTAATTTGTTCACCCGCGTCCGATAATAAACTTGTCACACGTCTTCGGTCTGTAAAAATGATGAAGGAGAAGTTCTCTCTCTCTCGAGCGCGGAGGAACCCTGACATATCTAGGACACCAAAAAGACATTGTCATGTAAAAAATAAAATAAAATAAAAACACTGCAGGAAAGAACAGGTAAAGCAGGATGTGTGTGTGTGTGTGTGTGTGTGTGTGTGTGTGTGAAGACGCATCAAGTTTGCATCTCAAAGTGGAATGTGCACAAAGACACAAGATCAAAGCAGTTCACACACTGTGCCACTGCGTTTCCTCTGGGGGGGTGGGGGGGGGGGTTGTGAACGTGCAGCTCAGGAACTGAAAGGCTGCCTTTTCGAGAGGAAGTCGAAGAGAAAAATGAAGAGAGAAAAAAAAATGCATCAGCAAACATCCTCCGCTGCTTTTCGCTTCTGAAAACCACAACACTTAAGTCGATTTGTGATAGCATGAGTTCAAGCTGCATCGTCATAACGTGGCGGCGAGAGCGCTGCAGGGGCGATGGACGACCTGGACACACGTACACACCGTCCTCTCCGGGTTAGCACGCGCAATATAGGACATGCTAAAGCTCCAAAAAATCTAACAGTATGACAAAGATTTTTTTTTCTATAAACCACTAAACCCACAAACCCCTACACACCAGTTACATTAAATCAGCCAAACCCCGGACCCCAAGTCAAACCCCGAACCCCAAGTCAAACCCCGAACCCTACAGCAGGCTGATACTTTCCTAAGAATAAAGGAGTCCGAAAGTAATTAACGGCGGTGTTAGATCTGGCAACCCAGCCGCCATCCTGAATGATATCAGTATCAGGAAGGCGCGAGACGGGGATTCTGATCCAGACAGAATTATTAATTTTTTTTAATAAGTTGTTTTGTCTGTTTCTGAAATTAAAAAAAACTTAAAGACTGATGGATGAAGAAGAACGGAGTAACTGATAACTGAACGTTGCGCCGTACTGGTTGCTTGGAATCTGATAGACACTCCGGACTTTTGACTTTTATAGCTTATAACTAAAGTTTCAGTGCACAGGCGGCCCTGGTGATCCAGACTCATGATCATTCAGTCGCCACGTTTCAGTGCATGTAACATCAGCTAGTCTAGAAAACCAAAAGAGAACAGAAACAGGTCTGTACTAGACTCTCGGCTTTTCCTCGGTCACGTTCAGGTCCACACTCCGCGCTCTGTGTGTGTGCGTGTCTCACGTGTGAATGTGGTTTTGCTTCACTTTTTTCAGCCATAAGGTACAGTCTCTCTGTCTCTCGTTCTATATACGTATATACATTACACACACGTATAGTATCAGTCAAAAGTTTTTGGATTTGTTTTCCATATTCTAGCACGATACTGGATAATTTTTTTTCTTTCTCCAAAACTATTAAATAACACATGGCAAAATCTTTTTTTTTTTTAAACTCACAAAACTCAACTGTATTGGAATAACTCTTACAAGGACAGTATTGTCAAGTGTTTTTTTTTGCAAAACCTATTAAGCACCATGATGAAGCATGGAACGCAAGATCAAAAACCTACCCCTGCTGCAGAGGAGAAGTTCATTTAGAGTTACCAGCCTCAGAAATCGCCTCAGAATAGAGGCGTTATGAAGGATTTACAGATCACGAGTAGCACAGACACATCTCAACGTCGACCTTTCTAAGGAGATTATTGTGTATTTCAGAAGCTTCCGGGCTCGTTATACAGTGTAGAAAAAATAAACATCTGATTAAGAATGACCATGGAGTTAGAAAGGGTGCACAAACTTTTAACTGGCAGTGTGTACACACACACATCCCACTCAGCCTGTTTTTTCTCTCTACACTTATTTCCCTTAAATTTTCATTTCTTTCTTTTTTTTTTTTGTAGAATGCATACTGACGTAATTTTTCACCAATGGAACCAAATTTCTTCGTTTCGACAGACGGCGTGTTTGCGAGCTGCGACGCCGACCTACATCACCACAGGCTATCTTGGGAGAGAAACCAGATGAACCAGATGAATTTCCACTGAGTAGAAGTTTCTACGCTGTCAGAAGCTCATTACATTCTGTCCCCTAAAACACACACACGACTCGCAGGGTTTCACTCAAATTCTAAGTGCGCTAATGAGGCTCGAGCTCAAACTCGAGTAACAAACCTACTGTTACACCACGAGCCCTGAAACCACTGAACTCAATTCACTAGACCCCTTAAACCCAGACGCCCAGGTAGGTGCTTCAACTCAAGCCGAATCACTAAACCCAACCACTCAAACCTTGATATTAACCAGTACAAACTGACCCTGAACTTTATTTACTCAAAAACTCGACCCCTGAAACTCACCCACTTAAACCAGTCACCTAACCTTGCTATGAATTTATAGTAAGATGTACAACCGCAGTAATTCCTGGAAACTGTTCATAACATGATATTATTAGCAGCTGCATACAGATGTTAATAATCATAATAACATTAATAATAAGAACAACAACAATAATAATAATATTGTTGCACAACACCACCATCAGCACTTCTGAGTTCCTGAAACACACTAACCACAACTATGCATTTCTCGGTTTGATCTCATGCCAAACATTCTCTGTCCTAATCTCATCTAACCATCATGCCCTCGAGGTGTGCGACACATTCATACACACACTCTTCATTGGAAAGTTGCTACCCTACGCGATTGGCGATAAGTGAGAACATAAACGACTCCATCAATACAGATTAACTTTTTAAGAATTGTAATTACGTCTCGTGTTACGCGCCACAAGATTAAATTGTCAGAGCATGTGCGGCACGATTGTGTGCGTTTTTTTTTTTTTTTTTGGTTCCGAGGTTTGACGAGACAGAGAAGGAGTCCGGCTATGACTAAAATAAAGGAACTGGAACGTGAACTTCCGATTAGCGAGCTAGATGGACAGCGGCCACTTCTTTATTTCTGGCTCATCACGAAACAAGTGCGCGAAGCTGAAACTTGGTGGAGGAGTAGCGGAGGAGGAGGAGAGAGTTAAAAAAAAAAAAAAAGAAAGAAAAAAAAGCCTATTTTTATAACAACTTGTCCTTAGCTTGCACTCCTCAGCTGTGTTGGGGCCTTAATGAGTGAACTTCCTCTCTGCATAGACTAATCATTAATACTTGCAAAAGGATTACAAATAACTTTAATAACAATAATGTCTAAATGGCTAAATTAGGATTTAGGCCACGCACCCAACAAAAATCAAGATTCCACAAAAGCGAAATTTCCACAGGTGTCAAAACTAGGTTTACTTGTGTTAAAAAAAAAAAAAAAAGGAAAAAAAAAAGTGTAAAGACAATACAGGTGAAGTTCATGCAAGAGCGAAATTCCCTAGAAAGAGAAAGAGGGAGAGTGTATATATGGTAGTCGAGGCAGTTCACTGAGATTTAATACCACAAATCAAGTGAAGACAGGCGTGAATTGAGAAGTGACGGGAAGCTCCCGTGATTGACACGCGTTCCCTGGATTCGCACCAGGAGACATGATGCCCCGTAAATTACGTAATGTTCTCCAGTCCGGGACACTTTCTAAATCGATGGTAAAACACTGTCAATTCTGCTATACTGATATTACCTAGACAGAATGTAAAGTTCCCTCAATTTGGTTTTAAGAATGCTGAGTGTTCACTAGATCAAGTGACCTGAAGTGCCCTAGATTGAGACAAATCTTCCTAGGCCAGGTGTTAGAGTGAAGTTCCCTAAATAACGTGAAAAGCACCTAGTCGGGTGTAAAGTCATGAAGTTGTTAAAAAAAATTTTAATAAATAAATAACTATTTAGATTTAGTGCGAATCAGACATGAGGCTATTCAGACGTAGAGTCTGATGTACGGACACGATGACATGTAAGAGAAGAAGTTCCCCTAGATGAAAGATGTGACCCTAATCAGATAGAGTGCAAGTGTTTAACTGATTAAGTGTTGAACAGGTTCAGAGCGTAAAAAAACGAGGCACATTTGCAGTGTTTACTGTAAGCACAAAAGGGGAAGTTGACTAAAATAATAAAGGTAAATAACAGACACATACATGTTTTATAAACATTAATATAAATATAGACAACAAGGAGGTGGGGTTTCCTGTAAACTAATGCTCACCTGTCCTCATCCCCGTCGATGGGGATGGGGATGGGGATCCCGAACAGGCTGTTCACCGCGGGGTTGGGCATAAGGGGCAACTCCTCTGTAATCAAAGGTTTCGCAGCCTCCTTAAGCGGGGCGAGAAGGGGCGCAGAGGCGGCCGCGTCCGATTTCCTCCGACTCTGCTCGGACACCGACATGCCCACCGTGCTCGGAACGGGCGAATTTTGGCCGGCCGTCATGGAGACACCAGAATACTGTCCAATCTGAACCGAAGGTCCAGGAGCGAGAGGCGCCATCCCCGCCACAGTCATCACTCCCGCCCAGTCCAACAGGGTCGGAACAGAAGGTCCCGGTTGGCTGGCCGGTACGGAGATCCCGAGATCCCCTGGCATGGGAACGGCGTGAGGCAAGTGCTGCGGCGCATACTCAGGCATCATGCTAGTTTGGCTTGGCATGTGGAGGCCTAAGGGTAATTGGGGATTTTGTTGCGGTTGAGTTTGATAAGCTTGAGGGGTAACGGGAGATATCTGGACGTGAGACGGCTGGGGTGCAAGAAGAGCCTGGGACGGAACCGGCGGTTTGTTGGGGTCGGATTCGAAAGGGGCGTGCGAGGCGGACAGGTCGAGCACAGTGTTGCTCGTCACATCCGAAGTCTGGCTGGACTGAACCACGACAGAGGTGCCTAATCCGCTATCCCGGTCAGGGGCGTGTTCGTTAGGGTGCCTGGTCCCGTCTGCAGTCCTACTCGTCGCCGCATCAGGTTCCTTCTCGTAATACTCTGTGCATGTCCACCTGCCCCTGCGGAAAGGCTCTCCAGTGCCATGGTCGAGCTTAATCACTCGGAAGCGAGAGCTACAGCTGGTGGTGGTGGTTGTGGCGGCTTGACCAGGACCACCCGCTGCACCAGGACCTCCAGCCGGGTGAGACAGTCCCGGGTGCCCGTCTCCGACGCTGTTGGACGCAACGTGCGACGCCGAGCTCCTCCGATCGCACACTTCCGGTTCGTAGATCTCCGACGCCGCGTCCTCGGCCCGGGACTCGTCCGGATCGTCCAGGCTCTCGGCGTCGTCCGCGCAGCCGACCGTGGCCACCTGAGCCTGGGTCACGCTGGTGATCTGGAAGCAGCTCTTCTTCTTGGCTGACATCTTAAACGTGTTCAGACACTTGTGCTGTAGACAAATGGACGCCCTGCTTAAACAACGCGCGGAGCCTGAAGAAGGAAAACAAAATAACTAACCGTAAACGCGCACTTCTCGTATAAACCTAAAGAAGAGACGCGAACACGGGGAGGAAAAAGTGGCGTTGGATCCAAATCAGTTTTTAAGCTGTTAGCCTAAACGATCATACGTCATCGCTCTTCCTCTTCATCTTCTATCCTGTTGCATTCCTAACGATCGATCAAACCAAGTGACGGCCATTAAAATCGCTTAAAAATCCAAATTCGATTTCAATATCAGTCAGTTTTTTTCTCTGTTTACCGGCCTGGGTCCCGGGTCCGCGGTGCACACTGGGCCGGGTTTGCCCTCGCCTCTCCCGGGCTTCAGCTGTCACTTTAGTCCGAGGCGCGAGCTGGGGGCCCGCTTCCCCCCGGCCTCACATTTAGCATCTTATTTTATTATATAGGAAATAAAAACACTAAATACTTCAGCAAACGGGTTGTTTTTACTCCACGACTACGATAAACGCATCTCCCAAGACGCAATTCGCGCTATTTCGCGTGTAAAGACGCCAACGAGACGATAAACCGCTGTGAGTAAAAGTGATTCGGGGCTCACAGACACTGAGTTCGGGAAGCAAAATTTCTGAAGAAAAAAAAAATTCCACCTCTCAACAAGATGGCTAAAACTCGCAGTGCATGCTGGGTAGAGCGAGGGAGAGCGCGAATGAAAGCAACAGGCTCGCTACGCGCATTACGTGAGACGCCGTGAATACGCAAATGGCGTAATTACTACGTCACTACTGACGCCAACAATCGATATTCGGAAATTAAACGTTTATTACTATCAGCGTAGTGGTTTTAAGCTTACATTTTATTTAAAAATATACAGTTTTGTGTTTTTTTCTCTCATTCTAGCAATTATAAGACATTATTAAGGCTGTTTTAATATACACGTTATGTCTTTATATTGTGTTACAGGAAAAAATATTTTTTTTTCCTGTCTAAATTTATTACATTTATTTAATGTTTACATTTATTAAACTTCTTTATATATAATATAATGCATACAACGTGTGTGTGTGTGTGTGTGTGTGTGTGTGTGTGCGCGCGCGCGCGCGCGTGTATTTCCGTTGGCATTGTCTAGACCAATCAAATGTCTGCGTTTCATCCGGGTATTCATCCCCAGCTATACGGACTTCCGTGTTATCTATCCAGCAAACTGGGTAGCTAGCTAATTAGCTAGTTAGCGGTTTAATAAGCAACGATTGCCAACTAGTTGTCTAATCAAACCAACACAAACATATTTTATTTTTGAGCGATACATATATAATTCCAAAAGTGTATAATAATATAAATATGGGAAGAAGTTACAAGTCATCAGCTAATGCTAGTGGGTGTTCACGGGATCTGTAGTTTTTACACTGTAATTGAACTACAGTCTCCTAAAAGGAGCACTGGACAAGATCAAATCAGGACTTAAATGGAATAGATATGTTAGGTGTGTGTGATCTGTTCTGAAACAAAGAATGGGTCTTACACAAATTCAGGTGTTATAGCTATACAGTTTCATTTTATCAGTGGTGTAAAGTATTTGAGTAAATGGACTTAAGTATTTTTTTTTGGCTACTTTGTACTTGTACTGAGTATCAAAAATATAAGCAACTTTTACTCTCTACTCGACTACATTTTTTATTGAATTTACGAACACTTACCGTTACTCTCTTTTTTTTGTCCATTGTAGACTGAAAATACCTTTTTTTTTTTGCCTTTTTTTTTTTACATTTGAGTTTCACTGAGACTGACTTTTGTTCTGCCATTTTGAAATATCGAAGTGTTCAATTTCATTTCTATATTAGTAAATAAAACCTCATAAATAAACGGTTACTTGTTTGTCACATTTCTTGATGTTCTTTGAGCCTACATTCAGTACGACTAAAACACTTAAGTCCTTTTAAAAAATCGGCTCCTTTACAACTTTTATTCAAGTCTTATTGGAATTGGTGACTTGTAATGGAGTCAGTTTTACAGTAAGGTATCTGTACTTTTACTCAAGTATGGTTTTCAGGTACACTTTACACCTCTGCATTTTATTTATATACAGGGTCGGTCACGGGGCTTGGAGCCTATCCCAGGAGACTTGGGGCATGAGGCAGCGTACACCTGTATGGGGTGGGCACACACTTTGGGCAATCTGGGAACATCAATTAGCTTAATGTGCATGTCTTTGGACAGTGGGAGGAAACCATAGTACACATGGAAACCCACCAAGTATGGGGATTCATTCATTCATTCATTTTCTATACCGCTTAATCCTGTGTTCAGGGTCGCGGGGGACCTGGAGCCTATCCCAGGAGACTTCGGGCATTAGGCGGGGTACACCCTGGACAGGGTGCCAATCCATCGCAGGGCACACACACATACACACACTCACACACCCAATCACACACTACAGGCAATTTAGGAACGCCAATTAGCCTAACCTGCATATCTTTGGACTGTGGGAGGAAACCAGAGTACCCGGAGGAAACCCACCAAGCACGGGGAGAACATGCAAACTCCATGCACACAGAGACGGGAATCGAGCCCAGACCCTGGAGGTGCAAGGCGACAGTGCTAACCACTACACCACCGCGCCGCCTTCCAAGTATGGGGAGAACATGCTAACTCCATGCACAGAGACCCGAGGTGGGAATCGAACACTCGACCCTGGAGGTGCAAGGTGACAGTTTGCTAACCACTAAACCACTGTCCCGCCTCTATAGCTGTTACAGTTTTTATTTTTAACCTATAGTAAACAACTAAGGCTGCACAAGGACTTAGTGGTCAGCACTGTCGCCTTGCACCTCCAAGGTCGAGGATACGATTCCCACCTTGGGTCTGTGTGCCTGGGGTTTGCATGCTTCTTGGGTTTCTCCAGGTACTACACTCTCCTCCCACAGTCCAAAGACATGCAGTTTAGTTTTATTGGTGTTTCTAAAAGTGTGTGAATGTGCGTGTGAGTGTGTGTATATGTGTGTCCTGCGATGGATTGGCACCCCATCCAGGGTGTACCCTGCCTTGAGCCCTAAGTCTCTTGGGATTGACCCTAGCCCCCCCACCCCCCACCTCCGTGACCTTGCATACAAGATAAAGCGGTATAGACAGTGAATGAGTGAGTGAGTGAGTAAACAACTAAGCCTAATAAACGTAATATTTTTTATTGAATTTGTCACATTTAAGCATCTTACAAGCAAACTTACAAACAACACCTGAATCTACCTGTAACAGAATAACGTACTGCACATTATACACATTATTAAAGAAATGTAAACTTTGTAAAATCATTGTAAAAACACAAAATCATTGTGTACTTAATTCTTTTCTTTCATTTATAAGGTTATTAATTCATCCATTCTTCATTTCTCAGTTTATCGTTTAACCTTTTAAAGGTGAAAATTCAAGAAACCGTTAAAAACAGGGGAATTCCCCACTGCATCAAGAAGTCGTGTATTTTCATTCCGCTGGGGGGCGCTCATGAGAGAGTTACAGCAGCAGCACTTACTGTACACAACAGCAGCAACAAGACTCTCTACAGAATGTACAGATTTTCTGTAAGCAGGTTAATGTAGCTGGTGTCCTGTGTAGTGAACAAGATATCTAGAACTCTTAGAAAGTTAAGAACCCATAAGTACCCAAAGAACCTGGAAGAACACTTTATCTAAAGGTGAACATAAAGTGTTTAAACATAAAATGAAACATTAATGTTAATTTGTAATAAGTTTTCCACAGTAAAATGCAGTAATATTCATTGTTTCAATTAAATTCAGAAAAAATACTTCGTCACAATTTAAAACTTATAACCACCGAAAGAACCATAAATTCCATACAGCAGTTGAGGGTCTTGCTCAAGCTTGGCGGTGCTGGAGTTTGAACCTGAGACCTTCCTATCAGTAGTCTAAGTTATCCCTGATCAAAAGTCTAAGAGTAATAGCATTCAATTTTTTATTACTTATCTAACGAAATATGAGTGGCACAATATGTGCGTAGTTGTTAGCACTGTAGCCTCGCACCTCCAGTGTTTTTAGGTTCTGTATATACCTATTTAGGTATAGACCACTGACTGATATAGAATTACAATCATACATGTGCTTAAACAAGTAGAGTATACATATGGAATACACATTTTGTAATAGTACTAGAGAACAAGAGTACTATAGCGCTGCATACAGTCAGCTTTGGTTGTATTTGCAAAAAAATAGTGTTTTGATTTGTATTTTAATCTTGCTTTAAATATGCTTACTTCAGTTAAATTCTGTATTTCTCTTACATTTTCAATGTGACCTATACAGTATGAATAATGACATATGAATACATTTTATACATAAATATTTTTTTTTTGTTAATTTTATTAAAGTCAGAAATTAAAAATGGTCACAGAATTCAGTGAATGTGAAAGTGAAAAAAAATTGTTGTGAATTTAAAACCGTACAATTTTACAATTTGAGGTTCTAGATTTCAAAAAGAAAGAAATAAGAGAAAATGAGGAGCTTGTTATTAATATAAGAGTGAAAGTGGTACATTAGGGCTCACTGTGATGCAACCATGAAAAATTCAATTTACATTCCATTTAAATCTATTACGTCGACACACACTCTTCTCCAAGGCAAATGAGAGAGGATACAGTTCAAGCATAAGACAGGACGGCTGAGGGTTAAACTGCCTGACGAGGCCTTACGAAAGTAGTAATCCCCATTCAAACAAAATTAAGAATAAAAAAATGTCCAGTATTGAATTTTTCATCATGATATCATGATATCACCCAGCCCTAAGTGACAAATACAATATGCACCATTTCACACTTACAGTTTACATAGCAATAAATAAATAAAGATTAGTGAAAGCAGTACTACAGTACTGTGCTTGATTCTAAGCAACAGATTCAAATTTCTGCACAAATAATGCCTAAGAATAAATTCCAACCTTCCTTCCCATGAGTCAAAATTACTTGCTTAGTGAAGAACGATAATCTGACTCTTAAAGTAACCGGTAGAGTTTATCTTCAAGTTTGTTTAGCTTCTTGCTTGCTAGCACCAGCTTGCTTTCTACTACATTTAAAACTGAATAAACAACAAGAAATCGCTTATTGCACTCAAAACCATCATTACGAGCATTATCTCTGCCGGAAATACAGCTAAAGGTTAGAGTTTTTTCCCCATCTTTTTTTTAATTTTTTTTTATCAATCCGCAATTTCACAAACCTTTTTACGAAATAATTCATTGAAACTGAAAAGTAGTACAGAGAAGAAAAAAAAACAACTATATGATATGAATTAGCTGCTCATCTTTGACATTAGTGAGAGTGATACTAATGTCAGTGTTTTGTGGTAAAGAGTAAGCTGTAAGGTTTCTCAGAAATAATTTGACTTCATGTCTAGACTTCCCCTCATGTTCCAAGTTTTTCTTTCATTTGAAACCTCTGGCTTTTATTTGCTATATTTTAAAATAAACTTTCTGACTGCAATGTCATATACTCAGACATGTCTCTACAAAAATGTATTTGGAAAGTCAAAAGGTAAATTCTTAGCATCCAATCGAAATTTCTAACAAATGGAATGGATAACACACAAATGGCTAACAGATGGAGCAGTTTGAATAAGACTGTTATAGTAATCTGCTTCTACGTACACTTGGTGGGATGTCTTATCAGACCAGTTTGTATCATCACAGCTAGCAGTTTGCCTTTAGCTAGTCTGTATGGGTTCAAAATAATCATGCTAGCTAGAGCGTGAGAAGTGTTAGTTAGCCTTAGTGAAAGTTTTTGCATGTTCCTTGGCTCGTTGGTGAAACCAAAGTAAAAGTTAAATCTTTCATATACTTCTACGTGAATATTTTTGGTAAATCCATCACTAGAAACCATACTACAACCTTTACCATAATGTTGACACAGAATTTTACTTTCACGTTTCTATTAGAAATCTTCTAGATATCTCGTATATGATGCATTCAATTAAAAATAATATACCTTTTAAACGATCACAAAAGTATGAAAAAAAATGATTGTACTCCAAGCCATGTTTGTCTTAATTTTTAACTGGATCCACAGGAGAATGTAGAAATGTGGATGCAGTTTGAGGCTCATATTTGTGTTTTGCAGGTTCTAGGACCCGACATTCAAATTATTATATTTACATCTATTTACATAACAATCACTTTAGTTCTAGGACGAACACAAGTAGTACCAAAGACCATGGTTAATTTATCCAATCCAATTGCTCAGAATGCGCTTGTGCTAAAACATTATCAGTCCTACAGTAAGAGCTTGTTCCTGCAATATTTATTTAATATTTCTCTCCAACATTAGGGCTCCCTCAAGCTAATTCAACATAAAAGACTTTACATAAATTCCAAAATGGTATTAAAATTCTTATCTTGAAATGTAATTTTTGTTTTTAAAAAAATCTTGATATATAAAATGGCATTAGATTGTGTATTATGTCTATTCTTATCAAACTTACCATAAGATTTTCACCTTTAACAGAGGAAAGTTGTTTATGATTAAAATTTTGCACAAACAAGTGTTACATTCTATGTTGTTGAACATTCTACAAACTTAATACTTAATAGAGTTTATTTATACAGTTCTTACTTGTTTACAGTCTTACATTTCTATATACTTTACATATTTCTTAATACTTAATTGTATTCGATTTTAATTTATTGTAACAAAAGATAGTATAGCATTTATGCCCCCTTACTTCCTTTTTTTCTTCTTAAGGTCACAGTTGTGTAAGCAGTTCACTGCTTACATGACTGTGACCTTAAAAAGTGTGTGTGACAAATAAAGATTTTTAATTGAAATATTTAATTTGAAACATCTATAAAAACAAGTTAATGCTTATCACTTACGTTATAGCAACTGTAAACAGTCATTCCCAACCTCTCTTTTTCTCCCTCAAGCTAATTCAACATAAAAGAGTTTACATAAATTCCAAAATGGTATTAAACATCCTTATCTTGAAATTTTATTTTTGTTAAAAAAAAAAAGTTAAATCGTAATATATAAAACAGCATTAGATTGTGTATTATGTCGATTCTTGTAAAACGTACCATAAGATTTTGACCTTTAAGCGAAATAATACTTTTAATAACTACTGTGTATTGGACATTGTATACTACTACTTTGTGCCAGCTCTGGTTATGGATAATAAATGCTTAACGCTGAGTTGAGGATTATGTGATTATCTAGGTAAAAAGTTGCAGATTGTGTTCACTTTTCCCCTGGAGGAAGTTCCTCCCAAGTCCACATGACTTGCTGTCTCAAAATGCTTTCCTGCCATGCAGCGCATTCTCATGTCAAGAGAGAAAAAATTCCAGTTCTGTGCTGTAAACCAGAGCTGAGCTGAGAAAAAGCAGGAAATGTCACAATGGCTCGCTTCAACAGCTCCACACACACACACACACAAACACACAAACACACACACGCGCACACAGTGCCACTTTGTGGATTCCAGAAAAATCATTGAGGAAACACTGAGCTGTTTCTCCCTCCTGAACGGCACGAGGATCGGATTGCTACTCCGCGAGATCCTTTTTATGCATATTGGGCTCTTAGGGATCTGTGAAAGTCTTACACACCGCGACACACTGCAGAGACTTTTGCTTGTGGGTGTGTGACTGAATGTCAATAGGCACCAGAAGCCGGCAGCTGTGTTTGTCCTGTTGCTGAGTGATCCACCCTTGTCCTTAATTCACTGTGGTTTTCGAACATAACCTAACCAAGATGCTGCAAACAACAGAGACATGTTTGGTTTATAAAGCATTGATCTAATTGCTCTATTTATAAAATGTATAATGTTGCTTTAACGGTATTATTCTTATACATTCTTATATTGCCATTATACTCTTTTATTGCGTCTTAGCAAATTTACATAAATAGTTCAGCTGAAAAGAAAAAAAAAACTAAAACCCTAAAAGCCCAGAAGTATATCTGCTCTTATTTTAGCACACTTATCACACCTACATACAGTGAACTTTGACTCCTAGGAATACACCCATATTTAAGACAATTGCTGGGCTGGGACGCTGACCCAATATGACTCACTTGCATTACGAATCAATCCAAAGAATCCTGATGAAGGAAAATCAAGTTCATGAAACTTTATAATTTACTATATCATGTCAAATAGCAATAGGTTTAACTTTGAAAAATCTGCCTAAGTAAAAAGTCGTAATAAGTGACAACTAGTAATAATAATATTAATGTGTCATAATTGGTTGTGTGTGAAATATCAACTTCCATATGTCTATTAGCATACGATTAACTCCACCTAGAATAAAAAAAACAAAACAATTATGAATACAGGTTGAATCAAATTTTTTATGTGCTAACGTTGAATTATAGTATATTTTGTTAACAATTATACACATTATCTTAAACATGATGTTATACTGTAGAATTATATGTACACTGTCATAGATGACTAAAAATCTACACTAAAAATCTCATGCTGTAAGATGAATTGGCTCCTGGGATATGGTTGGTTTTCTGCATTATGTTTATCACAAATTTCCCACTGTTTAAAAATTTACCCATAACCCATTACCCATAAGTCATTTTCATAATTTAAGGTCAGAATAATTGGTTTAGATTAGCACTTAAACCTAAACCAATGTTAGCACTGTGGCCTCACACCTCCAGGGTTCGAATCTCACCTCTGTTCTGTGTGCACAGAGTTTGCATATTCTACTCTGTGCTTTGTGGGTTTCCTCTGTGTATTCTGTCTAAAGACATATGTTATAGGCTGATCGCTGTTTGCAATTTGCTTGTAGAGTATTTTTGGGTGTGGAAGTGTGTGCCTGTGCCTTGTATTGGGTTGAAACTCCATCCAGAGGGGGATAAGCTCCAAGCCAGACTCCTGTAACCCTACACAGGTTCATGGGTGGATGGATGTATAATATGCAAAAATATATATTTTTGTGCACATTTGGGTATATAATGATTGTTTACATGTCTTGATAACATCTTAAAATATGATGGGTGTAAGAGCGTAAAAACTCCTTTTCATCTTCTTCTTTGTCTTTCGGCTGTTCCCTTTCAGGGGTCGCCACAGCGAATCATCTGCCTTCATCTAACCCTATCCTCTGCATCCTTTTCTCTCACACCAACTAACTTCATGTCCTCTTTCACTGCATCCATAAATCTCCTCATTGGTCTTCCTCTAGACCTCCTGCCTGGCAGTTCCAACCTCAACATCCTTTTACCGATATAGAGCGTAAAAAGGACTTTTATTTCTCTATTTAATGTCTACTACACTAATGCACGAAACCGTCTCATCGTTTCACTAGTGCTTGGATACCATCAAGGTAGAAAGTTTTCTCATTACATCTGAGCCATGGTTGAACCGCATGTTTAAGCTCTAAAATGCTGGCCTCCCTGGAACTCTTTGGAGAAATAGGTTGGAGCAAGACAGACAGATGTGTCTCTTCTTGAAGTTGTTGACCAGTTATTTGTTGATTTTCAAGGATCAGGCGTTCCACCCACTGAATGTTCACAGGAACGACTGCAGTGGGCTCTGAACCACCTCGGACAGGATCGTCAATCACGGACCTAGAATTCTTCTTTAAAACGTTTGCACTGTTTACTGTTCAGCTGTTCTCTGAAGGTTTGTGACTGCAGTTGCTTAAAAATTCAGGTCAGAAATTCCCCAAAACAGTTTTTTTTTTTACTTGAGCCTCGAAACTAAAGTGAACTCTATATTAATTTACAGTAAAATGGAGTGAGAGTGAGATCTACAGTTGGTGGTAAAAGTCCTTTTTATCCAAGAAAGATTTGGAAATTATCATGCATTTATTATTTCGAGATTAGACTATTGTAACTCGCTATATTATGGTGCTCAAAATAAAGTCTTAGAGAGACTGCAGATGGTCCAGAATGCAGCTGCAAGACTGCTTACAAGCACGTGCAAATTCGATCATATTATGCCGGTGTTAAAAGCATTGTATTGGTTGCCTGTTACCATCCATTTCTTCCGCTTATCCGAGGTCGGGTCGCGGGGGCAACAGCTTCAGCAGGGATGCCCAGACTTCCCTCTCCCTGGCCACTTCTTCCAGCTCTTCCGGGGGGATCCCAAGGCGTTCCCAAGCCAGCCGAGAGACATAGTCCCTCCAGCGTGTCCTGGGTCTTCCCCGGGGTCTCTTTCCGGTGGGGCGTGTCCGGAACTCCTCGCAAGGGAGGCGTCCAGGGGGCATCCTAAATAGATGCCCAAGCCACCTCATCTGGCTCCTCTCGATGCGGAGGAGCAGCGGTTCTACTCTGAGCTCCACCCGGATTACCGAGCTTCTCACCCTATCTCTACGGGAGAGCCCAGACACCCTGCGGAGGAAACTCATTTCGGCCGCTTGTATTCGCGATCTTGTTCTTTCGGTCACTACCCACAGCTCATGACCATAGGTGAGGGCAGGAACGTAGATCGACCGGTAAATTGAGAGCTTTGCCTTTTGGCTCAGCTCCTTCTTCACCACGACGGACCGATACAGAGCCCGCATCACTGCAGATGCTGACCCGATCCGCCTGTCGATCTCCCGTTCCATTTTACCCTCACTCGTGAACAAGACCCCGAGATACTTAAACTCCTCCACTTGGGGCAGGATCTCACTCCCAACCCTGAGAGGGCACTCCACCCTTTTCCGGCTGAGGACCATGGCCTCAGATTTGGAGGTGCTGATTCTCATCCCAGCCGCTTCACACTCGGCTGCGAACCGATCCAGTGAGAGCTGTAGGTCGCAGGATGATGAGGCCAACAGAACAACGTCATCTGCAAAAAGCAGTGACCCAATCCTGAGCCCACCAAACTGTACCCCCTCAATGCCCTGGCTGCGCCTAGAAATCCTGTCCATAAAAATTATGAACAGGATCGGTGACAAAGGGCAGCCCTGCCTGAGTCCTACTCTCACCTGAAACAGGTCCGACTTACTACCGGCAATGCGGACCAAGCTCCAACATGGGTTGTACAGGGACCGGACAGCCCTTAACAGGGAATCCGATATCCCATACTCCCGGAGTACCGCCCACAGGACTCCACAAGGGACACGGTCGAATGCCTTCTCCAAGTCCACAAAGCACATGTAGACTGGTTGGGCAAACTCCCATGCCCCCTCCAGGACCCTGCTAAGGGTGTAGAGCTGGTCCACTGTCCCGCGACCTGAACGAAAACCACACTGCTCCTCCTGAATCCGAGGTTCGACTATCCGACGGACCCTCCTTTCCAGGACCCCTGAATAGATTTTCCCGGGGAGGTTGAGGAGTGTGATCACTCTGTAGTTGGAACACACTCTCCGGTCCCCCTTCTTGAAGAGGGGGACCACAACCCCGGTTTGCCAGTCCAGAGGCACTGTCCCCGATGTCCATGCAATGTTGCAGAGACGTGTCAACCATGACAGCCCTACAACATCTAGAGCCTTGAGGAACTCCGGGCGGATCTCATCCACCCCCGGGGCCCCGCCACCACGGAGCCAGTTGCCTGTTACTTTTAGGATAAATTTTTTAATTTTATTATTTGTTTTCAAAGCTCTACATGGTTTAGCACCAACTTATATTGCTGATCTAATCCAGGAAAAAAAGGTCAAAGAGATTATTACGATCTCAATCACAGAAACTTCTTGTTGTTCCTCGGTCTAAGATGAGGTCTAGAGGGGATAGTGCTTTTGCGGTCGCCGCCCCTAACTTATGGACCAGTTTGCCTTCATATATTGGGGACCTTCCTACGCTTGGTCAGGTCAAAAGCCATTTGAAGACATATTTTTTTGCGATAGCGTTCGATCAAAAATAAGTGTGAAGGCTGTTAGTGTCATGTATTTCTTTTTTAAACTCTATTTTAGATATCTGCCTATACTCTGTCTTTTATCTGTCTTTTGCTGTTTAGTGTGTTATTGTCTGTACAGTACTATGGTCAACATTGTTGTTTTATTCAGTGCTGTAGAAATAAATTTGACCTTTGGTAATGTAACCTACTGGATTCCAACCGACGTTAAACAACAAAAAGAAGGAGAGAGCTCATGCATGCTACTAATGCATATATAATTAAATGATGGGTTTAATGTTTAGATGTGAATAGTTTACTGAATTTTTACTTTTTTTTATTGATTTTGTAAAGCAATTGAACAATATGATGCACTCAAGTATTACATAAAAAAGACAGGGAGAAAAAAGAGGTGTAAGACAGTGATAGTAATTTTTTTTTTTCGTTTTCCTTTTAGGCTGCAAGAAGCTTTACTGGAGTGAAAAAAAGAAAAAGATGTCACTTCTTTCTCCAGTTGAGCTTCTTGCAGTCTCACTATATTTGGCAATTTTTTCATCAAGAAGCTTTCTCCAACTATCTGTCTCCATCGACCTAGACGTGCGGGATAAACTTTGCCTCACTTCTGTGGTATTGCCTTTATTATTATTATTATTTTTTACTTTTAAACAAAATTATCGACTTAAATACATCCATAAATAAGTCCATGTTTTTTTTTTTTTTAACTCTGTAACTAAGGGTGCTAAGACTAAGAAAAAGTTTTGACCCCCAATTTGAGAGGGTGTGGCCTAAAAATGTGAAAAATCACAAATGAGTTTCACGTCGTGGTTTTAAAAGTAGAACATGTTTTTGAAACAATCTGTGAGGAAACGCTGGTGTTTTTTGACCGCCGTGTGTCGGAAACTGGAAGGAGAAAACAGGGACTAGTTCGTCGGCAGCTGTGTGCGCGCGCGCGCCACCGCCGGCGTGCATAAAAACGGCGTGAGACGGAGCGTAGCGGTCCTGCGCGGAGGGATCTGGAGCACACGGACTACACCCAAGGCGCTGTCTCGATTCACATCGGCTTTTTCTTCCTTCCCAGCCCCCCCCTCCAGAAGGCAGATCTCTCGGCAGCACGCAGCTAAAGCGGTTTTTTTGGCGAGGCGAGGATCGAATCCGGGGTTCTTGAAACCTTCTTTAAATCTTAAAATCCATCCAAAGAGTCTCTGTAGAGCGTTGTAATATATATAAATATATAATATTTTTGTTGTTTACAAATTGCAGCAAACATGTCTTGGCAAAGCTACGTGGAAAACCTGCAGGCCGACGGCTGCTGCCAGGAAGCCGCCATTGTCGGTTACACGAACGACGCCAAATACGTTTGGGCAGCATCAGAAGGGGGCTGTTTCAGCGGAATAACGGTGAGATTTCATTTTCGTCACAGACCAGGACCCCGTGTCTGAGCGGTGGATTGTTTCGTAATTCTGCATAGTTCTGTATAATGTCTAAATCTTTGCTCTTTTGTGTCTGTCTGCGAGTGTGTGTGTGTGCGGGGCCACGTTACGGTTAGCTAGCGAGGGGCTAACACGATACAGATTCCGTTTAGCAGTTAGCGGTTTAAACATTTTAAATACTTAGTTTAACGTTTCACTAGTGTTTTAAAGATCTGTTTCGTGTTAAGTCAAAACTCGTGCCTGAAAAATGTATGCTGTAAAACCTGTGGGTTTTATGTTTTCCGATTTAGTGATTAAGCGAATACAGCATAAGGCCTCAGATAGCGGCACGAGCTCTCTCTCTCTCATTCTCTCTCTGCTTTCTTTTTCTTTTTTTTTCTTTTTTTAGTAAGAAGCTAACTAGCCTTTCTTCGATCTTTGAATAATAGTTTCTAGAACATTCCTGAATTGAGCAAGTTGTTGTTGGTTATAATAACCGGTTTACATTTGCGTGTTTCTTTTTTTTTTTTTTTTTTTAGTTTCAAGAATGATACAGTTAGCATAGCTCATCCTAGCATTTCGAACTAGCTTTCTAGCGCTAAGGCTATTAAAAACATTACAACAAGTTCGTACTCTTTATTAGCGCGTTTTAACAGTCGCGTTATTCAACGCCTTAATAATCCATCACGTGCTATAATAATGACAAATCAGTTTGTTTTTTAAAAATGCTTTCGGTTTATATATATATATATATATATATATATATATATATATATATATATTTATTTATTTTATTTTTTTTTACTATAAATGTTTTAATTCGCATTTGTTTTAATCACACTGGAGATTTTAGGCGGAGGCCATGCTGGAAGGAAGTTAGCTACTGGAGCCTGGGCATAGGCTTTCTCCCGTTTGGCTCGGTCCCAAATTGCCCCCTTTTGTCTGTGCACTACCTAGGGCACTGTATAGCGTAATTCCAAACGCTACCTAGTGCCCTTGGATTGCAGGATTTTCGAACGGGATTTGGGATTCGTCCCGCGCTTCCCCTTTTCTCCTTACAGGAACATCCCTGTGTCTTCAAAGATGGCGTCCTGTTCCTCATTTATCCAATCAGTCCAGTCATTCATTCCCCATCGAGATTCATTAACTTTTACCTGGAACAACACGTTTTCATGTACATGTAGAAAAATGTTTTTCATGTTGGCAGTGAAGTTAAAGTAACAGCAAGGGTTTTTTTTTGGACATCCGTAGTTTTTGATTTGAAATTAAAGTATTTAAATTCTTTTCAAGTTGCAATAGAGATTTTAAAAACAAATAACTTCTAGTATTGGTTTCTAATTTCTAATAGTTAATTTTCTCTTAACTAATCTAAATCTTCGGTTTGTTGGGTCAAGTTGGTGCCATCTTATAAATTATATCAAATCACTTGTACCCCCCCCCCCCCCACCATTTTAATCTTTTTGGTTTTAAGTAAAATTCCAATCAAAATGAATGGTTTTTAGGTTACACATTGCATTAAAGTGACAAATTATTTATTTTATTGTGCTACCACAATGTCATTTAATAAGGAGAGAAAGTGAAGCAGTTCCCCGTGACCATTTCTGACACCACACCCATCCCTTCCCCACCCTTTGTAAATGGTGGTAGTGGTGGTGTGGAATCAATATCTTTTAACTGGTCGTCTTTCTGCGTATCGTCTCCCCCGTCACAGGCTGATGAAATCGATGTCCTAGTCGGCAAGGACCGCGAGGCCTTCTTCACCAGCGGGCTGACCATAGGGAAAAAGAAGTGCTCTGTGATCAGAGACAGCCTGACACTTGATGGGGACTGGACCATGGACATCAGGACGAAGAGTCAAGGCGGAGAGCCGACATACAATGTTTCTGTAGGCAGAGCTGCCAAAGGTAAAAACTGTTTTGGGTATTTGCAAATAACCCCCCCTCCCCCCACATTTACATATGGAAAGGAAAATGTAACTTGGGCAACGAAAGGGACCAACCTCAGAGAGGGTTTGTACAGTTTACGGTTTTACAAGCTTTGCTTCTGGTTTGTTCCTTGTCCAGTGACTGATGGGCCTTCTCTGAGGGTGTTCCTTTTAAAAAAAAAAAACTTTTTAAATGAATAATTTGTTTTGCCTTTTTTTTTTTTTTTTTTTTTTGTGTGTTAGAGCTAGAGAATGCATTCATTATTTATTTTTGCCTGCAATGCAGTAAATGATTTCTGTTTTCATAAATGCATATAGGAGAAGGTCGTCAACTTCTGTGCTCAGACATGACCATTAGATTGGGTTGAAAAATATAAAGTGGAATCAGGAAATCTCGTTGTTATCCGGACTTTAAGGTGCTCGTTTTGTTTCCAAAGTGAAAGTTGGCTGTTTAAACAAAGTGACAGGATTAACAAAATTCCAATTAAAGTGCTCGTTATCTCTATAAAGAGAGAAATAAGTTTGATTGTATATACATATATTTTTTTTTTTTGGAGTTTTTCACTGCGGTATTGGAAACGGTCAAAAGCTGATTATGAACCAAACAAGGAGATTTTAGATTTAGTTTGAAACTTAAATATTGGCACAAAGTGCTGCTGTATATAGACTCGTGTATATATATTAATGAGAGAAGAATGACCTATTGTCCGGATAATACGGCCTAAATTTGATTGTCCACATTTTGTCTTTCGTTAGTGTGCATAACCTTGTACAGTCTGCCGTTGTGGTCCTAATGTTTACTAAAAAGGTTTGGTTGTTTGTAAAACAAAAAATTTTCCCTTTCTGAGCCCCAATCCCCCCCCCCCCCCCAAACACCTTCTCTTAACTACCTAAGTAACTGTCCGCCAGCATGAACTGTCCACTTTCTTTTCTCAAACCGGTTTAAAATTGGCACCTTTTCATTATTTAGTGAGTGAAAGCACTCGTCTCATTGCGCAGTTTACCGTATATGACTAAGAGCTTTCGCCCTTCTTCGTTCAGATTAAAAGAAATGAACTTGGTTTGCGTAGGCACCTTTTGTCAAAGCCAAGGTCATGTTATATACACACACGCTGCTGCCTTGGATGGTGCACAGAATATTGAGCAGGGCTTTTTTTTTTTCCTCCCCCCCTTCATAGTTTTTTTAGTGCTTGTAACACTGACCCATTTTATTACACTTCGGTAAAGATTACATCCTTGGCTTTTAGGTTTAATGTGATGTCATTTTAATACTTGATAAAGATTAAACATCGCCTGTCATGCAAAGTTTCAAATAAATTGTTACTATGATATCCGGAACTATTGCTTAGATCACTGCTTATAAGGTTCCTATAAATAGTCCACAGTCAAAGTGATATCCTCTTCTCCGGAATAGTCCTGACTAGACTTGGACAACATAGAATCAGTTTCGCAACTCGGATTGATCTATAAAAATGATGTATAAATGGGATTACGTGCTCTTCACGTAATGCCAGTTCAGCAAAAACTCCCTCTGAACTGCCTGACGGGCGTCTCTCACTACTCCTTTGAAACGTGCCCAATGTTAAACCGGGTAACCGATGAGCGTTAATAATTACCAGTTCCTGATGGTGGGGATGGATTCAGGAATTTTTTTTTTTCCTCCTCCTTCGTCCTGTGTCCTCTGCTTAAAATAAACTTCTATGGTTGTGTGGGGGATCAGGTTTCAAACTATTTAAATGCTCACAGAGGTTGATTTCACTTTTCCATTTCTGGGTTTGCTTGTTTGTAATCAATGCATGCGAGCGCTTTGGACTGCAGCTGCAATTTGTTCCTTTTTGTTTTTCTTTTCTTTTTCTTCCAGCAGCACTTCTCAACTCTCTTTTTTTCCCTTCTTTGTTTCTATCTGTTTCTCTTTCAGTCTTGGTTCTTGTAATGGGCAAAGAAGGGGTCCATGGAGGCGGATTGAATAAGAAGGCATACTCGATGGCAAAATACTTGAGGGATTCTGGGTTCTAACATAATTAACGCTCGCTTAGTTTCAATTTTGAGGGACAGAGAAAAGAAAAAAAAAAAGAGAGAGGGTTTGCTGTTTAAGCTTTCTCCTTCACACAGTTTAAAAAAATGTCTTTAATGAGAAGAGTGGTAAGATCTTATAACGTTTCCCCGTATTACGGGGGGAAAGACTTTCTTTTCCTTTTTCATTTGTCATCTTATAAATTTTTTTTCTTTCTCCCCCCCCCCATTTTATGTATCTCTTTCTCTCCTCCCCCCCCCACTCACCCCACCCCCAGTATTGGTTCTCGTCATGGGAATTCAAGGTACCCACGGAGGACTGCTCAACAAGAAAGCATTTTCCATGAGTGAATACCTGAGGAGAGCTGGATATTGAAGCAGCCCCTTTTTTTCTTCCATCCATGCACACAGCAGCTGACTGAAACATCCCTTTATCCATTCCCCCCCCCCCTCCTTTTCTCCCCAGCACTACAGATACTTAGTGGATGTATCACTCGTCTATCCATTTTTCTTTTTTTCTTTTTAAACATACCTTTCTTCCTCCTTATTAGCATAACCTTTCCCGTTTCCCCCCTCATCCTTATAGTGCCACAAAACAAGCATGTTCATTTTATGAAGGCGTAAAAACAAATTTTATGAAGGCATAAACTCTACAATACTGTACATATAAAAAGCATTGATGAAGAACAATTGGGCGTTTCAAATTCGCATAAACGAATAGTCACTGTCCAGTTTTCCTGAGGCACTTATCTAGCGGGCCATCGATGCTTCTCGAGTGCTTTCGAGCCTTGCTGAGCTGTCGGTCTTCCCTAGCGATTATATTAGTTTTTTTTTTTTTTTTTTTTTTTCCCCAGCATGGCCAGGAGGGTTTAAAATGAAACGGAACAAAGTGCATGCATATCTCTTTTAGCTTAATATCAAATACCTAACTACCATACACACACACTACTCTACACTACAGTACCAGTGTCCTCCCCCAAAAAATATTAATAGTAACATTAATAAATGGAACCACACTACATAGTTCTTGCCCTTATACTTGTAATTCATTTTATATAAAAAAAGTAACATCCAATGCTTTTGCTGTTGTATTTGGATGTGGTGTGTAAGTCCTCGATGATGTAATGTTGGATATTTCTCCGCCCCCTTTCCCCCTCCCCCGTCCCCTCTCTTTTGAATATGACTGATTTACACAAGGTTTAAAAAAAAATAAATAAAAATTAGAAATTCGCTTCTGGACTCTTAAGGACATTCCACCGCTAACATTAGCCACTTAGCAACTTATTTATCCGCTAGATTTTTATTTTATTTTTTTCCTTTTTAAAGCACTGCCCTTCTGATAAACTCTGTAACCCTCTGGTTTGGTGTCCATTCATATATTATTGTTAGAGCTATATATTATATTACTTTTCTCCATTAGGACCAATTTCTTTTTGTCTGCATTTTGGAGGATTAACAATTTAATGAAGGATTGACTGCTAGCTTCATCTGTTTTGTACAACACTAAATTTGAACATTTCAAGTGCACATGTTTATAAAACACTAAATCTCCTACTATTCACTAGTAATGGTGTGAGGCAGATGGAAGGAATTACAAAGACCTAATGGTAAACTACCTGATTGTTGTTTTATTTGTCTCCCTCCTTTCTCACAATGAATGTCTTGAATAGATGAAATGGCAGTCTTATTATAATTTTTTTTTAACTTTAACCCCCCCCCCCCTTTTTTTTTGTCTGTCAATCTTGTCAAGTTTTCAAAAGTCATTTGTGCTTTATTCGCCTGCAATGTATCAAGTTGTCATAGCACGGTACAAATATTTCATTAAAAATAGGCAAAAAAAATACAAACACTGAAGTAACTGTGTACACAATTTTCTGGGTTATGGTGGTATTAGTTGAAGAAACAGACCACTAGTCAGTTGTATTAACTATAAACAAAAGGAAAACAAAAAAACACAGCAGTGTATCCTGTGCCATAACCGTGGATCTGATCTGTTGCTACTGTGAGATGGATTAAAACAAACAAAAAAAAAACACTCAAACCTTTGCCTTGTAATGCGTCGATTCTCAGATTGCACCTTTCTTTCGGATATCTGACATTTGAAGAAAAATTTCAAACTCTCCAGGGCTTGTGGAATATGTGCAGATTAAAGTGAAACATGTCAATAAATCATGTTCATTTCTCCTTTCTTTTATCACACTCGATTTATGCCTCTGATTTATGCCTGACCAGCTGATTACTATTATATTTATATATACACATCTCCAGCTCTATACAACCCGATATTTTTATTTATTTTTTTTTTCCCGTGAAAAATGCCATGACTTAACCACCTTGTTTACAGACAGATCAAATAAATCTATTCCAACCAGAAAGAAATGATTTTTTTTTTCTTTTCCTTCCTTCTATAATTTAAGTTCCCCCCTTCCCCCCATTTCAAAAATGTGCAAATTTTTTATTTAATTTTACTGCCTCTAGACGCAGTCACAGCTATTCATGCGTCCTGTCCGTTTCTGGGTGACGGTCATCATCATGTTCATTTCCATGTGTGAGGAAGTTTGCAACCTTTTGTTTGTGTTAAAATTAAGAACACGGGATACTCGAGATGTGCAAGCGATGCAAATAGTTCAGTATTAGCATATTGATTAGTGTGTACTCGTGCTAAATTATTCTTTTACATGGCCTTTAATTTTGTCGTTCAACTGACACACGTGTTTTATTAAAAGCCCCAAGCTGACCTTGGTTTGAATTTTTTTCTAGTTCTCAAACAGCTTCAGGTTTAAAATACTTTTTAGATTTGTTAATTCATTAATTGTGGAGTACACTAGTAAAAAAAAAATACAATGATATATTAAATGTTTCATTATTTCATTAAAAATGTATAAATAAAATAATTAATGCTTGCTCTGAGTTAATAGAATGCTGGATCGAAATGGAACAATGATGTAGACAAATACGAATGGGGGCCTGTTAGGAAAGTGTCAGGGTTTAAACTGTTTAACATGTCAGACTTTTAAGACGCTAATGCGTCTTGTTCAGACTACCAGACTTGAATCAGTTTTTTGGTGCGTCCAATTCGAATTGGATTTCTTTCAAGTAGTCTGAACAGAATTTTTATTCATACATGTTTTCCTGCGAATATAAGTGCAGCCAGAGGTGGTTTTGAAATCGAATTCAGAGTCCTGAAGATGCGTCTCTGTCTGTCTTGATGCTCAAATAAGATTTCAAACTCTCTAAGTCACTGGAGACAAGTTCAAGTCTACACGATTATGCGGTACAGGATGTGGACCCATGGTGAGATCTCGTCGAAGAGCGAGTGGGGACATGATGGAGAGGGACAGAGAGGAATAAATTCAGGATAGAAATTTATCCTGAAGTTCCTCCTCCATGTCACCTGCGATGTTATTTCACACGCGCTTCCACCGGACAAAAACATCCGCAAAAAAAAGTCCGCTGAACACGACTCAGGAAATCCGATCTGTCTGTTTACACAATCGCATTAGCATATCTGATTTATTTCCACATATGAAGGAGGCCTGAAACCGATTTCGAAATATCGGAATGCATGCGTTTTTTTCCTGTTTACATGGACATAGAACATATCCGATACGCGTCACATATGAGCAAATAATCGGAGTTGGGTCACATTCACCTGACCGTGTAAACGTAGCCAATGTAAAGTCAGTTCTAAGGATCAGATTTGTGAAACGCATTGGATGTGCCAGCAGTCTGAACTCGGTTCTAACCGCTGTTCCATCAGGCAGAATCATCTCTCAATCTTCATGCCATGCTTGAATGTAATATATGCAGGCTCTACCTGTGCTCACATATTAACACGTCTGCGTGATTAAATCAGCAGCTTTAACATCAACTTATGACTCATATTAGCAAAGATAAGCTCTGGAGTAATCTCTTGAACAAAGTTTACTGACGACCCACCCAGACGAGACTACAATCGGTAGTGATAACTAATTTCCAGCGAGGGCACTTCAGGGTCTACTTGAAAGCTGGTTCTGGGCAATAAAACAAGCTCCCAACATTCTGAGTTAATGGCTTTCTGAAACACATCATCGGCTGGCAGAACCAGATTTTCCAGATGCGTTTCAATCGTGGTGCAGAACAGAAGCCGACCGGGAAAACAAAGACTGCGTTAGTGACGCATCCATGCCTAGTTGCGTTTCCTCCCGGCGTGTATAAAGGTAGGAGTGAGCTGCTGTGAAAGGGTAAGGGTAACTCTACACCTGCAACAAGGAGCATCGAGGTAGGTGTGACGTCTACAGATTCAATCTGAAATCAGCGAAATGCATAACTGCCAAACACTTAATGGTTTTTGTGAACGAACCGGTTATACGATACGCTAAACACTTTCAATGCCTTCAGCCCTGATCCAGTAAATCCACTTCACCCTGAGTGTCTAAATACCACCGGGAGGCATATTTTATCACGCATCATCTTGTACGCATCTGCGTGATGTTGTGATAAATGTTAACGCATCCTGTGATATGTTTAACAATTTACATAAAAGAATAAACTTTGAGCTTGAAGTACGATTAACCAGCTCTTCCAGTTTTCTCCACCTTGCAGGTGCAAGAAACTATTTATTTAGTTAATTATTATTGTATTTGTTTAGTTTAACTCACAATACTCTATTCTCACAGTCTGGCCTTATGTATTCAGACAAGGATGCGCATTTCGCGTTTGTTTTTGCTTCTGTACATCACCACAGTGGATTTATAATAAAAGATTATTGATGTGTGTGTGGTGTAGACTTCCAACTTTAAGTCAAGCAGTTTAGCAGAAATGAAGTGAATTAAATGATCAGGAATGACTTTTTTTGTTTAACATACAGTGCAGGATTATTCGTAAAGTCAGATCCATAAGTATTGGGACAAGGAGGCATATTTCATGTTTGCCTCTGCAGTGGTTTGGTTCAGTTAGCTTTTATTGTCAACCAACATGTCAGACATGGAAAAGCCCAGAACGAGCATCCAACATTAAAAGAAGGACTGGGTAGTTCAGGACCGGAATTTCATGCCTCCAATAATGAACTGGACTGGACTAAATATTAACTTAAACACATCTGTAAGTGACTAGCAGCATGGGCACAATTTTTTACCAGTACATTAGACACTGTTGCTCCCTTCAGATTAAAAAAAGTCAGAGATAAAACAGTTGCACTGTGGTACAACAGTCATACTCGTGCCCTAAAGAGAGCAACCCGTAACCTTGAGCGAAAATGGAGGAAAACTAAATTAGAATTGCGTATAAAGACAGTATGTGCAGCTACAGACAGGCCCTAAAAACTGCTAGGACCGAGCATCTTAGCCAACTGACAGCAAGAAACCAAAACAATCCCAGGTTCTTATTTAGTACAGTGGCTCACCTAACAAAACCTAAGATGCCCACAAAGAGTATCCCATCACAGTTTAGAAGTGAAGACTTTATGGATTTCTTTAATGAAAAAAATCAATAGTATCAGGAATAAAATAACGGAGGTTCAATCTCTAATAGTATCTCACGATCCAGTTCAGCCTATAGCTTCACATTTAGATTTTCAGTGCTTTACAGGTATAGGACAGGAAGAGCTGTATAAACTTATTACCTCAGCTAAATCAACAACGTGCCTGTTAGACCCAATCCCAACCAGATTTTTAAAGGAAGTAATGCTTACGGTTGGAGAGCCACTTCTAAACATTATTAATTCTTTATTACATCTTGGTCACATCCCTAAACCTTTCAAGTTGGCAGTTATTAAGCCGCTTCTTAAAAATCTAATTTGGACGCAAATGAAATAAATTATAGACCGATTTCAAACCTTCCGTTCATATAAAAAATATTAGAAAAAGTAGTATCAGCTCAAATATGCACATTCTTGCAGGAAAATAACATCCTTGAAGAATTTCAGTCCGGTTTCAGGCCCCATCATAGTACAGAAACTGCACTAGTTAAGATTGCAAACGACTTGTTTTTAGCTTCGGACCAAGGCTGCATCTCAATACTAGTATTACTTGATCTTAGTGCTGCATTCGACACTGTAGATCATAATATTCTCATAGATCGCTTAAAAAATCACATAGGTATTCAGGGACAGGCATTAAAATGGTTTAGATGATACCTGTCTGATCGATACCATTTTGTAGATCTGAATGGAGAACAGTCTGGTGTAATGCCAGTGAAATATGGAGTCCCACAAGGGTCAGTTTTAGGACCTCTGCTGTTCTCAATATTCATGCTTCCCTTGGGTAACATCATTAGAAGACATGGGATTAGTTTCCATTGTTATGCTGATGATACCCAATTATATATCTCAACCAAACCAGACGAAATATCTAAGTAGTCTGGATTAACTGAGTGTGTCCAGGACAGAAAAGATTGGATGACCAATAACTTTCTTTGACTAAATTCAGATAAGACAGAGATAGTACATATCGGCCCAAAAACCAGCACACAACACCTCTCACAATTCAGCCTGCATTTAGAAGGATGTACTGTTACTACCAGCTCGACAGTGAAAAACCTGGGCGTAATATTAGACAGTAACTTGTCCTTTGAAAATCACATTTCAAATATCACAAAAACAGCCTTTTCCCATCTTAGAAATATTGCCAAACTGAGGAGCATCTTATCTGTATCTGATGCAGAAAAGCTAGTTCATGCATTCATGACCTCCAGACTGGACTATTGCAATGCATTACTAGGTGGATGTCCTGCATCCTCAGTAAACAAGCTTCAGTTAGTCCAAAATGCAGCCGCCAGATCTATGCATCACTAGATCCAGAAAATATGATCATATAACCCCTATATTATCATCCCTGCACTGGCTACTTGTTCAGTCTAGGATAAATTACAAAATAGTGTTACTTACATACAAAGCCTTAAATGGTTTATCTCCCACATATCTAACCAGTCTTCTGATACGCTACAATCCACCACGCGCCTTAAGATCACAAAACTCCGGACTTCTGGTAGTTCCCAGAATTTCAAAATCTACAAAAGGGGGTAGGGCATTTTCATATTTAGCTCCAAAGCTTTGGAATAGCCTTCCAGACAGTGTTCGGGGAGCAGACACGGTTTCCCAGTTCAAAAGTAGACTCAAGACGCATCTTTTTAATCTGGCATACACGTAACTCATCCCATAACCTCATACTCCAGTACATCTATCCTGAATGGCAACTACGCTAATTCTCCCCATCTGTTCTGTATCCTTCTACACATGCCGAGGCATCGGGAGATTGTGCCAGCTTCAGTAGACAAGCGAGGTTCCTGAGGCATCCAGAGAAGGACCAGCTCCAGCTGGATTCAGCTCTATGATGGTTGGAGCTACACATGCTGCTCCTGTGCTTCCAGTGATCCAGACCTCATCTGCCCTCTGCACCTACTGACTCGTCCCTGTGCTGAACTGGTCTTCATGTTAATTTAAATTATTTTCTGTCTTATTTCACTTTCACCTGCACAACACACATGATGTTATCATTTCTATCTGTCATCACCCAAATGAGGATGGGTTCCCTGTTGAGTCTGGTTCCTCTCAAGGTTTCTTCCTAATGCCATTTCAGGGAGCTTTTCCTTGCCACCGTCGCCATCACCCTTGGCTTGCTCATCAGAGACATTTCATTCATCATTCATTCATCTCATTATTACCTAAACACATTTTTCTCACACATACACACCTCCAAATATTTTCTTTTCTATCAAAATCTTTTTCATTTTTTGTGAAGCTGCTTTGAGACAATGACCATTGTTAAAAGCGCTATATAAATAAAATTTAATTGAATTGAACTGTAATTCAAATAAATTAAGGTGAATAGCGAATTTAACTGATTAGGAATTGTCTGTCAAGTGTCTATTTTCATAGGCTCAAAAGTAATTCAACGAACAATAATAGATTAGAACTGTTTTTAATACTTTGATGCACAATCTTTGCTGTCAGTGATTACCTCGCATGTGCCTAAACCCCATAGAACATGAGTCTGAATGATGAGTCTCCTCATTTGCCTGTGGTCCACTGCTGCGAACATCAGTTTCTGTTTTGGGTCTTTGTGCCTTCAGTTTGGCCTCCAAGGATTAAAAGCAGCTCAGTTGAGTTGTGGTCATGTGACTAATTTGGGTCTTTTCCATATTTTGTTTCTTTGCCTTAGGTAGTAGCTTTAGCTGTAAATTTTACAGTAGGTCACCGTTAGGGACGCACCGATACCACTGGAGCGTCTTAGTCTGATGCTGCAAGTGCAAATATCAGTGCTGAAGGAGGCTGAAATATCCTGCAACAGGCTGCTGATGTGCTTCTTCCCAAAGCCAAGTTTTATTACATGCGTTTGTGCTTACCAGAGAAAGGCATATTTGTTACAATACGTATCATTCTAATTAACCGTAAATACATTTTATTTTATTTGTGGGCTCTTTGTGGTCCTTTAGTACCCTGGCAGCCGTCTATAAACAACAACAACAGCTGAGGTTGCAACATCAACTACAAAAAAGCATTTTACATTTAAAGTAAGATCTTTCTTAAATATAGTTTTAAAAAACCTTGCACGTCTATAAACAAGGAAATTTGTTTGCCACCACTGTCAATGTTGGAAAGGCGAGGATAAACATTTTAGATAAAGGCAGCTTTGTTAGCTGTGCAACTGAGCTGAAGTTTCTAACACCATTTCCAGTTAAACAAATAAATAATAATTTTTCCCGTTTGTCAATATTGTCACAGAATAAAGTTGCTGTCAAGCAAGCAACACAAGCAGACAGACTAGAGAGAGACATACTGGGCTGTAGACAGGGGCTGGATCGTGAGCGTAAAATGCTAAAAAATGTGCGTGTGTGTGAAAATGGCTGTAATTCCTAAATGGTTAATGCCACCTTTCTCAAACTTTCTTGAATTAAAGCTCAAAGACTTTACTGACATCTCGGGCATTTCATTTCAAACTCAATTTGGTGATGTAGTGAGACCAAATACAAAAATGTAACGTATACAAGCTCAGTTTGTGTTCGAAATCTAGTTTAATCCCAAATGTTCAGGCCACCGGAGTTCCTCCATGATAACTTGTCAAATCCTTGTCTATTTGAGCAAGGGGGCAGGTGTAGCTCAAGCTCTGAGTTTCTTGGTTATTGATCGGACTGCCCAGTTGCCATTGTTGAGTCGGTGAGCAAAGCTCTTAACCATTTCCGCTCCAGGGGTGTTGTATCCTGGCTGACCCTGCCCTCTGACCCCAACTTCCGAACTGGGATACGCATAAAAAGAAATTAATAATTTCACTTTGCTGTAAATGTACACTATGAAAGGTAAAATAATTGAATCTTACCTTTGGTTTGTGTGTGGGGCAGTCAAACAGAGACGGGTAAGGATTCTCGCCAGACTGTTGTCCCAAAGGCAGACGCGTACAATTGAATAAAATGTCTTTGTATAGTGTAAGAGTAACACTAAGGACATTATTTTCACTGGAACTGAGGGGCAAAACAGCCACAGGTTATTATCCCTTCTCCACTAAACTTTACCATTGGCACTGTGCTTTCCTAGAAGGAAGAGTTGTCCAGGAATTCACCAAATCCCAGGATGTTTTCCCAACACTCAATATTATGTGTTGTGATCTTAAGCTTGTGTGCTTAAATATCATATTGCGTTGGATATCCAGTTTGGAACTCCCATATAAGTGATGCAACAGAGCAAATTCAATTTCTATTAGTCTGTTTATTGGCCCTGCTCTGAATGATTCTTTCACTGTAATAGCACTAACATTAAGTCCGGTGAAAATTTCAACTGAACTTGTGGCAAATGTGGCATCCAGTCACATTTAAAGTCATTCAGCTTTTTACATAGAATCCATTCTACTGCCAGTGTTTGTCTGTGGTGACTGTGTTGCTACCAATGGGTGTGGCTGCAACATCAGATTTCATAAAGGGCTGTCCATTTATTGTAGGCTTATAGAAATAAAAATAAATAAATAATAAAAGCCTTGCAAATAACCTTACATATATGTATACATTAATACAAATGAAATAAAAGGTGACATTCATGTTTTGGATTTCAACAGCTCTGAAATTCAGAAGCAGCACCAACACTATTTACATTTTTCTTGCTTGGAGGCTAGATTTCGACATTTGCATATTTGATTCCGGTATTCTTGAATGTCGTATTTCCTGGATTGACACTCATACTGCAAACACGCATCCCTCCAGTTTCCTTTTCCATAAGCCACTGGGAAAAAAGGACCGAACGTTCATGAGTAATTAGACATTTCCTCACTGTGGCTTTGTCAGACTTTTTATTCCCTCAATGGTATGTTTACGCATCTAACAATTTGGCCATATACCATTTTCCAGGTCGAACAAAAGTTAAGCCCTCCATCTCCACCTTCAAACCAGTTTGAAAATTAATATATTTTTATTTTTCCTCACATCCTTACCCTGCAATCCAGACTAAAAGTGTTTAAAAGTGGCAAGGTTTCATGAATTTGATAGAGTTAAGAGACAAAGAGTTAACAAAACCAAACGCACAAACTTCCCCAGCCAACGTCTTTTAATGAGGATCCTAACTGTGAGCCTTTGATAATATTTTTGGTGAACCTCCGCTCACCCCGGTCTCTGGACCCAGGAATTTTGGAGAAACCTCAAAAAAACCTTTAGCAAACACTGGGTTCCTGTTATGAGGTAAAGTGGCCAAGCTGCTTTCTGGTTTCTCTGGTCCAAACTGCACCACAACTGAGATCAATAAAGTATCTATCCATCCAGACATCCAGGTAAATGGTGAACTGGTGCTTGTTTAATTGTTTGTATTTTTAATACATGTTTAACAGTGCACATTTAATATTTATGCAAATGTAATAAAATGTTGGAGTGACTCATGAGTTGCTTTTGAAGTCTAAAAGGGTTGGATTTACCTGGAAATGTATGCCAGATTTTAAGAACTGCTACTAGTGTTCATAGGCCTGGTTACTTTACATGTAGTGCAAATCAGTATGTTCATTTGTACTTGTTTATAAATGTGCAAATGTTCTATTGGGTAGCATCATGATGCATTGTGGTGTGATGCTGCCTTGCAATTCTAGGCTCCTGGGTCTGTGTGGAGTTTCACAATTTTCACAAGTTTCTCCACTTGTACATGGATTCTCCTGTTAGGTTCACCTTCCAAAACCTAGCTAGTGGGTCGGCTATACTAAATTACCTCTCAGTGTGAATATAGGTGTCTCTATGTGTGTAAGGGCCCATGAGATGGACTGCGGCCCAACATGAGGTCCGGAAAGGCTTGAATAAATTAATATGATGATACACGTTTAACCAAGAGGTTTCCACTGTAATGAAAAGGCAACTTTGGGAAAGTTTTTTTTACTCCAGAACAGATCCCTAGCTGCAAAATATTTGGAGGGATTTACTCAGGCATCAGTGTGACCCTGAGAAGTTTTGGGTAACCTTTACCTCATTGCCACTTTGAGAGAACCTTTCATTGTCCCAGACTTTGTTGGAGATTTAAGCTCAGCTTAGAACCAGTGCTATCCTGATTATAGGATTGTTATAATCTCTGCTGCTGTATCTTGATGCTGGTAAACTGGACTCAGTTTCTCTCAAAATTTGGATAGATTTCCATGAAGAATAGCTTTTACATGCAAAGATATCTGCAGAATATCGCAGTATTATGGAGTATTATGTAGTATCCAGAATAGTTGTGGATATCAATGTCATTCTACTGTTTTTTTTTAGTGGTAAAGAAAATATTTAGTAACAATTCTATAAATTAGAAACTTAGCCATGTATGTAACCTAACACAAACAATAAACCATCCTTTGTTGACCAATAACATGTTATTAAAAGAGGAAAAGAGTCTCTGCTTAATAGGAATTTTATTCCTCTAAAACAGTACAAATTAAACAGCCTACTGAGTACAGTCATTTAAAATCGGGGCTGCTTTGCTTGCTAATTGTCTTAATGTTTTCACAAAAACTCAATCCAGCGTGCTTTTGTGCCCATGGGGAACTAAATGTCCTCCATATAAATGTATTAAGGGCACATTTAAAGAGTGGACTCAAAAGTGTTTGATTTTTCCTGGGCACCTTGGAAGCAGAACTACCGGTTCAGCGACTAGTCCATTCGCTTGAGGCTCTGCCACTGTCCTTTTGACAATCGGTGCTTTCTCGGCTGAGTTCGACTCTGCAGACAAGAGGCCAGTGACCTGAGGGTCATGCAGGGCTGGAAGTTTGTGGTGCTTGAAGCCTTGGGTGAAGGATGGGGACACCGGCCCGGCTGGGGGAACAGGAGGTCCATTGGAGTTCTGTTGAAAGAAAAGGAATGTACAAGCAAAATAGGTCTTTTCAATTCTATTAATAAATCTCTAGGTGGATGTTTAAATAATATGATAGTGCTTAGTTACTGGTTGGAAGACTTCACAGTTAATGTTCACATTAAGCCCGTGGCCTTCAGACTGACAGAACCCTTGGCGCTAAGGAAAAAGTAAATAATGTCACTGTGATTTAGCTGAATTACATTATTTTTTTCATGTTTCTGTGTTGAACTACAACACTTACAGCAACCCCATGGGCCATAGGGACACAGGCAGGAACTTCGCCATTTGTGCAGTTGGTTTCGATAATGGCGTATTCGGCTCGTATTAGGGGCCCACCACCCACTACCTGCAAAATAAACAAAACAACAAACAAGACTCTGAAATTCGCATTAAACCTAAATTGCTGGGCAAGACTTAGGACGTTTCCTGTTCATGTCTTAAAGAGGTCGAACTTACAAGAGGAGTACATTTACATTTATGGCATTTGGCAGATGCTTTTATCCATAGCGTCTTACAGAATGCTTTGAAGTCTCTGTCTATAAATACATCCTTACACTGGTTCATTAAGCTGCTGACTAAGAGTACCATCAGTCTAAAACACTGGTGGGTTTTTTGTTAATCCAAGTACTTAAGGAAAAGGTAGGTCTTTAGACATCACCCGAAGACTGCCAGTGACTCAGCTCAGATGCCAGAACAGTAAAGAGTCTTGAAGAATGCTTTTCTTGTACCCTGAGAGACAGTGGGAAGGGTCGAGTGGGCCAGTTGATTATAAGGTGTAATCTTTCTGCATTGTTTATTGGACCTGATTTTGGATTTCCCGTTCACCTTACACTATACAAAGTTCACGTTGATACTCATCTCTACATGCCTAATGTTTTCGATATTTGTATTGTATCTTGTTATTATTGTTGTCTAAGCGTTTGTTTAACTGAAAAAAAAATGAACTCGGTGACATTCATTAGTTCTATACTTTCTGTATTCAGAGTCACAGTGTTACCTGAGACGTCAGCCGCCCAACATCGAGAACATCAAAAGTAGCATCGAAGGTGTTGTTGTTATTGAACAGCGCCAGTGAAGCTTGAACCAGCTGAGTGCCGTCGGTGTCATTCAGTGCCTCCAGGAAGATGCAGCCTGGGCAAGGGCCAAATGTTTCTGTTCTCCCCCATAGATTTATTGGACAAAACCCAAAAATATCCTGTTAAAACTAAGCCACTTTCCATGCAAGCTGTTAATGAAAAGTGAGTATTTACTAATATTCACTAATAATAATAATAACACTGATATTTGACCTAGTTCTGTTTTGCACTTGAACGCTGCGACCGAAAGCTGGCCTCCAGCATCAGACAGAGCTACATCACAGTCTGCTTCAACTGCCTGGTGGACAAAGAGAGAGGGAAGAACAAAAAAACCATAAAGAAGGACATTTCATAAATTTTTCTACATTTAATACTAATTCTCAATTATGTCTCAGAAGTTATAAACATTTTTGTTTTTTTCTTCTCAAATGTAATAAGACAAAAATTACAGCAAAGAGAAATCTACTGTAAGTGTAAACTTTTCTCTCCTGATGACTGAATGAGCTGTTGCTATAGAAACAATAAGATCAAAACAAGTGCATTAATATAAACTTGATTTTGCAGATTTCGTGATTTGGAGCTGCACTACTGTCAGTAGTGCTGTTGCTCAGGTGCTGAAAATTAATCAACAACCTTCTTACCAATCTGAATCCAGAATCCAACAGCGCTAATGTCAGTTTGGCAAGCAGAGCTCGGGTGAACTCGTAACCCTTTAACAGTTCTGACCTTACATGACATTTGTAAACCGATTTGCTGCCAGCAAAACTGGCATATGCAGACTTATGGAAAATCTACAAAAATACTGAGATATACATTCAGAAGAGGTGATACAGTTGCATTAAAGGGATACTTTACCGTTTCGACTTTGGTTCTGACGTCGCACTCAGGCACGGGTTTCGGGTGGGAGACATGGCACTTAGTCTCGAGGAGCTCCAGCTCCAAGAGGTAGGCGTGTGTCCCGTCAGCCTAGAACAAACCGCAAAGTGATTTAAGTCACTGCAAAACCCCATGTTTTAATTTGCAGCTGGATTAAACGACTCATCTCATCACCCCCTCGTCGTTCCGTTTCCGTTCCTCTGCTCTGATGCACTTCAGAACAATGCTGTTATTAAGACCAGCTTATCAACTTCCTGTCAACATTTCCTCTTGGATTAAATACTTGGTGTTATCTTTAAGTCCATCACTTTTTTAGCTGTAGTAAGATTTAAAAGATCACCAGTCAAGCAGTATCTTGTCGAAATGACTGGGATAATTGATTATGGTCTTATATAACTAGTTAGGTTCTTAGTCCCATACAGGAAATGTTTTTCTTTTGTAGGATAAGGATATATATATATATATATATATATATATATATATATATATATATATATATAGTATATACACACAAACACATATATACATATTGCCAAAAGTATTGGCTCACCTGCCTTCTATGATCTAGGGAGTAACATCCAATTATCCAACAAAGGCTCTAATTCATCCCAAAAGCATTCTATTGGGTTGAAGTAAGGACACAGTGTCTCTATCTTCATGGACGTTGCTTTGTGCACTTGTGCGCAGTCATCTAAAAGATGTTGGAATTGGTGTTTTTCAGGAGTTGGGCACAGCTCCTTACTTCCAATGCAAGGAACTTTTATTGCTTCAGCACACCAAGACATTTTGGACAATTTCATGCTCCCAACTTTGTGGGAATAGTTTGGGGACGGCCACTTCCTGTTCCAACATGACTATGCAGCAGTGCACTAAGCAAGGTCAATAAAGACATGAATGAGTGAGTTTTTAGTGTGGAAGAACTTGACTGTCCTGACCTCAACCTGTTAGAACACCTTTGGAATAAATTAGAGCAGAGACTGTGAGTCAGGCCTTCTCGTCCAACATCAGTGTCTGATCTCACAAATGTGCTTCAGGAAGAACGGTCAAAAATTCCCATAAACACACTCCTAAACCCCCTAAAGGGTTGTTCCTGGTATAGCTGCAAAGTGTGTATCCAGTAGATACCATTCTGTTCAGGGTCATTCTGTACATATTTGAGGAATACTAGGCATGAGGAAGGAATGTTTGTCATACATGCCATGCATTTTATGTTAATGAAGACAGCCCTTTAATAATAAAAAGCCTTTTGTTCCATATGGCTGCCCCAGTGATACTCTGTGATTTCTTTGGAATGAATCTAATAACTTATACAGTGCAGTGTGTTCTGAGCATGCTGATAGATTAACTTCAACAGTTCAAATCTTGCACTTTTAAATGTAAATGTAATTATTATTGTAAATTTTTAATAATACAGTAAGAACAAAAAAATACTACTGCATATTCTCCTTTATGATCTGTTTATTCAGAGTTTTCTTATTTTCATATATATATTTTTTTAGCATTTTGTCATAATGCTCATAATATCATTTGTTTAAGGCTTTTCTTGAATTTTTCCTAATTGAGATTCTTACTCGTTTTTTACTGTTTAAGGAGTATACAGTATCATAGAAACTGTATATTCTTTCAAGCTCATGCAGTAAGTCCTCACCATACTCATCAAGACTTTACCTTATTCAAGACCTTGATGTCCTCGATTTGGTTCAGAGTGTATTTGTAGCCATGCGTATGCTGCGCGTTGATGAAATCCAGAGCCACCTGGGCTGCAGCTTCAGCTTCTGGAGAGTCGCAGAGTGGCATACTGACGTTGTGCTTCCCCGGGTAACACGACCCGTACGCCACGAGCCCCAAAAGGGCGACCACGACCCCGAGATTCATCATGAAGTGTGTAAAACGACAAGGCTGACTCGGTTGCCTGGCTGATTGGTAATATATACTCCAAAGGTGACCCTTCATCACAGGGGAGGGGTACAACACACACATTTCTGACCAATGTCATTAAAGCGGGTGATGACAAACTGACAGGAATTGTACTTATTTGTAAGAGTACATTTACCTGACATGCACTTCCTGGGTCCTTCAGAATGGCACAACAGAGGAAGAACATTGTTTTTGCAATCGATCACAGTATGTGTAAAGTTTACACATATAACTATAGCCTCATAACGCATCATCTAACTTCCTACAGGCTGTAAACATTTCAGTCTAACACTGTATTATACCACAGGCTTTCACACACACACATATATATATGTCAAGTGTATTTGCTAAATCCGTCAAGCACCATAATGAAACTGTCTCTCATGAAGGCCGTCCCAGGAGGACGAGACCAAAACCTACCTCTGCTGCAGACGAGAAGTTCATTTAGAGTTATCAGCCTGAAAAATGACCAATTAACAGCAGCTCAGATTAGAGGCGTTATGAAGTCTTTACAGAGCAGAAGTAGCAGAAACATCTCAATATCAACTGTTCAAAGGAGATTCATGCAGTTTTTGGACGCCTTCAGCAAAACTTTACAATGTAGAAAGAAATAAACATCAGGAACCGTCATGGAGTTAGAAAGTGTCCTAAAACTTTTGAACGGTAGTGTGTGTATATGCATTCTTATTAAGAGCATTTATATTCTTATTAAGACCATTTATATGGACGTTATAGTGCATTATATGTGTTATTACAGGCAATATAGAACAGGATATGCACTGTACAGTTTATTGTGCATTATGAGCATTATTATAGACATATAGTTCATTATATCCATTCTTCAGCTTATAGTACATTATATGTCTTATTTTAGGCATTGTAGTGTGCACTATATGTATTCTTCAGCTTATACAGTATTATTAGGATTATTATATGCATTATAGGACATTATACACCTTATACTGCGTTATAAGCATTACTACAATTATGTATTACGTGTGTTACAGTTTTTTAGGCATTATGATGCAATGCCCTTTTCTTCTGTCTCTTATAATCTGCCTGCCTTTGCTTTGCAACTGTAATATAATAAAACTAAAGAGATTTTCTCTCCCATAAACACATTTTCGTGTGTTTAAAAGCATGATCTTGTACTGTGCCCAGGTAAAGTAAATAGAATTTTATTATTTACACTAGGGATTCAAGTTCAGGTCTTCAAGTTCAGTGTTTGTCTGTTTTACCCCAGATAGCATTCAGGGTTTTGGAGTTCAGTGAATCTCAACTGACTTAACCCCTTTTACAACATAATTAATAAAAGCCGTTAAGACTCGTACAGAAAGGTCCTGTAGGAAATGTGTGGTTGAGAAAATCTGTGGAGGGGAAATCTCTAACCATGCTGCATTCTCCTGTTTATCGCTCAGCTCTCAGGGGTAAAGCTGGGCATAAATTTTGCACTCATGTGCACTGGGTTTGCATGTTCACTCATCTCAACCTGGTGGGAACTCTTTATTTAAGAGGCCAAACTCCATAAACAGTGACTTTGACAGAAGTCATGCAGTTACAAGGATGTACATGGGATTTCTTTTAGGACGGGACGCCTACACAGCAAAGGTTTACATAAAGAGGGCCGTACAAATCAGACCAATCCTTCTAAAGTCAAAACTTTTTTTTTTTTTAATCACGTGTAATGTAAGCTTGGGTCAGACCAATAGGGGGAGATGTTGTATGATCATGATTGCGTCATAACTCCCTTCATTCAGACCCTTGTGCACTTTGCCTTTTAAGGGAATAGGGACTGGTTTGGAATCAACACTTCTCAGAGGCTTTGGGGCCAAAGTAAACACTAATTCAGAAGCTAGGCATACTTGGAATATAAGACCAGTGGCTCAGAAATATCTGAGCTAAAGCAGAGCTGTACATAGCTCTGGAATTTGGGAAGAATTGTACTTATTTACTGGTATATTGGTTTACTGGTATTAACAAATATATAGGCTTATTTTAATACAATATCTATCTATATATATATATATATATATATATATATATATATATACTGTGTATGTATATATATATATATATATATATATATATATATATATATATATATATATATATATATATATATATATATATACACACACTGTGTATGTATATATATATATATATATATATATATATATATATATATATATATATATATATATATATATATATATATATATATATATATATATAATGTGTGTGTGTGAGTTTGGATATACTTGGAAAGCTGGCCCTATATTTATGGACTTTGCAGCATTTATTTTCCAGCCTGATAAGTAAAGGTCATGATTTTTTTTCCGCAAAAGTTTGCTCTAAAAATTGCATGGTGTAAGTTTAGCATCATTAAGTAAAAGCGTGTGGTCAGCATGAGACATGCAAACACTGTATATAGTGTATAAACTGAAGGCTATAAGCTTCCCTTACATGATAGCCGTATAAGTCTGGTAGCTCCAACTTCAGACTTTAAATTTCCACATTTTATTTTGTATTTATAAAAGAAACACATTACCATCATCCATTAGAAATACGATCAAAGCTCACGTGTTATAAAATGAACGATATAACAACAATATTTCTACTTTCACAATGAGTTTTATTAATACAAATAAAATTATTATTTAGCTATCTAGTCTCTGGTCTCTCGTCCCTCGCCACTCTCTCCTTTGTTTTGTGTTTACTCATGGTTTGCGGCGTTCCACTCGATCTCAGGCTCGTCGTCCATGCGCAGGATGAGGTAGGAGAGCAGCTGGAAGATGTTCTGCCACATCAGCAGGAATCCGTACAGGTAGAAATCGCTGATGTCGATCTGGCAGCGCGCACCGGCGAAGCTGATCTCACACACACATTGGAAGTTGTCGATGAGGTTGCGGCAGTATCCTCCGTTCAGGCACGGGCCAGAGGCGCACTCGTCCAGCTCCTGCTCACACCTAATAATGAGTGTTCAATGTGTTAATTAGGACTATTATTTATCTTATAATTTCAGGCCATTTTCATCTTTCGGCCTCGTCTCCATGTCAGTAATGGATTAGTATGACTATATACTCTAGCACTACTGCTCAAATTCTTAAATATTTTAACTAAAATTATATCGAAAGTATGGGGATATTATTACTAAAAATGTATTAAGGTTCACTGTATTTTAAAAAGATTTGAATAAATGTATCAATTCTGCCCTGAAATTTATTAAATAGGCAAATTGTTTGACTTGGGCAGAAATAGAGCTTGTTTCCCCAAGTTGTGCCGCTAAAGCAGATAATATATGAAATGTGTTGTTTGTTGCATTAACAGTGGCAAATGAAAAAAAAAGTTGATTTTGGGGGGTGGGGGTGGGGGGTTAGGTGCGCAAACAAAATTAAAATGAAACTTTTAATAATCTCCCATGAGAAGTGCTGGAAAAGCACCGAGTGTAAGCACGGCCGCGATCACTTGATTTAATTAGAAGATCAGGTTGATCTGGTCCAAGCTCTTTAACTTTTTTCTTTCTTCGTTCAGGGGTATTTTAGCAAAGAAATTACAGAATTTTCTCTCAAATTTATCTGCTTCCACATCAATCACTATTCAATACATTAACTACCAATTTGCTCACTATTAATGAGACTCGTTGAGAATTGTCCAATCACATGAGCCCAAATATTTAAAAACAATATTGATTTGCTAAGAACAGAAGTGGGAGGATTCGCACAGTTCTCCGCCCCAAGGATGATTTGAAAAAATCCAATCATAACTCAGCCTCAAAACACATTTTTTTCAAATATTTTACATGAACACAAATGAACGTACAGTAATACAGTTTAGATTTATTTTTTATTGTAAATAAATTATATTAAGAAATACAGTGGAATATTGTGACTAAATTACTTTATTTCATTATTAAAATAAATGATTATTATGTTAAATAATATTATATGTTAAAGTAGCATTCTTCTCTGCGCCCCTATGCCCCTCTTATTGACCGGCCACCACTGTACTCTAATGCCTCTTTTCCACTGCATAGTACAGCACGACACGGTTCAGTACAGCTCACTCCGGTTCGGCTCGGTTTGCGCTTCCACTGCAGTTTAGTAACGCTTTAGAGTGGGCGGGATTATTCACGTGTCGTTTAGTTGCGGCGCCAAACACACAACAATGGAGCATATCGACGGCATGGTGTTCTTCATTCTCGGCATGTGGATGTTTTTAACAGCGAGACGAAGGAGTTTGTTTCAAAAGAGGCTGATGGCAGCCAAAGAAATTTTTTGGTTAAAACAAAAAGGTGCATCCGATCTTTCGCTGGCTGTTCTAAATATAGCGGTTCTGTTGTGTCTCGTGTCGCAAGCTCAGTGACACAGTAATGACGATTTTCTCCGGCCAATCAGTGACCAGCAGAGTTTACACGTCACGTGGTACTAAAAAAAGGACGAGGTACCAGGTACTGTTCCCAGTGGAAAACCCCCCAAAAGTGAGTAGAACTGAACCGTGTCGTGCCGTACTATGCAGTGGAAAAGCGCCATACAGTAAGTGTTGATCTTAAATGCACTCCACTATATAACCTGATCATGTGACCTGGGTTGAATAAAACTGTAGAATCCCAATGTACTGTATTGAGCTCGAGAGAAATTGTCACAATATGCTTTTCTGATGTCTTGATCTTTAAAACAGAAAAATAAATGATTATTTTCCATTTATCAACATTAAAATATTAGTAATAGTGATTAATGTTTGTGACCAAGCCTATACATCATGATACATATCCATGTAAACTCGTACAAATCGTAAAAAGAAATCCACAAAACACGCAGACGGAGGAGATTAAACAACTCGTCAAGTTTGCTTTCAGGGTGTCATTATTGCAAACTTACCACTGTCCAGTAAAACCAGGCAGGCAGTCACACTTGTCCTCAAACATGGAGCAGTTTCCGCCATTAAAGCAGCTGTAAGTCCACTTGTCCTTCCCGCAGATGGACACTGGGAGCCTCGGGGACCTATCAACACAATTCACACATTCTACACCGCACCAACTATTACATAAAATATAACATTATGAAAACGACACAGATTACAGGTTTACTTATGTTACTGTTATTCTTCATTCATTAAATGACAAAAAGACAACTTACGGAAACCTGTCAATGTACCAAGGCATTTCCGCCATTCGTTCTCTAAAAAAAAAGGGAAATGATGACGGAAGGTTACGTACATTTAAAAGGATTTTTTTTTTCATTCATTTTTTTTACCTGCCATATTAGTTGTGTGGTAGCAGTTCCTGTCTGTTCTAGTGGCTTAAAATATAATAGTAACATTGACGAAATGCAAAAAATGTTTTTCACTCTCCTGATGGAAGTGGAAGCCCAACTCTGAAGAGACACTCAAATTCAGATCCTTAACAATTACGTAAAAAAAAAAAATCCAATATAAGTGATTTGTCGCTTTGCAGATGGACGGACGGAATTATAACCCTCCCAGAAAAACATTTTTGAAAACATTTGTTAAGAAAGACTCACTGGCAGAGAGCTCCAGTTGTGTTTCTTGGGCAAAGGCAGGCATATTGTTTGATTCCTCTCAGGCAGGTACCCCCATTGCTGCACTTGTGTCCTACACACACATCCTCGTTGTTTTCACAGCGCTGACCGGTGTATCCTGACTCACACACACATTCATAACCTTCAGCAGCAACAGCACATGATCCATGCAGGCAAGGATTCGAGATGCAGGCATCAGTCCTGACCTCACACATCTGACCGTGCCAACCAGCTGGGCAACGACATTTAAAGAGGTTGAAAAGATCCTCACACTGGCCTCCATTGTGGCAAGGGTTCGGATTGCAAATGTCAGAGCTCCGGCACCCTAGGTTCAGCATCCCAGACGTCCTTAAGAACTTTTCCTCCTGGGGTCTGGGCATGCCGAGTTCTGTTTCCGCATAAAATGGCAAAACAAGACCACCGATTTGCACCGAACCCAGACATCCGTCCAAATTTGCTCCAGAATCGAGCTGCCAACCACCTAAAAGGATGTCGGTGTCTTCCCTTAGGAAGTCCAGATCTCCGGAAGAGGTGGAAGAGATGGATGCTCGTTCTCTGCGCTCGTCAAGCACCACGAACCACCTGGAGGTCGGAGCGGATGGGTTGTTCATGCTCAGTATGGCACTATGCCAGCGTCGATCGTTCACCACTACACGGCTAAAATAAAATAATAAATAAAAAGTATTTAAAAAAATATAAATTTTTATTCTTCCTCATAAATAGCATGCATGTGGGTGCTTTTGTACTATTAGTGTGGATGTCTAGTTGAGTTTGAGGATCAGGATCAAACAACAAGATCAATATTAGCAAATGTAGTTAACATCTAGCTGAACTGATGTCGTTATATAAAGAACCCCGTGACTAATATAAACTGCTTTACTAACAGTTAATCTAGCTACTATGTTTAATTAGGCTGTTATGTTCAAGAACAAATCAAGAAGGTGTGTGACAAAAAAGGGGCGGAGCCGTACCAAGGATTCTAAAAGATTCTAGTGTTTCATGAATTTATATTAAAAAAAAAGAGATTAATTATTTTTCCCTTACCGGCTCTGCACTCGGAGTGAGGAGTCTGAGCCGCTCTGAAGCTCCAGAGCAAGTCGTCCATTATTGAGAAAAACCGTAATGAAGTTGTTTTCCTGCGAGGCATGCAGCAGTGTGGCGTCACGTCTCCTTGTGCGAAATGACATAGTAATGTTGTGGACTGGTCGGCGGATTTTGCCGTTACCTCTAAACATGATGATGGGGTTTCCTTCATGGATGGTGATGTTGGTAACACCTGAGGGGTAGAGAAGAATAAGTGTAATGTTTGGATTTTTGGAGACTGACCTCGAGCTTAACTTTTTTTTTGACATTCATCGACCATCAGTGCGATACGAAGCTCTATGAGCTATAAAGCCGTATGTGTTCTTGGACGCATATAGAGCAAAGATTTAAGTCTGTACATGAACTCCTACAGTCTCAGCCCACAGCAGGTTTAATCCCAGTCTGGGATAATCCCTGACTCCAGGAAATCCTGTGTACTGCTATTTTTAGACGTGACAATCACAAAGTACTCACAGTCGAATCCCTGAGCATGCGCAAGACATCCCGCAGTAACGGGACACGGAGAAAGATCGCACCACTTCAGCTGCTCACAGCGCCGCCCTGCTGTGTTCGGTGGGCAACTGCAGGTGAAATCATCCCACATGGAGTAACACACCCCGCCATTCCGACAAGGGTTCATCTACAAAATAAAACATAGGGAGCAATGAGTTCACTCTAGACACAAGGACACGTGTTGAAAAAAGCGAAGGAGAGCAGTCAATTTATTGATGCATGGACTGTTGGACAGACAGATAAAGAGACAGATAGACAGGCAGAGAGACTGACAGAAATACAAATAGATAGGGAGTTGTTTACAAAGACTGGTAGATGAATAGACTGATGAACAGAGAGATATTAAGGCAGATAAACAAACAGCCAGAAAAGCAAACTAATGGACTGATGGACAGATACACAGAAAGACATAGATAGATAGATAGATAGATAGATAGATAGATAGATAGATAGATAGATAGATAGATAGATAGATAACCAACCAACCAATAAGACAGACACATAGTGTGACAGCCAGAGAGAAAACACATACCCTGCAGTAATTATCACCAGTGCAGCCCTGCGTGACCTGCACCATGGTCTTCATTCTGTAGGACGCCAGTGGAGTGCTGCTTGGGTAAAATTGCAGGTGATTAGAGTTCAGTCGCAGGTCTTGGATGCATCCTTTAAAGTAGCTGCTAAACGCTATCATGGCTTTTCGGTCCTCTAAGCCTCCCACGTGAACCATGTCACCTGATTGGACTGTTAAACCTTGGCTGGCCATCAAGGCCTGGGTCTTAGCCGAGTACGAGAGCATAACTGTTCCCCGTTCCACGTGCATGCTCACCAGGTGAAAATGTCCGTCGTTAACTCTGTCATTACCCTGCAGGATTTGAAAGTGATTTGCCTGAACTTTGACCTTCCCACCATCCAGCCATATGTACAAGTAACGGCTCGTGCTATTGGAAAAAACGAGAAGCAGGCCGCTTAAACGGCGTGTACGGACGAACATGGACACAGTGAAAGTGTCGAGGGGGTCATCGTCTACGTAGAAAACTGCATAGCTTTCCATATCTTCAGTTCCAAACCGGGCAGCGATGTGTTCTGTGAACACACACAGAATGGTTTAGCATTCATAAATTTAAGTCTTATAAGCTTCCATTCTGTGTTAGTACACAAAGACAGGCAGACTTACCCTCTGAGCAGATGTTTCCCTCATAGGGACGGTGGCACACACACTTGTGTTCCTTCCATCCCAAGCTGATACACTTTCCTCTGGTCCTGCATGGATTATCCTCACAGCTGTCACTTTCCCTGCAGCCCAAGGTCACTCCAAACTGCTCAGCTTTGACCTCCGGGACCACTGGGCGGGACTGAATGTAGACATCTCGCATACAGCCCAGGAAAAATGAGCCTGGATTCATTTGTCCATTGCCTCTTCCACCTATATAGACGCTCTGTGTCAGAGTGAAGGAGGCCTGTCCCGACCCAGATCCCAGATCCATTTCCAGTAGCGTTTCTTTGTGGCAGGTTTTCACAGTGCACAATGGGTCATGCAAGCTAAGCCCTAGGACACTTCCATGCAAGAAAATCTGCACCGTATGCCAACGGCCATCTGCTACATCCTGAAACAGCTCCGCCAAATCTGACTCGCCGTTGTTGCCCCATTGCATGGAGTGACGCAGTCGGCCGTTTTGCAGCTGCAGCGTGAGGACGTAGTCACCCACTACACAGCGGAGTAAAGTCGCTGTTTTTTGCAACGTGCGAAAACTCAAAGTAGTGTTCAGAAGCGTCACTGTGTCCTTGAGGGTTGTTCTGATGTATTGGTATCCGCTGTTTTCAAAAGAGAAGGTGGTGGATGTCTCACACCGTTTGCCGGCATAACCTTCAGGGCAGGTGCAGCTGTATCTGTGTTGACTGCTGCTGAGAAAAGGAGAGCATTTGCCACCGTTTTTGCACGGTTGCCCCTCACAGGCCTGCAGTGGAACAGTGCAGTTTGGACCTCCGTACAGTTGCCCATTTTGAGAACTGTTAGAGCACTGACAAGTGTAATCGCCTTTGTTTCTTATACAAACCCCGCCATTTTGACACGGACTGTTTTTACATGTGTCAAAGTCCTCGAAAGAGAAAGCATCTGTTTAAAAAAAAAATCAACATTTTTCTAGTTTACCTGAGTATAGTAGTGTATTTGATACACTGATCTAAAAGATTTTATAGGTACCATAAACCCAGATTTACAGATTTAATATGAGGGAAGTTGATAATGTGATCAAAAATGTGATCAAAATATCAGACAATATCCAGCTAAAATTCAATTAGGTGTCTTAGGATTTCTCAACTGTGCTGCTTTTAGTTTTAGTGCAAGAATTATTAGGCTAATATAGCTAATATACTGTACAGTATAGCATAGAATAATGGTACGAAAAGACAAATGGTTCTCTGCTAGTTCTAATAATTAAATGAAATAGACAACCTTTACCTGCTAAACACAACAGCACGATCCAGACTAGCATGATCACTTCAGACATGATTCACAATCAATCAACTGAATGAATCTCAAGACCTGGATCTTTCTCTCCTTGGGAATGCACCATCACAGCGTGTGACTTCTATAACATATCTTCATTCATGTGTGTACAGTATGTGTGCATGTTCCTGTGTAAGTGACTGACTGAGGTGACGCTCGGATTAACAGCAGTCGGATCCACAGGATTAGGCTTACACACTTATGTGTGCGCTGACTAATTAAAGCGACATCACGCATGTTCTCGAAGGAGACTTTACACAAACGTCTGTCATTATTTGTCCTACAGCACTGATTTGGATTTTTGATTTTCCACATCAGATGATAGTGAAGTTTCTGACAATAAAGGAATGTTTAACCTTAGCATCATGTGTCTGAGTTTGACAGCATGTTATGATGGGTTGTCCACAAACTTTACTCTTTTGCAACGGCTTTTGGAGGTGGCTTTGTGGATCTCACAGGGGTGTAGTCATGCTGGACAAGGGTTTATGCCTCATAGTTCCACTGAAGGGAGAGTTAGAGGGGAAATGCAGTTGTTTGGTGGGGAACCACATGTACTGTAGGTGTGAGGGTCAGTTCATTTGTCCACACATTTCTGGTCTTTTAAGTGTATTATTTGTCATCCTCTTTTTAAATTGGTGGTCAAAACACAGAGATGTATAAAGCCTCTCTGGTGACTTTGGGGAAAAAAAATTCCTTAATTTCACTAAAATTCACTAAAACAAATTCCTTATACGTGCAAGCGTACTTGGCAATAAAACTCTTTCTGAAAATATTCTTTGGCTACGACTTACCTAGGCAGGGGAACAAAATGGTTTTATGCATGGCCTTTGTAACATGTAAATGTATTTGGCCATGACCGTGTGGTAATGAGATCATTCATGTCCTAGATGTGACAGGATGATTGTTGTTTTGGAGTTATGCTGTGTGTCAGTGAGTAAATAAAGGTAATCATACATCTATACTAACAGTTACGAGATTGCTTTCACTGTGCGTCCTCCCTCATACACCTTAAAACCTGGCAGTAGAATTAGCTATTGCAGGTCTGGCTCAGGGGGTGAATTCTTGATGCACAATGACTCAAATGCCGAAAAATACGATACGAATACTAGCTTGTCCCAAATTTTGGTCAAAGGTAATGATCCTCGACATGAAGGACGGGTCATCCACGGCACGCTGACATAGTTCTTGGTAGACTTCGACGTGATGTTCCTCTGCTCCTGAGCCAGCAACCTCGAGACCAACTCGCCAGCACCACAATGCATGTTCAAATCAAACATGAGGATCGCCTGGACTGTTCCGTACGACACACCGACCATGGCAGCAATATCCATTTCTCATTGATTTTCAGTGGTGTTCTTTTGCTTTTGAAGTGTGTGCGGCTTGAAACACCTCAAATATCACTAGTTACACAGCTCTTGATTTATACAGGATGATGTATTTTGGCACATTGACTTATGAAGGTCGGCGCTCCCTGTGACTGTGCGTGAAGCCTTGTGCTGCCATTTGCTGGTGTCTTACAAATCTAGTCTCGAAACTTCATGATACCCCCTCTTTTGTATAAACAAAATCTATTTAAATTGATCCGTAATGTACAAGAGGCTAAATGCTATGAGGTTATGAAGTTGTGGCCATACATTAATCGATCTAATTTCCAAGCATTATTATTAAGTCATGGCCACAACATAGTATCTCGTGGCCGTGCATTATATTATTTTGTTTCCACGCCTTAGTAAGTCATGGCCATGGATCCCCCCCCCCGCCCAAAAAAAAATGTCACCAGAGGGGTTAACATAGTACACCGTAACATGTTAATGTAGGAATTCAGGAAGTTTAGGGAATTTAATGTAGAAGGTGGAGAATTTTATTCAGTGATGTGTGTGAGATTATGCTAATGGAAAATATATTTAAAAATGCAATTTTCATTCGCATTACTTTACACACCCACACCTTAGTAAGTCATGACCATTTTATTCAGCAATGTATGTGAGTTTATGTTAATCAAAAATCTTCCACTTGATGTTGTTTCATACTTGATACTGACATCAAAGTCAAACATATCGTCATCATCGTCCACTAAATATCGCACAGCCGCCATTACATCGATACGATTAGAGCGGAAACAACCAATCAGCGTTCAGTTTACTGCGACGTCACGGGAATGTTGTGTGCAGGGGAAGGCGCAGCGCCCGTCTGGGTTTTTTTTATTTTGTTCGCTCACTGTTTTCTGGCAGAAAACACGTTTTATTCAGTATTTCCGGAGTTTATAAATACCACGGGGAGGTGTTTAATAAAGGTAGGAAACACACAGAGACGCATTAAGCGATACTGCAGCGTTTAGAAGGACTTTTGCTGTGTCGTTAGTCGACATTCTCCCTCTAAAGGGGGGACCTTCTCTCTCTCTCTCTCGCGCGCGCGCTCTTCCGGTCTTGTTGCCGTTTCACTACGTTTGTAAGACCCCTGTTTTTGGTGGCCCAGATATTCGCCTGATTAAAATTCATACTCGAGATAATCACGGAGCTTTGTATAACATTTACCACAACACAGAACACATGCTTAATAATAGATATATAAATGCGTTTTATTATTTTAAATAGTACGTGTTAATGTTATCTTTGACCTTTTAGTAGCTGTAGAATCCGACTGATTTAAAATCATGCTAGCATAGATCGAGTGATGCTAGTCACAGCTTTCTGAATGATGTTTGTAAACAAACAAACAAGGAAAACACATTTTACCTTAAGGTTGAATTGAGATCAATAATAATTAGATTAGAATCACATGTTATATAATAATAAAATTGTAAATAATAATAACAACAATAATAATAAATATAATTGCAAAGCAACGATGATCGTGTCCAAGCACATGCACCATCACCGCCTGGGCTCACCACACACCCTGTGTGCTTTTTGGTAATTTTTAGACCACCAGAAAGCCCCAGATGCTGGAAAAGTCTATCACACTACGATATGATGTCACTCAGGAAGTTAATAACCACTTTTCACCACATAACTGATCAGATCATAACAGAGACACTTGTACAGTGGACACTATGCATGATGGTGCATCACTTCCTGCACTTCCCTTCATACCCTGACACGCCCATCACTCTGGAATAGGATCAATCTGGACCCATCAGATCACATGACCTTTTCGCTCCATCGCTCCATCTTTATGCTCCCTAGGAAGTTTAAGTTTATTTTCCCCCTGATGGGTTACTAACACGTTCACTATTAAACATAGTTCTGGTTTCCAATGTTGATCTTTTACCATGCAACTTCACCAAGTGTTTATGTGACCTCCATTCATGATTAAAATTTTTTTAAGTTGAGGGTTTAGAACTTTAATATGTTGAAGGCGTTCTTAACCCAGTTCCAGTTGTTATCTTGATTATCTTGTCATCATTATCTTGATGCAGTCAATTTGATCTTTGTGAAAAGCTGACTGTAAATCAAAATATTTGCATCGATAAACTCATCCCCTGCTGTTATAGAAAATTAATTAAAACTTTTCCGACCGATCAGATTTGAGAATTCATCTGCAAAAAAAAAAAAATATATATATATATATATATATAAATAAATAAATCTGTGCTAGGACACAACATCAGCCTTTATTTGCTAATATTTTTTCTATATCTTCACATTAGTATTCACAGCTGCAATGCTGAGCTCTTCTGTTACATCCTAAAGATGAAGAAGAAAATGAAGCACAACGTGGCGAAGAAAAAGCTGGGCTTAGAAGGGGATGCTTCAGCGCCTGGCATGGACCAAAGTGTAGTTTCGCCCGGTGATGAGTCTGCGCAGGAAAAGCGCCGTCTTCGAATTTCGCAAAGCGACAGCTACTTCCTTGAGTTCTTAAACAAGGACCGACGTGCAGTGCCTTCGTTGTGCGACATAGCCATCAGTGTTGGTGGGAAAATGTTCCCAGCGCACAAGGTGGTGTTAGCGTTCGGGAGCAGCTACTTCCACGCTAAACTGAGCGAAAACCCTAAGCTGGACAACATGACCCTCGATAACGTTGATAATTCTACATTCGAACACTTGCTCGAGTTTTTGTACACGTCAGAAATGGAGGTGCAGCAGAGCCAGATCCTGTCTTTATCCGAGGCCGCGTGCTTCTTTGACATGATGGAGGCGGTAAATCTTCTAGCAGGTGAAGCACCACCAAACCGAGCACCAGAACAAGGCGAGGAGGAGGAACCTGCTGTGAAAGAACCTCATTGTTCTTCTTCTTCTTTTTCTTTTACTTCTTCAGCAGAGCTTAAGATGCCTCAAACACCTCTAGAGACCCAGTGTTTGCTTTGCAGCCGGACATTTTGCTATAAAAAGTCGTTGGAGAACCACATGGCCAAGATGCACAGCCAAGCCGAGGTCCCCGAAGCCGCTGCTTCCTTGAGCGGCAAACGCACGTCGATGCGTCAGAGGAGGAGGACGCTGAGCAAGTCTGAAAGCCTGGAGAACAAGACTTGCATCGGAAAGGAGAACACAAGGCAAAATGACGCACATGAGGACGAAGGAGCCGCCTCTGTCGAAGAGGATGATCAAGATGATGATGATGATGACGACGACGATGATGATGATTATAATGACGTTGCTGATGATGAAGAGAACCTGCAAGAACAAAGCAAAGAAAGTGAAGGGAAAGAAACAGAAACCGTTCTGGAGGTGGAGTCAAGTGTGAGGATGGAGTTGGAGTCAAGCTCTAGTAATGTGAGCAAGGACCATGATGCATCAGTGGCTCAGAGCACCGGTGGCCATGTTTACCCAGAGGGCCTCGCTCCTGTGATCATCCAAAGTGGCAACAAAAAGACGCTCAAATGTCCAAAATGTAACAAGACATTTGACCGTACAGGTGAGTTTCATTACGGGTGTATAACACTGAATAACCAAGGAAGGTTTCAAAATATGCTGAATTTTACACGTCTGTGCTGGTCAAAGATACTTTTTTAGTACCATTAGTATAATTATTTTGTTTAAAGAAATAAGTTTTATTTTAAATTCACACACAGTTTTGGATGTTTTATGTTACTTTAAAAGTATAATTTGGCTAGGTTTCCACACATGTCATGGAATAAAGCATTCCGAATAGACCATAAGCTCTATTAAGATGGCATTAGTTTCTCCTGGTGACATTTGCAATACAGTGATTAGGTATTTGCATGTCCCCGCCTTCTATGTACATCTTTTTTTTTTTTTTTTGTATATTTGCAAATCCCTGCTCCCTTTGCATATATTTCCATGTCTCCGCCTTTGTTATATAGTTTTTTACATATGTGCCTGTCTCCTTGTCTTTTACAATTCACGTTTTAAATATTTCCGCCTCCCTTAATGTGACTTTTTAAAAATATATTTGCATGATGTCAGCCTATTTCACACATAACTTATTACATATTTGTGATATGCCCCACCTTCTTTATAATACATTTCCACATATTTACATGTCTCCACCCCCTGGGTTACAACTTTTCATATATTTGCATATCCCTGTCTGTTATTTGTTATTCGTCCCTTTGTTTTGCAACTTTGCATATATTTCCATGTCTCCACCCCTTTTGCTACATAACTTTTCGTATATTTGCATGTCTCCTTGTCTTGTCCAGTCCTTTTGGTGTTTACCAGCGGTTGGCATCCACTGTGTTGCATTACCGCCACCTTCTGGTCTGTGTAAGATAATGCTTCTGGACTTTTCCAGTACACTTTTTGTGATATATCTTCAAGTCTCCGCCTCCCTTAAAGAGAAGTTGTTAATACATTAGAATGTCGTCAGCCTATTTCTTACATCACTTTCTGTATCATATATTTGTGATAAGCTCCGCCTCCGTTTACGATGCACTTTCCATGTAGTTGCTTTGTTGCTTATATATATTTGCATGTCTCCGCCTCCTCCTTCGTTACATAACATCTCGTATGTCCGCATGTCTCTGCTTCTGTTATGATTCCTTATCACATATTTGCATTGTCTTTGGCTCTTCTTCGTTTATAAGTCATCACTTATCACATTTGCGCATAGCTCCGCCTCTATTTTATTTGTGACATAGCATTCTACTTATTTGCTCGTCTCCGCCTCTTTTTTAATACACTTTGCACATATTTGCATTTTTGCATGTTTCTGAATAATTTTTTGCAACACGTTTCATATATTTGCATAAATCCTGAGTTTAACCCTGATGGAGATTAGTTTTTGTTGCTTGTCTCGCGCTGTTTAGGTGTAAATGTGTTCAAGCTGTATGAGCTGCCCTATTACCTTCTCATCACAGGGAAATACGAGAGCCACACGCGGGTGCACACGAGGGAAAAGCCGTTTCAGTGCGATGTCTGCCTGCAGCGCTACTCCACCAAATCCAACCTCACGGTGCACAAGAAGAAACACACCGCCGACGCCCCGGTGCAGAGAAAAGACCACAAGTGTCCGTTCTGCAACAAGCCCTACGCCAGCAGAAAGACGCTGAGCAAACACGTCAAGCGGTGAGCGTGAGAGCGAGTGTAGTGCTTTTGATACGATGCACTGCGAACAGACACACACACACGCGGACATCACTAACCTTACATGCACTCAGAAGTCTTGCAGTGTTTCACGGAAAACTCACATCAGTGTGAATCTGTTTCGACCAAGAACCCTGATCTTTTAATCCTGATATGTGCTAGCATGAAAATGTACTAGCGTTAACTCCGTCCCCGAACTCGAACCCTTTTCTGAACATTAAGGTGTAATTACAGGTTTGCAAGAGTCACACATTTCTGCTTTCATTCAACCAGTTTAAATGTGTGTGTGTGCGTGTGTGTGTGTATATTCACTCTTTGCCTCAGGTTCCATCCCGACCACATGGCGGAGTTTCAGAATATGAGGAAGAGGAAGAGCGAAGGCTGGAAGTGTGACGTGAGTTTTTCAGAAATATAAACATTCACCCGGCTCGTTACGACGTAATTACAAACGCCGTTGTTCCACATTTAGACATGCCACAAGTCGTTCACGCGGCGCCCCCACCTGGAGGAACACATGATCCTGCACTCTCAGCACCGGCCGTTTAAATGCGCCTACTGCGACGACTACTTCAAGTCTCGCTTTGCCCGACTCAAACACCAAGAAAAGTACCACTTAGGTGCCAGCAATTCCTGTCTGTCTTTCTTTCTGTGGTAAAAAAAACCTTCCTACGCTCTTGACGTTTTCCGTGTTTGGTGTCCTAACAGGACCTTTCCCATGTGACATCTGTGGGCGGCAGTTTAACGACACCGGCAACAGAAAGCGGCACATCGAGTGCACGCACGAAGGGAAGAGGAAGTGGACGTGCAAACTGTGCGGCAAGTCAGTCCGAGAGAGGTGAGTGAAGGTTTACGCGGTGAGCGAAGGTTTACACGGTGAGCGAAGGTTTACGCGGTGAGCGAAGGTTTACACGGTGAGCGAAGGTTTACGCGGTGAGCGAAGGGTTACATGGTGAGCGAAGGGTTACGCCGGTTCATGTCATCTTAAGGCTTCATCATCATTCTAATCACGATAGTATGACAAATATTTCTCCGTGCCCCACCCTGTATTAACGCGCTAATTCTAGTAATATTATAATTTCTATAGTAACGTCTCACTCGCCTTAAACTTTATGGCATGCGTTTGTTTATTTATTTATTTATTTAATTTAACATCAAGAGACTATGTAGTGGAAATGTTACTCCTGGTTAGTTCCTGTTCTCATTTACATTGTAGGATATATATGCTGCTCAAAAACTTTAACGGAACAATTTGTCCTGGATTGACTCGAACGCCCATGGGATGTACAGTATGTGTGTGTATTCATTTAGGTCAACCTTCCCTTAATTTTCTTTTTTTTTCTTTTTTCTTCCCGATTTTCTCCCTAATTTACTCATTTCCAATTCCTCCCCGTCACTAGGGGGCTCCCACATTAAGGCTACTATTACCACTCAGTCTGGAGGGCCGAAGACTATCACGTGTTTCCTCCGAACCATATGACGCCAGCCGACCGCATCTTTTCGAACTGCCCGCTCAAGCACTGTTAGGGGCGGAGTAACACACTCGGAGGACAGCGCTATCCGCACCTTCCGTGAGCTCACAGACGCCCCTGATTGGCTGAAGAGCCGTGATTAATGTGGGAGAACAAAGTACCTCTCATCCTTGCCCGCTGAGAGAGCTCGGCCAATCAGCTCTCTCTAGACCTCCGGCTGTGAGAGGTTACAGCATCACCCGGGAACCGAACCAGTGACCTCCGGATGATAGGGCGAGAACTTTGCCACTGCGCCACTCGGAGGCCTTTTAAAGCCGTAAATATCCCACAGTCAGCTGTTCGTGGTATTATAACAAAGTGGAAGCAATTGAGAATGACAGTAACTCAACCATGAAGTGGTAGGCCACAGGAAATCACAGAGCGGTTGCTGAGAACTTAGAACTTAGACGATGCATAGAAGAGTCGATAGCTCCAAACTTCATGTGGCCTTAAGACTAGCTCAAGAGCTCAAGTGCATTGAGAGCTTCATGGAGTGGGTTTCCATGGCCGAGCAGCTGCAAGCATTACATCACCAAGAGCAATGCAAAGCATTGGATACACAGTAGTTTAAAGCAGGCCGTCACTGGACTCTAGAGCAGCAGAGACGTGTGTACTCTGGGGTACGTGTGGGGGCCAGGGGTAGCTCAGTGGTTAAGGCATTGGACTACGGTTCGGAAGATCCCAGGTTCAAACCCCACAACCACCAAATTGCCACTGTTGGGCCCTTGAGCAAGGCCCTTAACCCTCAACTGCTCAGATGTGTAATGAGATAAAAATGTAAGTCGCTCTGGATAAGAGCGTCTGCCAAATGCCTAAATGTAAATGTACTCTGGATGACAAATCGCGCTTCTCTGTCTGGCAATCCGATGTGTATATATATATATATATATATATATATATATATATATATATGCTACAATATAAACGAGAACTGGAACTAAAATTTAACATAATTTTTTTATAAATAGAATTTAAATAGTTTCAGCTAACCTATTGTGGTATAAAAGAAATAAAGCATACCAGGAAAGCACACAGTAACTCCGTCTCATGTTTATTTTTGTTTAATGGTACAGCATGGAGTGTTTCTTCTATTCTTCTATAAAATCGGTTTTATTTCTCCTTTGATTATCGATTATCGAAGCAACGTGTCTGTAATATTCAATTTACAGTAGAATAATATCATACAGTATATATAATATATTTTTCTATGCCAACTCAAAAAACCCAAATAATTAGAAACACAAAAACAACAAATTTCGTATGAAGTACAAAATCTAAAACAGGACATCGAGAAGTTGAAGGATTTGGAGCTCGACCACTCAGACAGGTGTAGACTTACTGTAGGTGTGTGTCTTGAGATACCGATTTGACCTACGGCATCTCTGAGCATTTTTGTTTTCTATTCCAGCGCCACTTTCAGTTTAAAAGGATTTGCATTTGATTTACAATTTTCACAAATGTTTGTGTTTATTTTGCTTCTTTAAAAAAAAATAAATAAATAACACAACATGATTTTGCTTTAACTCATCACTAACCGAGGCAGTAGCCAACTCGTGAGCTTGGGTTTGAGCATCACAGCCTTATGATCCCTAGCCCCCCCCCCCACCCCCCCCTTTTTTTTCTAGGACGACGTTGCGGGAGCACTTGAGGATCCACAGCGGGGAGAAACCACACCTATGCAGCATCTGCGGGCAAAGTTTCCGTCACGGCAGCTCCTACAGGTGCGGAGAAGGTCTCGGAGAAACATCTGTGTGCATTACTGACATCTTGTGGCTGAATGCTGCAAGTGCCCTGAGTTCATTTAAAGCTGACATTTCTAAATTAAAGTAGACTAAAAAAAACCCACAAATTATACAATATTATCAGTCCAAGAACGTGGCCTGCTATTAGATGAAGTCCTGACCAGTAACACAGCAGCACGGATAACACTTTGAATTACACGTCTGTCATTGTTAAACTCATCGCCTGTCTATTGGTGAGGTTTTTTTTTTCTAGTTTTATTTCGTAGTACATTAGCTTATATAGTAGGAAAGATAAAGACTTTGCTACACACAGAGAGCAGATCTCAACTCGCCACGTCTTAGAAGAAAAGAAAATAAAGAACAAGTAACATATGCAAAAAAAATTTCCCTACTGTTTTCGAAGTCTACTTTGAATGTCGCGGCATTTAGCCATTTTTGTAGGTCACTCTTTTTATATACACACACACACACACACACACACACACGAACACTTTGTGGTCTTTTTGCATGCTATTCCACATGCACATATGATTTTTTTCTGAACATGAATTAGGATTTTAGTAAACTAAAGCATTTTGTTTGTGAGATTTAAATCCTCTGCCGTGTCTCCAGGCTCCATCTTCGCGTGCATCATGACGACAAACGCTACGAATGCGAAGAATGTGGAAAAGCTTTCATTCGGCATGATCATTTAAAGAAACACAAGAAAACACACACCGGTAACGTAAAACATTTTATTTTAAGTGTGTGTACGTGTGAGTGAGAGAGAGAGCGAGAGAGAGAGAGAGACTTTTATTTTATGAATTAATAGCAACAATAATAGCAATGACCACTAGGTGGCTCCGCTTTATAAAAGTAGCTGTAGTACATTTATTGCTTTAATCAGAGGTGTCAAGTACAAATACTTCGTTACCTTACTTAAGTAGAAATTTTGGGTATCTATACTTTACTGGAGTAATTATTTTTCAGCCGACTTTTTACTTCTACTCCTTACATTTTCACGCAATTATCTGTACTTTCTACTCCTTACTTTTTAAAAATAGCCTCGTTACTCGTAACTCCACCACCCCCCCCCCCGCCCCACCCGGCGCATGATCAAAACGCGTGACCTTTATGCTATTTTCCGCCCTTAAATTACTTTAACTTTTATACTTTAAGTAGTTTTGAAACCAGTACTTTTACACTTTAACTTAAGTAAAAAGCTTGAGTTGATACTTAAACCCTGGTATCTATACTTCTACTCAAGTAATGAATGTGAATACTTTTGACACCACTGTGTTTAATTCAAGATTCAAGATTCAAGAGAGGTTTATTGTCAATACAACAATATACACAGTATACATTGTATTGAAATGCCGTTTCACACAGACCCTCCGTGGTGCCTTAATAAGAAAGAAATAGAAAACAAGAAATTACAACTAAATGATATCTAACTAAGCTAAACTAACTAAGTGACTATTTTTAAATAAACTATCTGTACACTAACAGGACAGGAAGACAATACAGTGCAATGATACAAAGTGAACATGTGCAATTGGTTCAGAGTACAGTGTGCGGGTTCAAGTTATTGTAGGAGTATTGGACGAGACAAGACAAGACATGTGCAAATTGCGACTAGTGTAGAAAATTTCTTGGACAAAAATACAGTATGCAAATTAATGAAATTGAATGTAATAGCCAGGCTCGATTCCCGTCTCTGTGTGCATGGAGTTTGCATGTTCTCCCCGTGCTTGGTGGGTTTCCTCCGGGTACTCCGGTTTCCTCCCACAGTCCAAAGATATGCAGGTTAGGTTAATTGACATTCCAAATTGGCCGTAGTGTGTGAATGAGTGTGTGTATGTGAGTATGTGTGTGTGCCCTGCGATGGATTGGCACCCTGTCCAGGGTGTACCCCGCCTTGTGCCCTAAGTTTCCTGGGATAGGATCCAGGCCCCCGCGACCCTGTATATAAGGATAAAGCGGTACAGAAAATGAATGAATGAATGAATGAATGTAATAGTAAACATGTAGAATATATAAGGAAGTGAGAAGTAGTAATACGTTAAGGTTGCTGTTGGCTTTATGGCTACTTACAATTTAATATTTTTAAACAAAGTAATTGTGTTTTTCCAATTATTGTAAAAAGGTACAGCATGTACGTACTACACTGCCACCTTTGGTAGAACAGTGGAATTGCAAGCCACTTAGGCTGAATCCCAATTCTACCCCTTACCCCTACACATTGCCCTACACCTCCGTTTGGCGCGTTCACGTGAAGGGGTAGGGGTGTCTCATTTCTCTTTTGGTTGGAGGGGTAGGGGGAAGGGGAAGGGCCAGATAGCCCTCCAAACTAAGATTTTTCGGGACCTCACTTCAAACGAAGGGCTAAGCAAAATTTTCAACATGGCTGCTCACTCGAGCAAGCAGACCCATAAATGTTAATTTTTGCCATTAATAAAGATTTTTATGACAAGTTTTCATTATATGTATATTACCTCTAGTCTTGTGTTTGTGTTTATGGTGATGTTCTGTAAAGAAATGTTTGCAAAAAAATCGCTAAAGTTTGCTAGCGGATAGCACAGATTGCACGATATTACAAATATATATTTTTATGTCACATAATGTCACACTTTACTGCATGCTACAAACAAATATTCAAATTCAAATATTCAAAAGTTCAGTAGCACGGCAGTTTGCCGAGCATTTGATAACGCATTGTGTGTTTTGCTTACGGCCATGTGTGTACATGTAAATGAACGGTGCTTACACTATTCTTACTTATTGCAACGTGACCACAGTTTTGTAATTCATATTCTGTATATGGACGGCAGAGGAAACGCGAAGGCTCATCCGTTTTTGTGGTGAAAATGAGCAACTTTTTTAAAAATCGAAATACGGCGCAAAAAAACTTTGGGAGTGAGTAATCTCTCTCTTATTGGAATGTGTGATAAACATCGGCGCATGTCCTCTGACGTAACATTAGGAACTAGCGACAACGTATGATGACGTATAACAGTGTTGTAGTGTTGTCCCATTTTTTAGGGGAAAAATTTAAACCCTTCCCCTTTCCACTTCGTTTCAAGGGGCGAGGGGTAGGGGAAGGGGTAGAAAATAGAATTGGGATTCAGCCTTAGTCTGAGTAGTAGGAGTTCTTATTAGTGCTGTATTCTTCTTCGCAGTACAGATTAATCACTCAGCTGCAAGCAAACAAGTTGAGCGTGAAACCCCTGAAACATAACGTTTGTCTCTTCCGCAGGCGAGAGAGCCCACCAGTGTGAAGAGTGCGGGAAGTGCTTTAGACGCGCCGATCACCTGAACGTCCATTACAAGAGTATTCACTTGGGAGATAAAGTGTGGAGAAAGTAAATTAGCACACTCATGAATTATAATTATATTAATTCCTGTTACGCTGTGTTGTTATTATCAGTCTTCATAGAGAATCTCTCTGAACCTGCAGGTACAAGGCCGTAGTGCACCAGTGTGAGGTGTGCAAGAAAGAGTTCAGAGGAAAAACCAACCTTATGACACACTTCAGGACACATTCAGGTAACACAGAAGCCAAGCCTCTGACAGGAACGTACAATGAACTCCAGTTAGTGGAATTGATTTGTGAGGAGACCCACACACAACATTTACATTTAGGCATTTGGCAGACGCTCTTATCCAGAGCGACTTACATTTTTATCTCATTATACAGCTGAGCAGTTGAGGGTTAAGGGCCTTGCTCAAGGGCCCAACAGTGGCAACTTGGTGGGGTTTGAACCTGGGAACTTGTGGGGTTTGAACCTGGGATCTTCTGAACCGTAGTCCAATGCCTTAACCACTGAGCTACCTCTGGCCCACTAACAACCCTACCCCTAATCCTGCCTCTTGTAATCAAATCCCGTGATTTCATGATAAATGTCTTTCTGATCAAGTGTGTTTGCATTTATCCAGGAGAGAAGCCTCACCGCTGCTTGATCTGCAACCAAACCTTCCGCATCAAGAAAACTCTGACCAAGCACATGGTCATCCACTCTGAGGTGCGCCCTTTCAGCTGCCCGCACTGCAGCGCCGCCTTCAAACGCAAGGACAAGCTGAAATACCATGTGGACCACGTCCACAGCACGCGTGCTCCCATCCCGCCCTCGTCCCAAGCACCCGAAACGTCCAAACCGGCTGAAGTGTGCGTCCCTGTCGCCCTGGTGCCGGTCCAGATTCCCGGGGAGGCTGGCGCAGACGATCTTCAGCAGCAGCAGCAACAGCAGCAGCCGGGAGTGTATCAGTCGTCCACTGATCTGGTGTTCCTGGAAAAGTACACACTCACTCCGCAGCCGGCCAACATCGTGCACCCGGTGCGGTCCGATCAGATCCTGGACCCCAGGGAGCCCTCGTACCTCAGCACGCTGCTCGGCCTCGACTCGGCCTCCTCTGAGCATGCTCAGTAAAGTCTTCCAAACTCTGACTTTTTATTAACATTCCACTTTAAGTCCGTTTTAACAACTTTTTTAGCAAGGGTGCTGTGAAGCTTTAAAGACAAAAGGTGTGACTAATATCAACTATATAAAAATTTTTTGCAGGTAGCTGTATCATAGCGCATCATGTGAAGGTTATTAAGGCTAATTGGCCCAAGAACATTCCAAACGCAATAGATGTGCAACAACACAACATAATGTGTGTGTGTTGTGATTAAACAGGGTTTGTCCTGGTCTGTTCTCCAATAAGAAAACTTGCATGTATATTTACTGGTGATGTACTACTATGTGACTCCATCATAAAACATAATAATATTACTGTTTTATCTTTTTTCTTGATATAATCCTGTATAGTATGATTTGGGTTAACGATATGGCACTTACTGTATATTGTTGGGTCCAAAGGAATGGTAATTAAGTTCATGTATAAAATTGTACTGAGGAAGTAGAAATAAAGAATTCAACAGCATTTGAAGTCAAATCAGTTTTGTCTCATCATAGCATCACATTTACCAGGTCAGAGTTTTATTAAAACACAAGAGACCCCATACAAAACGAGTAACCCGAGCTCAGGATCAATGTGAAGTTATTTACAGGTTAACCATGTAAAAAATGATGATGCTGTAAGTATTTATCCCCACTGCTGTAAACCCTCTACATCAGTTTTTCATCAGGAGTGTCTTTATGCATTGTGCATAATTTTGTAAGTAGTAACAGAACAATTCAAAGTTTGTTAGAGAGGAAAAATGAGCTACCAAAACAGCAGCCTTCTAAAATCAAACTTCGATCATGCCATGGAGTGGAATTTATATTAAAAACTGGAGAGATGAGGCTGATCACTGAAAGAGTGATTTAATCAACGGAGCAATGAGTAATGCATATAATGATGCTACCACCACCATGCTTCACCATGTGCAAAGCACCTAAGATTTGGTGAACTTTACAATGTTTGGAATTTTAATTCACCTTTGGGAACAAATGGCAGGTTAATGATTCGTTTTACAACATTTTTCATACTAATTGGTTAGAAATATTATCCAGTGAGCCCTTCAAGGACTAAATTTTTGATGTGCATTTTTTCAATCCCACAATGCACTGGAGCAGGTGGTGAATTTCAGGTTCCCAGAAATACTATATAATATAATGATGTTCATTGTCTACAGTGTCACAATCACGACATTAATGTTACGTCCATTGCTTGTAATCCATCCGATGAAAACTGTGACTGGAATTATTTTTCAAAACTTGATCTGATTTATGATCAAGAGACTTCGTCCCTTTTTATTGACACTAAAACCTATTAAAGTTGCAGTTTTAATGACTCAGCTGGCTTGATGTTGGAGAAACAAAGCAGATCCTGGCTGATGGGTGTGCCCAGTGTCTTTATGCAATCAGAATGGCGGAGTTCTCTTTCCACTTCAACAGCGATGTGCATAACATAAACGACAACTCTGTCTGTTATGGAGCAAGAACCCTGTCTGTCTGTCTGTCTGTCTGTCTGTCTTTCTCTCTGCCTACTGATAAACAAACACAAAGCCTTTATTTTGCGTAAAAAGCACACTTTTATTTTGAGAAGGAAGATTCCTGACCATGAGCAGGAGCACTGCAGACGTCGATATACATCACTCCTAGAACAATCACACATGGACAGTTAATGTATTTGAATTATGATTAAGCATCAGTGTTAGCATTGTACCATAGACAATGCTACTGTAGTATTTAATTTTAAGCCATAGTAAGAAATTGAGTCTTATGTACTTACCAGATTCCATTTACCTGAAAAAAACAACAACAACAATTAGAGACCGTCATGCTCATTTTCAATTCTGATAAACCTTAGAGCCTCGTTAAAACTGAGCACAATAATGATCCTGATTCAGTCCCAATATTACTGCATTCCCACTCCTGTACCCTGACTGATTTTATCACCTCTAGGTTGGACTATGCTATAGCTATAGTTCAGGGACAATTAACCAAAGATGCAAAGAGCACTTTGGAGACCAGGGGCCTCATGTATCAACGCTGCGTACGCACAAAAACTTTGCTTACGCCAGTTTTCACGCTCACGGTGGGATCTACTAACAGTGAAATTAACGTGAGAATGTGCGTTCTTCCACGCCAACTTCATGTCTGGCATACGTGTATTTCTTGTGTGTATTTTTTTTTTTCCGTTGGCGACTCCTAGAAGCAATTATGTTAAATTGCACACTACAAAGTATCGCACCAACACATTGCTATTAATTTATAATTGATAAAATGGGTTAATTGATACAATATTTTTTTGTCACCAATTATTTGATTTAGAACATATAAATGGATTTGCAAACGTATACAACCCTTAGTCTATGGCAATGGTAGTGTTGACCTTATTAGAGGACATCGTCAATGGCCGAATCCGAAGGGAACGCGTTTTTAGGGATCACAGTGATTTCTGGCCCATGATGATGACTGGCTTATTAGCCGTTTCAGATTTCCAAGAGCTATCCTCTTGGAGCTCTGTGCTGAGTTGGGTCCAAATTTGGAAAGAGAGACAGCGAGGAGCCACGCATTACCCGTTCCCTTACAGGTGCTGACAACGCTTGGTTTCCTGGCAACTGGTTCTTTCCAAAGGGAACTGGCAGACTGCTCAGGGTTAAGCCAGTCGTCTTTGAGCCGTACAGTGCAAGCTGTATGAGACGGGATCACCCGCATGTCTAGCAGGTACAGTATATAAGGTTTCCATATCATGCAGTTGACCAGCCAAACATTAAAGCTCAATTTGCAGCGATCGCCGGTTTTCCTAATGTAATTAGAGCCATCGACTGCACGCACATTGCTATAAAGGCGCCATCTGAGGACGAATTTGCATACGTGAATCGGAAACATTTCCAATCAATAAATGTGCAAATAATATGTTATGCTCAAACAGGGCCGGTTCTACGGGGGGCAAGAGGGGGCAGCGCCCCCTCAAATAAATGTCTTACCCCCTCAAATATCAAATAAAAAATTTGAAATGTTGAGAAAGCACATGTGAATATACTCACAAAATGAATTTAGAAGTTGATAAAATGATCTGCGTTAGCGGAAAAATCCGCCTAAAAAGGGACACTACATAATACGGTATTAGATTTCACAGGCTGCAGCACGCGCAACCCCCCCCGTCGCATGATCTGACTGCGCGCACAACCCCCTCCCACCCCCCCTTGCATGATCTGACCGCGGCACCAGACTACACCCCCCCCCCCCCCATGATCTGGGGAAAAAAACATGCTAGACCAGGATGCCCCCTCCAAATTTCTGACTGCCCCCCCATATGGTCTGGTCTAGAACTGGTCCTGCTCAAATGCTCTGAACAAATATTGTGGCAAGGTGGCCTGGGTCAACCCATGATTCATTCATCCTCACAAACAGCATGGTTGGGATGAGGCTCCAAGGTGGCAGGGTGCGCGATGGGATTTATTTTGTTATTAATTCCGGAGGACAACCTTGCAAATAACACAGTTTTTCTCCGGTCTACCTCCGATAGGAGCACCTCCAATTCACATTCTGTGAAGTTTCTCTTCTTGCTTGATTTTGCCATTGCTTTTTCGTTTGGTTTTGCCAAAGTGGAGTCATTACCATATTTATATGGGGGAGGAGGCAGGGAGGGGTTTTGCACTCGTGCACGTGCGCTCAATTTCACGTTAATTCGGATGTACAAAGAGAATATGCGTGGGATTCCGCGTACGCAGTGTTTCATACATCAGATTTTTTTACTGCGTACGGACATTTACAGCTTTGTCCGTATGCAATGTTTTAGTATGAATTCAACGCAAGTCTTTGTACATGAGGCCCCAGGTGTGTTGAGGCCAATAGACTTTAATCTTTTCAGAACATAGACGAGCAGTTTCTCTACAAAGGAAAAAGCTCTCGTCTCTTCTAAGATGCACGCGTATATACATTTACATCACACTTCTTCAACATCCTGTTCTCACCAACACAATACTTCCAGTTCTGTTTATAACAAGTTACAATGCTCCAATACACGTTTACTGTTTCCTACAAGACACAATGCTCACATACATGTTAATTCTATGACTAAAGGAAACACAATTCGTGATTAATATTTTGTGGTTAAAATTCTACCACTATTGTAACACCTTACTGTCTGGCTGTTCAGCTAGGTGCATAAACAAGCTTCAGCTAGTCCAGAATGCAGCAGCGAGAGTTGCTGGTTCACTAGAACCAGAAGATACGAGCACATCAACCCCTATCTTATCTTCACTGCATTGGCTCCCTGTGAAATTTCGCATCAATTTTAAAATACTACCACTGACATATAAACCATTAAAGAGGTATAAAGTGCCGCAGTATCTGAGTGAACTGCTAGTGTCCTATGGTCCACCACGCCTATTTCGATCAAAGGATGCAGGCTGCTTGTCAATACCGCGTATTATGAAAACTACAGCAGGGGGCGGAGCTTTTTCTTGTAAAGCCCCAGAGTTATGGAATAGTCTTCCAATTAATGGTCAGGACTCAGACTGTCATTGGACGGGGCAGAACAAGGTGAATTGCAGACGAGTTGCGGGAGCGTGGTCGAAAAACAGAAGCAAGTGTCAAATGCCGGAGAATCTATCAGCTGTCTGAGCAAAATTGTAAAACGAGAGCCGTAGTCAAAACAGGAACAGTTAATGTTAGATTGGTAACTGGGAAATTAAAGAGAGGCCCGAAAATCCAAAAACGTGAAACAAAAGCTGTTGTCAAAAATGAGAAAGTGCAAGATCAAAGCCGGGTGATAAAATCAAACCAAACTAGTAAACGTGAAAGCATGAAAAAGAAAACGTATGAAAATTGAGGCAAAACACACAATAATCCAGCAATTTAAACAACAAGCACATGCTTAAATCCTGGAGTCATCCAGGGGTCGTGTGAAAGGACACATGGCGGGAAACAGGAGCACATGGTGAAAAGTGACAGTATGGGATAAAATGCACAGACAGGGTGTAAATCAGGACTCAGACACAGTCTCAGTGTTTAAGTTTAGGCTAAAGACCTATTTATTTAGCCAAGCATTTTCATAAGTAGATTGGCCTTAGGTAAAGGAGCAGATCTGGGGGACTCATGGACGTAGAGTATTATGGTGAACTGGTATGTTTAGATGCTGTCTTCCTCACTCTCATTGATCACCGTTTGTTGATGGTGAAGTCCCTCATAGTTAGGATTAGTCCTGCCGGAGTCCCTGTTTGCACTCTACAGTAAATATACATTCACCTTATACTTTGTGTGACTGTGACCAGTTTAAGCTCTGTAGTGTTGGCTTTTTTTTGTCTCATTAACTTTGCCATAAAAAGAGAGAACAGTAACTGTCGAGGGAACAGCTGCTATAAAAGAGAACAGGAACTAAATTGATATTAGAACGGATTCACAAACATTAAAAGCAACTATATACAGATAGAAAATGTGGAAAGTTGTTCTTTAAGTAAAATCACTGCGGTAGAAGAGCTGTTAGATTTAACTCTGTCTGGCCCACATCAGCACGAGTGCTTTATTTATTAGATACTAATGGTCAGAAATAAAGGATAAATTAACCTCTAACTAGAACTTAGTCATTTTCTGTCCAGATAAAACACAGGATACACTTACATTCACCGTATATTGTTGTTCCTTTGAAGCATCTGACAGTTATTTTCTTGAATACACCACAGTAATATCTCTTCGCTTCACCCTCTAGCAGATATTCATCAGACTGATCAGAACGAATACGTTCACCTTCCACTTTACATGGAGCTAAAAAATAAGAAGGAAAACAGTAACGATACGTGATATACATTCATTCATTCATCTTCTATACCGCTTAATCCTGTGTTCAGGGTTGCGGGGGACCTGGAGCCTATCCCAGGAGACTTCGGGCACTAGGCGGGGTACACCCTGGACTGGGTGCCAATCCATCGCAGGGCACACACACATACACACTCTCACACACTACGGGCAATTTAGGAACGCCAATTAGCCTAACCTGCATATCTTTGGACTGTGGGAGGAAACCGGAGTACCCGGAGGAAACCCACCAAGCACGGGGAGAACATGCAAACTCCATGCACACAGAGACGGGAATCGAGCCTGGCCGGGGAATCGAACCACGTGATATACAATTATGTATTAATAATGATTTGCATTTCAGCTGATCTACTTCGTCCTCTTTAAACCTGATTTAGTCCGTCTCATTATCATCGGGAAATATTATTCCATTAGAAATTATCTTAAGTTAGGGGAAGAAAATCAGTAAGCAACAAAACTATCTGCTTATAAATAAGAGCTGTTTAATTAACGAGCTCCTCCTCAGCTCCAGTCCAAGTCCTGATCTTCTTTTGCATTTATCACTTAAAGCCAGATAAAAACTATTATCCTGATTTAATTCCAACATTAAGGATCATTTCCCCATTAATACACGAACAAATGAAACCATAAATGTGTGTATCTGAACTGAATGCTAAAAAAATGACTGTTGCATTGAACTTGGCTACAGGAGGTTCATGTAGAATTTACATTTTATTACATTGTTGGGTTTGTGAAAAACATTGTAAATTTTTTGTGTTGGTTTCACTGTGCTGCTTAAAAATGATTTCTCCCAAAAGTAAGGAACAGATTGGAGTCCCTATGACACTCTAAATTGGATTTAGAATGTCATTAATACTCACATTTACACCGTCCATTCCCAATCCACATATTCTACAGTTTTAGGTCCATGTAATATTTCACACACTGAACTTTTAATTCCTTTCCACCTGGTATCTCTGTAACGTCTCCATTTGCAATAAGGGGGTGAGATCTACAAACCCGAAGTGGCACACAGCGTTTTTATACGCGAGTGTCCAACATTTCAGCTATGATGCATGCTGGACACATCGCTACCCAGATAGCACTACTTTGTTGGCCCAACATCTGCAAAATTTTGGTAACCTGTTGTCAGTGCTCCGACGTCGACCCAATGTTGGCCCTTTGGTCGGGTCAAAGATAGCTGGACTCTGGTTCAGTATATAATCACATCTAAATCACATCTATAATCTAAAGTTCTAAAACTACATTCTGACTTAAATGTTGCTGTGAAGTATGACGTTTCATTTCTATGCTAATTTAAAATATTCATTATTTATTTTTGGTTTGGGAAGCACTGATGTGATTGATGAGCAATCACCTTCACTGATAATTAATCCAACTAGTAAAACTCCTTCTGCTGTCAGACTCGGCTGATGTGTGTATAGCGCATCACCACTGTTCCAAGTTTTCTTCATTTGTGAATAATTGCTTCATGAACGGCTCTGTAACCCTTTCCAGACTGATGCAAATCCATTTCTTTGTTTGTCATCTATTTTTTATTTCTTTAGATTGCATAGCTTTTAAAGTGCGCTTTACTTTTATTTTAAATTATTATTACTTTGTTTCTGTTATTTAAAAAAAAATTCCACTCTTTAGATTAGCCTTTCCTTTGATGCAATGAACAATGTGTCACAGTGTTCATGACTTGCAGTATTGCACAAAGCAGGAAATATGGTCCAAGATTAATTTATACAACTTTATGCAAATCCCAGAACAATCAAACTGCTGACCTGTGTGAACACCACCTTGATTAAAAAGTGCTCAGTGATTTTATTTCTATTTTTCTCAAGAACTGTCCCCGATACCTGCGTCCCTGTGATGAATTCTGAAAATTGGATTTAAAGTGTAATAAATACTCACGTTTACACACTGGAAGCGGCGTCCATTCCCCTTTCACACATCCTACTGTTTCAGGTCCATCTAGTTTATAATATCTCACACACTGGACTTTTAATTCCTTTCCATTTGGCTGCTCTATAACATCTCCATTTACAATAATGGGGTGAGATCCACAATCACGTACTGAAATCACAGACAATTTGTGTGAGGACATGAAGATTAACATTAATTATAATAAACACATACAGTATAAGTTATTATACTGGTGAATACAGCACAGCACAGTACAGTATATTCGTATGATTACACACTCTGTTCTTTAAACACAGAAATATTGCATACTGTATCTTAATGTAAAAACAAAAACCTGTATGAAGTGTGAATTCAGGAGGAAATATGAGGCCGAACTGTTTACCGGGTACACGAGTGAGGTGAGATTAGCTAAAAGCACTACATTTTTATTATTACATTTTGAGTGAATTGGTGGTAATTATTACCTGGCAGCAGAACCCCAAGCTGATCAGGATGTAGAGATTCACCACCGCCTCCACCTCCTGCAACTGAAAGGGTCACTCAGAATTTTAGAAAAATTATAAAAATAGTTGATGTACTGACATTCAGTTACAACCAGCAACACTGTTTCAGTTTATTTAATAATTATAAAAAGCTTTGGTGTTTAAGGGAAACTTCTGAATTTGGATGAGCAATTTTATGATGCATGAAAAAAAGTTAGTTAAACAAACATTTTGCATCTAACTGCTTCCTCATTAATGGCTAATTCTACAGATTTTGTGAAAATGAAGCTCAAGTGTGAGTTCCTAAAGCTGTAAGTGTTATTATTTTAGTGCCAGAATGCAGGATCTTATACTATATCTTACCAAAACTTATTTTAACTTCTTTAAAAGGCTTATATTTAATGAAGGTTTTAATGCATGTTTATATTTTCAATTCCTCCAAAAAATTTTTATATTTACTCAACAGGACAAAAAAAATCAACCCTCTGATATTTTGGCATCTACATAAAATAAGACGTATAAAATATACATAAAAGTAATATTTTTGTTTTGCACTGTACATGACTCTCAGCATTGCATGAAGCTGAAACTATTGCAGAAGATCCATTTATGCATGTTTATACAAAGCAAGTAAAAATCAAACTGCTATCCTGTTTGAACTCGGTCTTGATTAAAAAGTGTTTGATGCCACTTTTCTTTGCAGGATCTACTACTGTCACAAACTGATGGCTGGACATTCTCCTTCAGGATTTTCTGGTAGAGCAAAAATTCATGGTTTCATCAGTTACAGCAAGTCGTCCAGATCCTCCACATGGAAAGAACCTATATGAGGATATATGCGCATACATGAAACCTATATGCAGAATATATGCGCATATAACCGCACCTATATGAGGGTATATGCGCATATATTAAACCTATATGCAGTATATATGCATATATATGATAATATATATGCTGCATATATGCGTATATATGCCACATGTAGGCAACATTGAGGTGCATATATGTGCATATACAGGCCATATAGGTCTCCTGTATTGCTTCTTTATATCCACATATAAGACCTATATGTACATACAAGATATGTCTCCTATGGCAGGATCTGGTCATTTTAGCTCATATCTCACTTTGGCAACTGTACATACATGATGCCTAGTTCATATTTTCTATTATCAAGGCAATAACTAAGAACTAACAAAAAAAAAATGCAAAAAACTTATGTGCGAACACATGAAATTGGTATCCTAATTGGCCACATACAGTATATGAGGATATATGCACATATATGAAACCTCAGTCTACGTGAAAATCTTTTTGAAACACGACACTAAAATTAACTGAAATGAGAAATATATCTATAGAAAGCTTAAAGTGTCTACTTTTAAATGATGCAAGTCACATTTAAAACAAATATTCTTAGTTTATGTAATCCGTATGAAACCAAGGAGAGACACAGAATTTCTGTCGCACTTATCTGCTAATGACCCGAGGCAGGACACGCCCACACGCCAATCACACGGAAATCAGTCCGGGTAATTTACATACTAGGCCACGCCCCCCAGACACCGGCATGAAAAACGAACACAGAGAGACAGGTTTGAAAACACTCAGATTCAGATTCGGCGCACCTGAGGTCCATTTTTCTGAGAGTGTTCTCAGAAACAGGGTAGATTGGCCGAATGCCTTATTAATTCACTATATTGGTATTTGATAAATGTGTGAATAATCTCCAAAGGTGTAGAGGCACGTGAGATTTGAAATAGAATCCATATTCCTGGTAGTGTTATCAGGAACGCGGAGATATTGCACATTTTGGATAATACACTTTATAGATTACAGTATTCTTCAGTTTTAAATAGATTCTGATACACTCTGTTCGAACGTCACACCACCCGTAAAATAAATATATATATTTTTTATAATAATATTTTTTTTAAAAAAGGCTTAAAGTGTCCGCTTAACTTCGATAAGCTTGGTTTGTTTACTAACTGTAACTTACTAACAAGATGGGAAATGGTCGTTCCAAACAGTCTCTTACTCCTAATGATTGGATGTATTATCAAGGATTTGGAATTTTTGTTCAACCGTTCATTAACAATTTGGCTGGATGGACGGAGGGTTCTTCTCAGTGGAGACACTATCCAAGAGAAGGTTCATTTGACAATGCTGACATTATCACTGCTGATCTTTTAATTAATCAAGGTTATGGTGATCCACAGTGGGACAGTCAATATATGAAAAAAGCATTTACTACATGGCGTGATTTGAAACCGAAGTGGGATGGTGAGTGCTCCAATAAGGTGATAACTAAAAACAGTAAAGTTAATATTCGTAAGTGTAAACTCACCCCCAACTCCAAACCAGTCATACATGCTTTTCCTGTTCTCACCACTAAGGTGGAATCACCTATTGTCTCTGCTCCCCCTAGCTATTCTTTAACCACGGATACACATAGCTCTCAAGGTGGGGGCCATGGTATGGTAACATCAAAAGGTGCTCCCTCTAATGTGGCAGATAATTCATTACAAAGGCCAAAGAACACTGATAGTCCCTTTCTCACATCTACAACACCTAATTATTCATATCCCTTTGTTACATGTGGAGAAAAGAGATGGAATATTTCACCTCCAACTCTATCTGATATCCATTACATTGTTTCTAGCCTTCCTAAACCATCTGATGTTCACTTATTTTGTGACCAACTTAAAAGCACAACACGTTATTCACAGTTGACTGGTCCTGATTTCAGGTGCATCTTAACACGTGTTCTAGGAGCAGAGGTGATGGATTCCTCGTTACAAGAAGACGTGCCCTCTCTTAATCACAAACATGATATACCTATAGATGATGAGGTTGATGCTAATGGAGACACATGGAGTGCTTATTATTCATGGGCAGATTCCAAACATGTTGATAACATGTTTACTGAACTTAAAGCTTTTCTTGTAAAGAAATATCAATCTTCATGTGATCTCTCACAGGTGGCATCTATCAGACAGGATCCAGGTGAATCAGCATCTGCCTTTTTTAATAGGTTTCAAACTGCATGGTCTGAACATGGAGGGCTTCCCTTTGGTCATAATATTCCTCCACATTTCACACAACTCTTTCAAACTACGTTTGTTAATAATATGAACGCTGATTCTGCCAAAACTCTCAAAATTTCTCTAGCAGGAACCGGAAATTAACCTGACATACAACTCCTGGGACGGATGGTGCGTGATCTGGATGCTGCAGGTGCCTTTTTTGCCAACCACAGCGGAAACCCTAATCAAACTCTTGCCGCTGTTTATGATTATGGTTCACAACAATCCGCCAAACGCCAACATGTCAGGTGCAAACGCTGTAATAAACTAGGGCACTGGGAAAGACAATGCAAACACACAATATGTAATTATTGCAAGGCAGAAGGACATTGGGCACGTGATTGTAGACAAAAAGGTAATAATATGGAAAATGGGTACGTCTCTTCTACTTCCCAGGCTCACCAAATGCATCAGACCACCCCATCAGGTACTATGGGCCCAATCAGGCCTACAGCTGTTAAAACACAGTGGGACTTTCGCCCATAGGGCTGCCCACAGAGCAGGAACCCCACAGTGAGTATGTTGAACTTGGTACTGAATAATGATCCACAAAACCTACCCATTTTAATGTTAAATATCAATGGTACTCCTTATCCCTTCATGGTGGATACTGGAGCTACATGTTCTTCTTTTAGTGGTTCTCAGTACCGTGGCCCTGTTTCAGCATCCACTATCAGCTCTGTAGGGATTGATGGGGTCCCAATTTCATGCCCTAAAACTTTTCAACTTCCTGTAACTAGCCCAGATGATCCAAATTTGCATTTCCGTCATCGATTTGTGGTGATACCATCATCTCTGTTCAATTTACTAGGCCGAGATGTACTGTCTAAATTAGGCTGTTGTATATCTTTTGCAGAAGGCAAAACCGTTTTAAAGACCCCTAATAATCTGACTATGTTCTCTGATGTGATCCCACAGGTTGATTCTACTGATGGATCTATTGTCATCCCATCCTACTTGTCTTCTGTACCTCTGAGGTTGTGGTCTACTCATGCTAATGAAGTGGGCGCAGTTTGCACTACACCATACACAGCAAAACTTAAAACACTGACACCTGTGTATTGTAAGCAATACCCTCTTTCACCAGATAAAGAAGCAAGTATTGAGAAAGTGATTTTGTCATTAATACAACAAGGTGTCCTAGTTCCTACCCAATCTCCATACAATACACCTGTTAATCCTATACAAAAGGCAGGTGGAAAAGGATGGAGATTTACACAAGATTTGTGCAAAATTAATGATATTGTCATTCCTGCAAGTCCTATTGTTCCAGATGTCCCTTCCATTTTGATGTCAATACCTCCAAATCATTCATATTTTTCAGTAGTTGATTTGTGTTCTGCCTTTTTCAGTGTCCCTGTCAGTGAGCAGACACAGCCTATATTCGCTTTCACCTTCAAAAACCAACAACTGACCTGGACTCGTCTTCCTCAAGGGTTCGTAGACTCTCCAGCTGTGTTCTCCTCTGTTGTAAGAGATGCCATGGCTTCCCTGACCCTGCCTGAGAAAGTCCGACTTCTGTTATACGCTGATGACATCCTCCTCTCAGCTGAAACTGAGGACTTATGTCGCAAACATTCACTGCGCATGCTGACACATCTGGCTGATGTTGGATTCAAGGCTTCACTCACTAAGCTTAAATTTTGCTTACCGCTGGTCTCCTATCTGGGATTTACAATCGCCTAGGGACAAAGAACATTATCTGCTGATCGCATACAATCTGTTGTCGAGATTCGTCCACCTGCCACGAAGCAAGCAATGATGAGCTTTCTTGGACTTATAAACTATTGTAGGCAGTTCATTCCTGACTGTTGCTACTATGACAAGATATTGCGCCAGTCATGCTCCTCCACTCAACCAGACAAAATCACATGGACATCTGAGATGAAGGACTCTTTTTGTTACCTCAAGCGATCTCTAAGTTCAGCTCCAGCATTGGGTCTACCTGATTATGGCAAGCCATTTCACCTATATGTCACTGAAGGCGGGGGGGTCGCAGCGGGGGTCTTGGCCCAAGATCATGGCGGGTCTTATCTGCCAGTTGCATACTTATCTAAAACCCTAGATCCTGTAGCATCAGGACTTCCTGCTTGTCTGCGAGCTGTGGCTGCCTCTACTCTGATTGTCACGGATGCTGAAAAGATTGCTCTCTCGTACCCCTTAGTATTACACTCTTCTCACCAAGTTATAACGATCCTTAAAAATATTCAAACACAGCACATGACAGCTCAACGTCGTTCAGGATATGAAGCTATTCTTTGTGCCACACATAATCTAACTATTAAACCAATATCGACACCCAACACTCCGGCTGTACTCTTACACCGTCTCATGACACTCTGTGGCCCTGATCAGACCCAACCAGACTGGGCTGATCATGACTGTTTACATGAGATCACCACTACCTCGGCTGTACGCTCCGATTTATCTTCCACTCCTTTAGAGCATGGCACACATATTTATGTTGATGGCTCTTGTTCAAGGCCTAATGACAATGTGACACATTGCGGCTATTCTATCTGTCAGCTGCCCAACATTGTATTAGAAGCTTATTCGTTGCCTTTTCTTTCAGCTCAAGCTGCTGAACTTACCGCTCTTACTCGTGCATGTCTCCTATTTAAAAATCAACCTGTTACTATCTTTTCGGATTCGCGTTACGCTTATGGTGTCACACACGATTTTGGGAAGATTTGGGCTTCGCGAGGTTTTAAATCAGCTGATGGAAAGCCTATTTCACATGCTACTCTTGTGACTGATCTTTTACAAGCTAGTTTACTCCCATCGCAATTGGCTATAGTGAAGGTCAAAGGTCATGCATCTGGTGACTCTGAAGAGGTTTTGGGTAATTGTTTAGCTGATGAAGTTGCCAAATGGGCTGCTAAAGAAGCACCTTTGTCCCCACAGGTTTGTAGGGATACAGTATTCTCTTTGACGTCCCATGTCTCTGTTCCTAGTTTGTCATCTGACATCGACCTTGCCTTTTTGCAAACCCATTCATCACCTGAAGATCTACATTTTTGGTCTTCTCGTAAGTGTTCACCTGGCAGCGATATGCTAATTCGGGATGAGAACGGCCGTATAGCTCTTCCAGCATCTGTCCTCCCATTATTAGTGCGTCATTTTCATGGTATTTCACATGTCGCAAAACGGGGGTAATCCGTATGATTGAGGACAGATTCTGCATTCGCAATATCAAACAGGCTACACTTGTTCTATTAGATTCCTGCTTGATCTGTGCTCGTGCAAATACACAAGGACAACATGTTAAACATGATGCCTTGCCAATGCCTATTGCACCATTTCAATGTTTACAAATTGACTTTACACACATGCCACCTGTCAGAAATCTGAAATACATGCTTGTAATCGTGGACAGATTTTCTAAATGGGTAGAAGCATTTCCATGCTCAAAAGAAAATGCAACGATAGTAGTTAAAATTCTGGCTAAAGAAATCATTCCTAGATACGGTATTCCAACATCTATTGACAGTGATAATGGCACGCCATTCGTCTCCAAAGTGACACAAAAATTGTGTACATTTTTAAGCATTGATTGGAAATTTCACATCCCCTACCATCCCCAAAGTTCTGGTGTGGTAGAGAGGATGAACAGAACAATCAAAGATAGGTTGACAAAAGCCATGATGGATACAGGTAAGAATTGGGTTGACCTGTTACCATCTGTGCTTTGTGAAATTAGAATGACACCCAATTCTACAACCAAACTTTCACCATTTGAGATTATAATGGGACGACCATTCCCCACCCCCTGGGTAAAAGGTAACCCCTGTGTTTCCCTTACAGGTGATCTGGACGTGATTGTTGGCGATTATACGCAAGCGCTCATTGAAAAACTGAACAGTGTTCATGGTAATGTCTCTGCTTCTCTCCCTCTGCCTACAGACAAGCCTACTCACTCTTTCATCCCAGGTGATACAGTGCTGGTGAAAAGTTTAAATCCCAGGAAGGTGGGGGATGCTGCCTACAGTACACCTACAACAGTAATTGCAGTGACACGCACAGCTGTCCTCACAGACTCACAGCCACAGTGGATTCACGCCAGCCGCGTGAAGAAGGAACCGCAGATAACTCTGACTGCTTGACATAATCGACCACTCACAAGATCTCCTAGCCCGCACCGAGGGGTTAGTGGAGCAACATATTTCCAGAAGACACCTCAAAAGGGGGCTCCCGTTGCTTCTCACCTTTTACACATACACATATAGGTTCAACTTTGTATTAGTTTGCTTTTTCCACATTTTATTTTTGTGCCAACGCCTTATTACGTATGTAGTGTGAATTTCATTTCTAATTGTGATTCTAGAAGTGATTTAATCCTGGCTATCTTCCTTTATCACCCTTCTTATAATCATCTTTGCTGACTCTACTAATTATGAATCTCTGCTTCTTCACGTTAATATCTCTTGCTATGTTAACTAATTGACATTCACAAATTCTTTTAGAATTCAAGGGGGCAACTGTTAGAATTATTTTATATATAAAGGAGTTGATTCTACTCTCTTGTTCTCTTCCTCATAGATTTGATATTAACGTGTTAAATCTTTCCTGCTTCTATCTTCCTGTCTCCTCTTGCATCTGTTCTTAAAGGTGTGAATGCTCCCATGCTCACCTTCCCATACTCTTTTTGTCTCTCTCTCTCTCTCTCCCTCTCTCGCTATCTCCCCCTCTGTCTCCTTCCCCCTCTCCCCCTAACTCGAGCCAACATCTTGTGATCTGTCTCTGGACGGACACCTCTATATCTTCCTCTCCTTTGATTCTTCAGGATCTCACCAGGACATTTACAATGGTTCATGCTCTTTGTAGTAACATGTGTCTATAGGCCAGGCGTTTGGTCAAACATATATAAACCCCATCTTTTGCTGTTAATAAAGAGAGACCTTTCTGACAGACAACGTGTGTGTGTGTGTGTTTGACTGAGTCTCTCCTGGCGCCCGAAAAGCTTGCCGAAGCAGCGGACAGACCGAGCAACTCGCCTCTTCTACTACAAAACTTTAAGAAAAACTTTACACCTACCTTTCCTCTTCTAAAGCCACATTATATTGCGCTGTAAGGTGTGTAGTCCTCTATTTTGTAGAACATATAGTGTTGCAAATAACCTTGTGGCACTAATTGTTGTTGTCTGACGTTTTAATTAATAATCATTTATTATTATTATACTGTCTCATTATTTTTGTCTTCTCTAGATGCAACATTGAAGAAGTGGCCGGCAGCCACCCGAGGGCAGATAGGCACATCTATCAATTCAAAGCTCATGGAGCTGAGAAGGTCCTCAAAATATATATATTTTTTCTTCCTGTTCAGTTTTTTGTCTTATTTTTGTTCTTGTACTATATTTTTGTTTATGCTATGTGATTGTTCTTAAGAAAATAAATTTTTTTAATTTGTACATTTTGGGCTTTTCTTTGTTGTCTAGCATATGGATTTTTGTAATTTTACTAATATCTAGGTAAACATATAGGTGCATATATGCACACGTATAAACATGCATACATGTACGTGTGCATGTATGCACCCATGTTTACCTAGATTTTAGTAATGTGGATATATATGCGTACATATATCCGTGTATACATGTACCTATATAGGTATATATATGCACGTATATATGTACGCATATATGTGCATATAATATAGGAAAATGGCCAATTTTATATATGTCACATATATTAAAAACCTATATCAAAACCTATATTGAAACATATATGTTTATATAGGTTATTTCCGTGTGGGCCTGTAAAGCCCCAGACGATCACATTACCACCACAACATTTGACTGTGGGTATGATGTTCTTTTTATAAAACGACATGTTAGTTTTATGCCAGATGTAACAAGACGCAACTTTAGTCTCATGAGCCCTCAGATTATTTGCCCAAAATTCTTAGGAATAATCAAGATTTTTTTTTTGGCAAATGTCAGACGGGCCTTTGTGTTATTTTGTTCAGCAGTGGCTTTCGCCTTGGAACTCTCCCTTGTATGCCATTTTTGCCCCCAGTCTCTTTCTTATAGTTGAATCATGAACACTGACCTTAACTGAGGCGAGCGGGCCTGCTGGTCTTTAAATGTTCTTCTGAGTTGTTGTTGTGCTCTTCACCACTGTTCCAAGTTTTCTTCATTTGTGAATAATTGCTCTCAGCGTGATTCACTGGAGTCTCAAAGCCTTAGGAATGGCTCTGTAACCCTTTCCAGACTGATGCACATCCATTTCTTTGTTTGTCATCTCTTTTTGATTTCTTTAGATTGCATTGCATTCTTAGGTCTTTTAGCGTGCTTCACTTTAACAACAGGTATTCAACAGGTATACTAGTATACTTGCGGTCATATTCCGAGCATGTCCATTATGTATCTGCCGTCCTTCATCGCCTACGCAAACACGGACTCTATGCGAAGGTGGAAAAGGCTATTGCATCGGGCCACAGGGGGTTGAAATGGAGGCGGCCAAGGCCGCGGTGGTACAATGGTCGGAACCCAGGTCAGTCAAGGCGCTACAGAGTTTTCTTGAGTTTGCCAATTTCTACAGGCAGTTTATTCGGGGCTTCAGCACTGTGGCAACACCGCTCACTACTCTGTTAAAAGGGAAACCAAAAAACGTAATGCGTTGTCACCGGAAGCGTGGAATGCCTTCCAGCATCTAAAAATGGCATTTACGACCGCACCTATTCTAAAACTACCTGACCCAGAGAAGCCCTTTATAGTGGAGGTCGACGCGTCAGAAGTGGGTATAGGAGCGGTTCTGTCACAACGCCAGGGCAACCCTGGAAAACACCACCCATGCACTTTCTTTTCTCGTAAATTAACACCTGCCGAACAAAACTACGATATCGGAAACCGAGAACTGTTAGCAGTCAAAAAACGACATTAGAGAAGTGACGGCACTGGTTGGAGGGATCTAAACACCCTTTTACGGTACTCACAGATCATCGTAATCTGGAGTACATCCAACAAGCAAAAAGACTAAATCCTCGTCAAGCCCAGTGGGTTTGTCTTGTGCGATATGTGCGACAACTAAAAGTCCTCGGTGTCTTCCCGTTGGTAAATTAATGCCACACTGACACCTAACAGGCCATGGTCACACATCGCTGTGGACTTTGTCATGGATCTGCCAGTGTCTGAAAGGTACACGAAAATCCTTGTGGTGGTTGTTTGATTCTCTATAGGGCTGTCGATTCATCCCGTTTGGCTCTCTCCCGTCAGCCCTCCAGGTGGCAGAAACCCTATTTGAAACAGTGTTTTGGTGCTATGGCATATCATTTCTGATTGTGGTCCCAAATTTGTCGCCAGGGTCTGGAAGGTTTTCTTTCAGAAATTGGGGACCACTGATAGCCTAACATCAGGCTGGCATCCTGAGTCTAATGGGGAGGCTGAGCGGACTGTCTAAGAACTCGGGAGATACCTCCGGGCTTACTGTAGCAGTTGACAACATGAGTGGGCAGACTGCTTAATCTGAAAGGAATATGCGCAAAACTTGCTATGCCACTCCGCAACCGGCCTAACGCTGTTTCAGTGTGTGCTTGGGCATCAGTCCCTGGGACACCTCTCCCACCGATGTACCCATGGTGGTTCAGTGGTTTCAGAGAGCGGAGAAAGGATGCACACACGAAGATCTCCCACGCAGTTCGTCGTTTTAAACAATATGCTGATAGACGATGAAGGGAAAGTCCTCCGCTCCAGGTAGGCGATCGGGTGTGGCTCTTGACACGGGACCTTCACCTTAACCTCCCATGTCAAAATCTTTCCCCTAGATATATGGGTCCCTTCGCCATCCTATCCCAAATCAACCTAGTCTCATATAAGTTAAAGCTCCCTACTCATTTTCGCATTAACCCTGTCTTTCATGTCTCCCTTTTTAGGCCAGTGATCCAGGGGCTATTAGACCAGGGAGCAGCGGAACCTTCACTCCCTGGAGCTGTGGAGATAGAGGGCTGCCGCGACTGCCGTGCCACGCCGGCCGCCAGCATTCTCATCAGTCTGGCGGGTCCCTACTCCTTCCGGCAATTCGGAGAGGGCGTCTGCGCCTCCCTCGGGACTGAGGGGGGGTACTATCACATCTGTGCCATCCCGGTCCCAAATCAACAGATGTGGCTCCTCAGATCGCTGAGCTGACTCTCTGTCTCCCTCTGGTGTGTCTGTGTGTGTGTGTTTCATGATATCACTAAATTAATATCACCTGTGTCTACCCCGTGTTTCCTCCTATTTAAGTCAGCCGAACCCATAGCCCCCTGTCTGTCCACTGTCGTGTTACTTAGTGTTGTCTGTTCGTAGCATGTTTGATTTCTCGTTTGATATTTCCCCAGGACTGAGCTGTGTCTACAGAGCCGGGACGTTCTCGGTTATCAGGACCAAGTTTAAGGTCAACGCTGAGAAGTTCTCAGCCTATTTTGTTGAGACTGTTATTTGTTTGTTTGTTTTCTTTTCGGCTCTTTTTGTTTTACACTGCATTAGCGAAAATAAAGACTCGGTTGCTAAACCTGTATTTGTGTCCGCCTCCTTGCCCAAGAATCATGACACAAATTTGCACAAAAACAAACCCAAACATCAACAACTAAATCTACAGGCAAATACCTTTTCACAGAACTGTAATTGGCTTAAAAGTGCACCTAAATTCAGCTAGCAAGCTTAACAAACACTAAGTTTTAAATTATAGCATTTACAACTTTAGAATTCACACCAGGGGGGTGTTCTTCGTACGTCGAATGAAACATCCGGGATGAATTGACCCATCTAAGATGAGATCATCGTGCTAATTAAGACCTGGCTAAGTCGGTTCTTCCAGCACACCTGTTGTTGATGATTAGTTTGGCCGGATTGAGTTGTCTAGGATTATTGCGCGCTCGTGCGTTGGTTTAAAAGGCGATATGCATCGACAGTAGAAACACTGATCACAAGTCCTTTGATTGGTTGACGAAATGACAAAAGAACAAGCTCAATTTTTTTTTGTAACACCTGTTATGCGCTGAAATGCTTCCCTGCCATGGATTCCCCCTCCTCACACACACACACACACATAATCGCTATCAAATATTATATTAGAACATAATATGCACATATGTTTTACAAATTACATGAGACAATAAAATAAAATAAGAAATATGAAAATAAATATGTTGTATATGGAAAAATAGAAATATGAATTTTTTTTCAAAAACATGTATACTTTTATATTGTTTACTTTATAATAAAATTAGTTTTGTCCAATTTTTCATTATAAAAAAATTATTTTTATTATACATATATATATATATATATATATATATATATATATATATATATATATTATTATTATTTTTTTTCATATTTATAACGAACCCCTGAAAAATAAATGTGTTACAAAATAAACATTATACAAGAATTTGAATTAATTTTCTTGAGGGCTGTCTCGTGCCTAGAGTTTATTATAATATAATAGAAAATCTATGAATTTATGTTCTAATATAATATTTTATATCAATTATTTATATATATATATATATATATATATATATATATATTATGGCAAGCCGTATATATGCACGCAAGATACTTTTCTTTCCCCACGTGAGTCAGTCCACGTCAGCGCTCTTTAACCAATCAGATGTGACCTCACCATTTCAACCAATCATAACCCGGCAGGAGCGCAGCCTTAATCCTGTTTACATGAAATAAACCTGCTACCGAGCAGGTTCAAGCTTACGGACATGTTGCTATGACAACAAGTGCGAGAAGCGCATCGAAGAACGAAACAATCCAAGATCAGGACAAATCCACAACAATCAAATCCAGCTAACTGAGTTAGCGACGTACGAAGAACACCCCCCTGAGCTTTATTTGTACAAAACAAACAAACAAGCAAAAACGTCCAGACTTGTCTTCACACACACACACACACACACACACACACACTGTACACACATTTTGGGTGAGATGTAAATAAACTTTCTGCTTCACTCAGAAAAACTATAATAAGGCAACTCATGGGCAGAACAGGATTATTATTATTATTATTATTATTATTATTATGATTTGTAATACCATGAAAACAAGAAAAGTTGACTTTAACAAAGAAACTGAGTAGGGCATGCATTTCTCACTCTCTCTCTTTGTTTTTTGCATGTACACTAATATTAGAGACTTATTTGACTGTCCAATATGAAACACACACACTATGGGCAATTTGAGAATCTTTGGACTGTGAGAGAGAACCGGAAAACACAAGCGAAACCCACCAAGCACAGGGAGAACATGCAAACTCCATGCACACAGATGCCGAGACGGTGCAAGGCAACTGTGCTAACCACTACACCACCGTACCTCCCAACTGTCTACCACACTTATTTGAATGAATTAACTGAATAAATAAATATATAATTTTTTTTATAATTATTTAAATAATTTAGCCATTAAAATGATTATTTAGAAATTGATGAGAAAATGATGACTGAGATTCTTTGAGGAAAAATGTAACCAACATTCAACTACACAGGCCATCAAAGACCCCCCCCCCCCTAACGCGCCCGGTCTCTATATTAATTAATTAATAATTAAGTCTTAAATAAAATAAGTGTTGTTCAGAAATATTAGTAATGTTTGTAATGAGGACAGGTTTTACCTTTACACACTGGCAGCTTCCAAGTTCCATCTTCACACCGTGCAGTGTCTGTTCCTTCAAACTCATAGCCTCTGTTACATCTGAATCTAACAGTGTCTCCGTGATTATAGGAGATTTTAAATGCCTCTGTTGTTCGGCCGTTGGCCACATATGGCTGGTTAGTACATTTTACTTCAACTAGAACAAAGAACAGAACATTTATACATGTGTGTGGCTTCACTTTTTTATTTATTTATTTAATTATGTGTGTACTCCTGACTGTAGGGGATTTTAGAATAAAACACACACACACACACACACACACACACACACACACACACACACACACACACACACACTCTCTCTTATTGTACTGTACAAAATCGAGTATTATAGTAGATTCATTAGATTCGTTTAGCTCAGACACAGAGACTGACTGCAACTAGGAGGTAAAGTGAAGACACGACTCACTGGTGTCGTGGGGACGGCCTCATGAATAAAAACAAAAAACTATAAAATATACTCATAATAAATTGGTTGTCACTTTAAAAAAATCCTTTTTTCCCACATATTGTTAATCAGGATATGGATTGAAATTACCAAATGGATGGGAACTGCCTTATAACAGGGGTTTCAAATGTTACCCTGAAAGAATGAGGGTGGGTGCAGACTTCAGTTTGGTTGGAATGAAAGCCTGCACTCACACCGGCTCTTTCTGGATAACATTTGAAACCCTCTTCTTATATCTCGAACATAAGTGGGTTTAAAAGGAATCTTTTTTCCCCTGGCTGTTTCTAGTTTCTGCATCCTGATTGGCTAGAAAAATGTTCATCTCCAAAGGGGGAAATTCCAGGACAGTAAGAGTAAAACTACCCCCAGTGAAATGGTGCTGAAAATGTAGCATGGCAGACTGCAGGATCTAAGCTGCATTTCAGCTGGAACATTCAAATGGAAAATGTCTAAATGTATATTAACTTATTAAAACGTATATTTAGGTAACTTTCAGAGACACCTTTTGGAAAGGTTTGTAAAAATCTTGCACTTTACAATCATTTTTATCACATTTATTTTTAGGGTTTTTGTCACATTGTACAAATTAAATAAATTAAATATCAATAAATTAATATTTTGATCATTCAAACATTCAGCTACAAAAATTATTATACTGTACATTCATTATGATTGTTTGCGGCAAAATATCAACCAAATACAACCACACGCTCTCTCTCTCTCTCCCTCTCTCTCTGATCAATGTGTCACAGTGTCGTCTATATTTTAAAATAAGTGTTGTTCAGAAATATTAGTAATGTTTGTAATGAAGACAGTTTTTACCTTTACACACTGGCAGCTTCCAAGTTCCATCTTCACACCGTGCAGTGTCTGTTCCTTCAAACTCATAATCTCTGTTACATATGAATCTAACAGTCTCTCCGTGATTATAGGAGATTTTAAATGCCTCTGTTGTTCGGCCGTTGGCCACATATGGCTGGTTAGTACATTTTACTTCAACTAGAACAAAGAACATAACATTTATACATGTGTGTGGCTTCACTTTTGTATTTATTGAATGGGAAAGCATATTTTATTAAAATATTCTTGTGTTTGCAGCAATGTAACAATATAATAATATTAATCAACATAATATTCATCTTAGTGAAGTAATATGAAGTAGGTAAAGAGTATAACAGGGCATAAAACATAATGGGTTCACTTAGAGGTCAGATAAGAAAAGCAGAAGACTATGAGACAGGTCATAAACCATAAACAGTAATGGGATGGGTAGTGATACTTAGTGTTCAGTGTGGACCCAACGTACATGGGAAAAAACCCTAGGGTGACCCAGACATGAACTGTACTTATTTTATAATTAGCTGTGAGGTGTATGATAAATAGATGAGATAAGGCATCAGGTGCCGGACCTGACAGAGACACAAGCACACTAAATGAAGGATTGAAACATGTGTTGGATATACGTGCTACACGTGCACACATGTCTAAGTGAGAATTTTGACAAATAACCAAAAGACACACGATCAGTTTTACGAATACTGAAAACCAGGAATGTATAGTAAAAATATCCACCCCCCTGTTTTTTTTTTTTTATAAACTAAGCAAAAGAAGTGTAAAGATAATGGAAAGTAATAAACAAGAAAAAAGGTGTGCATGTCCAACAGCCACACCACCAACACTGGAGCCCCTCAGGGATGCGTTCTCTCCCCACTGCTCTTCTCCCACTACACCAACGACTGCACCTCCACAGACCCCACTGTCAAGCTCCTGAAATTTGCAGATGACACTACAATCATCGGCCTCATCCAGGACGGTGACGAGTCTGCATACAGAAGTGAGGTCGAGCAGCTGGCTGTCTGGTGCAGTCACAACAACCTGGAGCTGAACACGCACAAAACAGTGGAGATGATCGTGGACTTCAGGAGAAACCCACCTGCACTTCCCCCACTCACCATCATGAACAGCACTGTGACGGCAGTGGAGTCATTCCGGTTCCTGGGCACGACCATCTCTCAGGACTTGAAGTGGGACATTTACATTGACTCCATTGTTAAAAAGGTCCACTAGAGGTTGTATTTCCTTCGCCAGCTGAAGAAATTCAACCTGCCACAGGAGCTGATCACACAGTTCTACTCAGCCGTCATTGAATCCGTCCTGTGCACTTCAATAACTGTCTGGTTTGGCTCAGCTATGAAAGCAGACATCAGAAGACTGCAAAGGACGGTTCGGACTGCTGACAGAATTATTGGCACCACCCTGCCCACACTGCAAGAACTGTATATATTCAGAGTGAAGAAAAGAGCACGGAATATCATTTTGGACGCCTCACACCCAAGCCACCTTCTATTTTAACTTTTGCCGTCGGATCGACGCTATAGAGCACCGAACACCAGGACAGTCAGGCAAAAGAACATTTTTTTTCTGTTCATCTACCTCATAAACAGTTGAACATCATTCTAGCTGTCAATAAATATATGTGCAATATTGTGTACAATACCACTGTGCAATATACTGTATAATACCACAGATTTCAAATATTTATGTAACTTTATTTACAATCTCACACCTTACTCCATTTGATGTCAACCTTTTTTGTTGTTGTTGGTGTCATGCTGTTTTGTCTTGTCATTTGTTTTTTGTTCTGGAAGCTCTATCACTAAAACAAATTCCTTGTACGTGCAAGCGTACTTGGCAATAAAACTCTTTCTGATTCTGATTGAAAACTGTATATAATGAGTTTGCATGTAACTGTCAGACAGTCTGCTCTTGATCATGCTTGGATTGGCGACCTAAGCATTACACGTGCGGCTCACTTTGATTCTTTTTGTTGCAATAAATCGTGCTTACTTCATCCAGATCTGTACAATCCTGAGTCATTCTTTGGTTCTTTTGACTAGAGATATAGTTTTTGTTTAATGTTTTATAATAAACATTATGGCCAGAGGTAGCTCAGTGGTTAAGGCACCGGACTACGGTTCAGAAGATCCCAGGTTCAAACCCCACAACCACCAAATTGCCACTGTTTGGCCCTTGAGCAAGGCCCTTAACCCTCAACTGCTCAAATGTATAATAAGATAAAAATGTAAGTCGCTCTGGATAAGAGTGTCTGCCAAAATGCCTAAATGTATGTAATAAAGTAACATTAACAAGTAGAAGACTAAAAATCTCCTACAAATGACATGTGTACTCCTGACTGTTGGAGATTTTAGAATAAAACACACGCACACTCTTATTCTACTGCACAAACTATCATGATAATCGAGTATTACAGTAGATTCATTAGATTAGTTTAGCTCAGACACAGAGACTGACTGCAACTACATAGTAAAGTGAAGACTCCGCTCACTGGTGTCGTGTGCTGGAACGGAGGTGAAACAGATGTAAGGTGTCACTATGAACTGAATGTTATTTTTTTAATTTGCAAATTTGAACACATTTAAAACAGAAAGAAATTGTAGGAAATTTGCTGTAGGGCAAAAGCAGTAAGGTACTCTAGGCATACGTTTCTGTCACGAACAAACCTGAGATGACCAGAAGACGTAGCTTAGCGGTTAGCCCTTTGTTGCGTGAATGGTAAACCCAAACGCGGAAGAACACGAGTAGGCAGGATAATCACGCTGTTTGTTTTAAGGACTCTCATAAAAGGAGAGCAAGAGAAAGACACAATCTAACCCGCGTCCTATAAACACACACTCAATCAGAAAGTAATACCAAGATAGTGAGTACTCACGGTTTGGTGAACGATTCCGAAACGACATCGGGCGAACTCAATGACTGAGCGTTGTACTATCGTTTGTTTACCTCTTTTATACTTCCTGGTTTGACGCCCGCCTTACTTCCGCGTCCTAGTGCCGGGCGCAGGTTGAGTGTGCATGACAGTACCCCCCTGTCCAGGACCGGCTCCAGACGGTCCTGGGGTGGAGGATACCCTGCGACGGTAGTCCCGAATGAGCTCAGGATCGAGGATGAACCGTGCTGGGACCCAAGACCGCTCCTCGGGGCCGTAGCCCTCCCAATCGACCAGTTACTGGGTACCTCTGCCCCGAGGGCGCGAATCGAGGATCTGTCGCACAGTGTAGGCGGGACCGCCGTCAATGCTTCGGGGGGAGGAGCAGGGGGGGTGGGTGTAATCATGGGTGAAGTGATGAAAGGTTTTAGCTGAGATGTGTGAAATACAGGGTGGATCCGGAGCGCCGCAGGCAGCTGGAGCCGGTAGGTGACAGGGTTAATTCGTAGAGTGATGCGGTATGGTCCGATGAATCTGGGTGATAGTTTTCGTGATTCGGTGTGCAGATGAAGGTTTCTGGTGGAAAGCCATACCTTGTCACCTACGTGGTACAAACGTCCCGGGGGGTGTCGACGGCGATGTTGGGTGGCATAGCTGATGTTAGCCCGTTGAATGGCGAGATTGGCCTGGTGCCACAGCCGCCGACACCTACGGACCAACTGTTGGGCTGATGGTACGTCAACCTCCGGTTCCTGGTGATTGAACATCGGAGGTGGGAAACCATGACAAACCTCAAATGGGCTTAGGTTGGTGGCTGAGGAGACATGGAGGTTGTGGGAGAGTTCGGCCCATTTGAGGTAGCGGGCCCAGGAGCGCTGGCGATCCGAAACAAAGCACCTCAGGTAGCGCTCCAGTTGTTGGTTGGTCCGTTCCGTCTGACCATTAGTCTGGGGATGGTACCCTGATGAGAGACTACAGGTGGAATTGATCAGATGGCAGAAAGCCTTCCAGAACCGGGCGGTGAACTGGGGCCCCCTGTCCGAGACGATGTCCTTTGGGAACCCATGCAGTCGGACTACGTGTTCCAGTATCAGCTCGGCTGTGTTTTTTGCTGATGGGAGTCCGGTTAGGGCCACCAGGTTCACGGCTTTGGAGAACCGATCTACGATGGTTAGTATGGTGTTCTTTCCTTCTGATGCCGGCAGGCCCGTGATGAAATCCAGGGCGATGTGCGTCCAGGGCCGACGGGGAACTGGGAGTGGTTGGAGCTCTCCGGGTGCAGGTTGGTTTGTGTCCTTGGCCCTGGCGCACACCGGGAACGCCTGAACGAACTCTATGGTGTCCTTGCGGATGGAGGGCCACCAGAAGGCCCGTCGGATGAACGAGAGAGTTCGTAGCGTTCCTGGGTGTCCGGCGATGGTGGATGAGTGGCCCCACTGGAGAACCTCCGTTCTTAGATGTTGTGGCACGTAGAGTCGGCCAGGCGGCATGCCTGCCGGTTCGGTCTCCGTAGCCTGTGCCTGGCGGACCCTGGTTTCCAAATCCCAGTGGAGGGGTGCGATGATGCGAGATGGGGGAATGACAGGCACGGGGTCCACCCGGGGGAGGTCGTCCTCATGTTGACGTGATAGGGCGTCGGCCTTGATGTTCTTCGACCCCGGGCAGTATGACAGATGGAAGTTATACTGTTTGAAAAACAGAGCCCACCGTGCCTGTCGTGGATTGAGCTGCTTCAGGTTCTTGATGGTGATTAGGTTTTGGTGATCGGTCCAGACGATGAACGGCTCACTGACGCCCTGGAGCCAGTGACGCCATTCCTCCAAAGCCCACTTTATGCCCAACAGCTCGCGGTCCCCTACCCCGTATCGCTGCTGAGTGGGATAAAATTTTTTGGAGAAGAAACTGCAGGGGTGCAGTTTCTGGTCTGGACCTCGCTGAGAGAGAACGGTGCCGGCGCCCACATCCGACGCGTCCACCTCTACAACGAAGGGTTTGTTGGCATCCGGGTGTAGAAGGATGGGAGCGGTGGTGAATCTGTGACAGAGTTCTTTGAAGGCGGCGATGGCAGATGGGGTCAGTAGAAACTGATGAGATGGGAGCCTGGTCAATGTGGTTAATGGAGCGGCAACTGTACCGTAGCCCCGGATAAAGCGACGATAGAAATTCGCAAACCCGAGAAACCGTTGAAGTTGCTTGAGTGTCCTGGGTAGGGGCCAGTGACGTACAACCTCTAGCTTCTGCGGGTCCATGGCCACACCCTGGGACGAGATGATAAAACCCAGGAACGTGGTGGAGTGCTCGTGAAAAGCACATTTTTCCAGCTTGCAGTACAGTTGGTGAGCGAGCAATCTCTTTAAAACGGCACGTACATGTTGGATATGTTCTTTGGTGTTGTGGGAGTAAATCAGAATGTCGTCCAGGTAGACGAACACCCATCGGCCCAGCATGTCCCGGAGGACGTCATTTATGAACTGCTGGAAGGCCGAGGGTGCATTGCAGAGTCCAAATGGTATGACCAGGCTCTCGTAATGTCCGGTAGGTGTGATGAAAGCAGTCTTCCACTCATCACCCTCTCTGATGCGCACCAAGTTGTAGGCGCTCCGGAGGTCCAACTTCGTAAACATGGTGGCACCAGAGAGGGCGTCCAGGGCTGAGTTGGTGAGTGGTAGCGGGTGTCGGTTTTTGATGGTGATGTTGTTTAGCCCCCGATAGTCGACACATGGGCGAAGTTCGCCCCCTTTCTTCTTTACGAAGAAGAACCCCGCGGCGGCAGGCGATGTGGATGGCCAGATGGTTCCATGGCGGAGGGCATTGGTGACATACTCTTCCATCGCCTGCGTCTCCGAGGTGGATAGTGAGTAGAGATGGCCGCGGGGGGGTACGGAACCCGGCTGGAGCTCTATGGCCAGGTCACAAGGACGATGAGGTGGGAGGTAGGCGGCCCGTCTCTTGCAGAAAACTTCAGCCAGGTCCCGATAGGCGACGGGGATGGCGTTGGTGTCGACGTCGGGGGCCTCGGACTCCTTGGAACACGTCCCAGCCGGTGCCTGTAGGCAAAGTTCGCTGCAGGTCGGGCCCCACTGGAGGATCTGGTTTTGAGTCCACGAGATGTATGTCATGTCGGATCAGCCATGGATAGCCGAGGATGATGGGAGGTGAGGAGATGGGAGTGAGGTGTAGCTGGAGCTGTTCTTTGTGCTGGTCGATTTCGAGGGTGATGAGCTGGGTTTGGTGAGTGATGGGGCTGGACGAAAGGGGCCGACCGTCGACTGATGTGATGCGAATCGGCTGGGATAACGCCTCGATTTTTACCCCCACTTCTTTGGCATAGGTAGAGTCAATGAAGTTACCTGCGGCACCGGAATCGATAAACGCGGTACTTCTGACCCGTTTGTGGCCAATTTGGAGGAATACCTGAATCGTTAGTCGCGAGATGGTGGAGTTGGTGGTGGTGGAGAGTTGGATCTGGCCCAGTGAATCTCTCCTCCGGTTCACCGGGACTGGGCGTTTCCCGGACGCAATGGGCAGATCGCCCGGTGATGTGACGCCGACCCACAATAGGCACACAGCCCTTCTCGGAACCAGCGTTCGGCTACGGTCAGGGAGGCGCGTCCTAATTGCATGGGTTCCCCGGCTCCCGTGTGAACCACGGCAGGAGGTGGAGATCCGACTGGTTCCATACTGGTGTTAACGAAGACAGCAGGTGGTCGTGGGGTGGTGTAGGAGAAGGTGGGTGCAGGCGGCAGGGTCCTTGGGGCTGGCTTCGGGCGAGACAGGAGGCGCTGATCGATTTGCAGAGCTAGCTGGATCAGTCCTTCGAGGGTGGCGGGGAGTCCTCGCCCGGCGAGCTCATCCTTGATACGTGAAGCCAGTCCCTTGTAGAAGGATGTCCGGAGCGCGGCGTCTCCCCAGCTGGTCTGCACGGCGAGGGTTCGGAACTCCGCGGTATACCGGCTCACGGACAATCCTCCCTGCCGCAGATGGTAGAGTTTCTACCATGGAGTCGGTCTCCACCTCGCCCGCTGGGTGTTCAAAAGTCAATCGGAGTTGGCGGGTGAATTCATTATAAGAGTGGGCAGTATCAGAATCCGATTTGAGAACTGCCGTGGCCCACTCAGCGGCCTGCCCTGTTAACAAGGAGACCAGGAGAGCGATGCGTAGCCGATCGGTGGAGTACTTGGTGGAATTAAACTCGAACACCAGATCGAGCGCTGTCAGGAATACATCACATCTCCCGTCTATGCCATTCCATTTGTCTGGTAGAGAGATAAACACATCAGAAGAAGGGGGGGGGGATGCGGAGCCGCGGCCGCCGCGATGGGAGGCCTGCTTGCCGCGCTAGCGACAGCCGCGCGGAGATCCGCGTTCTCCTGCCGGAGCTCCGCCACCTCGCGGCGCAAGGCCACGAGGTCTTGGAGGCCCCGGCTCAGATTAGCGATCTCTCCGGTTAGCTTATCGATAAGCACGGCATGCTGATCTACCACATCGCAGAGGTGCGCATGATCCGCTGGGTTTACCGCGGAAGGCTCAATCATTCTGTCACGAACTAACCTGAGATGACCAGAAGACGTAGCTTAGCGGTTAGCCCTTTGTTGCGTGAATGGTAAACCCAAACGCGGAAGAACACGAGTAGGCAGGATAATCACGCTGTTTGTTTTAAGGACTTTCATAAAAGGAGAGCAAGGGAAAGACACAATCTAACCCGCGTCCTATAAACACACACTCAATCAGAAAGTAATACCAAGATAGTGAGTACTCACGGTTTGGTGAACGATTCCGAAACGACATCGGGCGAACTCAATGACTGAGCGTTGTACTATCGTTTGTTTACCTCTTTTATACTTCCTGGTTTGACGGCTGCCTTACTAACGGGTCCTAGTGCCGGGCGCAGGTTGAGTGTGCATGACATTTTCTTTATTGTCACTGTACAATGCAATACAATGAGATGCAGTGTGCAAACCCCTTCATCAATATAGAGTTTAAAAACACATATTAAAAAATTTGACTGTTCCTATATTGCAAATGATTTACAGTGAGATAATTATGATTGTTAATACAGAATTTAAATCATATGTTATAATGAAAAGACAATATAATAAATTGAAATGTATGTCCATATATCACAAATAGTTCATGTGCTGAAGATTTGCAAAATAATGTTCTAGTGCAAAGTTTCCGGCGAGATGTAAATAAACTTTTTGCTTCACTCAGAAAAACTATAACAAGGCAACTCATGGGCAGAACAGGATTATTATTATTATTGTTATTATTATTATTTGTAAAAAGATAAAAGCAAGTAAAGTTGACTTTAACGAAGAAACTGAGTAGGGCATGCATTTTTCACTCTCTCTCTTTGCTTTTTTTGCATGTACACAACCGATCTCGAAATATCGGAATGCATGCGTTTTCTCCTGTTTACACGGACATAGAACGTATCCGATATGTGTCACATATGAGCAAAAAATCGGAATTGGGTCACATTAACCTGACAGTGTAAACATAGCTAAAGTGACCTGTCCCTGTTGGTCACACACACACACACACACACACACACACACACACACACACACACACACACACACACACACCACATCATTGTGTGTACATATATTTGTTTGTTTTGTCTTTGTATTTATTTATGCATTTTATATTTTTTTGTTACTGTGAACCCTTCGCCTGACATCGGGCCACAAAGACCTGTTTTCTCACAGTTGCTGTCAGAAGTTGGATGGCTACTCTCAAGACAGTGACGTGAGGCAGGAAGCCTAGAGTTGGGCTTCGCTCCAAGTCCAAAGCTGTGGCTGAGAAGGGGTCGAGTGATGTCGAGAGCCCGCAGATGGAGCTCCCAACACCAGCTCAGCACAGGAAAACAGCTTTCCAAAGAGCCAGAGACATACAACCGACATGGACCCCAGCAGCCAGCCAATGCTACGAACAGAGCCAAAGTTGCCAATCTTCCAGCATGGGGAGGACATTGAGAACTTCTTGCGTCGTTTCGAACGTTTGGCTAAAACCTGGAGGTGACAAGAGGATGAGTGGAGCTATCGTTTTTTGTTTCCCCACATTGTTTTGTGTGGAAAAACAGTAGTCTTGTTCTACTGTTAACCGAACAGGCACTGAAGGCACACCTACTGTATGGCTGAGAACTGAGCAGAGATCTACGCTGACTTGAAGGAGGCGCTCTTGGAAAAGTTCAACATCTCTCCAGAGACCTATCGTCAGCAGTTCCGTGCCTTTTCCACTCCAGTTGGGGAGTCACCGACTGAAACATACCATCGGCTGCAGGACTTGTACTGTCGTTGAGTGAGGCCTGAGCTGCACACAAAGAAGGAGATCAGTGAGATAATAGTCCTGGAACAGTTGCTTCATATTGTTCCCTGAGATCCGAGTGTGGCGCTCTCAACCCACGAAAGGTAACTTTAAAGATTCTCACAGTGGCTCTGATGCACCTCATGTTGACTCAAATGTTGCTCATGCACAGAAGGTAGCTCCAGAAAAAAGAATTGTTTGCTATTTTGTAAGCAACGACAGCTAGACATCACCGTAATCAAGACCAGCCCATACCACCCTCAGACTGACGGACTGGTGGAACGTTTTAATCAAACTTGCTTCGCAAGTTCGTCTCTGACACTGGAAGGGACTGGGACAAGTGGGACCATTCATGTTGTTTGCCTACAGGGAGGTACCACAAGCATCAACAGGCTTTTCTCCATTCGAGCTCCTGTATGGATGGCGGGTTCAAGGGTCACTGGATCTCTTGCAAAAGAGCTGGGAGGCCTCTTTGTCGGATATGATGGCGAAGTCTGAGAAGGGCATTGTCCAATACGTCCTTGAGATGAGGGACTGCTTGGAATGCTATAGGGCCCAAGTGAACCTCCGACAGCCTCAAAAAGCTCACAAGAAATGGTATGACCAGCACACCAGAACCCGAGAGCTGCAACCTGGACAAAAGGTACTGTTACTGACAGTAATGCTGATAGATACTGTAGTAATACTGTAATATTGAGGTAAATACAGATTTACCACAATAATCGGCTGAAGGAACGGAAAGAGCCACCCAGCAAACCTGAAACGTCTCTGCTGATTGGAGAAGTAGAAGAGGATCAGGAGGACGACCAACCAAAGCCGATAGTAAGAGAACCAGCACAGCCAACAGGTGTTGATCTGTTTCATCTGGAAGAGCCCAAGCAAGCTGAGCTCCTGGATCAGTACCCTTCGTTGTTTCATCAGAGGCCTGGGCGGACCAACCTAGTACAACATTAAATTCACCTTCTTCATCCAACACCTTCCTATCAGAGGCTTGTTTTTTTACAGTGTTTTTTTTTGCGTTATTTTGTATATAGCTTTGGTTGTTTTTCTACAGGGACTCTTACACCTCTCGAGCACTGTAAATAAATCATCACTTTTCACTTAACATCTCTGCGAGTATTGCCATTATTTTTGTATTTCTTTTTTTCAAAGACCCCCACAGACACACACTCTTTCTATCTGCTCTACACAGAAACACTGCTCTGTCGCAATTCTTTTCAAAGGTAAAATGCAGGTTAATTTGTTTTATTTTTACTTTACAGCAGTAATTCTGTTAGTGTGAAAAGAGTGGAGGATGGGTAACTGTTTAAGACGAGAAGGGGCAGACGAGAAGGGAAACCAGAGATTTAGCTCCTCTTTTAAATTTCATATCGCTAAACAAGTGAAATTTCCTAAATTCAGCTAGCAAGCTTAACAAACACTAACTTTTAAATAGTAGTATTTACAACTTTAGAATTCACACCTGCGCTTTATTTTCACAAAACCTGATTGGACCTCATTGAGAAAGCAATTACAGATGGTTCTCAACCAGAATAACAACATTAAGAAAGCATTTGCTGGCTTTATTGCTAAGTGGCGCTATAACTATAGACTATTGACTTAGTTCATTTTCCCAAGGATGAATGAGCTGCAGCTCCTTTAGAGCTGCACGTAGTAACAGATAAAATCAAGTGAAACATTGTAATTAAACGAATTCATAATCACAGTACAAAAATTACAGTACAAATTTAGAATTTTAATTAAATATAGCCCTTTCTTATTTTCATCGAATTTAAGCAAAGTAAATGGTAACACAGTGAGCCTTTAGATTTTAACATGTGTAACAATAGCGTAGCCAGAAAACAGACTCTGGGTGTGCATCAGAAAAAGTGGGTGTGCCACAGTTATTGTCAGATTAATGTGCAAAAACTATAAAATAAAACTATATAAGGTACATAACCTTAATAAGACTCTACAGTGGAACCTTGGATTACAAACATAATTAGTTCTGGAAGCAGGCTCATATGTCAAAACACTCGTAAATCAAAGCGAATGTCCCTATAAGAAATAATGGAAACTCAAATTATTTGTATAAATACATAAAAATAATTCATACAAAATATAAAGTAAAAATAAAACAAATTAACCTGCACCTTACCTTTGAAAAAAGTAAAAATAAATCCCTACAGATAAGTGTTTTCGTTAGTGTTTGTGTGCGCACAGCGTGTGTATGCGTGTGTGTGTGTTTGCATGCGCAGGCGCTGTGTGTGTGTTTGGGTATGTATGGGATGTAATAAGATCCCCCTCTCAAACAAACACACACACTCTCTGATCAATGCGTCACAGTCTCAACTTTATTTTAAAATACAGTGGTGTGAAAAACTATTTGCCCCCTCCTGATTTTTTATTCTTTTGCATGTTTGTCACACAAAATGTTTCTGATCATCAAACACATTTAACTATTAGTCAAAGATAACACAAGTAAACACAAAATGCAGTTTTTAAATGAGGGGTTTTATTATTTAGGGAGAAAAAAAATCCAAACCTACATGGCCCTGTGTGAAAAAGTAATTGCCCCCTGAACCTAATAACTGGTTGGGCCACCCTTAGCAGCAATAACTGCAATCAAGCATTTGCGATAACTTGCAACGAGCTCTGGAGGAATTTTGGCCCACTCATCTTTTCAGAATTGTTGTAATTCAGCTTTATTTGAGGGTTTTCTAGCATGAACCGCCTTTTTAAGGTCATGCCACAACATCTCAATAGGATTCCAAAGTCTTCATTTTGTTTTTCTTCAGCCATTCAGAGGTGGATTTGCTGGTGTGTTTTGGGTCATTGTCCTGCTGCAGCACCCAAGATCTCTTCAGCTTGAGTTGACGAACAGATGGCCGGACATTCTCCTTCAGGATTTTTTGGTAGACAATAGAATTCATGGTTCCATCTATCACAGCAAGCCTTCCAGGTCCTGAAGCAGCAAAACCTATTTTACTGTTGGTATGATGTTCTTTTTCTGAAATGCTGTGTTACTTTTACGCCAGATGTAACGGGACACGCACCTTCCAAAAAGTTCAACTTTTGTCTCGTCGGTCCACAAGGTATTTTCCCAAAAGTCTTGGCAATCATTGAGATGTTTTTTAGCAAAATTGAGACGAGACTTAATGTTCTTTTTGCTTAAAAGTGGTTTGCGCCTTGGAAATCTGCCATGCAGGCCGTTTTTGCCCAGTCTCTTTCTTATGGTGGAGTCGTGAACACTGACCTCAATTGAGGCAAGTGAGGCCTGCAGTTCTTTAGATGTTGTCCTGGGGTCTTTTGTGGCCTCTCGGATGAGTTGTCTCTGCGCTCTTGGGGTAATTTTGGTCGGCCGGCCACTCCGGGGAAGGTTCACCACTGTTCCATGTTTTTGCCATTTGTGGATAATGGCTCTCACTGTGGTTCGCTGGAGTCCCAAAGCTTTAGAAATGGCTTTATAACCTTTACCAGACTGATAGATCTCAATTACTTTTGTTCTCATTTGTTCCTGAATTTCTTTGGATCTTGGCATGATGTCTAGCTTTTGAGGTGCTTTTGGTCTACTTCTCTGTGTCAGGTAGCTCCTATTCAAGTGATTTCTTGATTGAAACAGGTGTGGCAGTAATCAGGCCTGGGGGTGACTACAGAAATTGAACTCAGGTGTGATAAACCCAGAGGTGTCAAGTAACGAAGTACAAATACTTCGTTACCTTACTTAAGTAGAAATTTTGGGTATCTATACTTTACTGGAGTAATTATTTTTCAGGCGACTTTTTACTTCTACTCCTTACATTTTTAAGCAAGTATCTGTACTTTCTACTCCTTACATTTTAAAAATAGCCTCGTTACTCTATTTTTATGATCAGAACGCGCAACCCCCCGGTCGCATGATAAGAACGTGCACAACGCCCCAAACCCCCCCCCTCGCATGATCAGGAAGCGAGACCTTAATGCTTTTGTCGCCCCTCACGGTACTTTTACTTTTATACTTTAAGTAGTTTTGAAACCAGTACTTTTAAACTTTTACTTAAGTAAAAAGCTTGGGTTGATACTTCAACTTCTAAAGAAGTATTTTTGAACCCTAGTATCTATACTTCTACTCAAGTAATGAATGTGAATACTTTTGACACCAATGGATAAACCACAGTTAAGTTATTTTTTAACAAGGGGGGGCAATCACTTTTTCACACAGGGCCATGTAGATTTGGAGTTTTTTTTCTCCCTTAATAACGTAAACCTTCATTTAAAAACTGCATTTTGTGTTCAATTAAGTTATCTTTGACTAATAGTTAACGGTTTTTGATGAGCAGAAACATTTAAGTGTGACAAACATGCAAAAGAATAAGAAACCAGGAAGGGGGCAAATAGTTTTTCACACCACTGTAAGTGTTGTTCAGAAATATTAGTAATGTTTGTAATGGGGACAGTTTTTACCTTTACACACTGGCAACGTCCAAGTTCCATCTTCACACCGTGCAGTGTCTGTTCCTTCAAACTTATAGCCTCTGTTACATCTGAATGTAACAGTGTCTCCGTGATTATAGGAGAATTTAAATCCCTCTGCTGTTCGGGCGTTGGCCACATGTGGCAGGTTACATTGTACATTAACTAGAACAAAGAACAAAACATTTATACATGTGTGTGTGTGGCTTCACTTTTGTATTTATTTAATGACATGTGTACTCCTGAGTGTAGGGGATTAAACACACAAATACACTCTTATTCTATTGCACACATCACGATTATGATAAACAAATCATTAGATTCATTAGGTTCAAACACAGGGACTGACTGCAGCTACAGATGGGGTATTTAAAAATTCGTGTTTTTTTCTGCAGCATGACGCAATTCTTCCCGCTGAATGCCGCACTATTCTGGGAGTTCACGCCTTGCAATTTACATCCAAGTGTTGTACTTCACAGAATTCCCACCAGGTAGCACATGTAAAAACTCTACCAGAGCACATTATATGTATAATAATTCTGTAAGTCTGCAATGTACAGTATAGTCTATATGCACATGTAACTTAGTGATTGTGTGAAAACAGTCACAATAAATTCTCAACAAATAGACACAGTGCTTATAAGAACTGTGTCAATTTGTTTAGAATTTTACACCAAGTTTCTTCTTTGGGTTCTGCCAAAGTTGTGTGCATTTTCGGAAGCAGAGCCACGCATGAAGTCATGCGCGAAGTCACGGGTAATTTTTAAAAATCTATCTATCTATCTATCTATCTATCTATCTATCTCTCTCTCTCTCTCTCTCTCTCTCTCTCTCTCTCTCTCTCTCTCTATATATATATATATATATATATATATATATATATATATATATATATATATATATATATATATATATATATTTGGCTGAACCCAAAGAAGAAACTTGGTGTAAAATGATGTAAAATTCAAACTTCACCCGTGACTTTGTGCACAGCTCTGCTTCCAAAAAAGCATGTGACTTTGGCCGAACCCGAAGAAGTACAGTACTTAAAGAACTTGGTGTAAAATTCCAACTTCACCAGGTGCTTTTCAAGACAGTGAAGGACAACGTTGAATAGACATTTTTTATTTGCTATTCCAAAACTGTTGCAGTAAATCCTAAGTCTGTTTTATGTGACGGACTGATGTGAAATAAATCAAATATCTATATATAATATTGTTGGTGGCATTAATGTTGGCAAACAGCGTTTAACCCTATCTCTGGAGGAAAATGTTGTGTGAGGACAGGTGAATGCAGCGAAACTTTACTCAAAAGGAAAACCGATTACTCCCTCATGATATTTTGTAAACTGTATTTATAGTAAAGAACTGAACAGATGTAAATCTATCAATCTATCTATAAACATACACTTTGATCTCCGTTTCTCACTCTGCGGTGCTGCTGTCTGCTGAGCCGACTGAAAAATGCGCAGAAAGACGTGAAGGAGCAGCCGTCATTTCAAATGTTAAGGGGAAAGAGACGATAATAAATTTGAGTTTATGGAGCTAATTGCAAAACTTTTAAGGGTTAAGCATAAATTAAGGGGGACTAAAGCCTAAAAAGGCGGCACGGTGGTGTAGTGGTTAGCACTGTCGCCTTGCACCTCCAGGGTCTGGGTTCGATTCCCCGGCCAGGCTCGATTCCCGTCTCTGTGTGCATGGAGTTTGCATGTTCTCCCCGTGCTTGGTGGGTTTCCTCCGGGTTCTCCGGTTTCCTCCCACAGTCCAAAGATATGCAGGTTAGGCTAAATGGCGTTCCCAAATTGCCCGTAGTGTGTGAATGGATGGGTGAATGTGTGTGTGTGTGTGCCCTGCGATGGATTGGCACCCTGTCCAGGGTGTACCCTGCCTTGTGCCCGAAAGCCTCCTGGGATAGGCTCCAGGCCCCCCGCGACCCTGATCACAGGATAAAGCGGTATAGAAGATGAATGAATGAATGAATGAATAAAGCCTAAAAATGGCCTAACAAAGCCCATGTACCTCATTTCCAAAATGAGTCGGCAATAGGAGAGAAGTTTTGTTAATGCAATACAGTGGTGTGAAAAACTATTTGCCCCCCTCCTGATTTCTTATTCTTTTGCATGCTTGTCACACAAAATGTTTCTGATCATCAAACACATTTAACTATTAGTCAAAGATAACACAAGTAAACACAAAATGCAGTTTTTAAATGAGGGGTTTTATTATTTAGGGAGAAAAAAAATCCAAACCTACATGGCCCTGTGTGAAAAAGTAATTGCCCCCTGAACCTAATAACTGGTTGGGCCACCCTTAGCAGCAATAACTGCAATCAAGCGTTTGCGATAACTTGCAACGAGTCTTTTACAGCGCTCTGGAGGAATTTTGGCCCACTCATCTTTGCAGAATTGTTGCAATTCAGCTTTATTTGAGGGTTTTCTAGCATGAACTGCCTTTTTAAGGTCATTCCACAACATCTCAATAGGATTCAGGTCAGGACTTTGACTAGGCCACTCCAAAGTCTTCATTTTGTTTTTCTTCAGCCATTCAGAGGTGGATTTGTTGGTGTGTTTTGGGTCATTGTCCTGCTGCAGCACCCAAGATCGCTTCAGCTTGAGTTGACGAACAGATGGCCGGACATTCTCCTTCAGGATTTTTTGGTAGACAGTAGAATTCATGGTTCCATCTATCACAGCAAGCCTTCCAGGTCCTGAAGCAGCAAAACAACCCCAGACCATCACACTACCACCACCATATTTTACTGTTGGTATGATGTTCTTTTTCTGAAATGCTGTGTTACTTTTACGCCAGATGTAACGGGACACGCACCTTCCAAAAAGTTAAACTTTTGTCTCGTCGGTCCACAAGGTATTTTCCCAAAAGTCTTGGCAATCATTGAGATGTTTTTTAGCAAAATTGAGACGAGCCTTAATGTTCTTTTTGCTTAAAAGTGGTTTGCGCCTTGGAAATCTGCCATGCAGGCCATTTTTGCCCAGTCTCTTTCTTATGGTCGAGTCGTGAACACTGACCTTAATTGAGGCAAGTGAGGCCTGCAGTTCTTTAGATGTTGTCCTGTGGTCTTTTGTGGCCTCTCGGATGAGTTGTCTCTGCGCTCTTGGGGTAATTTTGGTCAGTCGGCCACTCCTGGGAAGGTTCACCACTGTTCCATGTTTTTGCTATTTGTGGATAATGGCTCTCACTGTGGTTCGCTGGAGTCCCAAAGCTTTAGAAATGGCTTTATAACCTTTCCCAGACTGATAGATCTCAATTACTTTTGTTCCTGAATTTCTTTGGTTCTTGGCATGATGTCTAGCTTTTGAGGTGCTTTTGGTCTACTTCTCTGTGTCAGGTAGCTCCTATTTAAGTGATTTCTTGATTGAAACAGGTGTGGCAGTAATCAGGCCTGGGGGTGACTACAGAAATTGAACTCAGGTGTGATAAACCACAGTTAAGTTATTTTTTAACAAGGGGGGCAATCACTTTTTCACACAGGGCCATGTAGATTTTGAGTTTTTTTTCTCCCTTAATAACATAAACCTTCATTTAAAAACTGCATTTTGTGTTCAATTATCTTATCTTTGGCTAATAGTTAACAGTTTTTGATGAGCAAAAACATTTAAGTGTGACAAACATGCAAAAGAATAAGAAATGAGGAAGGGGGCAAATAGTTTTTCACACCACTGTATATTTATATATTAATGCTATATACAGAGGTGGAAAGAGTAATAAAATTTTGTACTTAAGTAAAAGTACTGTTACTTTAGTGAACTTTTACTGAAGTACAAGTAAAGTTACCCTTATAAAAATCTACTCAAGTAAAAATAAAAAGTAGCTCATTAAAAATTTACTCTTTAAAATGTACAATTTACTGAGTTACTTTTTTTTAAACAGCGGGGTGGGATGGAGGATGGAACACACTCACATAATAAATCTGTTCCCTTTGTTGTGCTTGAAATCAAAGTGGTCATTTAAATATGACCAGGGGTTTGCTTCATAAGAATTTGTTGGCATTTCACTTTCAGCTGTGTCTGCATCACTGGCATCAGTTTTGTCCGTCTCCATCGTTCTTGTGAATTTAGTGTTTGTTCTCCATCAATCAAGTAGTGGTTTCGGGGTGCAGTTTTTCCTTTCCTACCTTTCCCGTTGTATTATTTGTATTAAATTTCATTTTCATTCATTTATTTTTTACTCAGTATTGAATCTGATTTAAAATGTAGTGAACTATAATACTTTAAACAAAACGTACATGAGTAAAAGTAAAATTACAGATTTTAAAAACTAGAAATAGTATAGGTAGAAATACCCAAAAAATCTACTCAATTACAGTAATGTGAGCAAATGTAATTGATTACTTTCCACCTCTGGCTATATTTATACAGTGGTGTGAAAAACTATTTGCCCCCTTCCTCATTTCTTATTCTTTTGCATGTTTGTCACACTTAAATGTTTTTGCTCATCAAAAACTGTTAACTATTAGCCAAAGATAAGATAATTGAACACAAAATGCAGTTTTTAAATGAAGGTTTATGTTATTAAGGGAGAAAAAAAACTCAAAATCTACATGGCCCTGTGTGAAAAAGTGATTGCCCCCCTTGTTAAAAAATAACTTAACTGTGGTTTATCACACCTGAGTTCAATTTCTGTAGTCACCCCCAGGCCTGATTACTGCCACACCTGTTTCAATCAAGAAATCACTTAAATAGGAGCTACCTGACACAGAGAAGTAGACCAAAAGCACCTCAAAAGCTAGACATCATGCCAAGAACCAAAGAAATTCAGGAACAAAAGTAATTGAGATCTATCAGTCTGGGAAAGGTTATAAAGCCATTTCTAAAGCTTTGGGACTCCAGCGAACCACAGTGAGAGCCATTATCCACAAATAGCAAAAACATGGAACAGTGGTGAACCTTCCCAGGAGTGGCCGACTGACCAAAATTACCCCAAGAGCGCAGAGACAACTCATCCGAGAGGCCACAAAAGACCACAGGACAACATCTAAAGAACTGCAGGCCTCACTTGCCTCAATTAAGGTCAGTGTTCACGACTCGACCATAAGAAAGAGACTGGGCAAAAATGGCCTGCATGGCAGATTTCCAAGGCGCAAACCACTTTTAAGCAAAAAGAACATTAAGGCTCGTCTCAATTTTGCTAAAAAACATCTCAATGATTGCCAAGACTTTTGGGAAAATACCTTGTGGACCGACGAGACAAAAGTTTAACTTTTTGGAAGGTGCGTGTCCCGTTACATCTGGCGTAAAAGTAACACAGCATTTCAGAAAAAGAACATCATACCAACAGTAAAATATGGTGGTGGTAGTGTGATGGTCTGGGGTTGTTTTGCTGCTTCAGGACCTGGAAGGCTTGCTGTGATAGATGGAACCATGAATTCTACTGTCTACCAAAAAATCCTGAAGGAGAATGTCCGGCCATCTGTTCGTCAACTCAAGCTGAAGCGATCTTGGGTGCTGCAGCAGGACAATGACCCAAAACACACCAACAAATCCACCTCTGAATGGCTGAAGAAAAACAAAATGAAGACTTTGGAGTGGCCTAGTCAAAGTCCTGACCTGAATCCTATTGAGATGTTGTGGAATGACCTTAAAAAGGCAGTTCATGCTAGAAAACCCTCAAATAAAGCTGAATTGCAACAATTCTGCAAAGATGAGTGGGCCAAAATTCCTCCAGAGCGCTGTAAAAGACTCGTTGCAAGTTATCGCAAACGCTTGATTGCAGTTATTGCTGCTAAGGGTGGCCCAACCAGTTATTAGGTTCAGGGGGCAATTACTTTTTCACACAGGGCCATGTAGGTTTGGATTTTTTTTCTCCCTAAATAATAAAACCCCTCATTTAAAAACTGCATTTTGTGTTTACTTGTGTTATCTTTGACTAATAGTTAAATGTGTTTGATGATCAGAAACATTTTGTGTGACAAGCATGCAAAAGAATAAGAAATCAGGAGGGGGGCAAATAGTTTTTCACACCACTGTATATATACATACGTATATAAAAGAGCCATTTTGACTCGAAAATATCGCAGTTGGAGCCTCAAAACCATTTTGACATCGCTGCCGGGGGTGGTGTTAGTGGTGGGGGTTCATCGAAATGAATTGTTGGGGGTTGGGGTGGTGGTTGTGGATTCAGTGAAAAAATTTGTTGACAATGGAGGGGGGGAGGGGGATTTTGAGCGCAAAAATTAACACGTTTTATTTTCAACTTACAATCAGCCTAAAAATATATCACCATAGGAGCACGGCCACATAAAAGAGCCACATGCGGCTTGGTTGGCGACCTCCTATCTAGGCTATATATTTAAATATATGCATATATATTAAAGGAAAGATTGACACAAACATAATAAAACTTGACCCAGATCCAACCTAGTGTTTTTTCAAACTAAGGTGTATAAAGTCTGCTGTTCCGCACGCACCCGACTTTGCAACCAATCTGAAGCGCTGCTATTTTAATGTTATGACTTTTAATAGCTTTTGTTTTCTGTCACATTTTCACAATAAAACCTCACAATATAAAGTTATGATATTGAAAACTGAAAATATTACAGTAAATATGATTTCCACACGTTTACTTTAGTTGCTTGTTTTAATCTGCGACAGAGAACTGCCACCTGAAACTGCGCCTGAAACATGACTGTCACCTACTGGTCTCGTGTTTCCTGCGACATCGCGTCTCTTGAAATCTCGCGCATTGCCGCGAGTCGCCATGAGATTCCTGTCCCTCTGACGCACATTTTTTATTGCCCCATCTGTAGTCAGTAAAGTGAAGACACCGCTCACTGGTGCTGTTTGCTAGCAACTGATTTTTGATTTAACACAGAGTGAAACAGTTAAGAAGTTACCCCTCAACACTTTTGAATTCTGGATTCTGATTAGTCAGGAGGTGTTGATTGATTATCTTTATACAACAGTTAGTTCTGAGCAATCTGATTGGCCAAGAGACTTTCCACAAGTGCTGATATAGAGCATAACATCACTGGGGACGTTTGACTATGTGTATCACTCTACTACCGCGGTGTTGTACAGTGGTTAGTTACACTGTTGGATGAGAGTAGGTCTGGACGGTCTGCAGTACTGAGGAGAGAGTAGCTGCCTGACAAAACTCACATTCACAACCAGTCACAGAAGCACTTTCAGCAAGAAAACACATCTGATAATGTTATGCCATCTTAAACAACACACTGTTTACTTAATAATTTGTTCTAAAGAAAAGTCTAAAGTCTAAAGAAAAACCACTGGCTCAGTTGTGATCACGTGATGCTCGACGTCAAAACAAGATAGTCATATAACCAATACTTGCTTGTTTTTCAAGTCAAAATGTATTAAAAATCTTTGCTCGTCTTGCGGAACACTCGCAAACCACGTTACTCACAACCCGAGGTTTCAGTGTATAACAAATCAATAAAATAATTATAAATATATCAGCAGTATCTGATATTTATATTTTTATGGGTTAAAAAACAGATAGGCTATCTGGTATAGTTAGTTTTTATAAAGTTTTAGATAGTTAAAACAAGTGATTTGAGCTTGAGTTTTTATGCATACAGTCATTGTATATATTGAGCTAAAGTATCGCACCGTTAGCATTACCATTCTGGTGAAGTTGTGTGGTGTTGGAAACCGGTCTGATGTGATTTTCATCCCAGTTTTTCATAATAAACATCTACATCACACCAACATGTAACAAATATGTTTGGTGTTAATAAAATCAGATTATTGAGCACTCCGTCCAATCACACAATATTGTAAAAGTGAAACAACTGCGGTTTATGTCATTGTAATACGGATTCTGCCTGTTTGTGCCACAGTCCTCCACTAGGGGCGATCAACAAATCCTCAGAATCCACCAAATCCTTGAATTCATGAACACTTACTGAGTCTCCCATATCTGGCTGTTTCACTCTGCGCTCGAGTCCAGTGGATCCGCCGAGTCCCACGGGTTAGATGAATCAGACAAATTAGTTCCTGCTATTTTGAGCCTCTCAGGTTTCTGACCATGCAGGAAGTTTTCTAAACAACACAGTCAGCCACTTGTTCCTACAGTTACAAACTAAAGAACTACTTAGAACACCTGAATGGTGTAATTATCAGTTTATATTTGTGTATGTTGTTTTTAGCAACAAGATAACTTGTGACTCAACTGATCCGAGTAAATAAAGAGAAGGATTTGTGATTTGTGAGTCATATAAAGGATCTGGTTATATAACCTGTATGAATCTGGATTCGCTCATCTCTACTCAGAACAACACTGAGACTCCAACAGAGAACAGAGGAGGAGAATCCAGCTGTTACCATGGGTAAGTTAGTAAGTCTTATATACTCCTTCTTCTGATAATATAAAACTAATATTATTTTATTTTTCCTCTTTTTCTCATAAGCTTTTGCAAGTTTATGTGAAACATTGTAATTTAATGTCACTTACATAGTTTAGGGTAGCATGTAGATAATACTGCTAAATCATGCTAACATACTGCCTTAGCTTAGCACAAACAGGTTAGCTTACGGTGGCTTATGTAGATTATAGATGGATGTCAGTATCACGTGTGTTGTAAATGTTTATAATGTATTTCAACCCATTTTGGATAGCTTTAGCTTACAGTAGATGTTTGGTTCAGTTTTTGGTTAGTTTATGACACTGCTATCAATAATGTTTTAATTGTAAATCGTAATGCAAAAAGTATAAATTGTTGTATAACATTACAAAAGCTTGTGTTGTCTTTATGCATGGTAAATAGGGATTGGTCATAATATACAGTAATTTTATTGTGTTATCATGCTTATGTTGATTTTCTTTTTTTTTATAAACAGTTGTGACAGTGAAAATGATCAGCCATCAGCAGGCAAGATACAGACAGAAAATCTCCATGTCAAGGAAAACACAGACTCTGCGATTCCTGCCTGCATGGGAACCTGGACCACGACTGGGGTCTGGATTCAGGATGGATCTCTTGTATTTTTTTTAAAGCAGTTGGCCTCACAATCATCTGTGACTGTGTAGAACCAGCACATGGACTGACCTCAGATGCCAGAAATGTTGCCACTGCTGGTCACAGGGTCTGTGTGCATTGCAAATCAGTTTATGGTAAGCAGCAAAAAACACCATGGAAATGCCAGGTATGCAATGTTCACTTGTGTCTTGAGTTAAACTTGAACTGCTTTTCGAGAGAGTCACAAAGATGTATGACTGTGTATAGGGTTTAAAAGTGGCCTTTTACAAACCAAACACCCTTTCTTCGTCATGCACTGTTCCTGTTCGCACTGTTTTACTCTGAATGTCTGTTTGCATGGCCATATTTACAGGATGCCATAAATGTGCCTCCTGTGTATAAGATCATCTGTGTCCCTCTTCCCTCAATCCTGGACATTTACATTGCACTAGGTGAAAGAGGTGACATTTATATGTTTATAAGTAAGGTTACATTTATATGTTTATAAGGAGGAAAAATCCACAAATGTCAGGACGTCAGAACTTCTTCAGGGCTCATAAACCTGCAGATCCCTAAATAATGAGTGAGGGCCAAACTCACTCATTTACAGTACACTACTGTGGTGTGAAAGTAACTGTGTGAATGTGTCCCTGAGAGGTTGGTCTCATGTTTTGTTTTTGTTATTAATTGTTTTTATCCATTCTTGTTTCCTGTTCATTGTAAAAATATCATATTGTTACAAATGTGCATATTGTACATATTCTTACATATTACACATTGTTAATACTGTTTGTATTGTCCAATAAAGCTGATTTTATACTGATTCTGTTTTATATTGTATGACCATCTTGCATGTATTCTGGCTTTTATACCAGACCAAAATTTGATGGGGTGGTGAACGGCATACCATCAATTGTTGGTATGCTGGGAGGCATGGGCTGCATATGTTGTGTTTTGGTGCTGGTATGCTGGTGACCAGCATTATAGTGCCATGATGCTGGTATGCTGGTCATCTTGCTGATACTGGTCCCCAGCATCCCAGCACCAAAACACAACACATGCTGGTATAATTTCTGGTCAAGCTGATCACCAGCTATGCTAGTATAAATATTTAATATTTGTAACTGTGCTGTTTTTTCAGTACGGGACTATATATCCATCATGATTGTTTGAGGCAAAATATAAACCTTATACTTTATATAAAATAAGTGTTATTCAGAAATATTAGTAATGTTTGTAATGGGGACAGTTTTTACCTTTACACACTGGCAGCTTCCAAGTTCCATCTTCACACAGTGCAGTGTCTGTTCCTTCAAACTCATAGTCTCTGTTACATGTGAATCTAACAGTGTCTCCGTGATTATAGACGTTTTTAAATCCCTCTGTTGTTCGGGCGTTGGCCACATATGGCTGCTTAGTACATTTTACTTCAACTAGAACAAAGAACAGAACATTTATACATGTGTGTGTGTGACTTCACTTTTGTATTTATTTAATAATGTGTGTACTCCTGACTGTAGGGGATTAAACACACAAATACAATCTTATTCTATTGCACACGTCATCATTATGCTAAACAAATCACTAGATTCATTAGGTTCAGACAGAGGGACTGACTGCAGCTAGTCTGTAAAGTGTAGACACCGCTCACTGGTGCTGTTTGCTAGCAACTGGGTTTTGATTTAACTCAGAGTGAAACAGTTAAGAAGTTACACCTCAGCACTGTTGAATTCTGGATTCTGATTGGTCAGCAGTGGTGTCAAAAGTATTCACATTCATTACTTGAGTAGAAGTATAGATACTAGGGTTTAAAAAGACTTCTTTAGAAGTTGAAGTATCAACTCAAGCTTTTTACTCAAGTAAAAGTATAAAAGTTCTAGTTTCAAAACTACTTAAAGTATAAAAGTAAAAGTAACGTGAGGGGGAAAAAGCATCACAGCCCTATATAATGCACTAACACGCCATAAAAAAAAAGAAAAATGTGTTGTTGTTTTTTTTGTTGTATTTTTTTAACGGCCATAGTGATTTGGGATACTGTACAGTATATGGCAATTGAAAAAGAATGCATTTTAGTACAATGCAAATACATTAAAGAACCCTATATGTGTACTACTGCGCATTAACATGTTTTATGGAGAAGAAGATATGATAACTAGTTGCCTATAAGTATTTTCATGGTGAAAAAAGTAAAACTTCAGAGGCATGTCATCAGTAACCTTTATTGGAATGTAAATGTACATCCAAGCTTAGCTGCAGGAATCTGTGAGGGCAACATACAAGAAAATTAGTGTACCCAGGGCAGGCTTAGTAACAATTACCCTTGTATGGTTGTCTACAATAAACATTAGTGCTGTCAGAATGAATGATTAATCCAAGTTATATAAATATATATTATGAAAAATATGAAATATGAAAATATGAATATGAAAAAAAAAAATATATATATATATATATATAGATATCACGGACATCTTCGTCTACTTATCACACCCTTATCAACCAAAAATGCTATTTTATTCAAACGTCCTTGCTGGAGTGTGTGACGTGACGTCATGTGCAGGTGCAATGGATCGCGTACCAACCAATAGGGTTTCGGAGTGGTATGTTTTTACTTCTCATCCAACCACAATCAAATTCGCTCCATCCGGATGGCGCGATTTATCAGGATGTTTTTTTGTTTGTTTGTTTTTTGAATGACAAGTTGAAATAAAATAGGAGTAACGAGGCTATTTTTAAAATGTAAGGAGTAGAAAGTACAGATAATTGCATGAAAATGTAAGGAGTAGAAGTAAAAAGTGGGCTGAAAAATAATTACTCCAGTAAAGTATAGATACCCAAAATTTCTACTTAAGTAAGGTAACGAAGTATTTGTACTTCGTTACTTGACACCTCTGTTGGTCAGGAGGTGTTAATTGATTATCTTTATACAACAGTTAGTTCTGAGCAATCTGATTGTCCGAGAGACTTTCCACGAGTGCTGATATAGAGCATAACATCACTGAGAACGTTTGACCATGTGTATCACTCTACTACCCCGTTGTTGTACAGTGGGTAATGACACTAACTGTGAGTCACAGCGTGGGTGAGAGTAGGTCTAAATTGCATATGACCGCTGTGATATACTGGGAGAACTGGAGTACCGCAATGTCCATATGACACCAGTATGCTAACTGACAGCGGCGGGAGATTTAACTGTAGAGCGAGCAGCTTAGGATGGCAACTAGGTCACCATGTAAAGGGAAAAAAATACATCTACAGAAATATAACTCAGATTCAGAGACGGCGAGCTCATGGCTTAAGAATCTGTTTCTCATCATTGTTGCAGTCACAATTTTACTATGGTACAGTTTGCTCATTCAGATGGTTTGTGTGTATACTGTAGGTGTGTGATATTTTAATGACAATATTTTTAATAATTAAATATTAAACATAAATAGGTTGAGAAAAACAAATGTATGTATGTCTGAGATTTCTTTTAGCATTCAATTTAACTAAAAAACAGACTTTTTGTACACTGTGCTTAATAGAAACCTGGATTAAACAGAACTAATATGTAGACTTAAATGAAGCTAGTCCTCCTGGATACAGTTACATACATCAGCCTTGGCTAACTGGTAGAGGAGGAGGATACACTGTTATTAATGATGATAATCTGAACATCATATAACAACATGGATAGAAATGTAATGTATTTAAAGTTCTCTATTCTAACATACAGTAAACATAGTCTGCTAATTATTATTTACTGACCCCCAGGGCTGTACTGTGAATTTGTGGATTTCCTCTCAAATCTGGCCATTTCTTTAGACAAAGCATTAATTGCTAGAGACTGTAATATAAATTTTGATAATCCAGAAGACCCTCTAATAACAGCATTTATGTTCTTTCTGGACTCAGTAGGGGTAAGTCAGTGCATAGCAATCATACAGCAGGTCAGTCTAGATTTAATACTAACCTTCAGATGAAATATCGAAAATATAGGGACATTTCACCAGTCTGAAGTTATCTCAGATCACTTTAAGTCATTTAAATGTGTTTATTATCTTCTAAAGTTTTTGACAATGATTGGATCACCATCTGATCCCACAGAACTCGATCATGTGACTGAATGTTTGGAGTCAACATTACATCAATTAGATAATGTTGCTCCAGTTAAAATATAAATAATTAGTGAGAAAAAAAAATAGCACCCTAGTATAATGATCACACATTCACATTAAAACAGATTGCTCAAAAACTAGAATGTAAAATGCATGAAACTAAATTGGTAGTATTTCAAACACCATGCAAAGAGAACATACTGAGATATAAAAAGCTCTTAATGCTGCTTGATCATCATATCACTCCACTCTTATAGAAGATAGCAAAAAAAAATCCTAGATATTTATTTGTATGCGATTAAAGAATTTTACTGTGCTGTAATGTATAAGTGTATAAGAATGAACTTAACTTCTTTAATTCTCTAGTGAAATTAGCTAGCGATAAAACCACCACAGAAATATACATAACAATATCATGTAGTAGTGAGAATGTCATTAATGTTTTTTCTATGACAAACTTAAAAATATTAGGCAAATTCAGGCTTTAACCAGATAATTTAATAAAGAATGATGTAGGTGATAATCTATAATTCACTTATCTCTTTATCAAAGATAATACCAGAAATAACTGAACCCCTTAAAATATATACTGTATATTTTTTATATCAGCAATAACTATGCACTTAAATATTTTAAACTAACAGTTATTAAACATCTAATTAAGGAACCTATATGGCGTTATATTCCAAGACAGAAGCCGGGGGAAGTGCTGAGTGCAAGCATGTTGTGGAGCATGAGGGACTCCAACCCGTGATGGTGTGCTTGTTCCAGTCGATCTGGGGACCATGGAGGGCTAGCCAGGGAAGTCCGAGGACCAAAGCGGCGCGTGATTTGTTCATGATGAAGAGGCAGATCTCCTCAGAGTGATTACCTGACGTCCTTAAAGTTAGAGGAGGGGTCCTACGAGTGATGGGTGGAAGCCGGCCTGAACGGCTAGCGGAGGGTCCAGCGATATACAAGGAATCCTTAATGTCTTGACAGTGGAGGCGCTGATCAGGTTCCGATTGGAGCCGGAGTCAATGAGCACTTGAATAGAGTGGGCCTGGCCGCCGATGATTAGGTTTACGGGCAGTAAAGGACGTGGTGGTGGAGAAGGAATCTCTAGTGCCCCCAATCTGACCAGAGGCCGCCTCCCTTTTACTGGACACTCTTTAAGCCTGTGTCCTGAAGCTCCACAGTAAAAACAAGCCCCTTGTAGACGGCGTTGGCGTCTCTCCTCATCTGAGACGTGAATCTTGCCTACAGTAGCTGCATGGGCTCCTCTCGATTAGTCTGCTTCGGAGTAAGGGACACAGGGTCTGATCTGGGTTGGGGAGATCTCCTGGCGGGAACACGTCCCTGGATGTCTGTCTTAAACGGAGACGTGAGTCGATCCGCCCGCCGAGATCCATGAACTCATGGAGGTCCGTGGGAAGTTCACGAGAGGTGAGCTCATCCTTGAGAGCTTCGGACAATCCCTCCAGAAAAAACGTCCACTAGGGCTCTGTCATTCCACCCACTAGAGGCGGCTAGGGTACGGAACTCAATGGCGTAGTCGTAGGCAGAGTGGGATCCGCCGTTATCTGACAAAGTCTCAATAACCTAGTTCCGGCCTCCTTGCCGACAAATGAGCGATCAAAAACCCGCTTCATCTCCCTGGAGAAGTCCTCGAAGTTCTTGCAGCATGGGTCGTGAGCCTCCCAGAGGGCCGTGCTCCACTCCCTGGCTCTCCCGGTTAGTAGCGTGATGACGTAGGCCACCCGAGAACGTTCTGACGAGAAGGAGGAAGCTTGTAGCTCGAAAATCAGTGAGCATTGCGAGAGAAATGACCTACAAGTACCTGGTTCTCCCCAGTAAGTGGGGGGGGGGGGGCTGGTAGGCATGGCTCTCGCGGAGTTCCGAAGCTTGAGGTCTGAGCTGTAGGCACCTGGAGAAGCTGCACTTGTGAAACGACATCAGCTAGAGCCCGTGTTGTGGCGATGAGTTCCTCTTGGTGTTTATTGAGGAGCACACCTTGGCCCTCCAGTGCCTGTCTCACCCAGTTTAAACCTGCTGGATCCATAGTGATGGCTGGATTATTCTGTCGCGTGCGCACGTGTAACAGAATCAACACGCCAGGTTTAAACTAATACTGTACCTGTATATTCTAATACTAATGTCTGTCTGTGTTCACACACCAGGTTTAAACTAATACTGTACCTGTAGATTCTAATACTAATGTCTGTCTGTGTTCACACACCAGGTTTAAACTAATACTGTACCTGTAGATTCTAATACTAATGTCTGTCTGTGTTCACACACCAGGTTTAAATTAATAATGTACCTGTAGATTCTAATACTAATGTCTGTCTGTGTTCAGACAACAGTTTATATTTTAGTTTGTGTTTTTGTAAGACAACCTGACTTTTGTTGAACACAAATAAACTATAGTAGTGCTTTTTTGTAACCTTGTGCAAATTAAAACTGTTGAACTCATTAATAAAATCTCCCTCATAATTACTGATGTAATGTGTTTCAAAAACATGTTATAGTGTAGAAAATACATTTAGTATTTGTAAATTATCCTAAACACTTAATGTACTGGTAACACATTTGCAATACAGTATTATAGAAGGTTGTATGTACTGTATGATACAATAAAGTATATTTGTATTAACCACAAAGTGTACTTTTTTAGTATTTGTAATTGGCCAGAAGTATAAGAGCATGTTACTGCTGCAATAAGAATATACTCATAATATATTAATCATGTATTTGTAATACAGTAAAAATAGCTGTAATGTACGTATAATACATTAAATATATACTTAAATTGTATTAATTACTATCAGGTATGTACGTTAGTACACACACAGCCATATACTTTAAGTGTACTAAGTATACTTAAAGTTGTTCCACTTTAGCACACAAAAGTATACTTAATACACTTAAAATTGTGCTTTTGTACAATTTAATTACAACTTAAATACACTTAGTACAAAATTTGTTGTTCCAAAATAGCAAACTTCAAGTATACTAGTCATTAGTCTGCTGCAAGTACATTTAAGTATGCTTTGGCATGCTAGGACAGTGGTGGACTGGCCATCTGGAGCACCGGGAGTTATCCCGGTGGGCCGCTGGCCAATGTGGGCCGGCCCAGTCAGTACGCAAATATATAAAAAAAAAATGACGTGTTTATGTTACCGCGCATGCAGATGTATTGCGGTTCCTCAATATTAATTAGTTTGGTCTGTTCCATTCATGTTCTGAAACATGCCCCCCCCCCCCCCCACCGACCCCTTCACTTTTAATTTAGAGGGAGAGATATTTATCCTTTCTCGATACAGTGAAAGGATCAAAGAGGAAAAGGTGGAGCTAAAATTACGCAAAAATAAGAAAAAGCTTTAGAGGTAAATGCTGTGAAATGCTTCAAATGAACAGATTCTGCCTATAACTGGTCAGGGACAGCAAGGCTGGATCCAGCAGCCCACCACATCCCACATCATAATATGGCTCATTAAAGTGGAGATAAATTTTTAAAACTACTTACTAGTATAAAAAATGTAACACAGTAAAAAAAGTATCACTGAACATGTATTGTGTCATATTTGTAAAACAAAGAAACAAAGGAAAGAACAATAAGACAAACAACATATAAAACTAGAATAATTTCTAGTGATGCTCCGATTGATCGGCCACCGATCATGATCGCTGATATTGGCTAAAAATAGCTTGATCGACGAACCCCAAAAGCGCCGATCAAAAAAGCCAATCACTTAATACACTACTTGTCATGCGTACTCGCACCGCGGCCGGCATTAGGACCCGGAAGTAACTCGGCCGCGATTCAGAAAGCATAAAAGGAAACAAAATGGATTATCACATTGCTCAGTCATTGAGTTGCCCATGCTGGTTCCGACGCTTCGCATCCGATTCGTGAGTAATCACCTATTTTGGGTCTTTCTTCCTGACGAGTGTGTGTTTAGAACGCGGGTTTATTTGTGTAGATCCTTGCTCTCACTCTGAGAGAGTTCTAATAACAATACGCGTGGTTATCCTGCCTGCTCGCGCTACTTCTGCGTTTGGGTTCACCATCCTGGGCTCGCTATCTCATGTGGGCTGAACTATCCCATAATCTCCACATCTCGTCGGCCACTAACCTAAGACCATTTGAGGTATGCCACGTTTTCCAACCTTCGATGTTTGATCACCAAGAACCGGAGGTTGATGTACCGTCAGCCCAACAGTTGGTCCGCAGGTGCCGACGGCTGTGGAATCAAGCGTATCAGGCCATTCAGCAAGCTAACGCCCGCTACACCACCCAACATCGCCGTCGGCACCCACCGGGACGATTGTTCCACGTAGGTGATAAGGTATGGCTTTCCACCAGAACCCTCCATCTCCGCACTGAATCACGGAAGCTCTAACCCAGATTCATCGGACCTTACCGCATCACCCACAGGATTAACCCTGTCACCTACCGGCTCCAGCTGCCTGCGGCGCTCCGGATCCACCCAGTATACCACATATCCCAACTTAAACCATTCACCACCTCGCCCATGATTCCATCCACCCCCCCTGCTCCCCCTCCCCGGATCATCGACGGTGGTCCCGCCTACACCGTACGTCGGATCCTCGATGCGCGCCCTCGGGGCAGAGGCGTACAATACCTGGTAGACGAGGAGCGGTCTTGGATTCCGGCCCGGTTTGTTCTCGACCCCGAACTCATCCGAGACTACCGTCATCGGGTATCCTCCACCCCAGGACCATCTGGAGCCGGTCCTGGACAGGGGGGTACTGTCATGCGCACTTGCATCACGGCCGGGCATTAGGACCCGGAAGTAACTCGGCCGCGATTCAGAAAGCATAAAAGGAAACAAAATGGATTATCACATTGCTCAGTCATTGAGTTGCCCATGCTGGTTCAGACGCTTCGCATCCGATTCGTGAGTACTCACCTATTTTACTAACTTATACATTATGTAACTGATAGCGTACAATATTCTATACATTATTCTCTCTCTCTCACTCTCTCTCCCTCTGCGCACGCAATGGGTGTGAGCGAGCGTGTGGAAGGCTGCTTGTTTGGAAGTTTTTCCGGCGACTGTTTATTTTTATATATATATATATATATATATATATATATATAATTTTTTAAAATTTATTTATTCAGTAAATGCTTTTAGTTTAAATAAAAGTTTAAAGTGAGATAGAGAGCGAGCAGGCACCATGGCCTCTGAGGCCGGTGTGGAGACTTTGTCCCTCCGGCATGGTGTCAGGTGTGTGCCGGAGGAAGGTGTGCCGATTGAGGACGTGTTGCTAGCGGTGGGGCAGCAGGTTGGGTGTGAGAACATTTACTCTGCCTCCCGGCTGAACAAAGCTGTGGTGGTGTTTATGAACAGAATTGACCTCGCGAGCGCACTGACGCGGAGTGGATTATGTGTGTGAGTAGCCGTGGTTAAAGTCACCCCGCTGTCTGTACCCGCAGCGAGGGTGGTCATCTCCAACCTGCCTCCCTTCATAAAGAACGATGCAATAATGAGGGAGATGGCCCGTTTCGGGAAGTTTGTCGGCCTAATGAGAGCCATCCCGCTCGGGTGCAGAAGCCTCAACATGCGGCACGTCCTGTCTTTCAGCCGGCAAGTTTTAATGGTTTTAAACAACGATGAACAGACACTAAATGTGAATTTTAAATGCAAATGCAGGTGGACCTGTTCCTACAGCTGTCCAAAACAGACACAAAACATGTAGTTTTTAAAGAACTGAAAAAAACTAACACAACAGGTAACAAAAAAGAAACTGTTACTCAGAAAGAAGAAGAAAAAATGGACAACAGCTGAAACCAAAACCACAAACTGTAAATAAAACTGTAAATTAATGGGTAAAAAACTGAAGAAAAAAAAGGACTTGTTGATAGCAAGAACGTGGGGTGGGGGGAGGGGTTAGTGGGTGTTTTTTATTTTTTTAAAAATTGTACATATGTTGTGCATGTGAGTGTGAATGTATATGTGTACAAGTAAGGATGTGTGTGTGTGTATATGTATGTAATATGTCTAGATATGTGTATGTCTATGCATGTGTATATATATATATATATATATATATATATATATATATATATATATATATTCCTTCTTTCTCTCTTTCTTTCCTTCTTCTATCTTCACTCTTTCTTTCTTTCTTTCTCTCTTTCTTCTGTCTTAATATAAAATTGCAAAACAGTCCTTCCTAAATTTATTACAATAAAAGTGAGTTAAAGAATGCTGTTTGGTGTCTTTCCAAGTGTGGCAGTGTGGGCAATGGGGGCTTCCCATTGGCCCACTGCTAGGTGATTGTCACCCATGGCAGCCTATCAGTATGAGTTCTGACAGTACTTAAGGCTGGATTTTGTTGTACCTGGCATACGTCACGACTGGGACCGCCTTCACGGGGGCGTGTGGACAGAAGGGTGCACGCTGGTTAAATGGATATCTGGTTGAGACAGACTGTTCACGGGTTGTCGGCTGTGAACTATTCTTTGTGCCTGTATAATCCTGCATGGTTCGCGGCAAGCTGTGAGCGGCGCTGCAACTCGCGTAGCGCAACGATTCATCCCGTGAGCTCTGGATGCTTAATGCATTGATGGTGGATCTTGTGACGGCGGAAGTATCGGTCCTCTGTTTTGGCTGAGGACGGCGCTGCTGTTTTCTCCTCTGTTGTTTTTTTATTTTTATTTTGTGTGTATGTGTTGTGATATTGGTAGCTCGGAGCTGCTCGGCTATCGGTTGGACCCACATGGAAAGAACCTATATGAGGATATATGCGCATATATGAAACCTATATGCAGTATATATGTGCATATATCCACACCTATATGAGGATATATGCGCATATATGAAACCTATATGCAGTATATATGCGTATATATCCGCACCTATATGAGGATATATACGCATATATGAAACCTATATGCAGTATATATGCATATATATGATAATATATATGCTGCATATATGCGTATATATGCCACATATAGGCAACATTGAGGTGCATATATGTGCATATACAGGCCATATAGGTCTCCTGTATTGCTTCTTTATATCCACATATAAGCCCTATATGTACATACAAGATATGTCTCCTTTCGCAGGATCTGGTCATTTTAGCTCATATCTCACTTTGGTAACTGTCATACATGATGCCTAGTTCATATTGTCTATTATCAAGGCAATAACTAAGAACTAACTTTAAAAAAAATGCAAAAAACTTATGTGCGAACACATGAAATTGGTATCCTAATTGCCCACATACAGTATATGAGGATATATGCACATATATGAAACCTCAGTCTCCGTGAAAATCTTTTTGAAACACGTCACTAAAATTAACTGAAATGAGAAATGTTGTTGGTCTTTCGGCTGCTCCCGGCAAGGGGTCGCCACAGTGGAATATCCAGTCCACACTACAACTTGGCACAGGTTTTACGCCGGCTGCCCTTCCTGACGCAACCCTCCCATTTTATCCGGGCTTGGGACCGGCACTGTATCCAGTGGCTGGGGTGTGGGCACTGGCTGGAATCGAACCCGGACCACTGAGCCACCAGTGAAATGAGAAATATATCTATATATCTTAAAGTTTCTACTTTTAAATGATGCAAGTCACATTGAAAACAACTATTCTCAGTTTATGTAATCCGTATGAAACCAAGGAGAGGCACAGAATTTCTGTCGCACTTATCTGCTAATAACTCGAGGCAGGACACGCCCACACGCCAATCACACGGAAATCAGTCAGGGTAATTTACATACTAGGCCACGACCCCGGACACCGGCCTGATCAACACACACACACACACACACACAGAGAGAGACAGGTTTGAAAACACTCAGATTCAGTGAGTTTTCTGCACGTTTTGGAAGATGGCACGCGCTTACACATCCGAGGAAACTCCTGGAAAGTAGGAGGAGTTTACATTTACCTCAGAAGAAGACTGTGTGACTCCGACGACGAACAGGAGCATTTTGAACAGAGAATAGACCCATGCTACACTGGGTAAGTTATTAAGTCTTATATAACTCGTATTCTGATAATATTAAACTAATATTAGTAAATATTTTCCTCACTACAGCTAGCTCTTGTCAGCTTGTGTGACACATTGGCTTTCAATGCGATTTATATAGTTTAGGTAAATCATGCTAACATGCTGCCTCATGTAGCACAAACATGATATTTCCCGATGGCTAAGCTAATGCCTTATGGAGTTTACAGATGTTTATAAATGTTCTAATGTATTTCACCTTGTTTTGGATAGCTTTAGATTACAGTTGCTAATATGTATTTGGCTTTGTTTTGGTTAGCTTATAACACTGCTATCGGTAATGTTATTTAGCACAAACAAGCTAGTTCCAGGTGGCTAAAATACAGCCTTATGTAGCTAAGTGATGCTTATGAATATTTCTTTGGTGTAAATGTATATAATCCCTTTTGTTTAGCGTGTATTTACAAATGCCTGATAAGATGTAATTGTTTAGAATGTGTTCAATATGTGTGTAATGTCCAATGGATGGTGTTTGCTAATGTCTCAGTTGTAAATGTTTGAGATCCACTACATGGTCTGTTGTCCATCAACAGATATTTGCCCAGCCTATTGCCCATCAAAAATACAGAGGGGCACAAAAATGTATACACACTTTCACAATTGTTATCTATGGCCTTTTTTAAAACTCAAATTGAATTATGGCAGCAGTGTGTAGTATTATCTATCACCATCATTGATGCTGTCATGTGACCTACAGAAGAGAGGTGTATATTTTTCATGTTGAAGTGTGGATACATTTTTGGTCATCTCTGTACTGTATATATTATGCATCCATATTAATTGCACATCCATTTACTCTGAACAGTATAGGCTAACATTTTTTTATTTATTTGTTTTTAAGAATGTGTCTGCATCACCCTTGCCTTCACCAGCCCCTCACATCAGGACACGCAAGCTCCGTTCAGATGGACCTCTTGTATTTGTGAAGTGGATGGACACACGAGAAGTATCTACATGTTGTACCATCCATTCTGCTTATACAGTAGACGCGGTGAAGATGAGGGTGAAATTACAAGGTACATGGACTACAAAGACATTTCCTGTGACTGCGTACAACCAGCACATGGGGAGTTGATCACTCTGATCAGCTATTACACAGTGTTGCCACACAAGTTTTGGAAAACTTTTTTCCCCACTTTATTTCTTTATTTCTTTTATAAGTGAATATTGTTAACAAACAAAACAAATCTTTAGAGTGAGATTGGGGCACCATGGACTCTGAGGTCGGTGGGGAAACTTTGTCTCTCCAGAATGGCATTAGGTGCGTGCTGGAGGTGGACGGTGTACAGGTGGAGGAGGTTCTGCTAGCAGTGGGAGAGCAGGTCGGGTGAGAGAACATCTACTGTGCTTCCCAAATGAAAAAAACTGTGGTGGTGTTTCTCACAAAGATAAACCTTGTGAGTGCACTCATAAAGAGCAGAATACATGTGAGGATCTGAGGTCCAGGTTACCCCTCTGTCTGCCCCCATGACAAGAGTGGTAATCTCAAATGTGCCTCCATTCATTAAGGATGAGGAAATCATGAAAAGTTGGCCTGATTTGGGAAGCTCATCAGCCCCATGAGAGCTATCCCACTCAGGTGTAAAAGCTCCAACATGAGACATGTACTGTCCTTCCACAGACAGATTTGAAATGGTTTTAAATAACCAGGAAGGAACACTTAATGTAAATTTTAAGTCAAAAGTGGGGGACAACCGTTTTCGCCACCACGGAGTGGGTGAGCAGCCGTGGAGGTAAGGGGGCGACTTGGCCGGGAAACAGCGCAGGGACAGCCAGCCGGAAAACACAGAGTAGCTCGAGTCTGCTGCGGGTCTCAGTGACACAACTGAGTCAAAGCACAAAAAGGTCAGCCCTATACACACCGCACTCAGCCTTGACACAACACTGCCACTACTGAACACAGCGTGAGTTTAGATCCCGACGCAAAGAACAAATAAACCAATTTTTACAGTTGCCCGAAAGTTGTGAAGCATGTGTGCAAACACGCCAAATTTTTTGGCTATATATAACCTCGGTCAGGTGACGTCATCTGATTAGACGCAGCCGCAGGTTATAAATACTAGTGAGCCGGCGACAAACCCCAGATCATTTGTCTTCAGCCTTGTTGTGTCGGAGTTTAAACCAGCAAAATAAGAAAGTGTTTAACTCACCAATATGGCGGAGTTTAAACTAGATATCCCTCCGTGTGTGATAATCCATATCGGAGTGCGATCTCTACACTGCTTCGGGTAAGTGCTGCGCGCGCCTCGCATTCCGTGAGAAGCTTCAAGCCGCCGCGCATTCCTGGCTTAAACTCGTGCATCTGACAGAGCTGCGGCAGATGGAGGTAGGCTCCTTTCTTTCGCGTTCTCATCACGGGGATTCCTCTCTTGCTTAGCGGAGATGAAAATAGCCTTAAAACAGTAGACGGCAGGTTCTGTCGGGTGGCCGGGGGGGCGGAGCCTCAACGACGCTCCCCCCCCCCCCCCCCCCTTAGCTCTCTCCATATGAGTTACCCCTTTCATGGAGTAAGCTGTATTCATCCCGTGTTTTTCCTGCCATCAACTTATTTATTTATTTAAATATAGTTGATGTGGAAGCGCGGGGTTATATGATGATGCTCAGATAGAAGAGACGCTTCACATCTCTCTCCTGGGACATCATCCTTCCTGAAAAGCTTATACTTCCTTTCTAGCTGTGTAGACTTTCATCTTCCCTGGAGGGGAAAGCTTTTCAGGCAGTAGGTCAGCTTGGCGCTCCACTGCACACCAGGGCGGTTTTGCAGGCCTACCAGGCTGACCTGCTGAGAGACTTGAGTACTGGCGGGGCTCTTCAAGATAAGGCGTATTGGAACAAAGCAGATGGCTCGTGTTATTGGCCGTTTTATGGCTGCTATGGTTTTCACAGGAGGCACCTGTGGCTAAATCTCAGACACATCAAGGATAGGATTACTCCTTAATGCCCCTATCTCGCCTTCTGGCCTGTTTAGCGATGTCGTTAACTTAGCCGCCACTAGGTTCTGGGGCGAAGTTATACGAAGTTGGAAGTTCCCTTCCTGCCGTGCTCAAGAGTCGGGATTGTCGGCTACCCAGTCTCGACCGGGTCTGACTCTTGCGAGGCGTAAAACACAAGGAGGGTGGTTTTTTTTGGACCCGGGCACCTCCTCGTAAAGATTGTGGTGCGCCGCGTTGCATTATCTGCCCCAAGAGGTCAGACTGATAAAAAAAAAAAAATTATAAAAATATATATATATATATATATATATATATATATATATATATATATATATATATGCCCCCAATAGGCAGAGGCACCCAGAATTCCTTTCAAACAAATGAAGTGTTCTCCCTGGCACCCCGAGGAGGTCGGTGTTCTTTCTCCGCCACCACTGGTGTTTCGGGCAACACCAGTCTCCAATAGGCTGTTAGTTCTTCGGTTTTTCCTGCCATATTTCAGGATGCTGAACATCTAACATCCCCCCCGTTTAACCAAGCCGCCGAAACATTTGCCCTTTTCTGAGAAACTGGCAGCGTGGACGCTACTGCCAAGTATATCTCCTTGGGTACTAAGCACTGGAGAGAGAAACTACAGGATTCAGTTCTCACTTCACCCTCTGTGTTTTCAATGGCGTGGTCTCCACTTCCATGAAACCGGAAAGTGCGCATCTGCTGACAAAGCTGCTGGGGAAGGGGGCCATGGAACATGTTCCCCCACCAGACAGTGAGTCAGGCTACTACAGTCGGTATTCTTGATTCCCAAGAGGAACGGGGGCTGCATCCAATTTTTCCGATTTTGCAGGCTCTTCCGCTATCTGAAAATCAATAAATACGTAAGTCAGTAAAAAAGGTAAGCGGGCACAGCTGTCTCCCGCTCGTGTCAAACCCATTCTCAACACCCTCAAAGAAAACAAGCTAGACCAGAAAGTGACCATGACTTTCTAGCTCTCCTAGCTCTCATGGCAGCTGTATCCATGGTGACAACTTTGGGCCGTCTGCACATGAGAGCATTCCAAGTTGTGGCTAAGAACCAGGGGATTTCACTAGGGCCAATCCCCAATAAGGGTTACGTGCCAGGTGCTTCGTACCCTTTCTATGTGGTTCAGACCCCGGTCTCTACTCTGGGTCCCACTCTAAGTTCATCTTGTCATCGCTGAGGCTAACGACAGATGCTTCCCTCACAGGCTGGGGTGCGGTCTAAGATGACCGTCCAGCCCAACGGAGCTGGAGAGGCCATCTTCTTGCACGGCACATCAATTGCCTCGAGATGATGGCTCTATTTCTGGCCCTAAAGCACTTCCTCCAGCAGTTGAGAGGCTGCCATGTCCTAGTGCGGGTGGACAACACTATGGCAGTCTCATATATTATCGCCAGGGCGGACTGTGCTCGCGCCGCTAATAGCTAACGCACCAGGTTCCTGTCCCTCAGGGCGATTTACATTCCTTCATGGATGCGGGAGCAGTAGTACTGTCCAGTCTATCTCTGACACACGGGGAATGGAATCCCCACTCCGAAGTAGTCAGGGAGAGATTTCATGTAGCAAGGTGGACCTCTTGCCTTGCAAGATATGCTTCGCCTTTTACTGCTCTTCAGATTTACGTCCACCGCATCAGCTAGTGGCGTAGGTCAGAGCAGCTTCTACATGTTTTGGATGAGAGATGCTATTGCCCTCTCCTATGAGGCACGTGGGCTCACTTCGCCTCTAGGAATCAGGGCTCTTTCAACCAAGGGGATTGCACTAGCAAGAGGTATTCCCCTGCAGCAAGTGTCTGCTAAGCAGGTAAACCCAGTCCACTGCCGAATTGTTTCAGTGCTGGAGTTTCCGTCCTCGGGTTTGTGCCCTAGTACTCTCAGGACGTACGTAACTGCATCCTCTCTCAACTATCTTCCGAAAGCTCTATAAACCCAACAGGCACCCTATTGCTTTTGAAACCTTCTGTCCTCCGCGCTTACAGCTTCGGAGCAGGAGAGACTTCACTTGCTGTATCCAGCTTGTGCTCTTCAGATCTACGTCCACTGCATCAGCTAGTGGCGTAGGTCAGAGCAGCTTCTACATGTTCTGGATGAGAGATGCTATTGCCCTCTCCTATGAGGCGCGTGGGCTCATTCAACCAGGGGATCGCCTCAGCTATTGGATTAGCAAGAGGTATTCCCCTGTAGCAAGTGTGTGCCAAGCAGGTAGACCCAGTCCACTGCCGAAATGTTTCAGTGCTGGAGCTTCTGCAGGAAAAGCTTATCCTTGGGCTTGTGCCCTAGTACCCTCAGGATGTACTTAACTGCATTGTTTGAAGCCTTCTGTCCTCCGCCTTTTACAGCTTCGGAGCAGGAGAAACTTCACTTACTGTCCAGTATGTGCTCTTCAGATTTACGTCCACCGCATCAGCTAGTGGCGTAAGTCAGAGCGCCATTATACTGGGCGAGAGATGCTTTGCCCTCTCCTATAAGGCGCGTGGACTCACTTCGCCTCTAGGAATCAGGGCTCATTCAACCAGGGGATCGCCTCATCTATTGCACAAGCAATGGGTATTCTCCTGCAGCAAGTATTGCTAAGCAGGTAGACCCAGTCCACTGCCGAATTGTTTCAGTGCTGGAGTTTCTGCAGGATGCACCTAAAAGCATTGTTTGAAGCCTTCTGTCCTCCGCCTTTTACAGCCTCGGAGCAGGAGAAACTTCACATACTATCCAGTACGTGCTCTTCAGATTTACGTCCACCGCACCAGCCAGTGGCGTAAGTCAGAGCGCCACTATACTGGGTGAGAGATGCATATTGCCCTCTCCAATGAGGCGCGTGGGTTCACTTCGCCTCTGGGAAGCAGGGCTCACCCAACCAGGGTGATCGTCCCAGTCTGCACCAGCAGGAGGTATCCCCTGCAGCAATTGTGTGGCGCCAAGGGTTGGTCCTCCCCGCACACATTTTCTCGTTCCCATAGCGTTTTCACGCAGCATCGAGAGAAAGCCTTTGAAAGGGAACGTCTCGGGTTACTGTGCTGTAACCCTGTTCACTGAAAAGGCGGGAACGAGATGCTGCGTCCTAATGCCGCACTACCACGTGACCGGACGTCCGTTCAGACAAACTAATCTGAGGTTTGTCGCCAGCTCACTAGTATTTATAACCTGCGGCTGCATCTAATCAGATGACGTCACCTGACCGAGGTTATATATAGGCAAAAAATTTCGCGTGTTTGCACACATGCTTCACAACCGGCAACAGGACAAATGGTTCCCAAAGCGTTTTCACGCAGCATCTCATTCCCGCCTTTTCAGGGAACAGGATTACAGCACAGTAACCCGAGACGGTTTCCTGTAAACAGTAAACTGCTCAAACATCTCACATCAGCTAACAAGAAACTGAAACCTGCTCCCAGCAAGGGAAAATAAAACAGGACATGGACATTGACAGTAGCTTGAGACAGAGCAATACAATGAGCGCAACTACACACTCAATTGTAAATATGTTAATACATTGTGTGCGTGCGTGTGTGTATGTGTGTGTGTGTGTGTGTGTGTGTATGTATGTGTGAATGTATGAGTGTGTGTATATGTAAGAATGAGTGTATGTATGTGTGTATATAAATATGGATATAAATATTACTATATAAATTGAAAATATAAAATAGTCTGTTTCCTTAAATTGTCACATTAAAGTGTGTGTAAAATCTCTCTCTCTCTCTGTTAATCTACACACTTGTCTATCTGACACATCCTGGTGCTCCACTTCTGGTTGCAGTACTCATGGAAGCCTCTAGATAAGATTTACAAATAATTAACAGACTTAACGTTTCCTAAGATGCACTTTATATACATATGTAAGATATAATAATCACATAACCCAACATGCTGAAATTACACTAGCAGTGTGTGAGAATCTTACCACATTTAGGGTTAGAGGACCACGCGCCTTGCTCACAAGTGTTGGTTTTGTCTCCATCTAACCTATATCCTCTTGCACAAATGTATTCAAGCGTCTCCCCATTCTCAAACATATATCGGTAAGATGTTGTGATCATTCCATTGTTAACACGGGGAGGAGGAGCACAAGGTTTGGACTTTCCTGTAAAATAAAAAAAACTTTGTTAAATAACACGACATGATTGTTAATGAAATATAAGTCATGCTTGCAGTACGGACACTTACGCTTACACTCCGGAAGGGTCCAAGATCCAGCGCTACACTCAGCTATCGACTTTCCATCTTCAATCCAGTAGCCGTGGTCACATTCAAAATCGTACTTACCAGGACGGGACGCTTGTAACACATCTGGTTTGGCGTTTGGCACATGTGTGGTAATGCACCATGCTTCATCTAGAAAAACAAACAGAAGAAACTTTAAATAATAAGTGATTTTACTAATTATTTAGCCTACAGTATAGTCTGCATTTAATATTTCTACATGTATTTAATTACTAATCCAATTTATTTAAATTTTATTCATATAGCACTTTTGCAGTGCTAATGTCGCAAAGCAGATTTACAGGAAAATTGGAGAAATGTGTATGAAATGTGAGAAAATGTGTATGAATTAAAATGAGCAGATTGTCTGATTTAATTTTAGATTCTGTAAAAATGATTGAAATGATTCGTCCCATAAGTATGTGCTTTTCCTGTTATGATCAGATTCTATTCTTAAAATCCAGTGTTCAAATCACAATCTAACCGTTGTGTGCTGAACATCAGTATAAATATTATACATGTTCAAGTCATGTAGTAGTATTATAGAAATAGCAATCGTATGACAGAGGTGGGTAGTAATGAGTTACATTTACAGTTACATGTGTAGTTTTACTGCACCATACTCTTACTTTTATTTGAGTAGATTTGTGAAGAAGAAACGCTACTCTTACTCCGCTACATTCGGCTACACTCAACTCGTTACTTTTCTACCATTTATTCTACACATACAGCCGGTGGACCTACTGTACCACATGACTGATGCAGCGACAACAATCACATGACTCTGTTTGACCATTCAGGTCTTCAGCCTCATATAATTATAATAATAAAAAAAAAAAATCTAACATTACGATTAAAACAGTTACTCAGTACTTGAGTAGTCTTTTTACCGAATACTTTTTACTCTTACTTGAGTAATATTTTAGATGACTACTTTTTACTTCTACTTGAGTAATATTATTTTGAAGTACAGTTGCTCTTACTTATGTAAATGTTTTGGCTCTACCCACCTCTGGCGTATGATAGTAGAGCAAAATAAACAGAAAAAGAAAAACCTCTTCAGCAGTTGAAGTATTGTACTAACGATGGTATAGTACTCACCAATACACCGAGGGTTGTGGGACCACTCTCCATTCTTGCATGTTATCTCCCCCCACCATGTTTTCAGGTCAGGTTTCAGACCCGTGTTACAGCCGTAGGTGATTTTATCTCCGGTTCTGTAATTCTCCGAATTTGGGACAAAAAAGCCGTTGTTTTGGAATCGTGGAGGTCGGCAGTTTTCTGGATCTATTTTTTTGCACAGGTAGTAAAAGTAATTAAAATAAAATGATGGGTGAAATGCATGACATGGAAAACATTTTAACACCATTTCTATAATATCTAAAATCTGTACTTTTAGTGCCTCGAACTGGGGTAACAGAAAACTGTGGATCCCATCCTGAAGGTGCCACAGCCATTTGTGGCTGGAAATTTTTAGGCAAGTGGATGGGGCATACAATCTCTACTGTCAGTCACAGGGACATTAGACATATTCAGAAATACCTAGTTTTCATATGGTGTGTGATGGGTAGTGATGAATCATTCATGAACGATTTGTTCTTTTTGGACTTTAAGGTGAATGAGTAGTCTCCGAGAGTGATTCATTCATTTTCTACTTGGTGCGCATAAACAAAGCATCGCAAAACCTCCGTAGGTTACTGTATGTACAGGAAACAGAAATGAGCGGTTCATCTCATAAGACTTCTAGTCCAAGTCGTTAATTTTTTGTCACATGATAAAATGCAGACGCTATGCAGTGCAATTGCACTTTGTGTATATAAATATTTCTGTTTTGCATATCAGCTCTTTGTACTTGTATAACACTAGCTGATTGGCTGATTTCCTTCCTACATTGTTATGAATTAAATTTATTTAATTTAAAATGTGCAATTGCACTGCATAGCTTCTATGAGAGTCACTTGACAAAAGAATGAACAACTCAGACCAGAAGGTATGAGAGGGGAGCTGCTGATAATGTTTGTACTGTAATAATAGTTCTTAACTGCATTGTAATATTTATTTATTACTGCAACTAGCCAAAATGTCTATATTGTCTGTACAGTATGTAATGTTTTTGTTTTATTTATGATCAAAAGAATGAAATGAACTAAATGACTCTAAAAAAGATCTGTTTATTTTGATGAACGAGATTAAAAAAACTGAGTCACTTAAATGATCCAAACTTCCCATCACTAATAATAGGGGAGTCAGCAAGTTGATAAGATAAAATTGACCAAAAAAAAGGTATTTCTTTCATTCTCAAAGGAGGTCTGTTTTCTTGCTCTCACACTCTCAGTTAACTGTGGCCGCTGTGTCTGTCAGGATAATTGAAGCAGACAATATCCACTTGTCATATGCAAGTTATACACTGTTTTTTTTTTTTTTTTTTACAAAGGCACGAATGGAGAAATCTATAAACCAAAATCACACATGTGGCTTAGTTTAAAAAAAAAAGCTAAATAAATTACGCTTTAATGTTATTTAAATACTAAATGTTTTACAGTATGTCGTGTCTATAAATATTTCAGTTTTTTTTCCTTATTTAAAGCATATCAGGTCTTTGTACGTGCATAATAGTAACTGATGGACTGATTTCCTTCCTACATTGTTATAAATTAAATGTATTTAAGTAGAAACATGCATGTTAAAATGTGAACAAAGCTTGCTGTACCATTTTGCAATAGTGATTATGACTCAAACAACAGATTTTGTCAAATTACAAAACGTACACATCATCATAAGAAAAAACACTAAATTGTGCTATCTTAAAGTGGCTTTTGTATGTACGGTTAATTATTTTAGTCTCAGATTGATATCCTTTCTAAGAGCCTGTGGGGTTCCAAAATGTTTATGTACAGTTCTACAAATAACACACTACACTACACTACAAACACATTTTACAAGCCATAGCAGCAATTGCTTAAAAGAATGAAATACTAAATAATAAATAAATATGAATGGCGGCACGGTGGTGTAGTGGTTAGCACTGTCGCCTTGCACCTCCAGGGTCCGGGTTCGATTCCCGGCCAGTTTCTGTGTGCATGGAGTTTGCATGTTCTCCCCGTGCTTGGTGGGTTTCCTCCGGGTACTCTGGTTTCCTCCCACAGTCCAAAGACATGCAGATTAGGCTAATTGGCGTTCCCAAATTGACCATAGTGTGTGAATGAGTGTGTGTGTGTGTGCTCTGCGATGGATTGGCACGCTGTCCAGGGTGTACCCTGCCTCGTGCCCAGAGTCTCCTGGGATAGGCTCCAGGTCCCTGCGACCCTAAATACAGGATAAAGCCGTATAGAAGATGAATGAAATAAATATGAACATCTTACCCTGTGCGGCCTGACACGCACAAATTAAAACAGCCAGAATAATAATCCTCATCTTCTCTGCAGTTTTTCACCTCAGATCACAGCGTAAAACCTTCAAATAAACCACTGAAACGGGAGATTTTAAACAAACCAAGTTGCTTTGTTTGTAAGCAGTGTTAATGATTTACCATTTTGCCTCATTTACCAGAAACCAAGTGAATGATTTCACCATCGCAGATTTCGTAACTCCAGACTCTGACACGCTAAATTAAAGAAAGAAAAGAAAGAAAGTGTCATTTTGAACTTTTATTATTAATGCGTTAAAATTCTCTTATACCACTTCAGAGGTGAAAATATGAACTAATCCCTGTAAAAATATTCAGTTCAGCTTTTCTATTTAATATCTATTGCTGCAGGTGATTGTCTTTCGGCCGCAGCAAATCATCTGCCTCCATCTGAACCTATCCTCTGTATCCTCTTCTCTCACACCAACTACTACTTCACGTAACTGTTCATAACATTGCTTTTACTCAACATTTTTATTTTATTTTGGTGAAGGTTTAACTTCAGGCAAATACCTAAGTACTGCCAAGGTGTCATTAAATTCTGCCTAGCCAGTTTTACATGATGCTGTGACACAATCTGGTTGGTGATGGGGTGCGCCTTAATCTGTTGTTGCTCCTCGCTCACTCTGTAGGCTCCCTACATAAGTTTTGTCTGCAGGAGCATGAAGGGGTGGGGTCGCCAGGTTGGACCGGACAATGATAATTAATGATAATGGATTTGGGGGCTTTCTCCGTGTTATAAAAGTGAGGTGCAGAGTTTAGTCCAGAGTCCATGAAGAAAGCTAAGAGTCGTGTGGTGGAGCTAAAGAGAGTGACATGCGCACAGGGTGATGTTATTCGCCCTACAGACATTAAAAGCGAGACTGGAATGCCGCCCTTTGAACTCCAAGGACAATGAGGACAGCATGAAAAGAAACTTTACTCTTGCTCAGAGTTACTCCTTCACTACCTTCCTGGCCTTGATCCAGCACCGCTTGCTGTAGATCGAGTGCAGATCAGGGAGCTCGGTGCGGATGATGCGCTCAGCTGATCGCACCACCCTCTGTAGAGCTCGTCTGTCCTGCATGGTGCTGTTTCCAAACCAGGTAGTGCTGTTTGCCCGTCAGGATGCTCTCTATGGTGCAGGAGTAGAAATTCCTGAGCACCTTGGAAGGCAGTCTGAAGTCTCTCAAGCGTCTGAGGTGGTAAAGATGCTGCCGGGCCTTTTTTACCATGGTGTTGATGTGACAGGAACATGACAGGTCCTGCGTGATGTAACCACCGAGGTATCGGAGGTGTCCACTCTCTCCACTGGGCTCCTGTTGATGACTGGGGTCTGGTAGTTCCTCTCCTGCTTTGTACAAAAGTCCACTATCAGCTCCTTTGTCTTGCTGACGTTCAGGAGGAGATTGTTTCTCTGGCACCAGTTCTCCAGATTTCCAACCTCCTCCAGGTAGGCCGACTCATCGTTGTTCGTGATCAGGCCCACCACGACAGTGTCGTCAGCAAACTTGATGACGGTGATGGAGTTGGTAGTGGCCACGCAGTCATAGGTGTACAGAGAGTACAGCAGGGGGCTCAGAACACAACCCTGGAGGGCTCCCGTGCTGAGAGTGAGTGAGGCTGAGACATGTCCACCCATCCTTACTGCCTGTGGTCTGCCAGTTAGGAAGTTGGAGATCCACTGACACATAGATGAGCCAAGTCCCAGGTGCTCCCGTTTGGTGGTCAGTGTGGAGGGAATTATGCTATTAAATGCAGAGCTGTAGTCGATGAAGAGCATTTTCACATAATTCCCCCACCGAGTGTCCAGATGAGTGAATGATGTATGGAGGAGATGACAGATAACGTCATCCGTAGAGCGGTTTGGACGGTAAGCGAACTGTAGTGGGTCTAGTGTGTCCGGTAGTGAAGAAATGAAGTCTCTGACCAGGCGTTCAAAGCACTTCATCACTACTGAGGTGAGTGCTACAGAGCGATAGTCATTGAGGGAAGCAGGATGGGGTTTCTTCGGAACAGGAACAATGATGGACTCTTTGAAGCACAATGATGCAGGAACGTTACCTCTGCGTGCTCTATTCTGCCACTCTGCCCGTCGCCACATTTCGCCAGTTTAACCTCAGGCAGATACTGCAGGACTCATTCATTACATTCTGTCCAGCCAGTTTTGCATGATGCTGTGACAAATCTGGATGGATAGACATACAGAGAGCAAATTTTGAGACTGGTTTTGGGTCCTCCAATGTACAGTACGAATAAAGATATTAAAAAGTAAGTTCTGACCAATGTACAGACAAAATCTTTTTTTTTTAATTGATATAGATTTTAATGTATTATGATCACAATTCAGTTTTTTATGTTTTTGTCTGTGCCAACTGCAGGACAGCTAATTATGTACTAACCTACTGTAGTTTTCACTCTTAGCTGTTTGTAGTTGAGGGCCAACACGGTTCTGCTAATTTGACAGAACTTACGTCCCCTTGATGACTCCACAGATCTGACAGCTAATTGAGTTAGTGTATGCTGTCTGAGTGAAAACTGTTGCCAGTTTTATAAATAAACACTAATGTTATGGAATGTGATGATCCACTTTCCTTAATTTTGAAGATTTAGATCTGGAATATGTCTGTATATCTAGCCAATAGGATTGCTCTAAACTGATCACTGCTTAGTTAAAGCGCGTTGTTTGTAACGTTTCTGTAAAACTTAAACTATTTGTTTAGTTTATCAACATGTAAATGGAACCCAAAAGTGCAGAAAGAGGAGAAGGAGAAGAATTTGGAGACCACAAAACTCAGAACATTTGATATATTTTCTCTTGTTTTTTTCTTTCTTTCTTTCTTTCTCTCTCTCTTTTCCTGGACAGTGAACTTTGCATGTTAAGGTTTAAGGTTTTTATACCCGGAACTTTTTGAGGTTCCGGGTATAAAGGCATTTATAAGGTGCAAGACAGAAAGCAATCGTATGACAAGTAATGAAAAACACTGTAAAGTGTAAGAGCATGAGATATAAAGGATTATTATTATTATTTTTTTTTTTTAATAGGTGTTTGTAAAGTTTGTGTGCAGAGAGTATAAGGTGTATTTTGTGCAATGAAAGAAGTGTGGGGTGAGCTGTAGATGTTTAAAGTTTAGGAGTAGGTGGGAGAGGGGGAGGTAATGGACACAGTTCAGCATCCTGATAGACTGATGGATGAAGCTGTTAGAAAGCCTTGTGGACCCTGGAGCATCTGGTACCTTCTCCCTGAAAGCAGGAAGCTGGAAGTGGAGGTTTGACGGGTGTGAACTGTCTACAGCGACACGTACGGCTCTGCTAGTGAGGCGGGTGTGGAAGATGTTCACAAGGGAGGACAGAGAGACACTGATGATCTTGCTGGCTGCATTCACTGCTGTCTCTGTGTCCATGATGGGAGGTGGGACTTGTGCTTTCCTCGGGTTGTGGAGGAAGTAGAGGTAAATGTAAGAGGTAAACTTTACTAGTACTAAAATTAATAATAAAAATAATAGGTTGGAACCTTTAATGTACCTTCGGCCACTCATTACATATTCCATATAATTATATTTTCCAAATCCTGTGTCTAGGGTCTGCCATTACACAGTGCACTTTTTCAATCCCACAATGCACTAGGGCACATAGTGGATTTCAGGTTGAAAACACTAACCTTAACCCCTGACACATGAGAATCTTATGAGAATTGCTCATGTTTATTTGTGGGCGGTTAATAAATCCTTTAAGTGTCAAATAACATTGTTTTAAAAACATAATGAGGTCATTCCTCTTAAATAAAGATAGTGTAGGGTTTACATAATAATGACAATGAATGACTGTCGCATTCTTCACCGTTAATAGTGTTTTAGCTCTGGGTCAGAGGTGTATCGAATATTCGATATATAATCAGGATGGCGACATGCCGGCTGGTAGAGGTGCTCTGGAGTGTAATCAATTGATTGCTCTCTTTGGGAGTCCAGTTCAGCCCTACAATAGGAGTTTCAATAAGGAAACACAAAGTCAGAAATAATACGCTTTTATTTTGATTGAAAGTGAGCATTTATTGTGACAAGGAAGATTTCTGATCTAGAGCAGGAGCTCTGCACCCATTGATACGGATCACTGCCAAAACAAGTGCACAAAGATAGTGTTAGTCTTATAGTAATAGTATTATGATTATTAGCCATTGTAAAGTGTTTTGTGATTATGTACTTACCCCGCCCAACTGACCTGTAAACAATGTAAACAGAAATCAGTGACCATCATGTTTAATTCACATCTTCATTCCCCATTAAAAAAATAAAATAAACCTTGTTAAAACACTGAGCATAAAAATGATCTTGGGTCCTATTATTAGTGATGTCTTATACCCCAATGCTGTTTTATTCTGGCACCTGATTGGTCATTCACAGGTTTTTGTTTTTTCTACAGGAATTGTTAGAAAAAGGCATTTCCTTCTCTACTATTAAAGTATACTTGGCGGCTGCATCAGCCTGTCATATTGGTTTTGATGGAGTGTCACCGGACAATGAATATGCGCTTATCACTGCATGAAAAGAGCTGTATCCGGACAAATATGGTATGGGAAATCCCCGCTAAACTTTACGTTTGCCAGTTGTATGAGGCAGGGTGCTTGGAAAGGTAGAATGCAAAGGAAATTTTGTGAAACGACCAGATACCTCATGTATGTGGATGTATACAGGAATCGGTGAAACTTTCTAGGAATCCTCACAGCTAGCAGTGAGAGGTGATGACTGTGGGGTGTAAAGGCCTTTTGTATATTAATGACTAGCAGAAAGAGGTGCTGTCCTTATTATCATAGCCGGGTGGGGGGATTAGCCATGGTGTGTCTGTGTCTCTTCAGTTTGAGGGTTTGAAGGAGAAGCAAGCGGCACACACACTGCTCTTCTCAAAGAGGTTATCCAGCGTCTTGATGCACTTGAGCGCAAATTTTATGAGAGAAGACCGCAGGAAGAGTGCATAAAAGAGCTAAGAGGGCGCATAACGTGGGCATTGCGGTAAGTTGACCTTTATGTTACCTCACAATACAGTAGTAAATTATACCTTGCCAAGTTAGCCTAAGCATTTGATTACACATCTACTTTTTGTTACTTGCATTGTTGTAGGTGTCCAGCATATCTAAACATTTGTCACGTCTGAATTACTATATACAATGTTGTTTACAAATGTATGTATTAAAGCGGTTTTAATTCAACATTACAGGAAGCTGTAAGGAACCTCCATAATTCAGAAAACAAGCCACATAAATACGATCCACAAACTGGGTAAGAATGTTGTTGCTTTACATGCTATGTTTGGGGTTTTACATACAGTAATCAATTTAAATGTAATTAATGATACTACTCTCTTTCCACACAGAATTAGTTTACTTCATGATCAGGCAGTGATGACATACAGTATCTGTTGGAGGAATTAAAGATGACCTTTGCAGATGCAGACCCGGAGTGTATAAAGGGTATCAGAAATTGTTATTGTAATTATTTTCATGTACCTTTATTTTTGTCCCTCTAATAATTTGAATTGTTTCTGTCATTTATCTGAATTTTATTTTACCAACATGTTAAACATTGCAGAGGAAATACTCTTTGTCCCAGCCAGGAAAGTCTCAGCTAAGAGACTCCAGGGGTTAGAAACTGAAAAAGATAAGTAAGTGTACACTACAAATTCATCTGTGTATTAAGTTCGGTATATCTCTGAGTGTTTTTAGGGGTTATCACATGGGGTGTTTTGCAGTTGCTGGAGTCCAGGTGTGGAGTCATTCAAACAGATGCAGAGAAAGAACTGTGGCAATGTGACTGCAATGCTGGAACTGATGTCTGATGAGGAGGATGCCATTGCGTGCCGTCAGCATGTAATATCTAATGGGACCGAGCTAGAAGGACATTTATTTTGGACATCTAACAAGCACTGGTGCATGTTTGTTTTAGTTTTTGCACCTTCATAAATCCACATGTATAAATTTTTTCCATATTTTATGTTTTTTCCCCCTTATTCTTACTTTGCTTTGTATATTTATTAGTGTTTGGTTTGATTTTAATAAAAAAAAATTCTGAATCAATTCTATTGTAATTTTTTAAAGGATGTGGGGGATATATAGTATTGTGTGTGTGTGTGTGTGTGTGGGGGGGGGGGGGGTGGATAGGGCCTATCTACATACTGTACCTGCCCAATAGCCAAGTTGGGCTAAATAAAAAGTAGTGACTGGATGTCCCAATAGATGTCAGGGTTTTGGGAGTGTTTGTTTTAAAACAACCAATCAATGTTGAGATAAGAAACCAATAGGGAAGAGCAGAGTTGGGCAAAGGTGTAAAATGCAAATGGGGCTTGAGGTGTGAATGTCTCCTGACAAAATCTTTGAGTGGATTATTTGCCATATGGCAACAAATGGCTGTACCATGGAAGGATTCCTCAGCAAGATGCATCCGAATTGGTATCAATCCGGAAGTATCCTAGCTTGGTGTAATTTGATGTATACGCTCAGTGGTACAATCAGTGATGTATACAGGAGTTTCCTAGTACAGATACACCTCTTTTCATGCAGTGTATGTGATCAATTGTTTGTCTGCTTTGCCAGTCCAGTAAAGGTTAAGGCACTGCCTAAACAGCATGTCTCCCACTGGACTGTGGAAGCTATTTCATTAGCTTATAGCAGCAAGGGTGTCCCATTGCCTCAGGGTGTGAAGTCACATTTAACAAGGGCTATGGTAGATGCTCGGCGGGGTGTGAATATATGTCCCCTACGTTATGTGTTGAACCGGGTGAATTGACTGAAAGGGAGCGAATGGTTATGATGATAAACTCTGTTCCCTGAGGGAGAATAATGAGGTATCATGCACACTCACACCGCGACCTGGAAGTAGTCCTAGGGTTAGGGTTAGGGGCTAGGGTGTTTTTTTTAATCGCACTAGATCTCGTGTATGAGTTTAATTCCACCAAATACTCCACAGATCGGTTGCGCATTGCCCTTCTTGTCTCGTTGTTGTCTGGGCAGGCAGCAGAGTGGGACACGGTGGTTCTCCATTCGGATTCAGACACAGCCCACTGCTATAATGAATTCATCCGCCAACTAAAACTCACCTTCAAAAATCCTGCTGTTGAGGTGGAGACACCAAGATGTAGGTCATCCGGACGACCTACTACAAGGGACTGGCCTCCTGCATTAAAGGATGAGCTCGCTGGACTAGAGCTTCTCGCTACGCTGGAGTGTTTGATCCAACTCGCCCTCCGAATCGATCAACGCCTGCTCTCTCGTCCGAGGCCAGCCCCACGATCCTGCCGCCAGGATCATGCCGATCCATTATCCTACACCATGCCTCGATCCTCAACTTTCTTCTCACACACCCCAGTTCCTGAAGCTCGATCCTCCCTCACCCCCACAGTCACCGGACCTGTCGGTTCTCCACCTCCTGCCATGGTTGACACCGGAGCCGGGGAACCCATGCAATTAGGATGCGCCTCCTTAACCACTGCAGAACAACAACTTCATTGACTCTTCTTACTGTATGCCAAAGAACTGGCAGTGGAAATCGAGGCATTATCCCAGCCAGTTCGGATTACCTCTGTCGACAGTTGGGCCCCTTTCTTTCAGCCCCATCACCAGTCAGACTCAACTCGTCACCCTCAGCATCGACCAACGCCAAGAGCAAATCCAATTCCACCTCACCTCCATATCATCTCCACCCATCATCCTTGGACATCCCTGGCTTCTTCAGCATGACCCCTTCATCTCCTGGACCCAGAATCGGATGGGGTCCGACCTGCACCGAACTCTGCCTGCGGACTCTGGGAGTGTTCTAGGGAGTCTGAGGCCCCCGACGACGACACCAACGCCATCCCCGCTTTCTTCAGGGACCTGGCTAAAGTGTTCTGCAAGAGACGCGCCACCAAACTCCCTCCTCATCACCCCCTACGACCTGGCGATAGACTTTCAGCCAAGTTCTGTTCCCCCTGCGGCCATCTCTACTCTCTATCTGCTACCGAGACACAGGCGAAGGAGGAGTATGTATCCAGCACTCTTCGCCAAGGCACTATCCGGCCATCCTCCTCACCTGCCACCGCAGGGTTTTTCTTTGTGAAGAAAAAGCACTCCGACTTTCGCCCGTGTGTCGACTATCGGGGGATCAACAATATCAACATTTAAAACCGACACCCGCTGCCTCTTACCAACTCAGCCCTGGACGCCCTCTCTGGTGCCACCATTTTCACAAAGTTGGACCTCCGGAGCGCCTACAACTTGGTGCATATCAGAGAAGGCGATGAGTGAATGATTCATCAATGACATTCTTAGAGACATGTTAGGCCGGTAGGCATTTGCTTAACTCTATGAAATCCTCATCTACTCCCATACAGTCGAAGAACACATCCAACACATCAGGGTGGTCCTCACCCTGCTTGCCCACCAGCTGTATTGTAAGTTGGAGAAATGCGCTTTTCACGAGCGCTCCACCACGTTCCAGGATTTTGTCATCTCATCCCAGGGTGTGGCCATGGACCCGCAGAAGCTGGAAGTTGTGTGTCATTGGCCCCTACCCTCAAGCAGCTTCAACGGTTTCTCGGGTTTGCGAACTTCTATCGCCGCTTTATCCGGGACTACAGTACAGTTGCAGCACCTTTAACCGCCCTGGCACGACCATATCAAATTAAAATTAAAATTAAAATTTTATTTGTCACATACACAGTCATACACAGTATAATATGAAGTGAAATGCTTACACGACCGCCAGTGACCTTAAAAAGAAAATACAAGCTTGTACGTAAATAAATATCAATAAAAGGAAATACTAAAGAAATAAATTTACCTAGTAAAATTAACTGTACAATAAGGGCATAATAAAATATTGCAAAATATAGAAATATAGGGGGGGGGGGAGTGTATATATATATATATATATATATATATATATATATATATATATATATATATATATATATATATATAGAATTTAAAGTGACCGTGGTTGTGGAAATATGCATGAAACGTGACTAGTGAAAGTGACATGTGCAATTGTCCAGATGTATAAATATTTAGTGCAAGTGTGCATGATGTGTCCATGATTGTCCAGTCAGTGTTGTGAGCTTAAAAAGATGTTATTAGTCCTGTGTGGAGGTGTGATTGTGATTGAGAGACCTTATCGCCTGCGGGAAGAAGCTCCTCCTCAGCCTCTCTGTGTTGGCCTTTAGGGTGCGGAATCGCTTCCCAGACCGCAACAAAGAGAACAGTCCATTACTGGGGTGACTGAGGTCCTTCATGATCTTCCTGGCCTTAGTCCAGCACCGCTTGCTGTAGATCGAGTGCAGGTCAGGGAGCTCAGTGCGGATGATGCGCTCGGCTGTTCGCACCACCCTCTGTAGAGCTCGTCTGTCCTGCATGGTGCTGTTCCCGAACCAGGTCGTGATGTTTCCCGTCAGGATGCTCTCTATGATGCAGGAGTAGAAGTTCCTGAGCACCTTGGAGGGCAGTCTAAAGTCTCTCAAGCGTCTGAGGTGGTACAGACGATGCCGGGCTTTTTTCACCACGGTGTTGATGTGACAGGACCATGACAGGTCCTGAGTGATGTGAACACCGAGGTATCTGAAGCTGTCCACGCTCTCCACTGGGCTCCTGTTGATGACAGTGATCTGGTAGTTCCTCTCCTGCTTTGTACAAAAGTCCACTATCAGCTCCTTTGTCTTACTGACGTTCAGGAGGAGATTGTTCCTCTCGCACCAGTTCTCCAGATTTCCAATCTCCTCTAGGTAGTCCGACTCATCATTGTTGGTGATCAGTCCGACCACGACGGTGTCGTCAGCAAACTTGATGATGGAGGTGGAGTTGGTAGTGGCCACGCAGTCGTGGGTGTACAAAGAGTACAGCAGGGGGCTCAGAACACAACTCTGGGGGGCTCCAGTGCTGAGAGTGAGTGTAGCTGAGACATGTCCGCCCATCCTTACTGCCTGTGGTCTGCCAGTCAGAAAATTGGAGATCCACTGACATATAGATGAGCTGAGTCCCAGGTGCTCCAGCTTGGTGGTGAGTGTGGAGGGAATTATGGTATTAAATGCAGAGCTGTAGTCGATGAAGAGCATTTTAACATAGTTCCCTTTCCTAGTGTCCAGGTGAGTGAGTGATGTGTGGAGGAGATGAGAGATTGCATCGTCTGTGGAGCGGTTCTGACGGTATGCAAACTGTAGTGGGTCCAGTGTGTCGGGTAGTGAAGAAATGATGAAGTCTCTGATAAGGCGTTCAAAGCACTTCATCACTACTGAGGTGAGGGCTACAGGGCGATAGTCATTGAGAGAAGCAGGATGTGGTTTCTTCGGGACAGGAACAATGATGTGTTTGAAGCATGTGGGGATCACCGACTGAGATAAGGAGATGTTGAATATCTCAGTGAACACAGGTGCTAGCTGGTCTGCGCAGGCTCTGAGGATACGGCCTGAGATGCCGTCTGGTCCTGCTGCTTTCCTGGTGTTCACTCTCTTGAAGGCTCTCCTCACGTCGTGCTCGGAGATGATGAGCGCGTTCCCGGTGCTGGCAGTGTCTTCCTGTCTGCAGCCATTAGCGCCGCTAGCATTAGTGCCGTTAGCATTAGCGCCGTTAGCATTAGCATCGCTAGCGTCTTTAGCTGCAGCCTCGAAGCGAGCGTAGAATGTGTTGAGCTCGTCTGCCAGAGTCGCGTCCGCGTTCGTCATACCTGATGTTGGTGCTTAATAATCCGTAATTGTCCTCAATCCCTGCCACAGGCTCCTAGAGTCACTCTGTTGAAGCTGTGACTCTAGTTTTCTCCCGTAGCGCTGCTTCGCCTCTTTCACCGCCTCCCGGATGTTGTATGACACAACCTTGTACGGTTCCATGTCCCCTGACGCAAGTCCCGTGTTGTAGGCAGCGGTGCGAGATCTCAGAGCGTCGCGGATGGTTTTATCCACCCACGGCTTCTGGTTGGGAAACGTTCTGATAGTCTTTTTCGCCACCGTATCGTCCACTAGCTTCCCAATAAATCCCACAACCGCTTCCGTAAACACGCTGACGTCATCATCGGAGCTGTTTCTGAACATGTCCCAGTCTGCGTCATCGAGTGCGTCCTGTAACGCGGCCACCGATTGGTCCGTCCAGCGCGCGACCTCCCTCTGAACCAGAACTTCCTGTTTCAGCCTTTGTTTATATTTTGGCATGAGGAAGATGGTGGCGTGGTCGGATTTACCAAACGCTGGACGAGATTGCGCCTTGTAGCCGTCCTTGTCCGTTGTGTAACAGTGATCTAGTGTCCTATCACCCCTGGTGGGGCAGGTGATGTGCTGATGAAAGCGCTGCGCGTTTGAGGTTGGCACTATTAAAGTCCCCCGCCACAATGAGCGCAGCGTCCCGGTGTTGTGTCTGGTGCTGTGTGAGCGCCTCATGCAGCTTGCAAAAGGCAGTTTCAGTGTCCGCTTGTGGTGGAATGTAAACGGCACTGATTATGACTGATGTGAACTCTGATGTGACACATGATGGACAGTAGTTCCAGGTTTGGTGTGCAGGAGCGTGTAAGAGGAACAACCAGCTGTTGTTCACCATTAAGCACACGCCGCCTCCTCTTGACTTCCCCGAGTCCCGCGTCCTGTCCATGCGGTGAACCGAGAAGAACTCGGCTGGTTGTATGGCGTTGTCTGGCACCGCTGGGTTCAGCCATGTCTCGGTGAAGCAGAGGAGATTGCAGTCCCGAATGTCTCTCTGGAACTTTATCCTGGCCCTGAGGTCATCGAGTTTGTTCTCTAGTGACTGGACGTTGGCGAGCAGAATGCTAGGCAGAGGTGTGCGGTGTGCACGGGTTCTCAGCCGGTTCCTCACGCCAGCTCGTTTCCCTCGGGGCCGTCGCTTCGCGTCGCGTCCATTGTTCTCCCTCAGGATCTCACTCGGCCAGCTCGGATCCGGAGTTAAAAACGTCGAATTGTGAGTACATTGTATACCAATAGAAACAAGAGTGTCTCTATCATACCTAATGTACTCAATGGTGGTGATTTTGCCGATTTTAAAACACTGAAAACTAACTTAAAAAACAAAAACAAAGAAAAGGTGGTCGGAGCAGTCGTGACGGCAGTCGACCTCACCGGCGCCACCTTGAAAAAAATATATATACAGTATATATTTTCATATTTTCACCCCTTTAAGCTCAACCCTGCCACCGTCTCGGCCTTCCGGGAATTGTGTCACCGTTTCACCACCGCTCCAATAATCCTTCACCCCGACGCAAGCAAGCCTTTCATTGTGGAGGTGGACGCCTCGGATGTGGGCGCCGGGGCTGTTCTCTCCCAGCAAGGTCCAGACCAGAAACTACACCCATGTAGTTTCTTCTAACTTCTAAAATTTTACCCCACTCAGCAACGATATGGAGTAGGGGACCGCAAGCTGTCATTTCCAATGCTTCGCCGAGATTTTCGTGAGTACTCACCACTTTGGGTTATCTTCCTGATTAAGTGTGTCGCTAGAACGCGGGTTTAATTGTGTTAACCCTTGCTCTCTACACGAGAGAGTTCTAATAATAACTTGCGTGGTTATCCTGCCGATTCTCTCTACTTCCACGTTTGGGTTTATCATCCATGCTACAACGGCTAACTGCTATTCTTCTGGTCCCCGGTTAGCTGTGACATGAGGTACAATACATTGCTGCCTCTCCAAACGCTAAGCTCAGCGGACAGGGGCTGTCGAACTAGTCAACCATGGTTTGCCTGCTTTTTACGCCATGAATATAGGTGGCTTCAGCCAGGACACAAAAGGGTGTGGTTTCTCATACGATATGTGGTGTACCTTGTTTCTCTCCATATGGGTAAAGAGGTTATAGTCATAACCATTCATTTGTTTGCCATTTGGTTTAGATTTTTTTTCTCACTTTTGAATGAGCTGTGCCTTTTGTGTGATTCGGGCTCTACAGATAAACATTTAACGCTTAAAATCAAATAAAACCAGTGCTACTGAAACTTTTGTAAATCTGGTGAGGAACATGTTTAGTTTGTTTTAATCGAAGAAAGCATTTAAACAAAATTCTGGTGAAATATTGATAAACATGGCTGAATGTTTCTGAAGTAGCATATTGTGTTTTTATATTCGACAAATAGTTTGCAAATCGATGGCCAATTTTTTGGCTATTACACATGCTAGTATCTAGTAGTATTGTGTCTAGTAAAAAGGCTGAATGGCTATTGACTCCGGATATCCACTAGCCACATTGGTCAGTAAGCAAAAAAGTTTATGTCATGCCCTGGTACACATGTGCCAGTGTCTGTTCCTTCAAACACATAATCACTGTTACATTTAAATGTAACAGTGTGTCCTGAGGGATAGTATGTTGATAATGTTTCTGCAGATTGGGCGTTCGGCACACGTGGACGCAGTACAGTGTTGCAGCTCGAGCTGAAAACACAACATTTATACATGGCTTTACAAAGAATTAATTTACTTGTATGAGATTTTTGCACACCTGGTTATGGTTATTTCTGATCATATTGTATTTTTTTTTGTATAAATGTTTTTCAAATTCAATTTAATTAAAAAAAAAAAAAAAAAAACAGTGAGCATTAATGTTATCTACTGGATTATCTTATCGGTTATTATAGATGTGTCTTTGCATGTTGTTCCTCAAAGTGCACAAAACTCTTGTACTTGATTAAGATACAGTAGATATACAGTAGGTATAGATTATTATTTGCCTAATTTCTTCACACCTCTCTCACTGCAGCCCAGAGCTCTTTGCCCTATCTGCACCAGAACCTCACTCCATAGGGGATGTGTCTGTCCCGAATGTCTGTCAATCACGAAACAGTGGACTTCAAATACACAAGCTTTTTATTTAAGGTATTGAAGGCTCTTTTTATAATCTAAAGTTCTAAAAGGCATTTAAGCTCAAATGTTGCTGTGCAGTATGACTTCTTATTTGTATGTGTGATATTTTGTCATGTTTCTTTTTATTTAAATCAGCTGCCAGAGATATGACTGTGTTTGGGAAGCACTGATGTGATCTATGAGCGATTATCTTCACTGGTAATTAATCCAAAATAGTAAAACTCCTTCTCCTGTCAGGCTCGGGTGATGTGTGTAGTGCTTTGTGAAGAGCATTTCAAGTTTAAACAGACAAAACAAATAGGATTGTCTCTTTGTGAAGGTCAGTAAAGAACATTTGTGGTTCCTGGAAGATTTTCCCTTTAAATCATATTGTCTTTATTATACGCCATTACTGTTTAGAAACCTCAGTCATGTGTGTAATGAGGACACTCACCTTTACATACTGGAAGTCTCCAAGTTCCATGAACACACTGTGCATATGGGTCTCTATGTTCAAGCGCATAGCCTCTGTTACATACAAATCTAATGTATTCTCCATTTTTATAGAGTGGTTTTAACTGTACTTCAGGTCGAGCGTTTGGCACTTGTGGGGCAAAACACAATGTTCTAGCTGGAGCTAAAAACACAAAATTTATAAACAGATTTAGATTTATTAGATATGTGTGTGCACACCTGTGTGTGTTATAGTTAGTTTTGATCATAGTGGATTAAATATTAATATTTAGTTTTTTTTTTTAGTAGATTCAACTTTTTCTATAAATTGAATAGAAAAAAACAGCACATTATTAAATTCCCCAACCAAGACCACAACCCAGTGAATGTTAATCAGATTATCATACAGATTACTTGAGATGTCTCAAAGCGCAAAAAAATAAAAATAAAATAAAATCCAGTCCTTGACTAACAGTACAGTAGCTACAGTGGTGTGAAAAACTATTTGCCCCCTTCCTCATTTCTTATTCTTTTGCATGTTTGTCACACTTAAATGTTTTTGCTCATCAAAAACTGTTAACTATTAGCCAAAGATAAGATAATTGAACACAAAATGCAGTTTTTAAATGAAGGTTTATGTTATTAAGGGAGAAAAAAAACTCAAAATCTACATGGCCCTGTGTGAAAAAGTGATTGCCCCCCTTGTTAAAAAATAACTTAACTGTGGTTTATCACACCTGAGTTCAATTTCTGTAGTCACCCCCAGGCCTGATTACTGCCACACCTGTTTCAATCAAGAAATCACTTAAATAGGAGCTACCTGACACAGAGAAGTAGACCAAAAGCACCTCAAAAGCTAGACATCATGCCAAGAACCAAAGAAATTCAGGAACAAAAGTAATTGAGATCTATCAGTCTGGGAAAGGTTATAAAGCCATTTCTAAAGCTTTGGGACTCCAGCGAACCACAGTGAGAGCCATTATCCACAAATAGCAAAAACATGGAACAGTGGTGAACCTTCCCAGGAGTGGCCGACTGACCAAAATTACCCCAAGAGCGCAGAGACAACTCATCCGAGAGGCCACAAAAGACCACAGGACAACATCTAAAGAACTGCAGGCCTCACTTGCCTCAATTAAGGTCAGTGTTCACGACTCGACCATAAGAAAGAGACTGGGCAAAAATGGCCTGCATGGCAGATTTCCAAGGCGCAAACCACTTTTAAGCAAAAAGAACATTAAGGCTCGTCTCAATTTTGCTAAAAAACATCTCAATGATTGCCAAGACTTTTGGGAAAATACCTTGTGGACCGACGAGACAAAAGTTTAACTTTTTGGAAGGTGCGTGTCCCGTTACATCTGGCGTAAAAGTAACACAGCATTTCAGAAAAAGAACATCATACCAACAGTAAAATATGGTGGTGGTAGTGTGATGGTCTGGGGTTGTTTTGCTGCTTCAGGACCTGGAAGGCTTGCTGTGATAGATGGAACCATGAATTCTACTGTCTACCAAAAAATCCTGAAGGAGAATGTCCGGCCATCTGTTCGTCAACTCAAGCTGAAGCGATCTTGGGTGCTGCAGCAGGACAATGACCCAAAACACACCAACAAATCCACCTCTGAATGGCTGAAGAAAAACAAAATGAAGACTTTGGAGTGGCCTAGTCAAAGTCCTGACCTGAATCCTATTGAGATGTTGTGGAATGACCTTAAAAAGGCAGTTCATGCTAGAAAACCCTCAAATAAAGCTGAATTGCAACAATTCTGCAAAGATGAGTGGGCCAAAATTCCTCCAGAGCGCTGTAAAAGACTCGTTGCAAGTTATCGCAAACGCTTGATTGCAGTTATTGCTGCTAAGGGTGGCCCAACCAGTTATTAGGTTCAGGGGGCAATTACTTTTTCACACAGGGCCATGTAGGTTTGGATTTTTTTTCTCCCTAAATAATAAAACCCCTCATTTAAAAACTGCATTTTGTGTTTACTTGTGTTATCTTTGACTAATAGTTAAATGTGTTTGATGATCAGAAACATTTTGTGTGACAAGCATGCAAAAGAATAAGAAATCAGGAGGGGGGCAAATAGTTTTTCACACCACTGTATATCTCATGCCACATGCTACTCTAATAGTGAATCTTTATTCTATAGTGGTATTTTAGGTATAGATTATTATTTGACCAGTTCCTGGACATCTCTCCAGATGTCAGACATCAGGACCAGAACTCCTGTCTGCACCAACACCTCACTCATGCATACTTTATTCTCTTTATTCATTAACCGAGATCACAAAAAATAGGACTTTTATTTTGTTTGCTGTTGCTAACAAAACCCATGAAAATAAAAACAGACAAACGGCACTCAATATACAGTACCAAACCCATATGTGTATTATACAAATCAAAACACTGCCATGCACAAAATATGACTATTTACAATTTTATGCAAAATATCTATATACAAAAGAGATTTTTCTTTCTGGCGGGAAGCGATTAGTCCAAGTACTGAAGAAACAGATATGTCTTGAGTCATCGTTTAAAGATTGTCAAAGTCACTGCTGTATGGACATCTAGAGGAATGGCGTTCGACCACCTTGGTGCCAGAACAGAAAGTCTGGATGAATTTCTTCCTTGATGGAAGAGGCAAGCAGTGCTGGAGGATCATGGGGAACGTGGTGCAGGGCGGGGTGTGATTAGAGCAGAGAGGTGGGTGCTGGGCCATTTTTGCTTTGTAGTTGAGCATCAGGGCTATGAATTTGATGCAGGCAGCTACACTAAGCCATTGCAGGGAGCGGGGAAGTGGGGTAGTGTGGGAGAACTTGGGAAGGTTAAAAATGAGAAATACTGCTACATTCTGGATCAGCTGCAGAGGATGAAATGGTGGACAGAGGCATACCTGCCAGGAGTGAGTTGCAGTAATCCAGTCTTGAAATAACAAGGAACTGAACAAGCACCTGAGTAGCCTGTGAAGAAAGAAATGGGCGGATTCTTCTGATGTTGTTAAGAAGAAATTGACAAGAGCAAGTAAGGTTTGCGATGTGTGGGGAAAATGACAGATGATTGTCCACAGTTACCCCAAGATTGAGGGCAATGGCTGAAGGAATGATACCAGGGATATCACAAGGTCTTGACCTGGCATGAATCACAAGGGATGAACAGCAGATTGGTTTTACTCAGACTGAACTTCCATGCTGAGATCTGGGTGGAAAACTGACTGTCTGAGGGAGGAAAGATTATAATAAGTTGTGTGTCATCTGCATAACAATGGTATGAAAATCTATGCGATTATATGACCTTACCAAGAGACCGGGTATAGAGGGAGAACAGAAGAGGACCAAGTACTGAGCCCTGTGGGACACCAGTAGAGAGTCTGCTACCTATCTTTTCGGTAAGAAGCAAACCATTGCCACACTGTTCCACAGATTGCTAGACTTGTAAGAATGGATAATAGAATCTTGAGGTTCACTGTATCAAATGCAGATGACAGCTCCAGAAGGATGAGGACAGATGATACTGTAGGTAAAATTGATCTAGCAGCATGGAGCTTCTCAGTGACTGTCAGAAAATCAGTCTCTGTGAAATCTCTGTGGAATTTAAATCCAGATTGGTTGGGATCACTAATGTTGTTCTGTGAGAGATAGAGAGACATTTGGTTAGAAACAGTCCTTTTAAGAATTTTGGAAATAACATAAAGAAGTGGTACTGGGTGATAGTTGTTAACTTCTCCTGGATCTAGGCAGGGTTTCTTGAAGATAGTTCTCACAATGCTTGATTAAGTTGAGCACATCTGCCGTTTCACAAGAGTCACCAAGTACTGGAAACCTTGGGCAGATGGGTGGTGACTCAGTGAAGGAGGAAGTAGCTGGAATGCCTGAGGAAGTAACCACACTAGTTGAATGTACTGCAGCTAATAGGGGGAGACTATAAGTTACACTGTGTGTCTTGTGGGATGCATTTCCTCTAGCTGCAGCATTGGTAGTCCGGAGGGAACATACTGTAGTAAAAAGGGCTAACAAGTCTGGTGGTGCTAATCTCCTGGGATAGGCTCCAGGCCCCCCGCGACCCTGAATACAGGATGAAGTGGTATAGATGATGAGTGAGAGATAATGGCGGTAGGCAGGAAGAGAATGCCAACACAGGAAACACGTTCCTCATTTTCAAACATGACATGAGTACAGCCTTCAGGGGGGTGAACACCAGGAAAGTTATAGGACCAGAGGGCCTGCACAGCCTGTGCAAACCAACGAGCACCTGTGTTCACAGTAATATTCAACCTTATCCCATTCAGTAATCCCCACAGGCTTCAAAGAAGCCATTATTGTTCCTGTCCCAAAGAATCCCCATGCTGCTTCCCTTAACAACTACCACAGTCATGATGAAGTGCTTTGCAAAGTCAATTACAATTTGCTTACCATCTAAACTTCTAAACTTGGATCTCCAACTTCCTAACTGACAGACTACAGGCAGTATGGATGAGCAAACATATCTCAGCCTCCCACACCCTCAGCACTGGAACATTATATTTTTTAATTAACTGTACTCATTAGTATAATTCATTCTCACAGAGAAGCTCTTTTTTTTAGGTCAAAGGTGGTTGTATAGATATTTCACTGCATATGATACTGAGTATGACTGTGTATGTGACAAATCTGTATGTTTTAATCTGAATTTGTCAATCCAGGATCATTTCTTTCAAGTGTCTTTATGTCAGCTGCCAGAGACATGAACGTGTTTGGGAACCACTGATGTGATCCATGAGCAATTAGCATCACTGATCATTAATCCAACTAGTAAAACTCCTTCTTCTGTCAGGCTCGGCTGTGTAGTGCAGCAGGTAGTGGGACTCAGAATGATTATCATGTGCTTTGGTAACAACATAAACCTACAATAAAGAACGTTTTATATCTAAACATACAACAAATAAAACCGTTCCACTGTGAAAGTCATTATTAAGGAACAGATGTTGCATCCCGGAAAGTTTCCCTTTAAATGCTATTGTCTTTAATATAAAACCACTTACTGTAACTATTCAGAAACATCAGTCATGTTAATCATGAGGACACTCACCTTCACACACTGGCAGCCTCCAAGTCCCTCTAACACACACTGCATAACGGTCTCTATTTTCAATCTCATATCCTCTGTCACATACAATTGTAACATACTCTCCATCATTATAAAGATCTTTTGTCTGTTCTTCAGGTTGGCCATTTTCCACATGTGGGGCAGAACACAATGTTGGATCTGGGACAAACAAACAAACAAATCACAGGATGTGAGGCTTTATCTTTTTATGCATATGCGTTTGCATGCATGTGTAAATTATGCATGTTTTAAACCCACTACTATTATTATTGATTAAATTCCTCATGGTTTCTGTGAATTAATTCTACATTAAAGGTGATCAATTATGGCAACGTGGTCATTTTGGACAGATGTGACTTTATTGTGTGTGTATATGAGTAAACACCAAAAGTGTTTGGTGCCATTTTTCTTTGCAGAATCTGTTACTATTTCCTTCTGTCATAAAATAATTGTCAATAACTGGTCACCTTTAAGTATCGTAAAATGCGGTGGTCACATGACTAAGTGCAGCATTTGGTAAGGTTTGTGAAAGTATTGCTTAGTGGTTTTTACTGCCGCCGTACACCTCCAGGATCTGGGTGTGATTCCCGCCTCGGGCTCTGTGTGTATGGAGTCTGCATGTTCTCCCCGTGCTTGGTGGCTAAACTACAGGCACGCTGAGTATTCCAAGTACCCACAGTCCAATGACATGCAGGTTAGGCTAATTGGCACTTCCAAATTGCCTGTAAAGTGTGACAGATCATGTGAGTGCGTGTATGAGTGTGGGCCCTGCGATGGATTGGCACCAGGTCCACACCAACACTTACTATGGAAAGAGATTATAAATAGTGCATTCATTTTTTCTGCCAGAAAAAAAATCTCTTCATAACTATGTTTGACTAGTACCCAGTGTAAGTAACTATCCAAGTGACGGAAACTTCAAAGCACTTGCCCAAATGCCTAAATGTAAATGTCTTCTAGATGTGCAATGGCCTGGACAACGCCTGAGAGATTATGACAGCAACATGGGCCTTGGCACCATTCACACTCCTGCTAGTCCCATCCTCAAGAAACCCTGTCTGGATCCAGCAGACATCAGTAACTTTCCAATCAAATGTCTCTCTATCTCGCACAGACAACCTCAAAGATCCTAATTTAAATCCGGATTTAAAGCATCACATTCCATAGTGACTGCCCTTCTGTCTGTCACTGAGAAGCTGCATGCTTCTAGATGAGCCAAACTGTCATCTGTCCTAGTATTCGGTCCTCTTCTGTTCTTCCTCTATATCCAGTTTTTTGGATGATAGAAATCATTTACCTGGTTTTTCATACCATTGTTATGCAGATGTCACACAATTTTCATTTCTTACAGTTACAGATATCAGCCTTGGTTAGGTGGTAGTGGAGGAGGTGTAGCAGTTACTATAATGTTAATATGAACATCATACAAAAACATATTTAATGCATCTGATGTTCTCTATACTGACATATCCAACATAAACACAAATAATACAAGTGCCCAGTTGATTCTACTAATTATTATTATTTACAGAGTCTCCCAAACCTGGTCACCTCTGTTGACAAAAGCATTACGTACTGTAATTGCTGGAAACTTGAATATTTACTTTGAAAATCCATGAGATGTTCTGAGAACAAGGACCGACTCATAAGTCTGGTTAAACTCTAGATTTAATATTGACCTGCAGCCTAAATATAGAAACTATAGTAACATTTCCATAGTTCAAAGTTATTTCATACTCCGGTTTCCTCCCACAGTCCAAAGACATGCAGATTAGGCTAATTGGCGTTCCCAAATTGACCATAGTGTGTGAATGAGTGTGTGTGTGTGTGCTCTGCGATGGATTGGCACGCTGTCCAGGGTGTACCCTGCCTCGTGCCCAGAGTCTCCTGGGATAGGCTCCAGGTCCCCGCGACCCTAAATACAGGATAAAGCGGTATAGAAGATGAATGAATGAATGAAAGAAAAGTTATTTCAGTATTTCTACCAGTAATCAACCAGAATTATCAAAGTGATCCATCTATGAGTGGATAATTTTTTGACCCCACAGAACTTGATCAGGTGACTAAATGTTTAGAGTAAAAATTCAATTACATCTACAGTAGGATAATGTAGCTGACCTTGAAATAAAAAAAAACTTGAGAGAAAAAACTTGCACTTTGGTATAACGATCACACACACCTTAATACAGGCCACTCGAACTAGAATATGAATGGTGATAAACTAAATTGGTAGTATTTCAGACAGGATGGAAGAAAAGCATCCTGAAATATAAAAAAATGCTCTAAATACTGGTAGGTTGATGTAACTCTCTACTCCTATAGAAGATTATTGAAAAATTTATAATATCATGCAAAATATTCAAGCTTTAAAACCAGACAATTTAATAAATAATGTTGTAGGTGATACTTTAACCGTATCAGCTCTGAATATTTTACAACCCTTCAAAAGACTAAACTAATTTCACTAATCTCAAGATATGTAAATCATCAAATTCAACACTTCATTTATTTATTTTAAATATACAGTATATACTTTTTTTAAATGTATGTTTATGTACAGTACACCGTGAATTAATCATCCAGATGTATACAATAAATTAGTAAATACAGTTAAGTACAGTGAAATACAAGAAATGCTACAAATGAATATAATGCATGCTATAATAAAGTCCAACGAATAGCATAGATACATAAAATAAGTATTTGATCATGTATTTTCTGTTCTCCCCAGGAGCATGTGGGTGTAAGAGAGGTCTGGTGTGTGAAGGCAGCATGTCCTTGTGACCTGGAGAGACCAGGAATGGCTGCAGAATTTTCCGATCAAGAAGACAACATTCCTACAAGAGAGATGCTTGTGTTCATTTTTTCCTTAACTTGTTTAGTGAAGTTTTTCAAACTCAGCTGAGGTGCTGAAACTATTGAATCTGAAACCTCACCGTGCATCAATCAATGTTTTGTCTACAGTGTGTTTATATTGTATTTGTAAAAATAAATGTACACTGTAAAACCCAAGAAGAGTGTGGGTCTTAGTGATTTGGAACAGAGACGAAATACTGGTTAAAGAGTGCAAAATGTTTTATTAAGAATTATTTAAATGAATTAACAGACTTAACAGTTTCAAATAATGCACCACATGGGCGTGTAAATGCACGGTGGTTTAACTTCTGAGTACATGTATGTAAGGAGGAGGAGTGCTATAGTGTGACCTACACTGTTGTGTTAGAGTTGTGAACCTTTACAGCACAGGTGTAACATAAGAAGTTGTACACGGCTCGCTAACAATATAAGAAAACAAATGTACTTTCATAAAAAGGAAAATGTGTTTCTTAAGTTTTCCATCCATTTTTATTTTATTTGTATGTCAGCACTTGAATAAACTATTTTTGTCTCAAATTGATCAAAACATGTGTGTATAGTAGAATTGAAAACTTCAGTATAAATATGAACATCTTACCCTGTGCAGCCTGACACACACAAATTAAAACAGCCAGAATAATAATCCTCATCTTCTCTGTTGTTTGTCACAGATAAACCACTGATACAGGAGATTTTAAACAAACCAAGTAGCTTTGTTTGTAAGCAGCGTTAATGATTTACCATTTTGCCTCATTTACCAGAAACCACGAATCTAGTGCATGATTTCACCATCGCAGATTTCCTAACTACAAATATTGACGTCAAATTAAAGGGAAAAAAACTTTAAAGCGTCCTGAGCTATTATTATTATTATTATTATTATTGCTGCTGTTGTTGTTGTTTTAAAGACAATAATCCAGTATTATTGCTGTTATATAACAACTAATGTTAAAATGTAAAGCACTTCCTGCATCTGAAAGAAGGCGTATATGTCTACAGACAAAGAGAAAATTTACATGAATATTTAATAGCAAGATATTTACATACATGAGATGAATTTATACACATTATGTCTATAACGTCCACAAATAATTATGATTCTTTAGATCCTAGAGAAAGTGCACAGGTAAACTATTTATAAATCACTCACTCATCATCTATACCGATTTATCCTGTATTCAGAGTCGCGGGAACCTGGAGCCTATCTCAGGAGACTTAGGGCACAAGGTGGGGTACACCCTGGACAGGGTGCCAATCCACACACATACATACTCACATGCTCATTCACACACCATGGCCGATTTGGGAACGTCAATTAGCCTAACCTACATGTCTCTGGACTATGGGAGGAAACCGGAGTAACCGGAGGAAACCCGGTTATTCTTATTATTATTATTATTGCAATATTCCATTTAGGTGCATTTTTTCCTCTCATACATCACACTGCTATTGAATCCTGCATTATGATTGGTCAGTAGGTGTTGATTAATTATCCGTAGCTCTGACAGTACTGCAGCTGCAAATCCTTCTGATACGTTATTGTATTTATATTAACAGTTCATTCACACTGACAGATTAAAAACTTGTAAAGTCATTGAAGGAGAAGTTTATTTAACATTTATGATTCTTGTTTGTCACAAAACCTGTCAATGACTTTCCTAGTATAACAGACATTATGTTCATTATATAATGAGCATATTGCATATTTTAAAGGACTCAATTAATTTTCCTTTAATTTGTCTGTCTTTTGTGAAACGTCCTCATAGGCAAATATTGCATAAAAAGTCTAACTTCTATTAAAAGCAGAATGCAGCTCTTAGGTCAGCTCCGTTTAGCTTGAGCTCCTTTTAGCTTAAGGTTTCTTAATGCAGTTTCTTTTGATAAACAATAAAAAAAACTGCATGTAAGCATTTTAAAAGTGAAAACCAATCAGTTTATTTTATAATGACAGAGCCCTCCTCCAAAATCTTTATTTTCTTCCAGTTCTTTCGATGTGGAAAATGTTCCATTTTGCCAATAGTGCGGCTCAAAATTGATGATGTAACTTCAGTCTAAATCATTTACAGTATGATGGATCAGGAGATCACAAAGCATCTAATATTTGGTGAACTTTACTACTATGATTACTGCTAATTATAATATCTGATGCATAATCCAAAGACTTCTTCAATTTTTATTTCCTTTTCCATTTTTTTTTCCTTTTCCATCTATCCGTCTTTCCGTCTAATGATAAACAAACACAAAGCTTTTATTTTGGGTGAAAAACTCGATTTTATTCTGAGAAGGTACTGTAGATTTCTGACCATTAGTAGGAGAACTGAAGTCATGGAAACTGCCAAAACAAGCACACAGAGACAGTTAATGTATCTGAATTCTGATTGAGCATCAGTGTTAGCACTGTACCATAGACAATGTTATTCTAATATTTAATTTCATGCCATAGAAAATGTACTTACCCAAATCCATTTACCTGTAATATGAATAACAGTTAGAGACACAATCAGTAATCAGAGACCGTCATGCTCACCATAAATCCTCTTAAAATGTATCAATAAAACCTTAGAGCCTCATTAAAACTGTGAGCACAATAATGATCCTGATTCAGTCCCAGTATTACTGCATTCCTACGTCTGGACACTGACTGGTCAGAAGGTGTTGATTAATTTACTGTAACAGCAGCTCTGACAGCAGCACAGCTTTAAATTCTAATAGTTAATCATTGATACTATAGAAAACATAAATATACACTAACAAATCATACTGTACATGTCCGGTGTGGAAGGAGGAAAGAGTCTCGAATTTTAGCATACAACTGTTTTCAATACAGGAATTTCTCCAGGACAGAAGAGTTTAAGCTCTGTGGTGTTTCACAGCTGGATTTTTTTTATTATTTATTTAGTCAATAAAAAGAGAGAACAAAAAGGGGCTGCTGATGGAAAAGTCATTTATAGCTGCTTTAATGTAAATCAGAACAGGAACTAAATTGATATTAGAACGGATTCACAAACATTAAAAGCAACTATATACAGATAGAAAATGTGGAAAGTTGTTCTTTAAGTAAAATCACTGCGGTAGAAGAGCTGTTAGATTTAACTCTGTCTGGCCCACATCAGCACGAGTGCTTTATTCATTAGATACTAATGGTCAGAAATAAAGGATAAATTAACCTCTAACTAGAACTTAGTCATTTTCTGTCCAGATAAAACACAGGATACACTTACATTCACTGTATATTGTTGTTCCTTTGAAGCATTTGACAGATATTTTCCAGTTCCGTAATGCACCACATTGATATCTCTTCTCTTCACCCTCTGGCAGATATTCATCAGACTGACCAGAACGAATACGTTCACCTTCCACTTTACATGGAGCTAAAAAATAAGAAGGAAAACAGTAACGATCCTGTGTAAAAAACGTGATATACAATTATGTATTAATAATGATTTGTGCTTCAGCTGATCTACTTCGTCCTCTTTAAACCTGATTTAGTCCGTCTCATTATCATCAGGAAATATTATTCCATTAGAAATTATCTTAAGTTAGGGGGGAAAAATCAGTAAGCAACAAAAATATCTGCTTATAAATAAGAGCTGTTTAATTAATGAGCTCCTCCTCAGCTCCAGTCCAAGTCCTGATCTTCTTTTGCATTTATCTTGTATGTAAAGCAAGATAAAAACTATTATCCTGACTTATTTCCAAACTTAAAAGTTAATTTCCGCATTAATACAGACTGAAGTTCCTATGAAACTGTGCAGGACACGTCCTCCCGTCCCCGACACCTGCGTCCGTATGATGAATTCTGACCGCATTTATTTTGTCAGAGTTGTAAATTGGATTTAAAGTGTAATTAATACTCACGTTTACACACTGGAAGCGGAGTCCATTCCCCTTTCACACATCCTACTGTTTCAGGTCCATCTAGTTTATATAATTTCACACACTGAACTTTTAATTCCCTTCCACTTGGCATCTCTGTAACATCTCCATGTTCAATAATGGGGTGAAATCCACAATCACTGACTGAAATCACAGACAATTTGTGTGAGGACATGAAGATTAACATTAATTACAAACCGGATTCCAAAAAAGTTGGGACACTAAACAAATTGTGAATAAAAACTGAATGCAATGATGTGGAGATGGCAAATTTCAATATTTAATTCAGAATTGAACATAGATGACAGATCAAAAGTTTAATCCGCGAAAATGTATCATTTTAAGGGAAAAATATGTTGATTCCAAATATCACGGTGTCAACAAATCCCAAAAAAATTGGGACAAGTAGCAATAAGAGGCTGGAAAAAGTACATTTGAGCATAACGAAGAGCTGGAAGACCAATTAACAGTAATTAGGTTGACAGACTTCCGGTATGAGGCGTGTGGTTTAGACGCGTTTTGCTCGCTCCCACAAATAACCTTTTTTATTAACCTATTAAACCTCAACACTTACCCAATAATCAGTATCAGGCTCTTCTAGTTCGATCTTTCTTGTGAATATGTCGAAGACGACGGCGAAAACTGCAGAAAAAGACGGAGATTCTCCTCCATCCAGTGGCATTACCATGGCCGAGATTAGCCTGCTGTTAGAAGAGCATCGAACGGCCCTCGCGACCGATTTCAAGTTATCTTTTGACTCGTTGTCGGCTACGCTGGTCAGTATAAAATCTTCAATTACTGATCTTGGTCAAAAAATTACTTCGCTGGAGGATAACGCCACTGAAACTGATCAGCGCCTTCAAAAACTTGAAAGCGCAAGCTGCAGTTTGAAAGCAGAAAACGACCTGCTTAAAGTTAAACTAGCGGATCTGGAAAGTCGCAGCAGGCGCCAGAATATTAGAATCATTGGACTACCTGAGCAGATTGAAGGTCCGCCCCCAACTGATGTTCTTGCTTCGCCCCCCGAACTGGATCGAGCTCATCGGAGCCTTGCCCCAAAACCTGCTCCAGGAGAGAGGCCTCGACCTGTCATCCTGCGATTCCACCGCTTCCAAGCTAAAGACCTGGTGATTCGCGAAGCTCGCAGACGACGTGATCTGACCTACAACGGACATAAGCTTCGCATCTACGACGACTACAGTCCTGAGGTGGTCAAACAGCGGGCCGAGTATAAAAGCTCCATCAGCGAACTTTACAAGGGCGGGTATAAACCAGCATTACTTTTTCCAGCTAAGCTTCGCATCACGCTGCCCAGCGGGGAGAAGAAGTGGCTACTCACCCCTTTGGAAGCTGCTGCATTTGTCAATAGCATGTGAGAGCCTTCACATTAACATTAGGGATTTTTTCTTTTTTCACTGTTCAAGTGTTTTCACTGTCTTTGCCTCACCTGATTCAAGACATGTTGCAATCTTACTGTACTTCAAGTTAACAAGTTAAATAACTTCTATCCTTTTTACAGGAATACTGATGTTGAGGAATACTGAGGTTTTTTTTTAATTCTTTTTGAGGTTTCAGTTTCAAATTTGATGTTCACTAATGTTTAACTAAGGTTTAACTTCATTATCTATGTTTATTGATATGTGGGTATAGAGCAAGTGAGGTTAGGAAGTAGTAAGTTTTGCTGACGTTTGTGTCAGTGGATTTCTTTTTGCTCCTGTTGGATACTGCTTCGTCAGTGGTTTGGAAACTTGGGGTTGGGGAAGGGTCTGGGGTGGGGGGTAGATTATTTGTGTTGTTTGTTCGGGTACTTTGTGTTATGTTTGCCAACTGTTGTTTGTGTGTTTTATTCAGATTTAATTACAGTATGTCTAACCTAGCCACTTATCCTTCCTTTGTGTTTTTTTCAACACCAGTCTTTAGATCTGGGGTATCTCTCGGAGAAATGGAGTCAGATGGGCATGTTTTCTGCCTGAGCAGCATTGTACTATCTTTGCCCCCTATACCTATATGGCTCCAGGTGGTGCTTTGAGATGTGTTAGCTGGAATGTTAAAGGGCTCAATTCTCCAGTGAAACGTCACAAAATTATATCTCACCTGAGACACCTGAACACTAAACTTGCTTTTCTACAGGAAACCCACCTTAATGCTTCAGATCATCTTAAACTTCGTACTGGTTGGGTGGGTCAGCTGTATCATTCTTCTTTTGCAAGTAAGGCTCGAGGTGTGGCAATACTTGTCCACAAATCAGTTCCACTCTCTGTTTCCAAGGTTATATCTGACCCTAATGGACGGTTTATAATTGTTGTAGGTAAGATAGATGGCTTCTCTCTGACTTTGGCGAACGTATATGGTCCTAACTTTGATAATGAATGCTTTTTCAAAAAAATTTTTTTTGCTCTTTCCAATCTGAACTCTAGTCAACTTATTCTTGGGGGAGACTTTAACTGTTGCCTTGATCCCACTCTCGACCGTACATCTAGTAAAAATGTTGCATCAAAATCCGCTAAAGTTATTCAAATGTTCATGGAGCAGTATGTAGTTTTTGATGTATGGCGCCATTTCAACCCTAATGCCAGGCAGTACTCTTTTTTCTCTCAGGTTCATCACACCTTTTCTAGAATAGATTACTTTCTCATTGATGATAAATTACTCTCCGCAGTCAGTTCATGCTTTTATAATCCCATTGTAATTTCTGACCATGCTACAGTTGTAATGGACATTTCACTCCCAGGCAAACCTCTGTCACACTCCCCCTGGCATTTTTATCCCTTGCTTCTCACTGAACCCGACTTTATCAAATCTATCAATGATAGTGTTGATCTCTTCATTGACACAAATGTTAACTCTGATACATCTGCATCGACAATTTGGGAATCATGTAAAGCTTTTCTACGTGGGGGGATAATATCTTATTCTGCTTTTCAAACTAAGCTCACAGCAGAAAAACGCACTTCTCTCACTAAGACTATAGCAGAGCTACAAACAAGGTATGCACACTCACCGGACCCAGACCTACTTAAAGACCTGCTCATTAAAAAGACGGAGTTTGATGTTATGTCCTCTAAGGAGGCGGTAGAATTGATTCAAAAGACACATCACAATTTTTATGAATTTGGAGATAAGCCCAGTAAGTTGCTTGCTCATCAAATTCGCTAATCGGCTTCATCACGGAATATTACTCAAATTAAAACCGATACTGGTATTACATTAAACCCTCAAGCCATTAATAACCAATTTAGGGACTTCTACACTTTATTATATACCACTGAGTGCCAATTTGATGAGAATCAGCTGAACAATTTCTTTAGACCTTTGGACATTCCTGTTATTGATCCTGTAATGTCGGCTAGACTAGATGAACCATTAACAGTCGAGGAGCTTAAGGGCGCTTTAATGGCAATGCAAAATGGAAAGAGTCCCGGACCCGATGGCTTTCCAGCGGAATTTTATAAGACATTCGCGGACAAACTTTCCCCTTTATTGTTGATGATGTTTAATGAATCGTTACAGGTTGGCATCTTGCCCACTACACTACGTCAAGCCACTATCTCTGTCTTACTTAAAAAAGATAAAGACCCCCTTCTTTGTAGTAGCTTTCGTCCTATCTCTTTGCTTTGTGCTGATGTAAAGTTATTAGCAAAGATACTGGCAAGACGATTAGAGCTTATCTTGCCGTCAATCATCTCCCCAGATCAGACCGGTTTTGTTAAAAACAGGCATTCGTTTCATAACGTTAGACGGCTACTAAATATTCTTTATTCGCCTTCTTCTTTAGACATACCCGAATTTATTATTTCAATGGATGCAGAGAAGGCATTTGATCGTGTGGAGTGGTCATATTTGTTTTTTACTCTTAAAAAGTTTGGCTTCGGTGATGTGTTTATTTCTTGGATAAAGCTCTTATATTCATCCCCCCTGGCCCGGGTTCGTACAAATAATAATTTCTCGGACTATTTCCTTCTTAAGCGTGGAACCAGGCAGGGCTGCCCGCTTTCTCCCTTGCTGTTCGCCATCGCCATTGAGCCTCTAGCAGTTGCCCTTAGATCCAGTCAGATTCAGGGTGTTTTCAGAGGAGGTACTGAGCATAAATTGTCTTTATATGCGGATGATCTTTTACTGTTTATCTCAGACCCGGATCGATAAATTCTTTCACTTCTGGACTTGCTGAGGATCTTCGGCCAATTTTCTGGTTACAAATTAAATCTGCATAAAAGTGAACTTATGCCTCTTAATGACGCTGCTTTGTCTTACAGTTCCTCCTCATTACCATTCAAGGTCTCTCTGATATCATTCAAATATTTAGGTGTCTGGGTCACTAGAAAATATTCGGATCTGTTTAAAGCTAACTTCACCCCACTTCAGGCCAAACTGGCTCATGACACTCAACGTTGGTCTTTTTTACCTTTATCTTTAGCCGGCCGCATAAACTGTATCAAAATGAATGTGCTCCCTAAATTTCTATCCTTTTTTTTCAATGCCTGCCTGTTTATATTCTGAAAAAAATTTTCCATTCACTCGACTCTTGCATCTCTCACTTTATATGGAATAAAAAGGTCCCCCGGATCCGGAAAGATATTCTTCAAAAAACTAAAGATATGGGCGGTCTAGCATCACCTAACTTTTTATTTTATTACTGGGCTGCAAACATTCGTTCCATTTTGTACTGGTGGTGTTTCAACAATAAGCCTCCACCGTGGCTGCAAATTGAGGCTGCCTCCTGTGCTCCCTCATCTCTTACTTCTCTGTTGTGCCTTCCGTTGGCATTGCATGCTCCATCATATTCCACAAATATTATAGTTAAAGCCAGTCTTAAGATCTGGACCCAATTTAGGCGACACTTTGGACTTCAGGCCGTACCATTGTCATCTTCCCTAAATTTAAATCCTTTATTTCCTCCCTCTCTTACAGATAAAACCTTTGGAATTTGGAAAGATTATGGGATTGTTTCAGTAGAGCATCTGTACATCAATGGTATCTTTGCTTCTTTTGACCAATTAAAAGATGCTTTTCATCTACCGAACACTCACTTTTTCAGATATTTACAGGCCAGGGATTTTACTCGAACTCATTTTTCCACATTCCCTGCTATTCCTTCTTCTAACCCACTTGATTCTGTTCTTGGGTTGGATCCTAACCTTAAAGGTGCGATCTCAAAATTATATTCTATTGCCCTCTCACTTCATTCTTCTGCTTCAGATGGTCTGCGATATGTTTGGTCCGTAGACCTTGGTATTGATATTAGTCCTTTAGTTTGGCAGCTAGTCTTGAAAAGAATACAGTACATACCTCTTCTATCTGTGCGCGTCATGGAGTTCTGCAGTGCAAAGTGGTGCACAGAGTCCACTGGTCCAAAAGTAAATTGGCCCGTATATGCCCTAGCACTGACTCTAACTGTGATAAATGTCATTGCGGTCCTGCCGATCTCATTCATATGTTTTGGTCATGCCCGGTTATATTCTCATTTTGGACATCCGTTTTTGACTCTCTGTCAGTCATTACCTCAGTAAAGATCCTCCCGGAACCTTTGATTGGCCTGTTTGGTGTTTTACCCAGTGGGTACTCCATGCCCTCCTATTTTGTTGAACTAGTTGCATTTCTTACTCTCCTGGCAAGACGTGTTATTTTAATGCACTGGAAGGGCTCTAACCCCCCTACTCACTCTCTCTGGATAAAAGATGCCCTTACTTTTATGAAGTTGGAGAAGATCAAACACTCACTGCGTGGCACTCAGGTTAAATTTTCAAAATTTGGCAACCAGTTCTTAATTATGTTGAATCTCTTCGGTTTACCGATCCGGCAGTGGTCTAGGAAGACTTTGGCATGCATGTTTTTTTTTTGTTTTTTTTTAGTTATTTATAATTTCATTTATTTACTTATTTTTCCTTTGTACTCTCTGTTTCACTTGTCCTTATAATGGTAATCATTCCAATATTACTGCTTTAGTAATTTTCTCCATATCTTTTCATTGTAGTCTTTCATCTTTCCAATGTCTTGAATGATTGTGTTTTTTGTATGTTTTGATTGTTTATTTTTGTGCTGTGTATTTGTTATAAATAAATCATACATTAAAAAAAACAGTAATTAGGTTAATTGGCAACATGATTGGGTATTAAAAGAGCTTCTCAGAGTGGCAGTGTCTCTCAGAAGCCAAGATGGGTAGAGGATCACCAATTCCCACAATGTTGTGCAGAAGGATAGTGGAGCAATATCAGAAAGGTGTTACCCAGCGAATAATTGCAAAGACTTTGCAGTTATCATCATCAATCTGGAATAATCTCTGTGCGTAAGGGTCAAGGGCGTAAAACCATACTGGATGCCCGTGATCTCCGGGCCCTTAAACGACACTGCACCACAAACAGGAATGCTACAGTAAAGGAAATCACAGAATGGGCTCAGGAATACTTCCAGAAACCATCGTCAGTGAACACAATCCACCGTGCCATCCGCCGTTGCCAGCTGAAACTCTACAGTGCAAAGAAGAAGGCGTTTCTAAGTTAGAGGCCTGTATTAGACAAGAATGGGAAAGCATTCCTATTTCTAAAGTTGAGAAACTGGTCTCCTCGGTCCCCAGACGTCTGTTGAGTGTTGTAAGAAGAAGGGGAGATGCCACACAGTGGTGAAAATGGCCTTGTCCCAACTTTTTTGGGATTTGTTGACACCATGACATTTTGATTCACCATATTTTTCCCTTAAAATTATACATTTTCTCTGTTTAAACGTTTGTTCCGTGATTTATGTTCTATTCTGAATAAAATATTGACATTTGCCATCTCCACATCATTGCATTCAGTTTTTATTCACAATTTGTTTAGTGTCCCAACTTTTTTGGAATACGGTTTGTATAATAAAAACACATAAGTTATTATACTGGTGAATACAGCACAGCACATTACAGTACATTCGTATGATTACACACTCTGTTTGTTCTTTAAACACAGAAATATTCCACATTGTATCTTAGCACAAAAACGTGAAGTCAGGAGGAAATATGAGGCTGAGGTGTTTACCGGGTACACGAGTGAGGTGAGATTAGCTAAAAGCACCTCATATTTATTATTACATATTGACTGAATTGATGGTAATTATTACCTGGCAGCAGAAACCCAAACTGATCAGGACGTAGAAATTCACCACCGCCTCCACCTCCTGCAACTGAAAGAGTTAATTAGATTTAAAAGACAAAAAGTTATATAATAAAGTTTATGTACTTTATTTACTTTTTTTTTTTTTTTTTACTTTTGGCTTTACTTTTACTTACAGCATTGAGCTAAATTACAGGAAATGAAGAACATTTTATGTTTACATAAAATTACACAATGATTCCTTTGTGACAGTCATTACGCAGCAGCTGTTGCTTTCTGTAGGTTTTCCTTTTAAATCAAATTGTCTTTAATACACAACATTACTGTTAGGAAACATTAGTCATGTTTGTAACGAGGACACTAAATTTTATGGGTCTCTATTTTTTAGACCGATAAAAACATTTGCATGGTGTAATTTATCTGTGATTATAGTGAATTCGACAGTTTAGTGAAGTCTAATTCTAATTCCACTCTTATTATTTCTTAATCTTACTGTACAATTAAAAATTGTATCAAAAGTGCAAAGAGTTCCTTGAACTGAATTAAATTTATATTCTATAGATTTAAACTACATTAAAAGGGACCAAATATGCAAAATTTACTTGTTGGTAATTTTGGACAGTCACATGTGTAACATCCCGATGTTAGCAGTGTTCCAGCTACACTCAGTACAGCGTACCGTGACGTCATTAGTGTCGCGAGACTATGGTTGTATGAGACTTGATACGTGATTCAAGATGTCGGAGTAAACTGTGAACAAGCTCACGTTGGAATCCTGTATTTATTATAATTACACACATATTGTGCCAAAGGGCAAACACAACAACATGGGTCTCTGTTGTGTGCATGTAAAAACATGAGAAAAACTCGTCCACTCCATTTTTCATCCTTAAATCTTTTTTATATTTTGTTTCTCTTATTTTCTAAAATTCCACTCTTTAGATTAGTCTTTCCTTTGATGTCCACAAAATGCTCCTGAGGAAAAACATGGAAAATGTTTCGCAGTGTTCATGACTTGCAGTATTGCACAAAGCAGTAAAGATTAATTTATATACAGTCAGGCAAAGCCCAGAACAATCAAACTGTGTGAACACCACCTTGATTAAAATGTGCTCAGTGATTTTTCTTTTGCTTCTATTTTTCCCCAAAGTGGGGGACGGATTGAAGTCCATATGGAACTAGGCGGGACATGTCCTCCCGTCCCCAGCACCTGTGTACCTGTGATGAATTCTGACAGTTGCTCTCTCTCTCTCTCTCTCTCTCTCTCTCTCAAAGTTGTACATTTGTTATAAGATTCCAAAAGTTTACTCACGTTTACACACCGGGAGCTCCGTCCATTCCCCTTTCACACATCCTACTTTTTCAGGTCCTTCTAGTTTATAAGATGTTGCACACTGAACTTTTAATACCATTCCATCTGGCTGCTCTATAACATCTCCATTTGTAATAAGGGGGTGAGATCCACAATCACGCACTGAAATCACAGACAATTTAAAAACAGCACAGCACATTACAGTATATTCGTATGATTACACACTCTGTTTGTTCTTTAAACACAGAAATATTACATATTGTATCTTAGTGTAAAAACAGAAACCTGTATGAAGTGTGAATTGAGTTGAGGTGTTTACCGGGTACACAAGCGAGGGTGAGATTAGCTAAAAGCACTTCATATTTATTATTACATATAGAGTGAATTGCTGGTAATTATTACCTGGCAGCAGAAACCCAATCTGATCACGATGTAGAGACTCACCACCGCCTCCACCTCCTGCAGCTGAAAGAGTCACTCAGACTTTTAGAAAAAGTTATACAATAGTTTATGTTCTGACTTTCAGTTACAACCAGCAACACTGTTTCAGTTTATTTAATAATTTTAAAAATCTTTGGTGTTTAGAGGAAACTTCTGGTGCTCTGTTCTTTACAGATAATGAAGATTTAATGCTTGAGATCTTAATGATTTCAGTGCTACTGAAACTTTTGTAAATCTGGTGGAGAAAATGTTTAGTTTGGTTTAATCAGGGAAAGCACTTGTACAAACTTCTAGTGAAATATTAATAAATGTAGCACAGCATGCTTTTACATTTACAAAACATCATGTTTTTAAATGCAGTTAATTTAGGCTATACTGCATGTTAGTGTCTTCACAAAACATATCATTTGCATAAAACATATTATTGTTTAAGTGCAATTTAATTTGCTTAATTGATATGTCTTGACTGACTGTAGCAAACAGTAGAAAGATAAATGATTGTTTTGGTTTGACCTTTATTTATTTATTTATTTATTATTTTATTTAGAATATTTGCACCTCAAGGTTCCGGGTTCGATTCCTGTCTCTGTGTGCATGAAGTTTGCATGTTCTCCCTGTGCTTGATGGGTTTCCTCTGTGTACTCCGGTTTCCTCCCACAGTCCAAAGACATGCAGATTAGGTTAATTGGTGTTCTCAAATTGCCCGTAGTGTGTGAATGAGTGTGTGTATGTGTGTGTGCCCTATGATGGATTGGCACCCTGTCCAGGGTATAAGCTGCCTTGTGCTCTAAGTCTCCTGGGATAGACTCCAGGCCCCCCGTGACCCTAAATACTGGACAAAGCGGTATAGACAGTGAGTGAGTTTCATTCGGCTCAGTTCCATCAGTGCTCCTGATTCTGAAAAGATGTGCCTAGTAAGAACAATTGTTCTATCTATCAGATACTGATGTACTGTAGTGCAGCAGGTGGTGGGATTCAGAATGATTAGCGTGCGCTTTAATTACAGCATCGAGCTACAATGAAGAACATTTCATGTTTAAACATACTCAACAAATAATGTTGTTCCTTTATGAAGGTCATTGAAAAACAGTTGTTGCTTCTTGAAGGTTTTCCCTTTAGATTATATTATCTTTAATAGACAACTACATTACTATTGGGAAACATCAGTCATGTTTGTAATGAGGACTCTCACCTTTACACACTGGCAGTTCCCAAGTTCCATAAGTACACGTTGCATAGTGTACTCCAGTTTCAAACGTATAGCCTCTCTCACATTCAAAATGAACATATTCTCCATTAGAATAGAACTCTCTTAACTGATATACAGGTCGGCCATTTGGCACATGTGGGTCAGAACACCTTCGCTCTAGAACAAAACATTAGAACATGCATGGCTTTAACAGTTTTTTTTTTTGCAGATGTGTTTGCATGCATGGTGTCATTTATCCCTGATTATAGTGGATTTGACACTTTGTGTAAACAAATTGTAAACTTATTATTGATCTCAAATTTAAGAATTACATCATGATCTGTTAATTTCTCAAACTAAGTTAAATTTCTGTTCTATTTATGTTGTTACTATATAAAGTCATACTACATATAAGGGGAATAATAATGCAAAACTTTTAGATAATTTTGGACAGTCGCATGGGTCTCTATTGTGTGTGTACATGAAAAATAGACACATCCTCTCCATTTTTCCTTCTTAAAAATGACTTTTCCTTTCTTCTGTAATTTTCCTTTCTTCTTTTCTTTATTTATTGAGTTTATTTAACCACTGTTCCAAAACATGTGTGTATATGACAGAGAAAGAAAGAAAGAAAGAAAGAAAGAAAGAAAGAAAGCAAGTCGTCCAGATCCTGAAGCTGTAAAGCCCCAGACCATCACACTACCACCACCATGACTGACTGTTGTTATGATGTTATTGTTATAAAATGCTAGTTTTATGCCAGATGTTAGTGATGGGTCGTTCATGAATGATTCGTTCTTTTTGAACAAATCTTTAACGTGACTCAGAATAGCGAGTAGTTTCAGAGAGTGATTTGTTCATTTTCTACTGGGCGTGTATGCGCAAATCATCGCAAAACCTCCGTATGTTATGTTCAGGAAACAGAAATGAGTAGAAACCTTTGAATCTTTAGTTCCGAGTCGTTTGTTCTTTTGTCATGTGACTCCCAAAGACACTATGCAGTGCAATGAGATACAGAAGAACAACCATTTGGACTAGAAGATACTGTATAATAGCTGAGCTGCTCATTCTGTTCATCATAATATGTTCTTTGCTGCGTTGTAATATTTTAATTTCTGGAACTATAGTAATTTAATTTGACCAAAAGATGTGGTTAATCAAAATTCATTCAAACACTGTATTTTGTATTTACTCAGGTTATCTTTGTGTTATATTAAAACTTGTTTGATGATCTAAGTCATTCAAGTGTGACAAATATGCAAAACACACACACACACACACACACACACACACACACACACACACACTTTTTCACAGAAACAGACCACAAGGGTTTCTAGATTCTGATTGGCCAGTCCATTTAAAACATTACGTCTAGTCAAATGGTTTATTTAGGAAGGACTGAAAGAAAGAAAATCAGGATCATGGAACATTTTAAAGACATGTAACTCGAGAAACAGCAGGATTATTATTATTATTATTATTTGTAAAAAGACAGCCAGAAAAGGTGATTTTAAGGAGAAGAACAGGTGGACTGTCCAAAAGGATTTAAAATTGAAATCCCCCCTTGAAATATTATAACGTGACCTAGAATCGATCCCTGGACCACAGTCCTAATGACTACAACGCTGTGTCACCCAACTTTACTTTTTACCACATTTATTTCAATAGGATTTGTCATCTTATAAAATGTTTTCAATAAATTCATATTTTTATAATTGTTTAAACTCATTAAATGTATTCGTTATGATTGTTGGAGGCAAAATATAACCAAAATTCAACTACACAGACCCTCCGTGCGTGCTCTCCTCATGCCAATGAATGTGTCTCGTCTATAGTTTAAAATAAGTGTTATTCAGAAATATTAGTAATGTTTGTAATGAGGACAGTTTTTACCTTTACACACTGGCAGCTTCCAAGTTCCATCTTCACACCGTGCAGTGTCTGTTCCTTCAAACTCATAGCCTCTGTTACATGTGAATCTAACAGTCTCTCCGTGATTATAGGAGTTTTTTGATCTCTCTGTTGTTTGGCCGTTGTACACACGTGGCTGCTTAGTACATTTTACTTCAACAAAGAACAGAACAGAACATTTATACATGTGTGTGTGGCTTCACTTTTGTATTTATTTAATGACGTGTGTACTCCTGACTGTAGGGGATTTTAGAATAAAACACACACACACACACACTCTTATTGTACTGTACAAACTATCATGATAATTGAGTATTACAGTAGATTCATTAGATTCGTTTAACTCAGACACAGAGACTGACTGCAACTAGGCAGTAAAGTGAAACAGATGGAAGGCGTCACTATAAACTGAATGTTGTTTATATATTTATTTATTTATTTGCACCTTTGAATACATTTAAAACAGAAAGTAATTGTAGGAAATTTGCTATGGGGCAAAAGCAGTAAGACACTCTAGGCACAAGGGGGCAACATTGTGACATTTGGCACCCTGGGAATTGCCTGTATGGCCTAATTCAGGGGTCGGAAACCTTAAACACTCAAAGAGCTATTTAGACCCGTTTACCACAGAAAAGAAAACACCAGGTTGTCAAAAACCCTTTTGACATCTAAAATGAAGAGAACACTGCATATACCAGTTTTTATCTTTATGCTATGTATAAAAAAAATATATATTTTTTTAGCGCATAATACGTGTTACAAAAAAGAAATTGAGCCGCTCTTTTGCCATTTCTTCAACCAATCGAAGGGGTTGTGATCAGTGTTTCTACTGTCGATGCATATCGCCTTTTAAACCAACACACGAACGCGCAATAATCCTAGACAACTCAATCCGGCCAGACTAATCATCAACAACAGGTGGCTCGAAGAACCAACTTAGTCGGATTGTAATTAGCACGATGGTCTGATCTTAGATGTGTCAATTCATCTCGGATGTGTCAAGCGACGTACGAAGAACAAAGAATAAATCTTCACAACACAAGACTGTGGATCTGTTTCTATAAGGACACGCACACGCACACACACAAAGGTTGGAACACGCGTAAAACAAAAATAACTACAGTAACATTGGCAAGCTAAGTGGCTTTTAAAGTTAAAAGGACGATAAACGGCCACTACAATGTCTGTTTGAGGCCTCCTCGTATTTATGAGATAAAACGCAGAACTTAAATTATCCACCTGCAGTAAACCAAAAATGCCGTCTGCTTCTGTGTTCTGTACAGGGAGCCGCAGCAGAGGGATGAAAGAGCCACATGCGTCTATGGAGCAGCGGGATGCCGACCCCTGGCCTAGTTACATTCCATTAATTAATGTCTTTATACAGTGCAGTAAAAGGTAATAAGTACTAAGGTATATTATAGGCAACAATATAAAAACATAAGTTAAAATAGTAGAATGTTCCCATATTCCAAATGATTCATGTTCAATCGACTAAAGGTGTGCAATATTACTGTATTCTAATGCAAATTTGCAGTCAGATAGTTATGATTATTTATATATAATTAAATCATATGTTATAACGATATAATAGTATAATTAAAATAACAATAACAATATAATATGTACATGGGGCAGAATGGGGGTTGAATGTACATATCACAAATAGTTTATGTCCAATTGGCTGAAGATTTGCAATATAATGTTCAAGTGCAATGTTTCCAGTGAGGTAACTCTGAACGTGGCAGATTTGTAATAAAATATCCAAAGTCCAAAGATTAATTTATGTAAAGGACATAAAGATCAAACTGCTGTCCCGTGTGAACCCTACTTTGAATAAAAAGTGGTTGGTGCCGCTCTACAGCTCTTCTGTGCAGAATCTGCTACTGTTCGCTCGCATCGTTTCTTTTCAACTCTGTTAATTCTTCAGATATTATAATGATCCTTAGTCATGTGACAAAGTACTTAATACAATTATACTCCTTTTAAACAAGTTATACAAGTCTTACACGTCTCCAAAATACGTCTGTAATTTCCCAGCTGAAATACAGCTCAGATCCTGCATCCTGGTCCGTCTGTTTATTAAGAGCCAAAAATAAATAACTTGGCTATTGATGCCTTTTGTATTGCTGAACACTGGAGACATCCTCATGAATAAAAACTTAAAAATATACACATCATAAATTGGTTGCTACTTTTTTAAAAAATCACATTTTGTTCATCAGAATACGGATTGAAATAACCAGATGGAGACGCCTTATAACAGGGCTTTCAAATGTTACCCTGAAAGAATGAGGGTGGGTGCAGACTTCAGTTTGGTTGGAATGAAAGCCTGCACTCACACCGGCTCTTTCTGGATAACATTTGAAACCCTCTTCTTCTATCTCGAACATAAGTGGGTTTAAAAGGAATCATTTTTCCCCTGGCTGTTTCTAGTTTCTGCATCCTGATTGGCTAGAAAAATGTTCATCTCTAAAGGGGGAAATTCCAGGACAGTAAGAGTAAAACTACCCCCAGTGAAATGGTGCAGAAAATGTAGCATGGCAGACTGCAGGATCTAAGCTGCATTTCAGCTGGAACATTCAAATGGAAAACGTCTAAATGTATATTAACTTATTAAAATGTATATTTGGGTAACTTTCAGAGACACCTTTTGGAAAAGTTTGTAAAAAGCTTGCACTTTACAATCATTTTCATCACATTTATTTTAGGTTTTTTTTTTTTTTTTCATTTGTACAAATAGTTTCCATGAATTAATATTTTGATCATTCAAACATTCAGCTATTAATATTATTATACTGTACATTCATTATGATTGATTGAGGCAAAATATAAAACAAATACAACCACACGCTCTCTCTCTCTCTCTCTCTCTGATCAATGTGTCACAGTCTCGTCTTTATTTTAAAATAAGTGTTGTTCAGAAATATTAGTAATGTTTGTAATGAGGACAGTTTTTACCTTTACACACTGGCAGCTTCCAAGTTCCATCTTCACACAGTGCAGTGTCTGTTCCTTCAAACTCATAGCCTAGATTACATGTGAATCTAACAGTCTCTCCGTGATTATAGGAGTTTTTAAATTCCTCTGTTGTTCGGCCGTTGGCCACATATGGCTGGTTAGTACATTTTACTTCAACTAGAACAAAGAACAGAACATTTATACATGTGTGTTTGTCTTCACTTTTGTATTTATTTAATGATGTGTGTACTCCTGACTGTAGGGGATTAAACACAAATACACTCTTATTCTATTGCAAACGTCATCATTATGATAAACAAATCACTAGATTCATTAGGTTCAGACACAGGGACTGACTGCAGCTAGTCTGTAAAGTGTAGACACCGCTCACTGGTGCTGTTTGCTAGCAAATAGTTTTTTTATTTAACTCAGAGTGAAACAGTTAAGAAGTTACACCTCAGCAGAGTTGAATTCTGGATTCTGATTGGTCAGGAGGTGTTAATTGTCTTTATGCAACAGTTAGTTCTGAGCAATCTGATTGGCCGAGAGACTTTCCACGAGTGCTGACATAGACCATAACATCACTGGGGACGTTAACTATCTGTACTGTGTGACTGAGCATCCCAGGTGCTGTCCAGTGGTTAATGACACTAACTGTTGGTCACATGGGTGAGAGTAGGTCTCTACGGTCTGCAGTACTGAGGAGAGAGCAGCTGCCTGACAAAACCCACATTCACAACCAGTCACAGAAGCACTTTCAGTAAGAACACACATCTGATAACGTTATGTCGTCTTTAACAACATGCTGTATATGTTTAAAATAATTTAAAATCTTTCTAAATTGCCTCTATATTGTTTTGTCATATGTCATATATAGTAAAAAAGTAATAAGGGTATATAATATAAGGTATTTAAAAACATGAGTTAAAAAAGTAGAATGTACATATATTGCAAATGGTTCATGAACAATTGGCTCTCGTTGTGGAATATGCAGTATTCTAATGCAAAGTTGTAGAATTATAGTTATCATTGTTAATATATAATTATATATGTTATAATGAAAAGACAGACAATATATAGGAAAATTAATAGTTTATGTGCAGTTGGCGCAGGCTGTGGAATGTAACGTTCCATTATATTGAAACTGTTTCTGTTCCCCGAACTAAAAATGTAGAAGAACTCAAAAAGTCATTTTAGTAATCTAATCTATATAAATTAGTCCACACTGAACACACAGCCAGCACCTCAAATCTGAAGATAGGAATGTTAAATATTAGATCTCACATTAGATCACAACTAAAGCACTTATTGAAAATGAAATCACTGGTAGAGGAGGAGGCGTCGCAGTTATTTAATGATAATCTGAACATCAAATAACGACATGGACAGAAGTTGAATGTATTTAAAATTCTCTATACAAACATAAATTCTAATTATTATTTACAGACCCGCAGGGCCGTTCTCTGAATTTGTGGATTCCCTTCAAACCTGGTCATTTCTGTAGACGAAGCATTAATTGCTGGAGACTTTAATACTAATTTTGAGTATCCAGAGGAACCTGTGAGAACAGCATTTGTGCCCATTCTGGACTCAGTAGTGGTAAATCGGTACAGTAGCAGGACTCAATCGTACAGCAGGTTGAACTCTTCAGATTAAATATAGAAAATATAGGGACTTTTCTCCAGCCTGAGGTTCTCAGATCACTTTATTTTATTTAAAGTGTCTTTATTAACAATTTTTAACAATTGTTTTTTTAACAGTGATTTGATCACCATCTGATCCCACAGAACTCGATCATGTGACTGAACGTTTAGAGTCAACATTACATCATACTCTAGATAATGTAGATCCAAGTTAAATAAAAATAATTAGTGAGAAAAATTAGCACCCTGGTATATCGTCACACACACACACACACACACACACACACACACACACACACACACACACACACATTAAAACAGATCGCTCGAGAACTAGAATATAAATTTCAAACTAAATTGGTAGTATTTCAAACACCATGAAAAGAGAACGTTCTGAGATATAAAAAGTTCTTAATGCTGCTTGATCACCGCATCACTCCACTCTTATAGAAGATAACAAAAATAATCCTAGATTCTTATTTAATTCTGTAGTGAAATTAGCTAGCGATAAAACCACCACATACCAACATCATGCAGTAGTGAGGAGGTCATTAATATTTTCAATGACAAAATTCAGACAAAATTCAGATTTAAAATCAGACAATTTAATAAATAATCAGAGGTGGGTAGAGTAGCCAAAATATGTACTTAAGTAAGAGTAGCTGTACTTCAAAATAATATTATCCAAGTAGAAGTAAAATGTAGTCAGGTAAAATATTACTCAAGTAAGAGTAGAAAAGTATTCAGTGATTACTTTTTTAAATTATAATAATTTTTATTATAATACTATATATATAATGCGGTTTGCAAGTGTTCCGCAAGACGAGCAAAAATTTTTAATAAATTTTTACTTTAAAAACGAGCAAGTCTTGGTTTACGAGCAACGAGTATCATGTGTCACGCATGCGCTTCTTGTTTTGACGCCGAGCATGACGTCATCACAACTGAGCCAACGGGTTTTCTTTCTCTTGCGCTGCGGAATTGTGGGTAATCGTCTCCCCTGCTGGGTCTTAGTGCTTGTCTCTTACTGATATAATCAACATCCATGCACATGTGTACTGTTTACTATAGCACTGTGACCGTGTGTGTGTGTCTGTGTGTGTGTGTGTGTAAAACATATTTTATTTTGTGTCTGTATTATTATAACACACGTGTGCGTGTGTAAAGTAAAAGCAAGTCTCATTAGAGAGGTTAAAGATTAATTTTCTCTGTCCCTCTCTGTACAGCGGTGTCATTGGACACCGTGTGCCTTCACACACACACGCCTACTTTTGCCTTCACACACACATACACACACACACACACACAACCACATACAACCACACACTCCTCATCTCGCCTTCACAATCATACACTCACACACTCTTTCTGCTCTACACAGAAATACTGCTCTGTCACGATTCTTTTTAAAGGTAAAGTGCAGGTTTATTTATTTATTTTTACTTCACAGCAGTGATTCCGTTAGCGTTCGCTCATGCAAGAGTTATTAGTGATTTTCCGTGCAAATTCTTCCGATAAAACAGTCTTTCCATGTGTGTGCGTATGTGTGTGTGTTTGTGAAACTCAAATAAGAGAGGAGGACGTTTTACTGTGTAAGATGAGGGGAGGGGCTGATACCTCCTCTTCCCTTACTTTAGCTTCACACACAAAACACACACACACACACACATACACACACACACACACAGAGAGAGCTCCTGGGAACATAAACGGAAACATTTATCTGTCGGGATTTATTTTGACTTCTTTTTTAAAGATAAAGTGCAGGTTGATGTGTTTTATTTTTACTTTATATATGGTATTAATAATTTTTAAGTATTTATTTTTCTGGGCTGTAGAACGAATCATTTGAGTTTCCATTATTTCTTATGGGAAATTTCACTTTGATTTACAGTAAGAGTGTTTTGAAATACGAGCCTGCTTCCGGAACAAATTATGCTCGTAATCCAAGGTTCCATTGTATATTATACTTTATAATTATATATGCTAACATTGCAACATTAAATGAAACAGCTAAACTTACCACAACATGTTTCCTCAGGGTAGAAGTCAAGTTCTTATGTACTAAAATATCTGTCTGTTTTGGCAGACAGAAAAGACACCGCAGTATGAAGCTGTGGGTCAGGGGTAGCTCAGTGGTTAAGGCATTGGACTACAGTTCGGAAGATCCCATGTTCAGACCCCACAACCACCAATTTGCCACTGTTGGGCCCTTGAGCAAGGCCCTTAACTCTCAACTGCTCAGATGTGTAATGAGATAAAAATTTAAGTCGCTCTGGATAAGAGCGTCTGCCAAATGCCTAAATGTAAGCTGTTCTTTTGCACTGTGTGTAAGTGAAACTTGCTTTGTATATGAAGCTGGTGGTGTTTATCCTCTTCTGTTGTAGCATTGGACACAGGTGCCTCTATTGTTCTCATTCCGTCTACCACGGCTGAAATTTTTTTCCCGATATGCTGCTAGTTTGTGTGTGGTCATGTGACTACATGTTGTTATTCTTACTGCATCGGATTGATGAAACACAGTCATGTGGTAGATCTACAAGCTGCATGTGTTAAATGCTTAGAAAAGTAAGTAGTCGAGTGTAGCCAAATGTAGCGGAGTACGGCCTTGTTCACACGGGCGTTAAAATCGAGCGTTTTTCAACCGTTCGTAGTGTCCGGTGAGCGCGGATGAAGCGCTGAGGGTTTTCTACACATAGGAGTCAATGAGAGAGTTCACACTGGCTTTGGTGACGTGCGTTTGTCCGGCTGCACGTTTATACGGTATTAAAAAAACGTTGCATGCAGCTTTTTCTTGGCGTTCAATTCCCAACGAACATCCATTTTACGCTTCGGAGGACCGGATATATCCCATGATCGTACATGCTATACAGAGGGAAATGCGGAACAAAAGCAAAAATAAAATGCTTAAAAAATAAAACTTGCGCGGAAATGTTCGCATTTCTTCATAAACTACAAAAAACTGCCTTTAATGCATTTAATTGTGCAGTCAGAGGGTGAACCCAGTAGCGGCGGTGATTTTTTTTTTCTCTCCCTACATTGCCATATTATTTTTTTTATATTTTTATATATTATATGAAAATATAATAATTTAATGAGAATTTTTAAAACAAGAAAATTCATGTTTAATATAGCAAAATGGTCCATATTAAAAGGAGGCACCTCAAATAAAATGACAAGGGCTTTCATATCCAGTTCCCGACACACTGCCCCCCACAGGTTGAACACACAAACCACAATTTGGGCTGCAGGCTGGCGTTAGACAGAGACAAACGAACGCCAGTGTAGAAGTCAATCGAGCGCCACTACAAAATGCAACATAAACGTCTAGGACGTTCAGAGCGCGTTCGTTTATCCAAAAATTTTACGCCCGTGTGAACAAGGCCTAAGAGTAGCGCTTCTTCTTCGCAAATCTACTCAAATAAAAGTAAAAAGTCTGGTGCATTATAACTCATAGAAGTACATTTTTTTTTCAAAAGGTTACTTAAGTGAATGTAACGGAGTAAATGTAATTTGTTACTACCCACCTCTTATGATAATGATGTAGGTGATTAACTATATTAGAATATTTTATTCCACTTCAAGAGACAGAAATAACTGAACTCCTTTTACAAAATGTAAGGTTTTCAAGCAGCAACATCAATGTACTTAAATCTTTTAATCTAGCAGATATTAAACCTCCACTTAAAAAACCTTACCTTGACCCCTGTCAGCTGGCCAACTATAGACCAATATCAAGCCTTCCCTTTATCTCCAAGATAGGAAATTAGCGCAGCAGATATGCTCAAATCGACATAGGAATATCATTCATGCAATGTAGGAGTCAGGATTTAGACCGCATCACGGCACATAGACCGATTTGTCAAGTGGGTTTATTTGTAGATGTAAATGATGGCTATTCCACAAGTAAAGTTTGATGTTCCTCAGGGTTCTGTTTTAAAGGCAATGCTATATTCTTTCTATAGGCAATGCTATTTTCCTTTTGATTAACATTGTTTATAAATATTGTATTAGCTTCCACTGTTATGCTGATGACACACGCAGTTGTACGTCTCAGCAAAACCACATGGAGACACTACATTAATAAAGGTGAGGAATGTGTGAAGGACGATAAACAGTGGATGCTTGTTAACTTCCTTCTGCTTAATGCTGACAAGACAGAAGTATTGCTACTAGGAACATGTGTAATTAGAAGTAAACGTTCTCTGGGTGGCCTTTTAATTTGCGGGACTCAAACACAGTCTCAGTGTTTAAGTCTTGGCTGTAATAACTGGCTTCATCTCTGTGTTTCCTTCTGGCTCTCCCTTTAGTTATGTTGTCATAATCAGTCGTGTCGGAGTCCCTGCTTGCCATCTGTACTAAATATAGATTAAACTTATACATTATGTGACTGATAGCGTACATTCTTCTCTCTCTCTCTCTCTCTCTCTGTGCGCATGCGCTGGGTGTGAGGGAGCGGGTAGAAGACTGTTTGGCGTCGTGCCGAGATTTTCTGGAAAAGTTTCTGTTTTTCCCCACTTCTTTATTTATTTTTCTTTACTTATTTCCCTTCTTTTTCCCTTATCTTCTAGTGAATGTTGTTTAAAACATATACTGTATAGTTTAAAAGTTCATAGTGAGAGAGAGTGAGCGAGGCACCATGGCTCCTGAGACCGGTGTGGAAAGATTGTCTCTCCGGAATGGCATTAGGTGCATTACGGACAATGGGGTACTGGTGGAGGAGGTACTGTTAGCGGTGGGAGAGCAAGTCGGGTGTGAAACCATCTACTCAGCCTCCCGGATGAACAAAGCGGTGGTGGTGTTTGTGAACCAGACGAACCTCGTGAGTGCGCTCATAAAGAGCGGAATAACCATCAGAGGATCTGCGGTCCAGGTCACCCCTCTGTCTGCCTCCGTGACAAGAGTGGTGATCTCAAACGTGCCCCCGTTTATACAAGACGAAGCAATCATGAGGCAGCTGGCCCGATTCGGGAGGTTCGTCAGCCCCATGAGAGCCATCCCACTCGGGTGTAAGAGCTCTAGCGTGAAACACGTCCTGTCATTCCGGAGACACGTCCTGGTGGTTTTAAATAACCAAGAAGGAACACTGAATGTGAATTTTAAGTGTAAAGCGGGGGACAGCAGTTACACCGTTTTCGCCACCACGGAGCCGCTGAGGTGTTTTGAGTGCGGGGACATCGGACACAAGAGGCTGAGCTGTCCACACGGAGCCGCGTGGCCAGGTTGCTCGGTGGACGACTCGGCCGGGAAACAGCGACAGCAAGGAAAAAAAACAGGACATGGACATTGACAGTAGCTTGAGAGAGAGCAATACAATGAGCGCAACTACACACTCAATTGTAAATATGTTAATAAATTGTGTGTGTGTGTATGCATGTACATATGAGTGTGTGTACTGTATATGTAAGAATGAGTGTATGTATGTGTGTATATAAATATGTATATAATATGTAATATATAAACTGAAAATATAAAATAGTCACAATAAAGTCTGTAAAATCTCTATCTCTCTCTCTCTCTCTCTCTCTGTTAATCTACACAATTGTCTATCTGACACATCCTGGTGCTCCACTTCTGGTTGCAGTACTCATGGAAGCCTCTAGATAAGATTTACAAGTAATTAACAGACTTAACGTTTTCTAAGATGCACTTTATATACATATGTGTCATACACACTCAATCTGCGCCCGGCACTAGGACCCGGAAGTAAGACGGGCGCAAAACCAGGAAGTATAAAAGAGGTAAACAAACGATGGCTTACCGCTCAGTCATTGAGTTCGGCCCATGTCAGTACCAGTTGTCGTTTCAGCAAACCGTGAGTACAAACCAGTTGGTTCCGTTGTCTTTTGCTATTGTGTGTGTATCTATAGGACGCGGGTTAAATTTGTGTTTTTCCCTTGCTCCGTTTTTGTGAGAGTCCTTAGACTAAATCGCGTGGCTATCCTGCCTACTCGCTTCTTTCCGCGTTTGGGTTTATCCTCCACGCTACATTGGGCTAACCGCTAAAGCTACGTCTTCTGGTCACCTCAGGTTAGTCCACCTTTGACAGAATGACTGAGCCCTCCGCGGTGAACCCAGCGGATTATGCGAGTCTTTGCGACGTTGTGGATCAGCATGCCGCGCTAATCAATCAGCTAACCGGGGATCTCGCTTCTCTCCACCGCGAGGTCGCTGAGCTCCGGTGGGAGAATGCAGATCTCCGCGCGGCTGTTGATGGCGTCACTGCTCGATCGCACGCCGCGGAGGCCGCGGCGCCGCATCATCACCCCTCCCCCCCCCCCTTCTGATGTTTTTCTTTCTCTACCAGAGAAGTGGAACGGCACGGATGGGAAGTGCAGTGTATTTCTGACAGCTCTCGATCTGGTGTTTGAGTTTAATGCCACCAAGTACTCCACAGATCGCCTCCGCATTGCTCTTCTCGTCTCGTTGCTTAAAGAGCAGGCAGCTGAGTGGGCCACGGCAGTTCTCCAAGCAGATACGGACACCGCCCACTCATACAATGAGTTCACCCACCAACTCCGACTCACCTTCGAACACCCAGCGGGCGAGGTGGAGACCGACACCAGACTCTATCACCTGAGACAGGGAGGATTCCCCGTGAGCCGCTACACAGCGGAGTTTCGTACCCTCGCCGTACAGACCACGTGGGGCGATGCAGCGCTCCGGACGTCCTACTACGAGGGTCTGGCGTCCCGAATTAAGGATGAACTAGCCGGGCGAGAGCTTCCCGCGACCTTGGAGGGCCTGATCCAACTCGCTCTCCGGATCGATCAGCGCCTTCTCTCTCGCCCGAGGCCAGCCCCTCGCACCCTGCTGCCTGCACCCACCTTCACCGTCACCACCCCACGACCCGCAGACTCTGCCATCTACTCCACCCCCGGACATGTCGGTTCTCCACCTCCTGCCGTGGTTGACACAGGAGCCGGGGAACCCATGCAATTAGGACGCGCCTCCTTGACCGCTGCAGAACGGGAGAGACGCTTCCGCGAAGGACTCTGCGCCTATTGCGGGTCAGCCACACATCACCGGGCAGCCTGTCCTCTCAGACCGGGAAACGCACAGGCCCGGTGAGAAGGGAGAGACACTCGTCGGGTCACCTCCTTCTCTCCGCCATCACCACCAACTCCTCCCGTCTCACGGTTCAGGTACACCTCCAGGTTGGCCACAAACGAGTCCGAAGTGCTGCGTTCATCGACTCCGGGGCAGCAGGTAACTTCATTGACTCCTCATACGCCAAAAAACTGGGGGTAAAACTCGAGGCGTTATCCCAGCCGGTTCGTATCACATCTGTCGACGGTCACCCCCTATCCACAAGCCCAATCAGCACCCGAACCGAACCCATCACTATCTCCATCGACCAGCACCATGAACATTTAAGATTTTTCGTCACCCCCATCTCGTCACCTCCCATCATCCTTGGTCATCCCTGGCTGCTCCAACATGACCCTCTAATCTCCTGGACCCAAAATTGGATCCTCTAGTGGGGCGCGACCTGCAACGAACTGTGCCTACGGGCAGCGGCTGGGACGTGCTCTAGGGAGTCCGAGGCCCCCGACGTCGACACCAACGCTGTCCCCGAACCATATCGGGACCTGGCGGTGGTCATCTGTAAACGGCGAGCCACTCATCTTCCTCCTCATCGTCCCTACGACCTCGCCATTGACCTCCAACCTGGTATGGCTCCACCCCGCGGCCACCTCTATTCGCTCACCTCCACCGAGACTAAGGTGATGGAGGAATACGTAACCAACGCCCTGCGCCAAGGCACCATCAGACCATCCTCCTCACCTGCCGCCGCGGGGTTCTTCTTCGTGAAGAAAAAAGGCGGTGAACTTCGCCCCTGTGTCGACTATCGGGGGCTCAACATCACCACCATCAAAAACCGACATCCCCTGCCTCTTACCAACTCAGCCCTGGACGCTCTCTCTGGCGCCACCATCTTTACGAAGTTGGACCTCCGGAGCGCCTACAACTTGGTGCGCATCAGAGAGGGCGATGAGTGAAAGACGGCCTTCATCACACCCACCGGACACTACGAAACCCTCGTCATGCCGTTCGGACTGTGCAATGCCCCCGCCGCATTTCAACACCTGATTAACGATGTCCTTCGTGACATGCTCGGCCGGTGGGCATTCGCTTACCTGGATGATATCCTAATCTACTCACGTACTATGGAAGAACACACCCAGCACGTCAGACCGGTTCTCAAGAGATTACTCGCCCACCAACTGTACTGTAAGTTGGAAAAGTGCGCTTTTCACGAGCGCTCCACCACGTTCCTGGGTTTTGTCATCTCGCCCCAGGGTGTGGCCATGGACCCGCAGAAACTAGAGGTTGTGCGTCATTGGCCCCTACCCAAGACCCTCAAGCAGCTTCAACGGTTTCTCGGGTTTGCGAACTTCTATCGTCGCTTTATCCGGGGCTACAGTACAGTTGCCGCCCCCCTAACCGCTCTGACCCGTCCTTCACCCCTTCCTTTTCACCTCAACCTGGCCGCCATATCTGCCTTCCGGTCACTGTGTCACCGTTTCACCACTGCACCGATTCTCCACCATCCAGATGCCAGTAAACCATTCGTTGTAGAGGTGGATGCTTCAGATGTGGGCGCTGGGGCTATCCTCTCACAACGAGGTCCAGATCAAAAGCTACACCCATGTAGCTTTTTCTCCAGAAAATTTAATCCCACTCAGCAGCGATACGGGGTAGGGGACTGCGAACTGCTGGCCATAAAGGGGGGTCTGGAGGAATGGCGTCACTGGCTCCAGGGCGTCAGCGAGCCATTCATAATCTGGACAGACCATCAAAACCTCATCACCATTAAAACCATCTGGCAGCTAAACCCACGACAGGCGCGGTGGGCTCTCTTTTTTGAAAGCTACAACTTTCACCTCTCATACCGTCCGGGGTCCAAAAACATCAAAGCGGACACCCTCTCACGACAGCTAGAGGTGGACCTTCCCCGGGCGGACCCCGCGTCTGTCTTTCCACCTTCCAGGATCATTGCCCCCCTCCAACTGGACCTGGAAACGAGAGTCCGCCAGGCACAAGGTACAGAGACCGAACCGGCAGGTGTGCCACCTGGACGACTCTTCGTGCCCGAGGTGATAAGACCAGAGGTCCTCCAATGGGGACACTCATCACCCATCTCAGGACATCCGGGCACCCGACGATCCCTCCAATTCCTTCAGCGCGATTTCTGGTGGCCATCGATGACGAGGGATGTCCGAGAGTTCGTTCAGGCATGCCCAGTGTGCGCCAGGGCCAAAAGCACCAACCAACCATCCCCAGGAGAACTGCAACCACTCCCAGTTCCTCGACGGCCCTGGACGCACATCGCCGTCGACTTCATCACAGGCCTGCCGGCCTCCGAAGGAAAGGACACCATCCTCACAATCGTGGATCGGTTCTCTAAAACCGTGCATCTGGTGGCTCTCGCCGGACTCCCGTCAGCAAAGGAGACAGCAGAGTTGATATTAGAGCACGTAGTCCGTCTGCATGGGTTCCCCAAGGACATCGTCTCGGACAGAGGGCCCCAGTTCACAGCCCGGTTCTGGAAGGCCTTCTGCCGTCTGATCGACTGCACCTGCAGTCTGTCCTCGGGATACCACCCACAGACTAACAGTCAGACAGAGCGGACCAACCAACAACTGGAGCGCTATCTGAGATATTTCGTAGCAGACCGTCAGCGCTCCTGGGCCCGCTACCTCATATGGGCTGAGTTGTCACATAACCTTCACATCTCCTCAGCCACCAACCTAAGCCCATTTGAGGTATGTCATGGTTTCCAACCTTCCGTGTTCAACCACCCAGAACCGGAGGTTGATGTACCGTCGGCCCAACAGTTGGTCCACAGATGTCGGCGGCTCTGGATCACAACCAACCGGACCATTCAACGTGCCAACGCCCGCTACACTCACCAACACCGCCGTCGACATCCCCCGGGACGACTGTACCATGTAGGTGACAAGGTATGGCTTTCCTCTAAAAACCTCCACCTCCACACCGAGTCAAAAAAACTCTCCCCCAGGTTCATCGGACCATACCGCATCACCCACAGAATCAATCCTGTCACCTACCGGCTCCAGCTGCCTGCGACGCTCCGGATCCACCCAGTATTTCACCTATCCCAGTTCAAGCCCTTCATCACCTCATCCATGATTCCACCCACCCCCCCAGCTCCTCCTCCCTGGATCATTGACGGCGGTCCCGCCTACACCGTGCGCCGAATCCTCGACTCGCGCCCTCGGGGCAAAGGTACGCAATACCTGGTGGACTGGGAGGGCTATGGCCCCGAGGAGCGATCTTGGATCCCGGCCCGGTTCATTCTCGACCCAGAACTAATTCGGGACTACCGTCACAGGGTATCCTCCGCCCCAGGAACATAAACAAACGATGGCTTACCGCTCAGTCATTGAGTTCGGCCCATGTCAGTACCAGTTGTCGTTTCAGCAAACCGTGAGTACTCACCAGTTGGTTCCGTTGTCTTTTGCTATTGTGTGTGTATCTATAGGACGCGGGTTAAATTTGTGTTTTTCCCTTGCTCCGTTTTTGTGAGAGTCCTTAGACTAAATCGCGTGGCTATCCTGCCTACTCGCTTCTTTCCGCGTTTGGGTTTATCCTCCACGCTACATTGGGCTAACCGCTAAAGCTACATCTTCTGGTCACCTAAGGTTAGTCCACCTTTGACAATATGTAAGATATAATAATCACATAACCCAACATGCTGAAATTACACTAGCAGTGTGTGAGAATCTTACCACATCTAGGGTTAGAGGACCACGCGCCTTGCTCACAAGTGTTGGTTTTGTCTCCATCTAACCTATATCCTCTTGCACAAATATATTCAAGCGTCTCCCCATTCTCAAACATATATCGGTAAGATGTTGTGATCATTCCATTGTTAACACGGGGAGGAGGAACACAAGAGTTGGACTTTCCTGTAAAATAAAAAAGACTTTGTTAAATAACATGACATGATTGTTAATGAAATATAAGTCATGCTTGCAGTACGGACACTTACGCTTACACTCCGGAAGGGTCCAAGATCCAGCGCTACACTCAGCTATTGACTTTCCATCTTCAATCCAGTAGCCGTGGTCACATTCAAAATCGTACTTACCAGGACGGGACGCTTGTAACACATCTGGTTTGGCGTTTGGCACATGTGTGGTAATGCACCATGCTTCATCTACAAAAACAAACAGAAGAAACTTTACATAATAAGTGATTTTACTAATTATTTAGCCTACAGTATATAGTCTGCCATTTAATATTTCCACATGTATTTAATTACTAATCCAATTTATTTACATTTTATTCATATAGCACTTTTACAGTGCTAATGTCGCAAAGCAGATTTACAGGAAAATTGGAGAAATATGTATGAAATGTGAGAAAATATGTATGAATTAAAATGAGCAGATTGTCTGATTTCATTTTAGATTCTGTAAAAATGATTGAAATGATTCGTCCCATAAGTATGTGCTTTTCCTGTTATGATCAGATTCTATTCTTAAAATCCAGTGTTCAAATCACAATCTAATCATTGTGCGCTGAACATCAGTATAAATATTATACATGTTCAAGTCATGTAGTAGTATTACAGAAATAGCAATCGTATGACAGAGGTGGGTAGAAACGAGTTACATTTACAGTTCCATGAGTAGTTTTACTGCACCATACTTTTTACTTTTATTTGAGTAGATTTGTGAAGAAGAAACGCTACTCTTACTCCGCTACATTTGGCTACACTCGACTCGTTACTTTTCTCCCATTTATTCTTCACATACAGCCGGTGGACCTACTGTACCACATGACTGTTTCAGCAATCAGACACAGCGACAACAATCACATGACTCTGTTTGACCAATCAGGTCTTCAGCTTCAAATAATTATAATAACTTTAAAATAAAAAAAAAACGATTAAAACCGAATACTTTTTTTTCTCTTACTTGAGTAATATTTTAGATATATATTATTTTATATTATTTTGAAGTACAGTTGCTCTTACTTGAGTAAATGTTTTGGCTCTACCCAGTTCGGCGTATGATAGTAGAACAAAATAAACAGAAAACCAAAAACCTCTTCAGCAGTTGAAGTATTAACTTGGTATTAAATTATTAATGATCAATTTAAAGTATTAAATTGGTATAGTACTCACCAATACACCGAGGGGTGTGGGACCACTCTCCATTCTTGCATGTTATCTCCCCCCACCATGTTTTCAGGTCAGGTTTCAGACCCGTGTTACAGCCGTAGGTGATTTTATCTCCGGTTCTGTAATTCTCCGAATTTGGGACAAAAAAGCCGTTGTTTTGGAATTGTGGAGGTCGGCAGTTTTCTGAATCAATTTTTTTGCACAGGTAGTAAAAGTAATTAAAATAAAATGATGGGTGAAATGCATGACATGGAAAACATTTTAACACCATTTCTATAATATCTAAAATCTGTACTTTTAGTGCCTCTAACTGGGGTAACAGAAAACTGTGGATCCCATCCTGAAGGTGTCACAGCCATTTGTGGCTGGAAATTTTTAGGCAAGTGGGTGGGGCATACAATCTCTACTGTCAGTCACAGGGACATCAGACATATTCAGAAATACCTAGTTTTCATATGGTGTGTGATAGGTAGTGATGAATCGTTCATGAACGATTTGTTCTTTTTGGACGAGTCTTTAATGTGAACGAGTAGTCTCCGAGAGTAATTCATTCATTTACTACCTGGTGCACATAAACAAAGCATCGCAAAACTTCCGCAGGTTACTGTACGTACAGGAATGAGCGGTTCATCTCATAAGTCTTCTGGTCCGAGTCATTAATTTTTTGTCACATAACTCCCATAGACGCTATGCAGTGCAATTGCACTTTTGTGTCTATAAATATGTCTGTTTTGCGTATCAGCTCTTTGTACTTGAATAATAGTAATTGATGGACTGATTTCCTTCCTACATTGGTATAAATTAAATGTATTTAAGTAGAAACATGCATGTTAAAATGTGAACAAAGCTTGCTGTACCGAATCTGTGATTGTGACTCATACAACAGATTTTTGTCAAATTACAAAACTTACACAACATCATAATGGGAAAACTCTAAATTGTGCTATCTTAAAATATCTTTTGTATGTCAGCGGTTAATTATTTTTGTCTCAGATTGATATCCTTTCTAAGAGCCTGTGGGGTCCCAAAATTATTTGCATAAATAAAACACATTTTACAAGCCATAGCAGCAGTTGCTTAAAATAAAGAAATACTAAAATAATAAATAAAAACTTCACTATGAATATGAACATCTTACCCTGTGCAGCCTGACACACACAAATTAAAACAGCCAGAATAATTATCCTCATCTTCTCTGCAGTTTTTCACCTCAGATCACAGCGTAAAACCTTCAGATGAACCACTGAAACAGGAGATTTTAAACAAACCAAGTAGCTTTGTTTGTAAGCAGCGTTAATGATTTATCATTTTGCCTCATTTACCAGAAACCAAGTGCATGATTTCACCATCGCAGATTTCGTAACTAGAAACTTGATGTTATTATTATTATTATTATTATTATTATTATTATTATTTCCTATTGTTTTATTGTTTAAAATACAAAAATTCCATATTGTTTCAAAGAATTTCAAAGCATTAAGTAAATCAGATAAAGATGAAGTTTGGCTTAAAATGGCTCTAGTGAGTTAAAATTCTCTTTTACCAGTGGAAAAGGAGAAGAATTTGGAGACCACGAAACAAAGAAGATTTGATATCTATTTACTCTTGTTTTTTTCTTTCTCTCTCTCTCTCTCTCTCTCTCTGTCTCACTCTTTTCCTGGACAGTGAACTTTGCATGTTATGGATTTTTTGTCAATGCCACCATATCTCTTCTCTCTCATTAAGTGTTTACATTGTCAATGCAATATAGAAAGTTTGTATAAAAATATCAGCAGTCAGTGCAATATGTTTGCACTGATGTTTGCATGGTGGTAACAGCAGTACTTGTTATAAATAGATAGAAATAAACCTTGTGAATATATCTTGTAAACTTAGGGATGAATATACATCTGAGTAAAAGTAAACTGTAAATTTTGTTATTCTTCTTCTTTGTCTTTCGGCTGTTCCCTTTCAGGGGTCACCACAGCGAATCATCTGCCTCCATCTAACCCTATCCTCTGCATCCTCTTCTCTTACACCAGTGGTTCTCAAAGTGTGTGGCGCGCCCCACTAGAGGGGAATACAGACATGACAGGTGGGGCGCAATGAACGGGAGGAAATTAGTGGAAAATAATAGGAAAGTACCTATTCTAATTCATGCTTTTCTTTATTGATAATGAAGAGAGTACACTCAAAACTAAACAATCACACACAAATAAATGGATCATTAATACAAGTAAATTTAAAATAACATCAGTTGTGGGCCGGGAGAAAAAGTGGAACCATAGTGGAACAATAACGGTTTAATGTCGGACCAACTTGAGCAGCGCTGCTCAAATCACAAACCTGCGCGACCCACTGAGGTTGCTCCATGAATCCTCACCATTCCTCTTGGGTTCCTCTCATTTACACACATGTATTCCGTCTTGCTGCAGCTAACCTTCATTCCTCTGCGTTACAGAGCGTACCTCCACCTCTCCAAATTTTCCTCCTGTTCCCCGCTCTCGCTACAAAGCACAATGTCATCTGCAAACATAGTCTATGGAGACTTCTGTCTAACCTCATCTGTCATCCTGTCCATCACCAGAGCAGACAAGACCCGATCCTTGATGCAGACCCACCTCCACCTTGAACTCTTCTGTCACAACTACAACACATCTCACCACTGTCTTAGCGCTCTGATACATGTCCTGCACCACTCTAACATACTTCTCTGCCAGTCCAGACTTCCTCATACAACATCACAGCTCCTCTCTCGGCACCCTTTCGTACGCCTTCTCTAAATCTACAAAGACACAATGCAACTCTTTATTATCTTCTTTGTACAAACTGTAAATTTTGTTAATATACAAATATACGTCCAAATGTAAGTAAACAATTTGTACAAGAGGTATTGTAGATGCAGTCATATTATTTCACCAGTTTTGACGCGTAGCTCTGGTTTAAAGTTTCACTCGCACAACAGAAGTCCGATCTCTTTATCTCTTGTAGTTTATTTTGTCAGCATCAAAGAATCAACACTTCATACAGTCGTCCTGAGTAAATCCACTGTGATTACAGACACCAGTTGCTGCATCTTGCAAATTTCTGACTTTTACAACAACCTATTTGCTGTATCTTGTAAATTACAGTCTTAGCTTACGTACAGTATATAACAACACTCTCGTTGTATATACCTACTTATGGGAGCTTACGGTTACAACAACCTAGTTGCTGTATCTTACATTCTTAGCTTACCGGGAGCTCACGAGCTTACGGTCAAAAGCTTGTGTTTCCGTAGCCTTCCGCATCTAAACGGAACTCTCAATCATATGACAGTCACACAAATGCATGTAATAGTAGAATGACATCACAGACCAACCTACGATTGTCAAAATGGATGCATAACTTAGAAATATAAAGCTTATGGCTTATGTAACAACTTAATGCTTAATGCTTTACTAATGAATAGAACAAGGTAGAATAAATGAAATAACAACAAATAAAATAAAATAAAATGAACACAACAACAAATTCGTACCAAGTACGATATGGCTCTGTTAAACTCTGCATCAATATAAACACTGTATCATATATAGTGGTAGTCTTATTGTAATAATATTATGATTATTAGCCATTGTAAAGTGTTTTGTGATTATGTACTTACCCCGCCCAACTGACCTGTGAACAAAGTAAACAGAAATCAGTGACCATCATGTTTAATTCACATCTTCATTCTCCATTAAAAAACCTCATGTAATAAACCTTGTTAAAACACTGAGCACTGAGCTGCTGAATTACAGCAGTCCTGACAGTGCAGTTACACATTCTAACATGGTAATGTTGCTATAGGAAATGTAGCAGACATATACTGTATAGTTGTCTTTTTTTAGGGGAAATTTATGGAGGAGAAGAAGTTTCCAGTGTTTAGAGCATAAAGCTGTAACTTCAAGTTTTCTAAAGGAAAGGGCAGTTACTACAGCAGAATTACAACCAGGAACCTGTTCCTCACAAGGTTATCTACATTAATAATAGAATGTTTCATACATTGGGAGAGCCAAAACCGGTTGTAACAGGTACGCACTACTATATACGTACAAAATGTCTTTACTATTTGACGCTATGCTTTGCTCTTCACCTCACTGTGAACACCTTGTTGCGTGGAGTTTTCTAGCTGCTTCTAGTTCACTACATTTCACATTTTAAGACTGAGTTTAAAATCTGCTTAACTGTCCTTGTTGGTTTTAGTGGCAACAGCCTCATTTGGTGAGTCCTTTACCCGTGGAGCGTTGAATTTAAGTGCACTGTCAGTCAGAGTATTAGCTACATTTCAGTTTGGTTGGCTTCTGTTTAGCCGGTGCTAGCTATTACAATATGAGCATGGAAGCTACTGTGGCAAAGAAGAAGTCCACGATTCGCCCTTGTCCTCAGGGATGCAGCTTCTCTTTGCACGCTGACGTCATCATGGAGCAAGCCCCTGTCGACCCGGATAACAGTGCCCGGTTACGGATAGTATTTAGATTTGGACGAAGCTAAGAAAGCAGGACTGATTGGCCCACTGCCAATGGAGCCATCTTTGGCTGCTTATCTGGCACCCTTGCATAACCATGGATTGTCTGGTCCTACTGTCCTTCCAAAACACTGTGGATTTTCCTCTGCCAAGCTCAAGAAAATTTACCGCAAGTAGGCACTGCCCGTGGACTGAATTCTGTTACACTGCTCCAGAAATATCAGACAATGTGTTTGGCAGAGCTCGGCTCACTGGTTTCTCAGGAGAACCCAGGATGTGCACTGCTTAATGAGGTCAGTACAGTGACAGACTACATTTTGGGGATGTTTCATTATGTGGCCCTTTTCCTCGGCAGGGGCATAGTGAGTGTAGTGGTGTCACAACGGCATCTACAGTATGGATCACACTCTCAGACATCCCAGATAGAGACAGGGCCATCTACCTAGATGAACCAGTGTCTGCTGAGGGTTTTTTTTCGGTAAGTTACTCAATGCCATCCAGGCAAAGTTTGACTCAAACTCTTCAAAAGAACTTCAAAAGAAAAGAGGCTGAGGCGTTGCAAGACATCATTCCGCAATGAGAGGTGAAGCCCAAACAGGCTTGAAAGATGACCACCCTGAGGCCCTCTCCCAAGAGACCGCCACCATCAACTAGTTAAGGCTCTCACCCAGTGAAACAGCAACCTCGCGAGCAAATCCCACGGCAGTCTGCATCCAGAAGGATTCAGCAACCAGGAGGAAGAAACCACAGTCCTTCTAGCTCACGCCACCTCATGTTCTGGCTGAAGCAACCTATATCCACGCCATAAAGGCAGGCAAACCTGTGGCAATTGACTCTCAGTTCTGAGGCTCTTCACCTCAAACTTCGTTTCTGAGTGTTTTCACAGTTAACAGGGATGATGGCGTCTATGATCGCTCTCAGCCCTCTCAGGCTGTTGAACATGTGAGCATTTCAAGGCAGGGTTCACTCTCACTGCCTCTGTGCACCACGTCACTTCAACAGGAGGCTGATGGTAACTCTGTCGTGCATGTTGGCCCTTCCGCCCTGAAATGAACCCCAGCTGTTATGTCTGTGGAACAACGCAGGCTTCACATCAACTATCTGGATCTGTTGGCGGCATTTTTAGCCCTGAGACATTTTTGTCTGATTCTGACAGGCCATCATGTTCTGATCAGAACAGACAACACAACAGTAGTGTCATACTGTATATACAGTAAACAGGCAAGGAGGGAGTCGTTCACTTTCCCCACTTTCCTTAATTCAAGAAGATGAACAATTTGCTTGTTCATCTTCTGTCACTCAGGGCCACTCACATTCCAGGGCACCAGAATCTGAGGGTGGACCTTCTGTCCAGGGAGGGCCCGCTTGTGAGAGGAGGTTTTACCCATTGGAGGTGGCTCAGATCTGGTAGTGCTTCGGCATGACAGTAGTGGATCTCTTTGCATCTAGAGAAAATGCTGCCCATTATTCTTCTCCATAACATATCGCAATGCCTGGTGGCCCCTCGTTGGCTGGTGTAGTATGAATAGATAGTTAGCCAGCTAGCAACAGAACTATGGAAACTTCCAATCCTCAGGGTCCTTCTGTGGTCCAAACTCCAAGGTCCAAACATGCTCTTCTCGTCGTCAGTTGCAAGCTTGCTCACTGCTTCTGACCTTGTGAGCGCGCTGCTGCCTTTGTTGTCGCTCTTCATCGTCTTTTCATCACTGCATCACCAAGTGACCGGGTCATCCACTCTTCAAGAACTCTCAACGAGTCTTCAAGCCAGAACTCCAAAGTCTTGCAATGAAGAAACCCTCAGCAGAAGTTCCTGAGCTCCGCCATCGGTAACTAATCAACCAAAGGGCTTCACTAAAAGATACAGTATCATCTTAACAACAGTGCACCAACCAATCAGCAACACTGTGATTTCCTCTGCTGCAGGCGAACCACCAGATGAGAACGAAACAGAACACAAAGCTTCATATCTTGCTGAAAATTGGTGATCGAACTAAACCGTAAGATTAAACCCAAGGCTCTGCTTTTGTGACATTCTCATGTCTAGTACACAGTACTACACTGTAAAAAATCTGACCTAGGGTTTACTAAAAAAAATTATGGCAACAAGGTGACACCTAATATATTTAAGTAAATTTTACTACTATAATAATGAGTAAGAAACTGTCATGCACACTCCGTCTGCGACCGGCACTAGGACCCGGAAATAATGCGGTCATGAACCAGGAAGTATAAAAGGAGTAAACAAACCACAGTACAACGTTCAGTCATTGAGTTCGCCCGATGTCGTTTCGGAATCGTTCGTCAAACCGTGAGTACTCACTTTCTTGGTCTTGCTTCCTGATTGAGTGTGTGTTTATAGGACACGGGTTAGATTTGTGTCATTCCCTTGCTCTTCTTTCGTGAGAGTCCTTAGACTAAATAGCGTGATTATCCTGCCTATTCGTGTTCTTCCGCGTTTGGGTTTACCATTCACACAACAAAGGGCTAACCGCTAAGCTACATCTTCTGGTCATCTCCAGTTAGTTCGTGACAGAATGACTGAGCCTGCAGTTAACCCAGAGGATTACGCTCACCTCTGCGAGGTGGTAGATGGACACGCCAGGTTGATTGATCAGCTGAACGGCGAGATCGCGACTCTCCGTAGTAGCGTCCAAGACCTCTGGCGGAGGTGGCGGAGCTGCGCCGTGAGGTCGCGGATCTTCGCCGCGAGGCTGTCAGCCCTCCGGCTGGTCTGTCGTCCGTCGCAGTTGCTGCCATGCCGCCATCTTCACCTTCACCTGATATTTATTTATCACTACCGGACAAATGGGATGGCACAGATGGGAAATGTAGCGTTTTTCTAACCGCACTGGATCTTGTTTGAGTTTAATTCCACCAGATACTCCACAGACCGGCTGCGCATCGCTCTTCTCATCTCATTGCTATCCGGGCAGGCAGCTGAGTGGGCCACGGCGGTTCTTCGCTCCGATTCAGACACTGCACATTCATACTGTATAATGAGTTCACTAAACAACTGAGACTCACCTTCGAACATCCAGCAGGTGAGGTGGAGACCGACACTAAGCTATACCATCTGCGGCAGGCAGGTTCGTCCGTGAGCCGTTACACGGCGGAGTTCCGTACTCTCGCGGTCCAAACAACCTGGGGTGACACCTCCCTCCGGACAACCTACTACGAGGGACTGGCGTCACACATCAAAGACGAGCTCGTGGGACGAGATCAACCAATGCCGGCTCTCTCGTCCTAAGCCAGCCCCTCGAAACCTGCCGCCTGCCGTATCATCATCTTCATGTACCACATCACGACCATCCACCATCCTTTCTCACATTCCAGCACCTGAAGCATGACCCGCATTCAACCCCATTGGAACTGTCGGATCTCCACCACCTGCCGTGGTTAACACGGGAGCCGGGGAACCCATGCAATTAGGGCGCGCCTCCTTGACCGCTGCAGAACGGGAGCGACGATTTAAGGAGAGGCTCTGTGCGTACTGTGGGTCCAGTGCGCATCATCGATCCATCTGCCCTGTTTGCCCGGGAAACGCTCAGACCCGCACATATCTGATCAGAACGCACATTTTAATACAATTCACACACCGAACTAACTACCATGCTAAGCCCGACTTTTAGCCAAATAAAAACAGAGCAGACTGAGAGGACGTCTTTACTTTAGAACAGACTGAGAGGAAAAACTAAATTTAACCACACAATAAAATGTGTATATTTCACAACTGTCTGTAAAAAAATAATTTAATTGTTAAAACATTATTTGTACATTCATATTACTAACTAAACAAATCTCAAATAAAGTGACAAATAAAATTTGAATTTGGAATCAAACATTAAGAAAAAAGCAGATCCTGCAGCATGTGGCACCTTTTCTGGATGTAAAAACTTGGGCGGAATTTGCATGGCAGTAGAACCTAGTCTCTCTAAATGAGTAAAATTTACAACAAAATTTAGATTTTGACAAATTTTATTAATTTCCCCATTTTTTCCTCGCTGATTTAAAACTGAAAAAAATTAACTTGAAATGAAATTAACAAAATGATCAGCATTTGTTTAAATCAGCTTAATTTGACTCCAGAATGCATGAAAATAAATTTTATTATGTACAGTACTTGTTACACATATTAATTTAACAATTGTTAATTAAGCCCAGTCCCACTTTTTACAGTGTAGAAGAATTCCATTAACTTTTACCTCCGAACTGTTTGTATGTATACGTGTGTGTGGGTGTGTGTGTGTGTGTGTTTAGTAGCGTAGTTTCATGTATCATAGAGTAGATTAATAAAGTCTTGTTTCTTTACAAAGAACTGATGTCTTGGTCATGTATTTTAAAGTCTAAACATTTACCCTGATCTTACGTTACATTGCTCATAATTCATGAAAAACGAGATTATGTATTGTTATCGTTGGCCACAGGATCGACAGAATTGGTAAGATACACTAAATCGTGCTATACAGTGTATGGATAGAAGATAAAGCGCTATACGCTATAAATTGTAAATCAGTTTAATCAAATTAACCAGAATCCTGAAAGATTCACTTCACCTACTGTATGACCAAGAGCTGAAACCCTACACAAGTGATGAGCTTTTAAACAATGGTGTCAAGAACGCAATGTTGATCCATTTTAGTGCTCCATGGTGGAGGTTTTGTCTTTTCTACAGGAATCGTTAGAAAAAGGCATTTTCTTCTCTACTATTAAAGTACTGTATATACTCAGCAAAAAAAGAAACGTCCTCTGACTTTCAACTGTTTTTACTCTCAGTAAACCTAATGTGTAAATATTTGCATGAACACTAAAAGAGTCAACACCATAAGACATAAAGTAAAAATGTTTCCCAATGTGTCCCTGAATGAAGGGAGGCTCAAAATCAGTCAGTAGCAGTCAGTATCTGGTGGCCACCAGCTGCTTGAAGTACTGCAGTGCATCTCCTCCTCATGGACTGGACCAGATTTGTCAGTTCTTGCTGTGAGATGGAGGGATTGTGTGTTCCTGGTGTGACTCGGGCAGTTGTTGTGGCCATCCTGTACCTGTCACGCAGGTGTGATATTCGGATGTACCCATCCTGTGCAGGTGTTGTTACACGTGGTCTTCCACTGCGAGGATGATCAGCTGTCCTTCCTGTCTCCCTGTAGCGCCGTCTTAGGCGTCTCACGGTGCGGACATGGCGATTTATTGCCCTATAGCCACATCAGCAGTCCTCATGCCTCCCTGCAGCATGCCTAATGCACGTTCACGCAGATGAGCAGCGACCCTGGGTGTCTTTCTTTGGGTGTTTTTCACAGTCGGTAGACAAGTCTCTTTAGTGTCCGGTGTTTTTAGAACTGTGACCTTAAATGCCTACTTTCTGTAAGCTGTTAAGGTCTTAACGACCATTCCATAGGTGCATGTTAATTAATTGATTATGGTTAATTGAACATGCATGGAAAACATTGTTTAAACCCTTTACAATGAAGATCTGTAAAGTTATTTGGATTTGTACAACATTATTGTTGAAATACACAGTCCTGAAAAAGGGGCGTTTCTTTCTGTATATATATATTGTGTATATATATATATATATATATATATATATATATATATATATATATATATATATATATATATATATATATATATATATATATATATATATATATAAAAATATTTTTATAAATGTATGTTTATGTACACTGTGAATTAATCATCCAGATGTATACAATAAATAAGTGAATACAGTTAAGTACAGTGAAATACAAGAAATGCTACAAATGAATATAATGCATGCTATAATAAAGTCCAACGAATAGCATAGATACATAAAATAAGTATTTAATCATGTATTTTCTGTTCTCCCCAGGAGCATGTGGGTGTAAGAGAGGTCTGGTGTGTGAAGGCAGCATGTCCTTGTGACCTGGAGAGACCAGGAATGGCTGCAGAATTTTCCGATCAAGAAGACAACATTCCTACAAGAGAGATGCTTGTGTTCATTTTTTCCTTAACTTGTTTAGTGAAGTTTTTCAAACTCAGCTGAGGTGCTGAAACTATTGAATCTGAAACCTCACCGTGCATCAATCAATGTTTTGTCTACAGTGTGTTTATATTGTATTTGTAAAAATAAATGTACACTGTAAAACCCAAGAAGAGTGTGGGTCTTAGTGATTTGGAACAGAGACGAAATACTGGTTAAAGAGTGCAAAATGTTTTATTAAGAATTATTTAAATGAATTAACAGACTTAACAGTTTCGAATAATGCACCACATGGGCGTGTAAATGCACGGTGGTTTAACTTCTGAGTACATGTATGTAAGGAGGAGGAGTGCTATAGTGTGACCTACACTGTTGTGTTAGAGTTGTGAACCTTTACAGCACAGGTGTAACATAAGAAGTTGTACACGGCTCGCTAACAATATAAGAAAACAAATGTACTTTCATAAAAAGGAAAATGTGTTTCTTAAAAAGTTTTCCATCCATTTTTATTTTAATTTATTTTATTTGTATGTCAGCACTTGAATAAACTATTTTTGATCAAAACATGTGTGTATAGTAGAAATGAAAACTTCAGTATGAATATGAACATCTTACCCTGTGCAGCCTGACACACACAAATTAAAACAGCCAGAATAATAATCCTCATCTTCTCTGTTTTTCACCTCAGATCACAGCGTAAAACCTTCAGATGAACCAATTTGGGAACAGCAATTAGCCTAACCTACATGTTTTTGGACTGTGGGAGGAAACCATATCAAGCACGGGGGGAACATACAAACTCCATGCTCACAGAGACGGGAATCAAGCCTGGCTAGGAGTCAAACCCAGACCCTGGCGGTGCAAGGTGACAGTGCTAACCACTACACCACCGTGCCGCCACAATTTATACATAAGAAATAAAAATGCTCTTTAAACAAAATTATTATTATTATTATTGCAATATTCCATTTAGAGGCTTTTTTTCTTCTCATACATCACACTGCTATTGAATCCTACATTATGATTGGTCAGTAGGTGTTGATAAATTATCAGTAGTTCTGCAGCTGCAAATCCTTCTGCTACGTTATTGTATTTATATTAACCGTTCGTTCACACTGACAGATTCAAAACTTGTGAAGTCATTGAACTGGTAAGGAGATGTAACATTTATGAGTTGAGTCTTGTTTGTCACAAAACCTGTCAATGAGTCTTAAGAAGAAGAAGAATATTCAATTATTGTCACATGTACTTTTTACAGCACAGCGAAATTTCTTCTTCGCATATCCCAATTAGGAAACTGGGGTCAGAGCGCAGGGTCAGCCAGCTTACAGCGCCCCTGGAGCAGATAGGGTTAAGGGCCTTGCTCAAGGGCTCAACAGTGGCAACTTGCCAATGCTGGGGTTCGAACCCCCGACCTTCCGATCAGTAACCCAGTAACCCACAGCCTTAACCGATTGAGCCACCACTGCCCACTGCTTAGTACAGTATAACAGACATTCATTATATAATGAGCATATTGTATATTTTAAAGAACTCAATTCATTTTCCTGTAATTTGTCTCTCTTTTGTGAAAGTAAGAGAAAGTAAGTTTGAACTAAAGTTTGAAATTTAATCACTCATCATTCTTTATGCAGAAGACAGTTGGCTTGATATTGGAAACACAAAAAGGAGGCTGGCTGATGGGTCCAGTGTCTTCATGCAATCAGAGTTCTCTTTCCACTTCCACAGCGACATACTGTACATAACATAAATGACAGCTGTGTCTGTTATAGAGAAAGACATCTATCTATCTATCTATCTATCTATCTATCTATCTGTCTGTCTGGCTAATGATAAACAAACACAAAGCTTTTATTTTGGGTGAAAAACTCGATTTTATTCTGAGAAGGTACTGTAGATTTCTGACCATTAGTAGGAGAACTGAAGTCATCAAAACTGCCAAAACAAGCACACAGAGACAGTTAATGTATCTGAATTCTGATTGAGCATCAGTGTTAGCACTGTACCATAGACAATGTTATTCTAATATTTAATTTCATGCCATAGAAAATGTACTTACCCAAATCCATTTACCTGTAAAATGAATAACAGTTAGAGACACAATCAGTAATCAGAGACCGTCATGCTCACTTTAAATCCTCTTAAAATGTATCAATAAAACCTTAGAGCCTCATTAAAACTGTGAGCACAATAATGATCCTGATTCAGTCCCAGTATTACTGCATTCCTACGTCTGGACACTGACTGGTCAGAAGGTGTTGATTAATTTACTGTAACAGCAGCTCTGACAGCAGCACAGCTTTAAATTCTAATAGTTAATCATTGATACTATAGAAAACATAAATATACACTAACAAATCATACTGTACATGTCCGGTGTGGAAGGAGGAAAGAGTCTCGAATTTTAGCATACAACTGTTTTCAATACAGGAATTTCTCCAGGACAGAAGTGTTTAAGCTCTGTGGTGTTTCACAGCTGGATTGTTTGTATTATTTATTTAGTCAATAAAAAGAGAGAACAAAAAGGGGCTGCTGATGGAAAAGTCATTTATAGCTGCTTTAATGTAAATCAGAACAGGAACTAAATTGATATTAGAACGGATTCACAAACATTAAAAGCAACTATATACAGATAGAAAATGTGGAAAGTTGTTCTTTAAGTAAAATCACTGCGGTAGAAGAGCTGTTAGATTTAACTCTGTCTGGCCCACATCAGCACGAGTGCTTTATTCATTAGATACTAATGGTCAGAAATAAAGGATAAATTAACCTCTAACTAGAACTTAGTCATTTTCTGTCCAGATAAAACACAGGATACACTTACATTCACCGTATATTGTTGTTCCTTTGAAGCATTTGACAGATATTTTCCATTTCAATACACCACATTGATATCTCTTCTCTTCACCCTCTGGCAGATATTCATCAGACTGACCAGAACGAATACGTTCACCTTCCACTTTACATGGAGCTAAAAAATAAGAATGAAAACAGTAACGATCCTGTGTAAAAAAACGTGAATGATGAATTCTGACCTCATTTATTTTGTCAGAGTTGTAAATTGGATTTAAAGTGTAATTAATACTCACGTTTACACACTGGACTCGGCGTCCATTCCCCTTTCACACATCCTACTGTTTCAGGTCCTAATAGTTTATAGAATTTCACACACTGAACTTTTAATTCCCTTCCACCTGGCAGCTTTGTAACATCTCCATGTTCAATAAGGGGGTGATATCCACAATCACTGACTGAAATCACAGACAATTTGTGTGAGGACATGAAGATTAACATTAATTATAATAAACACATGAGTTATTATACTGGTGAATACAGCACAGCACATTACAGTACATTCGTATGATTACACACTCTGTTCTTTAAACACAGAAATATTCCACATTGTATCTTTAGACAAAAACGTGAAGTCAGGAGGAAATATGAGGCTGAGGTGTTTACCGGGTACACGAGTGAGGTGAGATTAGCTAAAAGCACCTCATATTTATTATTACATATTGACTGAATTGATGGTAATTATTACCTGGCTGCAGAAACCCAAACTGATCAGGACGTAGAAATTCACCACCGCCTCCACCTCCTGCAACTGAAAGAGTTAATTAGATTTAAAAGACAAAAAGTTATATAATAAAGTTTATGTACTTTATTTACTTTTTTTTTTTTTTTTTTACTTTTGGCTTTACTTTTACTTACAGCATTGAGCTAAATTACAGGAAATGATGAACATTTTATGTTTACATTTTATGATTCCTTTGTGAAAGTCATTTCGCAGCAGCTGTTGCTTTCTGTAGGTTTTCCTTTTAAATTAAATTGTCTTTAATACACAACATTACTGTTCAGAAACATTAGTCATGTTTGTAACGAGGACACTAAATTTTATGGGTCTCTATTTTTTAGACCGATAAAAACATTTGCATGGTTTAATTTATCTGTGATTATAGTGAATTCGACACTTTAGTGAAGTCTAATTCTAATTCCACTCTTATTATTTCTTAATCTTACTGTACAATTAAAAATTGTATCATGATCAAAGAATTACTTGAACTGAATTCAATTTATATTCTATACATTTAAACTACATTAAAATGGACCAAATATGCAAAATTTACTTTTTGGTAATTTTGGACAGTCACATGTGTAACATCCCGATGTTAGCAGTGTTGCAGCTACACTCAGTACAGCGTACCGTGACGTCATTAGTGTCGCGAGACTATGGTTGTATGAGACTTGATACGTGATTCAAGATGTCGGAGTAAACTGTGAACAAGCTCACGTTGGAATCCTGTGTTTATTATAATTACACACATATTGTGCCAAAGGGCAAACACAACAACATGGGTCTCTGTTGTGTGCATGTAAAAACATGAGAAAAACTCGTCCACTCCATTTTTCATCCTTGAATCTTTTTTATATTTTGTTTCTCTTATTTTCTAAAATTCCACTCTTTAGATTAGTCTTTCCTTTGATGTCCACAAAATGCTCCTGAGGAAAAACATGGAAAATGTTTTACAGTGTTCATGACTTGCAGTGTTGCACAAAGCAGTAAAGATTAATTTATATAAATTCAAGCAAAGCCCAGAACAATCAAACTGTGTGAACACCACCAGTTACTTTTCTTTTGCTTATATTTTTCCCCAAAGTGGGGGACGGATTGAAGTCCCTATGGAACTAGGCGGGACATGTCCTCCCGTCCCCAGCACCTGTGTACCTGTGATGAATTCTGACAGTTGCTCTCTCTCTCTCTCTCTCTCTCTCTCTCTCTCAAAGTTGTACATTTGTTATAAGATTCCAAAAGTTTACTCACGTTTACACACCGGGAGCTCCGTCCATTCCCCTTTCACACATCCTACTTTTTCAGGTCCTTCTAGTTTATAAGATATTGCACACTGAACTTTTAATACCATTCCATCTGGCTGCTCTATAACATCTCCATTTGTAATAAGGGGGTGAGATCCACAATCACGCACTGAAATCACAGACAATTTAAAAACAGCACAGCACATTACAGTATATTCGTATGATTACACACTCTGTTTGTTCTTTAAACACAGAAATATTACATATTGTATCTTAGTGTAAAAACAGAAACCTGTATGAAGTGTGAATTGAGTTGAGGTGTTTACCGGGTACACAAGCGAGGGTGAGATTAGCTAAAAGCACTTCATATTTATTATTACATATAGAGTGAATTGCTGGTAATTATTACCTGGCAGCAGAAACCCAATCTGATCACGATGTAGAGACTCACCACCGCCTCCACCTCCTGCAGCTGAAAGAGTCACTCAGACTTTTAGAAAAAGTTATACAATAGTTTATGTTCTGACTTTCAGTTACAACCAGCAACACTGTTTCAGTTTATTTAATAATTTTAAAAATCTTTGGTGTTTAGAGGAAACTTCTGGTGCTCTGTTCTTTACAGATAATGAAGATTTAATGCTTGAGATCTTAATGATTTCAGTGCTACTGAAACTTTTGTAAATCTGGTGGAGAAAATGTGTAGTTTGGTTTAATCAGGGAAAGCACTTGTACAAACTTCTAGTGAAATATTAATAAATGTAGCACAGCATGCTTTTACATTTACAAAACATCATGTTTTTAAATGCAGTTAATTTAGGCTATACTGCATGTTAGTGTCTTCACAAAACATATCATTTGCATAAAACATATTATTGTTTAAGTGCAATTTAATTTGCTTAATTGTTATGTCTTGACTGACTGTAGCAAACAGTAGAAAGATAAATGATGGTTTTGGTTTGACCTTTATATATTTAATTTTATTTTGTTTTATTTACAGTGGTGTGAAAAACTATTTGCCCCCTCCTGATTTCTTATTCTTTTGCATGTTTGTCACACAAAATGTTTCTGATCATCAAACACATTTAACTATTAGTCAAAGATAACACAAGTAAACACAAAATGCAGTTTTTAAATGAGGGGTTTTATTATTTAGGGAGAAAAAAAATCCAAACCTACATGGCCCTGTGTGAAAAAGTAATTGCCCCCTGAACCTAATAACTGGTTGGGCCACCCTTAGCAGCAATAACTGCAATCAAGCGTTTGCGATAACTTGCAACGAGTCTTTTACAGCGCTCTGGAGGAATTTTGGCCCACTCATCTTTGCAGAATTGTTGTAATTCAGCTTTATTTGAGGATTTTCTAGCATGAACCGCCTTTTTAAGGTCATGCCACAACATCTCAATAGGATTCAGGTCAGGACTTTGACTAGGCCACTCCAAAGTCTTCATTTAGTTTTTCTTCAGCCATTCAGAGGTGGATTTGCTGGTGTGTTTTGGGTCATCGTCCTGCCGCAGCACCCAAGATCGCTTCAGCTTGAGTTGACGAACAGATACCCGGACATTCTCCTTCAGGATTTTTTGGTAGACAGTAGAATTCATGGTTCCATCTATCACAGCAAGCCTTCCAGGTCCTGAAGCAGCAAAACAATCCCAGACCATCACACTACCACCACCATATTTTACTGTTGGTATGATGTTCTTTTTCTTGAATGCTGTGTTACTTTTACGCCAGATGTAACGGGACACGCACCTTCCAAAAAGTTCAACTTTTGTCTCGTCGGTCCACAAGGTATTTTCCCAAAAGTCTTGGCAATCATTGAGATGTTTTTTAGCAAGATTGCGACGAGCCTTAATGTTCTTTTTGCTTAAAAGTGGTTTGCGCCTTGGAAATCTGCCATGCAGGCCGTTTTTGCCCAGTCTCTTTCTTATGGTGGAGTCGTGAACACTGACCTTAATTGAGGCAAGTGAGGCCTGCAGTTCTTTAGATGTTGTCCTGGGGTCTTTTGTGGCCTCTCGGATGAGTCGTCTCTGCGCTCTTGGGGTAATTTTGGTCGGCCGGCCACTCCTGGGAAGGTTCACCACTGTTCCATGTTTTTGCCATTTGTGGATAATGGCTCTCACTGTGGTTCGCTGGAGTCCCAAAGCTTTAGAAATGGCTTTATAACCTTTACCAGACTCTCATTTGTTCCTGAATTTCTTTGGATCTTGGCATGATGTCTAGCTTTTGAGGTGCTTTTGGTCTACTTCTCTGTGTCAGGTAGCTCCTATTTAAGTGATTTCTTGATTGAAACAGGTGTGGCAGTAATCAGGCCTGGGGGTGACTACAGAAATTGAACTCAGGTGTGATAAACCACAGTTAAGTTATTTTTTAACAAGGGGGGCAATCACTTTTTCACACAGGGCTATGTAGATTTGGAGTTTTTTTCTCCCTTAATAATGTAAACCTTCATTTAAAAATTGCATTTTGTGTTCAATTATGTTATCTTTGACTAATAGTTAACGGTTTTTGATGAGCAGAAACATTTACGTGGGACAAACATGCAAAAGAATAAGAAATCAGGAAGGGGGCAAATAGTTTTTCACACCACTGTAGAATATTTGCACCTCAAGGGCCCGGGTTCGATTCCCGTCTCTGTGTGCATGGAGTTTGCATGTTCTCCCTGTGCTTGGAGGGTTTCCTCCAGGTACTCCGGTTTCACTGTATTTTGTATTTACTCAGGTTATCTTTGTGTTATATTAAAACTTGTTTGATGATCTAAGTCATTCAAGTGTGACAAATATGCAAAACACACACACACACACACACACACACACACACACACACACACTTTTTCACAGAAACAGACCACAGGGGTTTCTCCATTCTGATTGGCTAGGGGAAAAGTAGCATTCCAGGCCAGTCCATTTAAAACATTACGTCTAGTCAAATGGTGCATTTAGGAAGGACTGAAAGAAAGAAAATCAGGATCATGGAACATTTTAAAGACATGTAACTCGAGAAACAGACAAACCAGAGATTTAGCTTCTGTTTTAAATTTAATATCATTAAACAGGTGAAACTGAGGAGACATCATGGTGAAGTAAGAGGTTCATCACCCCTATAAAAAGATTTAACTTGTCTCTCTTCGAGAAAGCAATTACAGGTGAAATTTTTAACTGACAGACTCACACTCTCACACACACACACACACACACACACACACACACACATACACATTTCAGGCGATTTGTAAATAAAATACTATTGTTATTATTATTATTTGTAAAAAGACAGCCAGAAAAGGTGATTTTAAGGAGAAGAACAGGTGGACTGTCCAAAAGGATTTAAAATTGAAATCCCCCCTTGAAATATTATAACGTGACCTAGAATCGATCCCTGGACCACAGTCCTAATGACTACAACGCTGTGTCACCCAACTTTACTTTTTACCACATTTATTTCAATAGGATTTGTCATCTTATAAAATGTTTTCAATAAATTCATATTTTTATAATTGTTTAAACTCATTAAATGTATTCATTATGATTGTTGGAGGCAAAATATAACCAAAATTCAACTACACAGACCCTCCGTGCGTGCTCTCCTCATGCCAATGAATGTGTCTCGTCTATAGTTTAAAATAAGTGTTATTCAGAAATATTAGTAATGTTTGTAATGAGGACAGTTTTTACCTTTACACACTGGCAGCTTCCAAGTTCCATCTTCACACCGTGCAGTGTCTGTTCCTTCAAACTCATAGTTACTGTTACATGTGAATCTAACAGTCTCTCCGTGATTATAGGAGTTTTTTGATCTCTCTGTTGTTTGGCCGTTGTACACACGTGGCTGCCTAGTACATTTTACTTCAACAAAGAACAGAACAGAACATTTATACATGTGTGTGTGGCTTCACTTTTGTATTTATTTAATGACGTGTGTACTCCTGACTGTAGGGGATTTTAGAATAAAACACACACACACACACACACTCTTATTGTACTGTACAAACTATCATGATAATCGAGTATTACAGTAGATTCATTAGATTCGTTTAACTCAGACACAGAGACTGACTGCAACTAGGCAGTAAAGTGAAACAGATGGAAGGCGTCACTATAAACTGAATGTAACTGTTATGTCTTGACTGCCTGTAGCAAACAGTAGAAAGATAAATGATGGTTTTGGTTTGACCTTTATTTATTTATTTTGTTTTGTTTTATTTAGAATATTTGCACCTCAAGGGTCCGGGTTCGATTAGCGTCTCTGTGTGCATGAAGTTTGCATGTTCTCCCTGTGCTTGGAGGGTTTCCTCTGTGTACTCCGGTTTCCTCCCACAGTCCAAAGACATGCAGATTAGGTTAATTGGTGTTCTCAAATTGCCCGTAGTGTGTGTACGTATGTGTGTGTACGTGTGTGTGTGTGCCCTATGATGGATTGGCACCCTGCCCAGGGTATAACCTGCCTTGTGCTCTAAGTCTCCTGGAATAGACTCCAGGCCCCCCGTGACCCTAAATACTGGATAAAGCGGTATAGACAGTGAGTGAGTTTCATTCGGCTCAGTTCCATCAGTGCTCCTGATTCTGAAAAGATGTGCCTAGTAAGAACAATTGTTCTATCTATCAGATACTGATGTACTGTAGTGCAGCAGGTGGTGGGATTCAGAATGATTAGCGTACGCTTTAATTACAGCATCGAGCTACAATGAAGAACATTTCATGTTTAAACATACTCAACAAATAAAATAGTTCCTTTATGAAGGTCATCGAAAAACAGTTGTTGCTTCTTGAAGGTTTTCCCTTTAGATTATATTGTCTTTAATAGACAACTACATTACTATTGGGAAACATCAGTCATGTTTGTAATGAGGACTCTCACCTTTACACACTGGCAGTTCCCAAGTTCCATAAGTACACGTTGCATAGTATACTCCAGTTTCAAACGTATAGCCTCTCTCACATTCAAAGTAAACATATTCTCCATTAGAATAGAACTCTCTTAACTGATATACAGGTCGGCCATTTGGCACATGTGGGTCAAAACACCTTCGCTCTAGAACAAAACATTAGAACATGCATGGCTTTAACAGTTTTTTTTTTGCAGATGTGTTTGCATGCATGGTGTCATTTATCCCTGATTATAGTGGATTTGACACTTTGTGTAAACAAATTGTAAACTTATTATTGATCTCAAATTTAAGAATTACATCATGATCTGTTAATTTCTCAAACTAAGTTAAATTACTGTTCTATTTATGTTGTTACTATATAAAGTCATACTATATATAAGGGGAATAATAATGCAAAACTTTTAGATAATTTTGGACAGTCACATGGGTCTCTATTGTGTGTGTACATGAAAAATAGACACATCCTCTCCATTTTTTTCTTCTTAAAAATGACTTTTCCTTTCTTCTGTAATATATATATTACAGAATTTATTTATTGAGTTTATTTAACCACTGTTCCAAAACATGTGTGTATATGACAGAGAAAGAGAGACACAGAGAAAGAGAGACACAGAGAAAGAAAGAGAGAAAGAAAGAAAGAAAGTGTCAGTTAGTTAGTTAGTTAAACATTTCACATCTAACTGCTTCCTCACTGAAGGACAATTCTACTGATTTTGTGAAAATGAAGCTCAGGTGTGAGTTCCTAAAGCTGCAAGTGTTATTATTTTAGTGCCAGAATGCAGGATCTTATACTATATCTCATAAAAACTTATTTTATCTTCTTTAAAAGGCTTATATTTAATGAGGGACTTTAATCCATGTTTAGATTCTCAATTCCTCCAAATTAATTTTTTTTATATTTACTCAACAGCAAAAAAAAAAATAAAAAATCAACCCTCTGAGATTGTGGCATCTACATAAAATAAGACGTATAAAATCTATATAAAAGTTATTTTTTCGTTTCAGCATGTGCATAACACTTGATTTTGAGGATCTTGTGTTTGATGCCACTTTTCTTCGCGGATTCTGTTACTGTTACAAACTGATGGTCAGTATTTTTCCTTCAGGATTTCCTGACAGAGTCCAGAACTTATAGTTCCATCAATTACAGCAAGTCGTCCAGATCCTGAAGCTGTAAAGCCCCAGACCATCACACTACCACCACCATGACTGACTGTTGTTATGATGTTATTGTTATAAAATGCTAGTTTTATGCCAGATGTTAGTGATGGGTCGTTCATGAATGACTCGTTCTTTTTGAACAAATCTTTAACGTGACTCAGAATAGTGAGTAGTTTCAGAGAGTGATTTGTTCATTTTCTACTGGGCGTGTATGCGCAAATCATCGCAAAACCTCCGTAGGTTACTACAGGAAACAGAAATGAGTAGAAACCTTTGAATCTTTAGATCCGAGTCGTTTGTTCTTTTGTCATGTGACTCCCAAAGACACTATGCAGTGCAATGAGATACAGAAGAACAACCATTTGGACTAGAAGATACTGTATAATAGCTGAGCTGCTCATTCTGTTCATCATAATATGTTCTTTGCTGCGTTGTAATATTTTAATTTCTGGAACTATAGTAATTTAATTTGACCAAAAGATGTGGTTAATCAAAATTCATTCAAACACTGTATTTTGTATTTACTCAGGTTATCTTTGTGTTATATTAAAACTTGTTTGATGATCTAAGTCATTCAAGTGTGACAAATATGCAAAACACACACACACACTTTTTCACAGAAACAGACCACAGGGGTTTCTGCATTCTGATTGGCTAGGGGAAAAGTAGCATTCCAGGCCAGTCCATTTAAAACATTACGTCTAGTCAAATGGTTCATTTAGGAAGGACTGAAAGAAAGAAAATCAGGATCATGGAACATTTTAAAGACATGTAACTCGAGAAACAGACAAACCAGAGATTTAGCTTCTGTTTTAAATTTAATATCATTAAACAGGTGAAACTGAGGAGACATCATGGTGAAGTAAGAGCTTCATCACCCCTATAAAAAGATTTAACTTGTCTCTCTTCGAGAAAGCAATTACAGGTGAAATTTTTAACTGACAGACTCACACTCTTACACACACACACACACACACACACACACACACACACACACACACACACACATTTCAGGCGATTTGTAAATAAAATATTATTATTATTATTATTTGTAAAAAGACAGCCAGAAAAGGTGATTTTAAGGAGAAGAACAGGTGGACTGTCCAAAAGGATTTAAAATTGAAATCCCCCCTTGAAATATTATAACGTGACCTAGAATCGATCCCTGGACCACAGTCCTAATGACTACACCGCTGTGTCACCCAACTTTACTTTTTACCACATTTATTTCAATAGGATTTGTCATCTTATAAAATGTTTTCAATAAATTCATATTTTTATAATTGTTTAAACTCATTAAATGTATTCATTATGATTGTTGGAGGCAAAATATAACCAAAATTCAACTACACAGACCCTCCGTGCGTGCTCTCCTCATGCCAATGAATGTGTCTCGTCTATATTTTAAAATAAGTGTTATTGAGAAATATTAGTAATGTTTGTAATGAGGACAGTTTTTACCTTTACACACTGGCAGATTCCAAGTTCCATCTTCGCACCGTGCAGTGTCTGTTCCTTCAAACTCATAGCCTCTGTTACATGTGAATCTAACAGTCTCTCCGTGATTATAGGAGTTTTTTGATCTCTCTGTTGTTTGGCCGTTGGACACACGTGGCTGCTTAGTACATTTTACTTCAACAAAGAACAGAACAGAACATTTATACATGTGTGTGTGGCTTCACTTTTGTATTTATTTAATGACGTGTGTACTCCTGACTGTAGGGGATTTTAGAATAAAACACACACACACACACACTCTTATTGTACTGTACAAACTATCATGATAATCGAGTATTACAGTAGATTCATTAGATTCGTTTAACTCAGACACAGAGACTGACTGCAACTAGGCAGTAAAGTGAAACAGATGGAAGGCGTCACTAAAAACTGAATGTTTATTTATTTATTTATTTATTTGCACCTTTGAATACATTTAAAACAGAAAGTAATTGTAGGAAATTTGCTGTGGGGCAAAAGCAGTAAGACACTCTAGGCACAAGGGGGCAACATTGTGACATTTGGCACCCTGGGAATTGCCTGTATGGCCTAATTCAGGGGTCGGAAACCTTAAACACTCAAAGAGCTATTTGGACCCGTTTACCACAGAAAAGAAAACACCAGGTTGTCAAAAACCCTTTTGACATCTAAAATGAAGAGAACACTGCATATACCAGTTTTGACCTTTACAGGGATTAAAGTGAAAAAAAATCTTCTGACTGAACTTTTTTCAGGCCAAGCCATATTACTTTAACAAACACTTTATTTAAATAGTCGAGACCAATAGCGTTAGGGGAGATTAAACCGCTTTAATATTGCCAGTTTGCATATTTTAAAAGCTATTTGTAATCTTTGAAAGAAAATATACCTTGACAAATAATCAACCATATACCACAGTGTAAACGTAGCCAAAGAAAACATCTTCGTTTTCAGCTTAGATGACAATTCGGATTTCCAGTAAGTGGCTACGTTTACACTGCCAGGTCTCGATGCTTAATTCGGATTTGTTGCCTATATCTGATATTTTTGACCGTCTGTTTACACGTTATTTCCACTATGACTCATATCCGATTCACGTGTTTACACTCACCATACCATCTGAAACATCGCGCATACTTAAAGGGAGGTTCTTGCGCTACAACCTAGCCAAGATAGAAGAAGGTGAAATATGCTTAATGCTCTGCGATATATGCAAAGTTCGCGAAACGTTACCATGGTTTTAAATCGGAGGGGGAGAAAAAAAACGGCATAATTGCAGCCTGCACATATGCTTTATTCATCAAATACTGATTTAATGTTATTTAGCCCAAATAAGCATTAACACAAGGCGTGTGTGTGTTGGAGGGGGGGCGTTGTTCTTTTCCTCTTCCATGTCACCTGCGATGTTGTAATTCCACACGCGCTTCCACCGGAGAATAACATTACGTCATTAAACCGCGAAGAAGTCGCAGTTTTAATGACGTACAGAACACAATGCCTCACGAAATCCGATCTGCCTGTTTACACGACAATCACATTAGCACATATCTGATTTATATCCACATATGAAGGAGGCCTGAAACCGATCTCGAAATATCGGAATGCATGCGTTTTTTTCCTGTTTACACGGACATGGAACATATCCGATATGTGTCACATATGAGCAAAAAATCGGAATTGGGTCACATTTATCTGGCAGTGTAAACATAGCCTTACACTGCCAGGTAAATGTGACCCATGACCATGCTATATATGCAAAGTTCGCGCACCACGGTTTTAAAACGGAGGAGAAAAAAAACGGCATAATTGCAGCCTGCACATATGCTTTATTCATCAAATACTGATTTAATGTTATTTAGCCCAAATAAGCATTAACAGGGGGGGGGGGGTGTTCTTTTCCTTTTCCATGTCACCTGCGATGTTGTATTTCAACACGCGCTTCCACCGGAGAATAACATATATAATAATATAGTAATATAATAATGTTATTCTCCGGTGGAAGCGCGTGTGGAATTACAACATCGCAGGTGACATGGAAAAGGAAAAGAACAACGCCCCCCCATTAAATCAGTATTTGATGAATTAAGCATATGTGCAGGCTGCAATTATGCTGTTTTTTTCCCTCCTCCTCCGTTTTAAAACCATGGTGACGGTTCGTGAAGTTTGCATACTGTATATAGCAGAGTGTTAAGCATATTTCACCTTCATCTTCACCTTTAAGTATGCGCGATGTTTCAGATGGTATGGCGAGTGTAAACACGTGAATCGGATATGAGTCATAGCTAAAAGAACATGTAAACAGACGGTCAAAAATATCAGATATAGGCAACAAATCGGAATTAAGCATCGAGACCTGGCAGTGACAATATTGAAAGTGCACTCTTGTCTTTGTCAACTGATTGCATTAAATTAACTAGTGGTTGTGAGACTGTGAGCGACAGGTCATGCTCCGCTATGAAAGAACATAGACGCACTTTTACATCGCGCACACGGTCGGCCACAGCCGATTTTAGCGCATAATACGTGTTACAAAAAAAAAATTGAACCGCTCTTTTGCCATTTCTTCAACCAATCGAAGGGGTTGTGATCAGTGTTTCTACTGTCGATGCATATCGCCTTTTAAACCAACGCACGAACGTGCAATAATCCTAGACAACTCAATCCAGCCAAACTAATCATCAACAACAGGTGGCTCGAAGAACCAACTTAGTTGGATTGTAATTAGCACGATGGTCTGATCTTAGATGTGTCAATTCATCTCGGATGTGTCAAGCGACGTACGAAGAACAAAGAATAAATCTTCACAACACAAGACTGTGGATCTGTTTCTATAAGGACACGCACACACACAAAGGTTGGAACACGCGTAAAACAAAAATAACTAACATTGGCAAGCTAAGTGGCTTTTAAAGTTAAAGGGACGATAAACGGCCACTACAATGTCGTATTCATGAGATAAAACGCAGAACTTAAATTATCCACCTGCAGTAAACCAAAAATGCCGTCTGCTTCTGTGTTCTGTACAGGGAGCCGCAGCAGAGGGATGAAAGAGCCACATGCGTCTATGGAGCAGCGGGATTCCGACCCCTGGCTTAGTTACATTCCATTAATTAATGTCTTTATACAGTGCAGTAAAAGGTAATAAGTACTAAGGTATATTATAGGCAACAATATAAAAACACAAGTTAAAATAGTAGAATATTTCCATATTCCAAATGATTCATGTTCAATCGACTAAAGGTGTGCAATATTACTGTATTCTAATGCAAATTTGCAGTCAGATAGTTATGATTATTTATATATAATTAAATCATATGTTATAACGATATAATAGTATAATTAAAATAACAATAACAATATAATATGTACATGGGGCAGAATGGGGGTTGAATGTACATATCACAAATAGTTTATGTCCAAATGGCTGAAGATTTGCAATATAATGTTCAAGCGCAATGTTTCCAGTGAGGTAACTCTGAACGTGGCAGATTTGTAATAAAATATCCAAAGTCCAAAGATTAATTTATGTAAAGGACATAAAGATCAAACTGCTGTCCCGTGTGAACCCTACTTTGAATAAAAAGTGGTTGGTGCCGCTCTACAGCTCTTCTGTGCAGAATCTGCTACTGTTCGCTCGCATCGTTTCTTTTCAACTCTGTTAATTCTTCAGATATTATAATGATCCTTAGTCATGTGACAAAGTACTTAATACAATTATACTCCTTTTAAACAAGTTATACAAGTCTTACACGTCTCCAAAATACGTCTGTAATTTCCCAGCTGAAATACAGCTCAGATCCTGCATCCTGGTCCGTCTGTTTATTAAGAGCCAAAAATAAATAACTTGGCTATTGATGCCTTTTGTATTGCTGAACACTGGGGACATCCTCATGAATAAAAACTTAAAAATATACACATCATAAATTGGTTGCTACTTTAAAAAAAAATCACTTTCCCCCCACATTTTGTTCATCAGAATACGGATTGAAATAACCAGATGGAGACGCCTTATAACAGGGGTTTCAAATGTTACCCTGAAAGAATGAGGGTGGGTGCAGACTTCAGTTTGGTTGGAATGAAAGCCTGCACTCACACCGGCTCTTTCTGGATAACATTTGAAACCCTCTTCTTCTATCTCGAACATAAGTGGGTTTCAAAGAAATCTTTTTTCCCCTGGCTGTTTCTAGTTTCTGCATCCTGATTGGCTAGAAAAATGTTCATCTCCAAAGGGGGAAATTCCAGGACAGTCTAAGAGTAAAATTACCCCCAGTGAAATGGTGCAAAAAATGTAGCATGGCAGACTGCAGGATCTAAGCTGCATTTCAGCTGGAACATTCAAATGGAAAATGTCTAAATGTATATTAACTTATTAAAACGTATATTTGGGTAACTTTCAGAGACACCTTTTGGAAAAGTTTGTAAAAAGCTTGCACTTTACAATCATTTTCATCACATTTATTTTAGTTTTTTTTTTGTCATTTGTACAAATAGTTTCCATGAATTAATATTTTGATCATTCAAACATTCAGCTATTAATATTATTATACTGTACATTCATTATGATTGATTGAGGCAAAATATAAAACAACCACACGCTCTCTCTCTCTCTCTCTCTCTGATCAATGTGTCACAGTCTCGTCTTTATTTTAAAATAAGTGCTGTTCAGAAATATTAGTAACGTTTGTAATGAGGACAGTTTTTACCTTTACACACTGGCAGCTTCCAAGTTCCATCTTCACACCGTGCAGTGTCTGTTCCTTCAAACACATAGTCTCTGTTACATCTGAATCTAACAGTGTCTCCGTGATTATAGGCGTTTTTAAATTCCTCTGTTGTTCGGCCGTTGGCCACATATGGCTGGTTAGTACATTTTACTTCAACTAGAACAAAGAACAGAACATTTATACATGTGTGTGTGTGTGTGTGTGTGTGTGTCTTCACTTTTGTATTTGATGTGTGTACTCCTGACTATAGTGGATTAAACACACAAATACACTCTTATTCTATTGCAAACGTCATCATTATGATAAACAAATCACTAGATTCATTAGGTTCAGACACAGGGACTGACTGCAGCTAGTCTGTAAAGTGTAGACACCGCTCACTGGTGCTGTTTGCTAGCAAATGTTTTTTTTTTATTTAACTCAGAGTGAAACAGTTAAGAAGTTACACCTCAGCAGAGTTGAATTCTGGATTCTGATTGGTCAGGAGGTGTTAATTGTCTTTATGCAACAGTTAGTTCTGAGCAATCTGATTGGCCGAGAGACTTTCCACGAGTGCTGATATAGACCATAACATCACTGGGGACGTTAACTATCTGTACTGTGTGACTGAGCGTCCCAGGTGCTGTCCAGTGGTTAATGACACTAACTGTTGGTCACGTGGGTGAGAGTACGTCTGTACGGTCTGCAGTACTGAGGAGAGAGCAGCTGCCTGACAAAACCCACATTCACAACCAGTCACAGAAGCACTTTCAGTAAGAACACACATCTGATAACGTTATGTCGTCTTTAACAACATGCTGTATATGTTTAAAATAATTTAAAATCTTTCTAAATTGCCTCTATATTGTTTTGTCATATGTCATATATAGTAAAAAAGTAATAAGGGTATATAATATAAGGTATTTAAAAACATGAGTTAAAAAAGTAGAATGTACATATATTGCAAATGGTTCATGAACAATTGGCTCTCGTTGTGGAATATGCAGTATTCTAATGCAAAGTTGTAGAATTATAGTTATCATTGTTAATATATAATTATATATGTTATAATGAAAAGACAGACAATATATAGGAAAATTAATAGTTTATGTGCAGTTGGCGCAGGCTGTGGAATGTAACGTTCCATTATATTGAAACTGTTTCTGTTCCCCGAACTAAAAATGTAGAAGAACTCAAAAAGTCATTTTAGTAATCTAATCTATATAAATTAGTCCACACTGAACACACAGCCAGCACCTCAAATCTGAAGATAGGAATGTTAAATATTAGATCTCACATTAGATCACAACTAAAGCACTTATTGAAAATGAAATCACTGGTAGAGGAGGAGGCGTCGCAGTTATTTAATGATAATCTGAACATCAAATAACGACATGGACAGAAGTTGAATGTATTTAAAATTCTCTATACAAACATAAATTCTAATTATTATTTACAGACCCGCAGGGCCGTTCTCTGAATTTGTGGATTCCCCTCAAACCTGGTCATTTCTGTAGACGAAGCATTAATTGCTGGAGACTTTAATACTAATTTTGAGTATCCAGAGGACCCTGTGAGAACAGCATTTGTGCCCATTCTGGACTCAGTAGTGGTAAATCGGTACAGTAGCAGGACTCAATCGTACAGCAGGTTGAACTCTTCAGATTAAATATAGAAAATATAGGGACTTTTCTCCAGCCTGAGGTTCTCAGATCACTTTATTTCATTTAAAGAGTGTTTATTAACAATTTTTAACAATTGTTTTTTTAACAGTGATTTGATCACCATCTGATCCCACAGAACTCGATCATGTGACTGAACGTTTAGAGTCAACATTACATCATACTCTAGATAATGTAGATCCAGGTTAAATAAAAATAATTAGTGAGAAAAATTAGCACCCTGGTATATCGTCACACACACACACACACACACACACACACACACACACACACACATTAAAACAGATCGCTCGAAAACTAGAATATAAATTTCAAACTAAATTGGTAGTATTTCAAACACCATGAAAAGAGAACGTTCTGAGATATAAAAAGTTCTTAATGCTGCTTGATCACCGCATCACTCCACTCTTATAGAAGATAACAAAAATAATCCTCGATTCTTATTTAATTCTGTAGTGAAATTAGCTAGCGATAAAACCACCACATACCAACATCATGCAGTAGTGAGGAAGTCATTAATATTTTCAATGACAGAATTCAGACAAAATTCAGATTTAAAATCAGACAATTTAATAAATAATCAGAGGTGGGTAGAGTAGCCAAAATATGTACTTAATTAAGAGTAGCTGTACTTCAAAGTAATATTATCCAAGTAGAAGTAAAATGTAGTCAGGCAAAATATTACTCAAGTAAGAGTAGAAAAGTATTCAGTGATATTTTTTTAATTATAAGTTTTATTATTATAATACTATCTATCTATCTGTATACTGTATATATACACTCACCTAAGGATTGTTAGGAACACCTGTTCCGTTTCTCATTAATGCAATTATCTAATTAACCAATCACATGGCAGTTGCTTCAATGCATTTAGGGGTGTGGTCCTGGTCAAGACAATCTCCTGAACTCCAAACTCAATGTCAGAATGGGAAATAAAGGTGATTTAAGCAATTTTGAGCGTGGCATGGTTGTTGGTGCCAGACGGGCCGGTCTGAGTATTTCACAATCTGCTCAGTTACTGGGATTTTCACCCACAACAATTTCTAGGGTTTACAAAGAATGGTGTGAAAAGGGAAAAACATCCAGTATGCGGCAGTCCTGTGGGTGAAAATGCCTTGTTGATGCTCGAGGTCAGAGGAGAATGGGCCGACTGATTCAAGCTGATAGAGGAGCAACTTTGACTGAAATAACCACTCGTTACAAACGAGGTCTGCAGCAAAGCATTTGTGAAGCCACAACACGCACAACCTTGAGGCGGATGGGCTACAACAGCAGAAGACCCCACCGGGTACCACTCATCTCCACTACAAATAGGAAAAAGAGGCTACAATTTGCACGAGCTCATGAAAATTGCTGTGGAGGATTGGGGGGGTCAGATGGGTGACTCCTGGGTTTTTGGACCCACTGGAGGAGCCTGAACAAGCTGTTGAGGGAGCTGTAGGAGGGATGACGTCACAGTCCAACAGCTTTAGTATGATGTTTGGTCAGGTCTACTGTATATTCTGAACACGGAACTGCAAAACGTCTGATACAGTACATGTATTCATCTGTTTTATACAAATTACTGTTTTAACTTTGACAAGTTTGGGAAGAATAAATTTAATTGTTAAAGTCATGTTTGCGTGTTTTAATTGTTGGGGGATTGTTTGGGTATTTAAAAAACATTTACTTGAACCAACAACTTCAATGGGCAAAAAATGGGAGACAACTTTGCTCTTCGGTGTGTGTGTGTGTGTGTGTGTGTGTGTGTGTGTGTGTGTGCGTGTGTGTGTTCTAAGTTCCTAGGGGTGCATTATTAAATTCAGTCTGTCTGAATCTTTATAAACGCCAAGTTGGGAAAATCATGTTTGAGAAAACGACAACAACAATTAAACACTTGATCATTTGCGTCTGTGTTATTTTGTGCCTAAATGACCCATATTTATTTTTAAAAATGCTTTGGGTTTAAATAACTTCATTAAAAGACAAACGTAGGAGGAGTGGAATGTGAGAAACCTCAATGGAGAATGTACTGACTCCGCCCACTACTGACTGTTAGATTGTACTAAGACGGATTCTTTCGACCTGCCGGCGCGCAATTGTTCGTGTTAATGCAGGATCACACACACACACTCACACACACACACACACCTTGTGCCACATTAACCATTAATGCATCAACGTTGTCTTGTAAATAGCTGATTAAACCTACAGTATGAACACAGCTGTTCGAAAGGAATACTTAACAGTCACATGGTCTATTTTGTCCGCAAGTGAAATACATCAATACGTTAATAATTTACGCCATGATAACATTAGTGCAGAAGGATCTGAAGAGACTTGTCTCTATTACATCATGACTTTGAGATGTCCACAGTATATTCGAACCGTAGACAGTATTTATTTTGATGATCATTAAAAACAGCCACGTTTAATAAAACAGTGCAACTTTAATAAGCCATATTGGTTTCGAGTCAGAAGTAAAATTAACGAAAGACTGCGAAGCCCCGTAAACTTGACCCTGAACAGCCACGAGCTGACTTTAACAATAATAGTCGATTGTTTTTATATTTGTTTTTGGTATATATTTTTAAATGTTCAAATGAGAGTATATAATTTGTCGTGTCATCTGTTTACAGCGTTGGCTGATTTTGTGATTGAGACTCATGAGTTACTAGTTACAGAAATTATTGAAATAAGTTTTATTAGTAGTAGTAATCCAGGTTTTAGTAACCTTGGACAAATCACAATATAAGCTCTCTCTCGCGCACACACACACACACACATATATATATATATATATATATAAACATGAAATCGCGTAAAACCAAATGAAACTAGGGTAAAAAATATAAGCAGTTAAAAATACAGTAGTATCCTGTAGGTGATGGGCCAGGGGTAGCTCAGTGGTTAAGGCATAGGACTATAGTTCGGAAGATCCCAGGTTCAAACCCCACAACCACCAAGTTGCCACTGTTGGGCCCTTGAGCAAGGCCATTAACCCTCAACTGCTCAGATGTGTAATGAGATAAAAATGTAAGTCGCTCTGGATAAGAGCGTTTGCCAAATGCCTAAATGTACATGTTATGTAGATGATTCCTGTCCTGTGATAACAGGCACTAACCCTCTGGAACTGTTTAGTTCTGTTAGTATTGTTTTCAAGTGTGAATGTTTATGGGATTTAAGTCTCTGGTGCCGCATCTATACACCGTTGTGATAAGTGATTAATGTCCCATCAGATCTTTGATGTGGGATGTTATGCTGGTTAAATGATCCGTATGGGCAGATATTTGTTCCAGATATCATGCGCCATTAATCAATTTGTTATGTCAATTTCACTATCATCGAAAACATAAAAAATATAACAAAAACAAACCCAAGCAGAAGTTAAATTTTAAGCTTTACTTTGCAGCAAAATATTATCTACAAGTGTATTAAACGGAAATAGATAAAATACACCGTAATGTAAAATACTGTACATACTGTAGCCTGCACTTGTATTACGTACCTACAACGACCGGTATAGATAAATTACAGATGTTACTGTGTCTTTAAGGATTATTAAGGATGTCTTGAAAAATATTTCAGTAAGTAGTTTTATTAATTAATTAATTTATTTAAAATAGGAGAAGCATTATGGGTTGTGTATTGAGTGATTTTAAAAAATCTGTTTTATTAATTGTTTTTTTCACCACATCACCTATTTATGAAACTATGTTGACAATGTAAGAACTGCCTATACATTGAGCATACATACATACACATATGTATACATACAAGCAGTCAATGCTCCACCTGTCGGGATTATACAGCATTGCAACCATCTTTTGAGAAAGCACAAGGGGGCGTTTATGGGGCGGGGCATCGTTAACCACGTCATCGCAGGGGATCACATTCCGTGCACGGATTGAGCATTGACCTGTCATGGTTCTGTCATGGATCTATCATGATCCAGGGGGCTGTTTAACGTGGCTCCCACTGTAAATTGTATGTTCTTGAAAGGAAAGCGTGTCTCTTGAAAAATAAATTTATATAATTTCTCCTTCCAGTTTCTGAACAAATGCACTCATATGTAAAATATGATAATCACATAACTCAACATGCAAACATTACACTAGCAGTGTGTGAGAATCTTACCACATCTAGGATTAGAAGACCACGTGCCTTGCTCACAAGTGTTGGTTTTGTCTCCATCTAACCTATATCCTCTTGCACAAATATATTCAAGCTCTGTGCCATTCCCAAAAATATTTTGGTAAGGTGTTGTGATCATTGCATTTTTAACACGAGGAGGAGGAGCACAAAATTCGGGCTTTCCTGTAAAATAGAAAAACTTTGTTTTATAACACCACAGGATTGTTAATGAAATATAAGTCATGCTTGCAGTACGGACACTTACGCTTACACTCCGGAATGGTCCAAGATCCAGCGCTACACTCAGCTATTGACTTTCCATCTTCAATCCAGTAGCCGTGGTCACATTCAAAATCGTACTTACCAGGAGCATATGCTTGAAACACATCTGGTTTGGCGTTTGGCACATATGTGGTAATGCACCATGTTTTATCTAGAACAAGGAACATGAGACATTTTCTATAATATGCTATTTTACAATTTATTTATGCTATATAAGCTATCATTTAATATTTCGGTATGTATTCATTTGTAAATTCAAATTTGTTGAAAATTGTTGAAATTATTTGTCCTATAAATATACACGTTTTCCTGTCATTATCAGATGATATATTTTAAATCCAGTGTTTTAGTCACAACCTAAACCCTGTGTGTGTTGAACAACACTATACATATAATGCATGTAATGTGTAAGTCCTGTAGTGGTATTACTGTAACAATAAGCGTATGATAGTAGAACAACAAACAGGATACCAAAAACATCTTCAGCAACTTATGTAAACTACTTACTGATACACCGAGGGGTATGTGACCACCGTCCATTTTGGCATGTTATCTCCCCCCACCATGTTTTCAGGTCAGGTTTCAGACCCGTGTTACAGCCGTAAGAAACTTTATCTCCAGCTCTGTAATTCTCCGAATTTGGAACAAAAAAGCCGTTGTCAAGTTGCGGAAGTCTGCAGTTTGCTGGATCTATTTTTTGCACAGATAGTATAAGTTATAAGTATAAGTGATGGGTCAAATGCATGAAGTAGAAAACATTTTCTTACAGTATTATCAGAGGTGGGTAGTAATGAGTTACATTTAATCTGTTACATTTACTTGAGTAACCTTTTGAAAAAAATTACCTTCTATGAGTAGTTTTACTTTTACTTGAGTAGAAGAAACGCTACTCTTACTCCGCTACATTGGGCTACACTCAACTCGTTACTTTTCTACCATTTAATCTACACATGCAGCAGGTGGATCTACCGCATGACTGTTTCACCAATCAGACCCAGCAACAATAATCACATGACTCCGTTTGACGAGTTGTTTGACGAGTCGCAATAACAATAACCACATGTAGTCAGGCGGCATTGTGGGAAAAAACCTTCAGCCAGCATCCCTGGCATCTTATATAAAGCATGTTTCACTTGCAGAAGAAAAGCTTCATACTGCAGTGTCTTCTCTATCTGCCAAAAGAGACAGACACTTCAGCATATAAAAACATGACTTCTAACCTGAGGAAACATGTCGCAGTAAATTTAGCTGTTTCATTGAATGTTGCAATGTTGCCCTATATTGTATAATTATTATAATTATACTATATATAAGTTAAGCCTTTATTATACTACATATACATTACAGCACAGTGAAATTCCTTCTTCGCATATCCCAGAGTAACTGGGGTCAGAGCGCAGGGTCAGCCATGATACAGCGCCCCTAGAGCAGATAGGGTTAAGGGCCTCGCTCAAGGGCCCAACAGTGGCAACCTGGTGGAGCTGGGGATCGAACCGCCGATTTTCCGATCAGTAACTCAGTGCCTTAACCCTCTGAGCCACCACTGCCCCATATACTGTGTATATACTGTCTATTGTATATACACACACACTAATATATAATTATTACAATTTCTTAAAAATAAATCGGACATTGCGATTGAAACAGTTACTCAGTACTTGAGTAGTCTTTTCACAGAACACTTTTTTACTCTAAAATGAGTAATATTTTGGATGACTACTTTTGCTTCTACTTAAGTAATATTATTTTGACATACAGCTACTCTTACTCGAGTACATTTTTGGCTAATCTACCCACCTCTGTTCATTTCATATAAATATAATTTCAGTTTATATAAAGTTGGGTATCAGGTACTTTTATAACAGTATCCGATGGGCTGATTTTCTGCCTACATTTTTAGAAATCCACTAAATTCATATTTATAGTGTATTTAAATAGAACAAAGCCGTTGTACCAAAATGCACATGTGATTGTGACTCATACAACAACATTTGTAAAATTACATGACCTACATGACATTACTGTATAATGAGAAAACTCTAAATCGTGCTATCTTAAAGTGTCTTTCGTTCATCAGCACTTGAATAAACTATTTGTGTCTCAGATATCTTTTTTAAGAGTCTGAGGGGTGCCAACACATTTGTGTACAGTAAAATCGTACACAAATAAAACACATTTAAAAATTGTAGCCAAAGTTACTTAAAATAATGAAAAAAATAAATGAAAACTTCAGTATAAATATGAACATCTTACCCTGTGCAGCCTGACACGCACAAATAAAAACAGCCAGAATAATAATCCTCATCTTCTCTGCAGTTGTTCACCTCAGATCACAGCGTAAAACCTTCAGATGAAACACTGATACAGGAGATTTTAAACAAACCAAGTAGCTTTGTTTGTAAGCAGCGTTAATGATTTACCATTTTGCCTCCCTTTACCAGAAACCACGAATCTAGTGCATGATTTCACCATCGCAGATTTCGTAACTGCAAACACTGAAACGCCAAATTAAAGAAAGAAAAAACTTTAAAGTGTACTGAAAGGTTTCCTGCAAACAGGGTTTCCTGTTATATAATAACTGATGTTGAATTGCAGAGCATCTCACTGCCTGCGTCTGAGAAAGTGTGCATATGTCTACAGATAAAGAGAGGATCTATATGAATGTTCAAACGCAAAATATTCACATACACATCTACGAGATGTTTATTTTAGATATAATGTAAACAGACATAGTTCTTTAGATGCGGAGAAAGTGCACAATTGAACACTTTTTCAACTAAAATATCCTTCAAACCTCCTGATTAATATTTTGTAGAAAAAAGGTAATTAATAATAATAATAATAATAATAAGAGTAATTGCAATTTTCCATTTAGAGGCATTTTTCCCATTTATATATCACACTGCTATTTAACACTGGGTTATGATTGGTCAGTAGGAGTTAATTAATTAATTCTGACAGTATTGCAGCTGCAAATCCTTCTGATACATTATTGTACAGTATTTATAGTAACAGTTCATTCACACTGACAGATTGAAAACTATAGTGTCACTGAACTGGTAAGTAGATGTTCAGAGGTGTCAAGTAACGAAGTACAAATACTTCGTTACCTTACTTAAGTAGAAATTTTGGGTATCTATACTTTACTGGAGTAATTATTTTTCAGCTGACTTTTTACTTCTACTCCTTACATTTTTAAGCAATTATCTGTACTTTCTACTCCTTACATTTTAAAAATAGCCTCGTTACTCTATTTTTATGATCAAAACGCGCAACCCCTCCGGTCGCATGATAAGAACGCGCACAACGCACTGTCCGTCCGTGTTCCCCTCCCCCCCTCCCCCTCCCGTCAGATGATCAGAAAGCGAGACCTTAATGCTTTTGTCGCCCCTCACGGTACTTTTACTTTTATACTTTAAGTAGTTTTGAAACCAGTACTTTTAAACTTTTACTTAAGTAAAAAGCTTGGGTTGATACTTCAACTTCTAAAGAAGTATTTTTGAACCCTAGTATCTATACTTCTACTCAAGTAATGAATGTGAATACTTTTAACACCACTGTAGATGTTTATGTAACATTTATGGGCGGAGTCTCCAGTGTCTGAGGAAACTATGTTTTCCGACAACCTCAAGAGGTTAGTCTTCGTGGTTTCTCTGTAGCGTGACAAACTGAGATTATTTGACTTTCTACTTCGAAGCAGATTTTGAGGGAACAACTGGTTACAGTCAAATCTTTCTAAAAACTGGATTTAATTTCATTCACTTTAATACAATGACATTTTTATGCTCGTTAATATTGGACAGAATTGTGAATAATATGACCACAGTTTCTTTCCTTAATATAAAATAATATGCACAATTATGTAGTCAGAATGTTGTCTTTTGTTTTCCATTAGATTTTCCTAATTTTCTTAAGGTTTTCTAACCTTAGGTTATCATTTTGATTTGTGTGTAAAACTTTTGCTGAAAAGTGCTGTTCATCACAAAACCTTGTAACTGTGACTTTTTTATTATAGCAACACATTGTTTTGTTCTTTATATAATGAGCATTTTGCTAGAGGACTATTAATTTTCTTTTATTTGTCACTAATGGATGGCGATGTTAAGCTATTAATGCACCATCAAATAAGCCTGAAAAGATTAACTTAAGATTAACCAGAATAATGTATAAACATTGAATCCTTTCAGCTAGAGGTCTCTTAATGCACTTTAAATTTTAAAACAATATAAAAACTGCATATAAGCGTTTTTTTTAAGTGAAAACCAAGCAGTTTGTTTTATAATAACGGACCCTTCCACCAAAACTGTGTATTCAAGGTTCAGTCTTTTTAATCATTCACTTAAAATCAATTGAGCACACAGACCAGTTCATTCGGAAATCAACTGTAGTCTCTCTCTCTCTTAAACTGGAATGTTACCTCATAATGCTTAGATCGGTTTTATTTTGTTGACAAAAGAAAAAGATGAGGCAGCAGCATCATTATGGATTACACTACTAATAAAAATTATTTCAATAATTTCAATAACTAGTAACATCAAACTTTATTGTTTGAGATTTGTTTTTCTTTACTCCACATTCTATTATTATTTTTTATTTAAACTCTTACATCCTTTAGATTTCCATTGCTCTCTCTCCAACGTAGAAATGCTTCTTCTTATCTCCACTGTAGTTAAGAGCTGAACAATAAGTCAGGAAATAAACACATTAACTCTCCAACACACAGCCAGAAGATTTCTGATCAATAGATGGACATCTGCAGCTGTTGACGCATATGACTGTTAAAACAAGTGCACAAGGAGAATCAATATATCTGAAGTACGATTTAGAATCAGTATTAGCTCTGTATCACACAGTGTAACTCTGATTTAATCTGTGTTCATTTAGCTCTAATTAATATTAATTGGAATTTGTTTGTTGAAAATACTGTGTGTGTGTGTGTGTGTGTGTGTGTGTGTGTGTGTGTGTGTGTGTGTGTGTGTGTGTATATACAGATGTTTACCTAGTAGATATGTCCTGTAAATGAAATAAACAGCCAGTTAAAACCCAGACATTTTTCGTGCCCAATATCATTTTACAGTTTCTTAATAAAAGTTAAAAATACACATTAGGAGCTCTGTCAGGTTGTTAAAAGCTTGTCACAGAGAATAATAATGATAATAAACATAGATCATAATATTTTACTGCATTCATTATAACTTTGCTGAAATGCAGAATGAAACAGGATAATGAGTTCAGAGTAAAGTTATTTATGTTGTTGTTGTTTTCAAATGTAAAAGATACACTTACACATTTTCCATAAATTGCATTTCCATTTAAACATTTGACACCTCTTCCCATGTTTGATCCAGGACAGAGAAATATCATCTCTTCACTCTCCTCTAAATATTCCTGATCAGACAATATAAGAGTCCTATCCAGTTTACACGGAGCTGTGGGGGGAAAAAAAGAACAACACAATGATAAAACATTTGTAATGTTACAAAATTATGATTTAATTAGTTCTTTAATACTCACGTCTGCACACGGGGAGCTTCGTCCACTTCCCATAAAAACAGATGATTTGTCTCGGTCCTTCTAGTTTGTAAAACGGTGAGCACCCGGGTGATAACCGACGTCCACCTTTTAATTGAAAAGCTTGTCCATTTTCTATATGGGGATTAGTTAGACATTTTCTGTCTGAAACCAGAGACATTTTGTGAGGTTCAAACGACATTAATGTTAAATATATAATAAGGATTTACTTCTCTAATGGTAAATACAGTGCAAGTTTGCTGCATGTAATTAGAAAATAGACTTAGATTAGATTAGATTAGATTAGATTAGGAAAAAAAAGTCTACACACCCCTCTTAAAATGGCAGGTTTTTGTGATGTAAAAAATTAGACCAAGATAAATAATTTCAAAACCTTTTCCACCTTTACTGTGTTATAACTTGTATACCTCAAACTGAAATCTTTTAGTGGGGAGAATTAATAAAAAACAAAAACTAAATAATGTGGTTGCATAAACCTCTTATATCTTGGGATGTAGCTGTGTTTAGAATTAAGCAATCACAGTCAAAGTCATGTTAAACAGGAGTCCAGACACACCTGCCATCATTTAAAGTGCCTCCAGTTACCCAAACTGACTGAGTGCTGTAATAAAATCAAAAGGCTTTAAGTTTAAAAGTGTGCATATTTATGCAACCACATTATTTTTTATAAAATACATTACATTACATTACGTTACATTAAAGATGAAAAAAGGTCTGAAATGATTTATCTTGGTCTCTCTTTTTTTTTTTACAAAAACCTGCCATTTTAACAGGGGTGTGTAGACTTTTCATATCTACTGTAGTTATAGCAGTTATAGTAAATAATGGTAGCATGAACTGTACATCAAACTGCTGATTATTTGTATTATTATTATTATTATTCATTCATTCATTCATCTTCTATACCGCTTTATCCTGTATTTAGGGTCGCGGGGACCTGGAGCCTATTCCAGGAGACTCAGGGCACGAGGCAGGGTACACCCTGGACGGCGTGCCAATCCATCGCAGAGCACACACACACACACACACACACACACACACACCCATTCACACACTATGGTCAATTTGGGAACGCCAATTAGCCTAACCTGCATATCTTTGGACTGTGGGAGGAAACCGGAGTACCCGGAGGAAACCCACCAAGCACGGGGAGAACATGCAAACTCCATGCACACAGAGACGGGAATCGAGCCCAGACCCTGGAGGTGCAAGGCGACAGTGCTAACCACTACACCACCGTGCCGCCTATTATTATTATTATTATTTTAATTGGCAAAAAGGCGGCGCGGTGGTGTAGTGGTTAGCACTGTCGCCTTGCACTTCAAGGGTCTGGGTTCGATTCCCCGGCCAGGCTCAATTCCCATCTCTGTGTGCATGGAGTTTGCATGTTCTCCCCGTGCTTGGTGGGTTTCCTCCGGGTACTCCGGTTTCCTCCCACAGTCCAAAGACATGCAGGTTAGGCTAACTGGCGTTCCTAAATTGACCATAGTGTGTGAATGAGTGTATTGAGTATGTGTGTGTGCCCTGCGATGGATTGGCACCCTGTCCAGGGTGTACCCCGCCTAGTGCCCGAAGTCTCCTGGGATAGGCTCCAGGCCCCCCGCGACCCTGAACACAGGATTAAGCGGTATAGAAAATGAAATGATGAATGAATTGGTAAAAATATATTATGGTGTTCCACACCTGTCACAGATCTGATACTCTCATGATGTCCTGTACCTGTAAGAGTTTATAAAGTATAAGCTTTATACAATAACTCTATCATCTTCAGTTACACCTATGATCAAACATTCCAAGGATTACTTTGGAGAGAAAAATGCTTTCTTGATAACCATAGTAATTTTCTACTCCTGGATGAGTACTGTACATTATCCTGTAGCTTTAAAAAAAAACTGTTACATTCATATGTAAATTATACTGAGCAAATTACTCAATAATAATGAGAAAATATACCTGCAATGGTGAAAATCTTATCACATGTAAGTGGAGGGCCCCAGGTACCATTCCAACAAGTCGTATACTGCATCCCGTACACATGCTCGAATTTTTCAGTACAAAAATAAGCAAGTTCAGTCATGGGTTTAAAACTTCCCTGGTCAGGTGGTATGACATTTCCACTGATAATATGAGCAGGGAGATCACATGGGTACAGTTTTCCTGGAAAAAAATAAATAAATAAATAATAACTTTTCATGTCATTATATACAGATGTGGCCATTAAGAATGCGCGTTTTTTCCCACGAGATGCCGCTATTTGTCACGCGGCGTGCTGCAAGTAGCATTCGGGAATTTAAATAAATGTGTTGTGCTTCACTGAATATCCACCAGATAGTGCATGGAAGGACTTTATCTAAAAGCCGGACCAAGTACAACAAAGAGTTGTGTATAATTAGTTAGCCTAAAACAATATTGTTTCCAATGCTGAAGCAAACATGAATTTTACTTTGCTTTACAACAGATCTTCCATGATGAATGTGTGATGAAATGAGATGCCCAATTAGTCCAAGTACTGGAGAAACAGATACGTCTTGAGTCGTCGTTTAAAGATAGTCAAAGTCTCTGCTGTACGGACATCTAGAGGAAGTGCGTTCCACCACCTACAGTAGGTGAAAGAACAGAAAAGAGTCTGGATGAATGCCGCCCTCGATCCCTGAGAGATGGTGGGATTAGGCGAGCAGTGCTGAAGGATCGAAGGAAACGTGGTGCAGTGCGTGGTGTGATTAGAGCAGAGAGGGAAGTGGGTGCTGGGCCATTTTTAGCTTTGTAGGCAAGCATCAGTGTTTTGAATTTGTTGTGGACAGCTACAGGAAGCCAGTGCAGTTACATCATTAGAAGACATGAAATATACACTACCGTTCAAAAGTTTGGGGTCACTTTCTAACTCCATGATGGTTCCGGATTTTTATTTCTTTCTACATTGTAAAGTTTTGCTGAAGGCGTCCACAAACTGCATGAATCTCCTTTGAACAGTTGATATTGAGATGTTTCAGCTACTTCTGCTCTGTAAAGACTTCATAACGCCTCTAATCTGAGCTGCTGTTAATTGGTCATTTTTCAGGCTGATAACTCTAAATGAACTTCTCGTCTGCAGCAGAGGTAGGTTTTGGTCTCGTCCTCCTGGGACGGCCTTCATGAGAGACAGTTTCATTATGGTGCTGGACGGATTTTGCAAATGCACTTGACAATACTGTTCTTGCAAGAACTATTACAGAAAGGCTGACCTCTGTGTCTTAAAATAACAACTAACTGTTGTTTTTGTTATGTAATTACCTAATTCCATATGTGTTATTTTATAGTTTTGAAATCCCCAGTATTGTTGTAGAATTTAGAAAATAAATCACTAAACAAAAACAAAGAAATTTGCAAGTGACCCCAAACTTTTGAATGTTAATGTGTGTGTATATATAATTCTATCATATTATGTAAATAGTCTTTGATGAACATGAACTGCTTCGGGCTTTTTATAATAATAATATTAGCTGATTAGGAAATAATAGCTGGAATGTGATTGCGACTTTATGACTGAAATAAAGCTGTTCTTCGCTGTGCGCAAACCCGCGGCTTGTACTTTCACTTTACAAAAGTCAGCGTTTTTATCAAAAGGCTGATAAACGCGTGTTGTCCTGTATATACAACGCGACAGCGCGCGCAGTTACTGTAATCCCTCTTCTCACCTTTCATGTAGGTCTGCTTGGTCTTGTTAATTCCTTTTAAACCCCTCAGTTCTGCGAATTCCCCCATCAGCGAAACCGGTTTGATAACTTTATCGTGAATGAAAGGTTAGAGGGACTGGGGTTCTGTGGGTGTTCACCTCGGAGCGCTTCAGCATTGGAAACAATATTGTATTAGGCTAAATTTATTAAAGATTATTCACTTTTGTATTCCTTGTTGTACTTCGTCTTTTTGCACACACGCACGAGCATCTTTAAATTTGAACAGAAGATAATGGTGGGCACGTTATTTTTCATATAACTTAAACGGCTGAATGAAGTTAAATATACACAATAAATTAATAATAATTAGAAAAACGTGGTCGGTCTGGCTTTTAGATAAACTCCTTACTTGATATAATTTTATTATTTAATTAATTATCTTATTATAAATATGATTCTTATCCTCTATATTCTTGTCGAGTATAGTCCTTCAGAGCAAGCACTGTGTCAGAAGATTCTACGGAATCTCTTCTCACCTTTCATTCACGATAGGTGTGAATTTATCAAACTGTGTGCGCTGTTGGCAAATACTGTAGGGGGGTTTTAGATGAATTAACAAGACAGAGCGAACATCTCTGCCTAAATTTTATTTCCCTAGGAAAACATAAAATAGATTAAATATTAATGATAGCAATTAAATCAGACTTAATATTTGGATTTGATACTTTTCTTTTTACTTACTGTATGGACAGTCGTTTTATGCTTTCTCTGGAGAATAAACAAATCTGGTATATTAACCTTGAAAGTCTTGAGCAGTAGAGGACTGGCCATCTGGAGCACCACGAAACATTAATTGAAATGCAATTTGATTATGCGCACAAAAAAGTGCATGTGTGTGTGTCTATATATATTAACTCATGCTAGGGTACTTTTACTTCACTGAAGTACCATTTAAAGCTACTTACACATTTATCTTTAATTTGCTTACTTACTTACATACTTACTAACTAGTGCTCTAAAACAACAGCAATTTGAATGACAATGGAATATTATAGAACGTGCGAGTTGATGCCCATGCGTCAATTACTAACCATTAAAATGTTGGATTTTAATTAAAATGCCACCTATATATATTCGTGTTCAAATTAGTTTTCATAAATCATCATGTTCACCCAAGGGTTTACTGCATAAACACCGGAACAAAAGGTCAACCCAACGATGTATTTACAGAAACCCAGCATTTTTTTTGTGTACTACTACTACTACTACTACTACTACTAAAGAATGGAGAAAGCGCAGTCAAAGCCCGGGGATTCTGCGTGCTGTCACATTGTATTCAGCAAGTAGCGCATATATTTTTGTGTTTGTTGCATTTCATGTCTGTAGTTTTATCGATAAATCTGCTCATACAGTGGTGTGAAAAACTATTTGCCCCCCTCCTGATTTCTTATTCTTTTGCATGTTTGTCACACAAAATGTTTCTAATCATCAAACACATTTAACTATTAGTCAAAGATAACACAAGTAAACACAAAATGCAGTTTTTAAATGAGGGGTTTTATTATTTAGGGAGAAAAAAAATCCAAACCTACATGGCCCTGTGTGAAAAAGTAATTGCCCCCTGAACCTAATAACTGGTTGGGCCACCCTTAGCAGCAATAACTGCAATCAAGCGTTTGCGATAACTTGCCACGAGTCTTTTACGGCGCTCTGGAGGAATTTTGGCCCACTCATCTTTGCAGAATTGTTGTAATTCAGCTTTATTTGAGGGTTTTCTAGCATGAACCGACTTTATAAGGTCATGCCACAACATCTCAATAGGATTCAGGTCAGGACTTTGACTAGGCCACTCCAAAGTCTTCATTTTGTTTTTCTTCAGCCATTCAAAGGTGGATTTGCTGGTGTGTTTTGGGTCATTGTCCTGCTGCAGCACCCAAGATCGCTTCAGCTTGAGTTGACGAACAGATGGCCGGACATTCTCCTTCAGGATTTTTTGGTAGACAGTAGAATTCATGGTTCCATCTATCACAGCAAGCCTTCCAGGTCCTGAAGCAGCAAAACAACCCCAGACCATCACACTACCACCACCATATTTTACTGTTGGTATGATGTTCTTTTTCTGAAATGCTGTGTTACTTTTATGCCAGATGTAACGGGACACGCACCTTCCAAAAAGTTAAACTTTTGTCTCATCGGTCCACAAGGTATTTTTCCAAAAGTCTTGGCAATCATTGAGATGTTTTTTTAGCAAAATTGAGACGAGCCTTAATGTTCTTTTTGCTTAAAAGTGGTTTGCGCCTTGGAAATCTGCCATGCAGGCCGTTTTTGCCCAGTCTCTTTCTTATGGTGGAGTCGTGAACACTGACCTTAATTGAGGCAAGTGAGGCCTGCAGTTCTTTAGATGTTGTCCTGGGGTCTTTTGTGGCCTCTCGGATGAGTCGTCTCTGCGCTCTTGGGGTAATTTTGGTCGGCCGGCCACTCCTGGGAAGGTTCACCACTGTTCCATGTTTTTGCCATTTGTGGATAATGGCTCTCACTGTGGTTTGCTGGACTCCCAAAGCTTTAGAAATGGCTTTATAACCTTTACCAGACTGATAGATCTCAATTACTTTTGTTCTCATTTGTTCCTGAATTTCTTTGTATCTTGGCAGGATGTCTAGCTTTTGAGGTGCTTTTGGTCTACTTCTCTGTGTCAGGTATCTCCTATTTAAGTGATTTCTTGATTGAAACAGGTGTGGCAGTAATCAGGCCTGGGGGTGACTACAGAAATTGAACTCAGGTGTGATAAACCACAGTTAAGTTATTTTTTAACAAGGGGGGCAATCACTTTTTCACACAGGGCCATGTAGATTTGGAGTTTTTTTTCCTCCCTTAATAACGTAAAGCTTCATTTAAAAACTGCATTTTGTGTTCAATTATGTTATCTTTGACTAATAGTTAACGGTTTTTGATGAGCAGAAACATTTAAGTGTGACAAACATGCAAAAGAATAAGAAATCAGGAAGGGGGCAAATAGTTTTTCACACCACTGTATCTGCGCACGCATTTATCAGCCTAAAAGGCAGTGTTTATTGCTTAGTGTATATTTAAAGCGCATAGACACAATAAAACAATAATGTTTTAGGCTAACATATAAATTTTTGCATGATATGTCAAAGAAGTTGTAACGCTTGGATTGGTATTAAATCACTAGTTACAAGAAAACGGATTCGGGAATCTAAATAGGGGCTTGAAACCACACTTCCGGTATTGCGCAACCGCGGCAGGACAATACACGACGCGACACAAAACAATGATAATAAATTAAACCAAGTGTACTATACAAAGACAAACAGATAAATAAACAAACAAGGTGCACCAAAACCAATATATACAAATATAATACAAATATAAATAGTGTGTGTGTGATGTATGCGGGTGTGTGAGTGTGTGTATGATAGTCCAGTGTCTGATCTATGGCAAAAGGTATGAAAATGGTGAGTTGGAGAGATGGTTCGATCTCACCAGATAAGGATGGTAGGTCTGGGAGATCGAGAAACGGAAGGAGCTGGGTACTGAATGAAATTAACAACGGGTAATCCACAAACAGGCTCTCAGCTTCCAAAACCATGCAGCGCGCTGTCAACATCTCTCCGTGCCGGCTACCTCGCCAGTTCTGGCTTTATGCCGGCTCATGTGACCCACGTCACTTCCGGGTTCCCTTGCGTCGCGATCGCGCATGCGCGTGGGAACTTGCCCAGTGACCAACACTGTCAAAGGGGAAACAGAAACCGCTAGGGCACACCTTCGGCCACAGGTGAGCAGCATTAGCTCTACAAACATTTCCCTGTTGTTGAAAGTGTCCCTTTTGTGTGGCTGCGCTACAAAGTATCATCATTGAAGGAGAGAAGAAAATCAGTATTTACAGTGAGCTCGACCAGTTTATGAGCTCTGTCGCTTGCTGTCAATGGTTGCCTAAGAGAGATAACACATTTTCGGCTTCAATAGACACACAATACTTCAGATTGAAACACGACTGCCCCCTACAGATAATGAAGGAGATTTTCACAGCTTGACGCACAAGGCCGCGGTCGCAGGATACGTTTTCTCGAAAGGTGAGTTCTTAACACTAGAAGCACCGCGCCAGTGTCACCTACTTTTAACGTGGTTCACTGGTCATTTGACCACCTATTGTTTTGAATGGGAAGCTATTGCTGACACACAATGATCGCCAGATGGCGCTTTCACCCAAAGCAAATAGTTTAGCTACATGATCAACTTGCACTTGGACAATGTGCCATTCATTCCCGCGTTGATAATCAGCGATATTTTTTTTCATATGCAACTGAGAAAACCTACTACAGAGTCTCTAAGGGGACAAAGGAAGAGAAAAAAATGGCAGCTGAAACTAATTCTATACATGTAACAGAAAATGTTTTTGCAGATTACATAAATATGCATGCTATTTTAATAATGTATGTTGCAATCGATTTTGTCAACAAAGCTTTGCGGATGTATAGGTTTTTACAATAAAATCGTTATAACTTGACCCGGAAGTTTAGGACAAAAAAACAGAACCGTTCTTTCTGGTAAATTAACAACTGCATATGTAGTTTATTTGCAGTAATTCGTAAGAAAAAAATAATATACCTTGTACAATGTAAACACGAGAAAGATTACAAAATGAAAAAAAAAACAGTGTCTGCTTTACAAACAGCTTAGTATACTGTGCGTCGAGATGCTGAAATTGATGCATGTAGCCCCTCCAGATAAGTGTTTTCCTTAGTGTTTGTGCACGCATGCGCTGTGTATGTGTGTTTGTTTATGTGTGTAAAGCTAAAGTAAGAGGCGAGGAAGACCCTCCCCTTTCCCTCTTCTCTTCTTACACAGTAACTCTTCCTCCTCTCTTATTTGTGTTTCACACACACGCACACACACACACACATTAACGGAAACATTGTTTTATCAGTAAACATTAACAAGGAACATCTCTGATGACACTTGAGTGAGCGCACACTAACGGACTCACTGCTCACGGTGACGGAGAGAGATAGAGAAAATGGATTTTTAACCTTTCTAATGAGACTTGCCTTTGCTTTACACTCGCGCACACACCTGTGTCATAATAAACAGTACACATACAAACGCATAATAAAATATGTTTTATGCGCACACACGCGGTCACAGTGTTATAGAAAACAGCACACGCGTGCACGGATGTTGACTATACCAGTAAGAGACGTGCACTAAGACCCAGCAGGGGAGACGATTACCCACAATTCCGCAGCACAAGAGAGAGAAAAATTATTACCACTAGTTAATACTAGTTGTCTAATCACATGTCGCTCGGCGTCAAAACAAGAAGTGCATGCGTGTTACATGATACTCGGTATTCGTAAACCAAGACTTGCTCGTTTTTCAAGTAAAAATGTATTTAAAATTTTTGCTTGTCTTGCGGAACACTAGCAGTGGAACTACTGTATTTAGAAACACAGCAACAACTAGTGTATGTTTTTAAAGCATTTTTAACTCAACTGAGTGGTAACGTTAAGTTTGACATTTTTTTCAATAAGTTCAGGATTGAGACATACAGTACATCTGCTTTACTCAACATGTAATGTGAAGCTCCTGGTTACTGAGTTATATTTGAGGTCTGATTGTAGGTAATTTTGATGTAATATCATTATTACACATGCTTGTCTGTTTTGAACATGGCCCAAAGAGGAAGAAATCTCATAATAAAATCAAATACAGGTAAGTCACCAATGTATAAACGTTCAAGTTACTAATTTCTGCAAATACGAACAAACCGCAGTTCGCATTTAACATTCGCAGATACGAACAAATCGCGGAAGTAACTCATGTATTATACAAAAATAAACACTGCAATGCACCAGATACCAAAATTTACAATTATATATAATATTTTCAGTGTGTGTGACTGTATAAATTGTCAAAAGTCTAAAGGTATATTGTATGTCGGCCTCACTGCTTTTAATTAAATCAGTCCGGACGCACAATGATACAAAATGGCTGTCCTGTAAAGATGTCCTAAGGGTGAATAATCCTTATTTCTGAAAATCCTCAACAAAACAAAGTTCACAGTCCTAGAAAGTAGAAATTTTGACGCAATGGAGTCTGGGATTCCCCTTGCAAGCTAAGTTTGCAGTCTAAGTAAAGACAACATCTGTACCTGTCATCACAACTGAGCCAACAGTTTTTCTTTCTCTTATGCTGGTGAATTGTGGGTAATCGTCTCCCCTGCTGGGTCTTAGTGCTCGTCTCTTACTGGTATAATCAACATCCGTGCACGCGTCTGCTGTTTACTATAACACTGTGACCACGTGTGTGCGCATAAAACATTTTATTATGTGTTTGTATGTGTACTGTTTATTATGACACACGTGTGTGCACGAGTGTAAAGCAAAAGCAAGTCTCATTAGAGAGGTTAAAGATCCATTTCATCTCTCTGCTCAAAGCTCAGCCTGCTCTTTGTGTGTGCATGCGTCATTGGACACCATGCCCCACACACACACACACACAGACCCCTCCAACTTTCGCCTTCACAGACACACACACACTCTCTTTCTCTCTGCTTTACACAGAAACACTGCTCTGTCATGATTCTTTTCAAAGGTAAAGTGCAGGTTAATTAGTTTTATTTTTACTTTACAGCAGTGATTCCGTTAGTGTGCCGCTCAATCGAGTGTCATTAGAGAGATTTCTTGTTTATTTTTTCAATAAAACAGTGTTTCCGTTGTGTGTGTGCGTGTGAAAAGAGTGAAGGAAGGCTAACTGTGTAAGACAAAAAGTGGGAGAGGGGACCTTATGTTAAATTTGCACACACGCACGCGCGCACACAAACATTTATCTGTACTTTTTTTAAAGGTAAAGTGCAGGTTAATTCATACACACCTGCACATACAGTGGCTTGCAAAAGTATTCGGCCCCCTTCAACCTTGTCACATTACAGCCACAAACATGAACCAATTTTATTGGAATTCCAGGTGAAAGACCAATACAAAGTGGTGTACACGTGAGAAGTGGAACGAAAATCATACATGATTCCAAACATTTTTTACAAATAAATAACTGAAAAGTGGGGTGTGCTTAATTATTCAGCCCCTGATGTGGTTTTCAGCCCCCTTGTAGAACCACCTTTTGCTGCAATTACAGCTGCCAGTCTTTTAGGGTATGTCTCTATATGCACTATATTATTGGAAAATATACTTTAAGTGTAAGGTTGGTCTAATTTCCAAAGTATACGTATTTAAACTTGTTTTTCAATATATTTTTGGTATATTTAAAAAAAATATATGCTCAAAATAATAATTGTACAAATATACAGAAAGTATACATTAGAATACAATTTTTAATATACGGTAGTCTCAGTATATTTTCAGTTAAATTTAAATGTACTTAGCATTGTGAACTCTGCAACTATTCCAGCCAACCGGAGACTAGAATCAAGCAGATTCGGACTGTTTCTGTTTTGAATTAACGGCTGAAGCTGCATCATCGCGTGCGTTAGTTCGTATCGTTATTATTTTATTTTCATCGGCACAAGGTAAATTTAACGGTTTTTGTTAGGTAATTTGTAATTAAGTACATACTTTAAGCTATAGAATGTATTGTCTAATGTGTTATTGCTTAATCTCATGTACTTTGCTTGTTGTATAATGGCTCTGTAGCTCTCGGCCTGTTTTCAGTCTCTGTGTAACAGAATCAACACACCAGGTTTAAACTAATACTGTACCTGTAGATTCTAATACTAATGTCTGTCTGTGTTCACACACCAGTTTATATTTTAGTTTGTGTGTTTGTAAGACAACGTGAGTTTTGAACTATAGTAGTGCTTTTGTAACCTTGTGCAAATTAAATCTGTTGAACTCATGAATAAAATCTGCCTCATAATTACTGATGTAATGTGTTTCAAAAACATGTTATAGTGTAGAAAATACATTTAGCATTTAAATTATCCTAAACACTTAATGTACTGATAACACATTTGCAGTAGAGTATTATAGAACGTTTTATGTACTGTATGATATAATAAAGTTATGATGATATGATGAAGTTATAAATTATATTTGTAATACTTGAATTTGTAATGTATTAACCAGAAAGTGTACTTTTTTTAGTATTTGTAATTGACCAGAAGTATAACAGCATGCTACTGCTGGAATAAGAATATACTCATAGTATATTAATCATGTATTTGTAATACAGTAAAAATAGCTGTAATGTACTTATAATACATTAAATATATACTTAAATTGTATTAATTACTGTCAGGTATGTACGTTAGTACACACACCGCCATATACTTTAAGTGTACTAAGTATACTTAAAGTTGTTCCACTTTAGCACACAAAAGTATACTTAATACACTTAAAATTGTGCTTTTGTACAATTTAATTACAACTTAAATACACTTCGTACAAAATTAGTTGTTCCAAAACAGCAAACTTCAAGTATACTAGTCATTAGTCTGGCTGCAAGTACATTTAAGTATGCTTTGGCACGCTAGGATTTAATATACTTAGCATACTTTTTTTTTTACTAGGGTTAGCATGCTGAAAAGCCACACATGTTGTATGTTGCGCACAGCTGGCGGTGGCGCAGGTGCCCAGGCCGATCATCGTTGCTTGCAACGTTGCTGCTAGGAATGATAATTGACCCAAGCATCTGTGCCATTGTTGTCGGAGCGCACCAGAAACGTCCAGATGTCCAGCCGTGACAATGCCTTAAACTTATATGGTGTGCCCGGGTGACAATGGTACAGGTGCTTGGGCCCGCTCATTGTTGCTTGCAACTATATTTTTTACTTTATGTTTTCTTTTAATCATTTTTATATGAATATTTTTGGTTTGGGGAACGAATCCTTGGAGTTTTCATTATTTCTTATAGGGAAAAAATTGCATCTGAGATTACCCTCGTGATTTAAAGGAGAGAGAACATTTCATTGTGAGATTAATTTCCTTAGGTGTGGTTATGATTTTTGGCCACATGATGGCAGTGTTGGGAAGGGGGACAGATTTAGTCAAGAGGTATGCTTTACAGTATATTGTATATTTGTGTCAAAGGCGTACAAGATCCACTTTGTCCCCGACTTATGAACAAATCCGGGTTATGAATGTTCTCCTGGAATGGAACTTGTTCATAAGTAGGGGACAACCTGTAATAATAATAATAATAATAATAATAATAATATTGTAATTTTGTGATTTATGTGCATTGTTATGAGACTGAGTTCCATACCTGTAGCAGGAGGTCTGCCACTCACAGGACATCCTGCACCTGAAAGAGTAGATCAATTATTTTAAAAATATTCAATAAGGACGTCAATAAACAAACTTTCAAATCTTTATTTTTGAAAAGAAAAGCAGCTGTCACAATTACCCTCATCATCTTCTTCGTTTGAAAATTTAAGTGTATCTGTAATAGAGTTTTTTCTTAATTTCATCCTGGACTCATGGAACAAATGAACTGCTGCATTAATTTAATCAACAATCACACAAAAATATACCTGAGATGGTGAAAACTGTATCACATGCAAGTGAAGGTGTCCAGTTACCACAAATACAAGATGCATACTCCATCTCAGCCTGCAGCCATGGTTCTGCACAAACATACCGAAGCAAGGTCCGGTGCTCAAAAATGTCCTGGGTAGGTGGAATGACGGTTCCCTTGATAAAACGAGCAGGAGAGTCACATGTGTAAGATTTTTCTGTCAAAAACAAGAAAAGTAATTTTAAATCAAAATCATTGGCATTTTCTAGGCTAATAAGAGTGTTAGTTAGAAATATCAGTCAGGTTTGCATTGAGGGCATTTACTTTTACACACTGGCAGCCTCCAAGTTGCATTTATACAAATTGCAGAGTCTGTGCCGTTGAACTTGTAGCCTTTGTCACATACAAACGTGAGAACGCTTGCATTAGGATAGACTGCTGCTGGGTCATGTGCAGGTTTGGCGTTTGGCACATATGGGGTAAGACAGGATGCTGCATCTAGAATAAGAAATAAAAGAACATTTCACAATTATTTTAATAAATTTGTCATTATGAATTATTATCTGGAGACGAATGAGGAAAGGAAGTGCCTGAAATTTACTACATAATGACAAGAAAAAATCTTTTTTTGTATAAAAACATAATAAAAATGATCTGATTGTAGTGGGTCTTAGTATTAAACAAATACAAGCTCAGATGACCATCAATACATCATTTCTTTTCTCTGCATGTTACTTATTTAGCAGCAAATTAATCCAAAAGTAGCTTGTACATCCACTTGTAGATCCACATTATTAATTTTAGTTAAATAAATAATGGCACATTAAAAAAAGTTATATGTTGTTCTTTGTCTTTGGTTGTTTTTCTGTAATATTAAGACCTGCTATGATCAGATTATTTTTGGGGTTTTTTCCACAAAAATAAAAACATGAACGTAAGAGAGGGGGGCACAAACATTTGTGCATTGCTCTATGAGGATTAGAGTGACGGATTAACCCACATTTTGGCATTTTTTAATGAAATATAATGAAAGGGCTCATAGCAGGAACCCATTTCAAATTAATAATGCATAGACTTGTTTAGGGGCTTAAAATGGTCTATTCCTTTTCTTTTTTTTGTAGCACATTTGAAAATAGTTTTATTTTATAGAATGTTAAATTCTTGAAATAACTCATGGTATAGGAAATTCATTCTAAGCAGACATTAAATGTAGCATTTGATGCAGCGTTTCATAAAAATCCAAGTCATGGACATCAACAGATTTCTATAGTTTTTTTTCCCCCCATACACCCTAAATATAGGACTAACTAAATGCTGGGTTAATTTAACCCAGCAAGATGGGTTAAATATTCAACCCAAATGCTACGTCATATTTAACTATAATGCTGGGTTAATTCTACCACATAAATTGGTCAAATGTTCTACCCATATGTTTGGGGTTTGTTGGTTCATTTTAACTGGAATGTTGTTAAAATGACAAATAGGTTATTATTATTTTCATGTTTTACAGTGAATCTGTAAAAAAAAAAAAACATCCATGTCTATTAAACAGTTAAATTACTTTGATATACTGGTCTTTTACAAAAAAAAAAAACATACATATATCCAATAAACAACATCCTATTAAATGTTCTTAGAAAAAACATTTATTTTTCAAAAGCACAAGAACAGATAATCAACAGTGACATCATTACTATACTATTACTGATAAGGGCAGAATGGAGTAATTGCACAAATAGACTGAGGCAGCTTCTACAGAGCAGGATCTCTCTGTGACTTCAGATATCTTTTCTGCAGAACAAAACTATCCAGCCCTGGTCTCATTTTAACATACAAACACTGTCTATGACTTTTCAGGTAGGCCTCGCTATTTCATAGCAACATTACAACATTACTGAGAGCAGCGCTGGTCATTATCTCCCAACGTCAGGATGTAGGGGTACGGCCTCGACACTTCAGCCTGCTGCAGGTATTCCACCATGAAATAAACCTTAGAAAGAAAGAAATGAAAAAGTTAAAATTTTGTTGAATAGCAAAGATTAAACTGAATAAGACTATTAATTTAGTGTGAAATAGGATTGATACTAAAAAATTACAAAGCTGCCCATTAAGATAGGGTATAGGTAACCTAAAACAAAAACATGGAGACAGCTACTACCAAACATAAAACAGCAAAATAAGCATGGCTTTTAGGATACAGCTCTTTATGTCAGACTAGTTGATATTGTGGTCTGCATTGATTTTAAGCTAATTACCGAAAAAAGTTCATAGCTGGTGTCATACTGGTACATTACAATCACCAAAATATTAATACTTCCATCTAGTAGTTACTGTACCGCTGTGGTACTTTTTCCTGTAGTTGGCGCGCTACAAGCAGTGAGATTAATAAAGTTCTAAAGTGGTTGCTAATGCTAGCAAACTAACTAAATGCCTCCGTCATGCTAACGCTACAGTTAACAGTTTAGCATTCATTCATCACTTCACCATCTTCGTAACCCTGCAAACATTCTACAGAGAAAGCTAAAAAGCTCAGACATCTTAGCTGTTTCTTTCATACACAGGTGGGGTTTATGGCTAGCAGCTAATCTCAGCTAAATTATCATCCAGTACCTCAGACCAGCCGGAAAGTTTGTGTGTAATCTTAACACGGTAACAGTAATAAATGTTACATATAGTAATAATTTTTCAGTCATATGTGAATTAGGTGAGTGAACATGTGTATACAGACCTTGTATTTAACGTCATTTTCCCTTAAATGTCCGAGGAGGATGAACCGTCATCAGCGGTGTGGGAGCTCAAGAGACACGAAGCTGAGTGACAGCCGCTGAATCCACCGGTGAACTTTGGGGGAGGGGCCGAGCAAACTTCAACCCAGCAGCTGGGTTACACAAAAACTACCCAACTCTCTGTAAATAACCCAGAAAAATGACCCAACAGCGGCAACCCAGCGTTTGGGTATAAAAAACAACCCAGCATTTTGTAGAGTGTACAGTTATTTATATTTATTAATTTTTAATAGGGAACAATATGCAAAGTGCCTAGTGTGCAAAAAAGTTTATCACCCACTAAAATCACGTCAGATCCTTCCAGTCAGTTTGTAATTTTATACATGGATAAAAAAAATTAATACAATCACAATTTTTTTACTTTAAATATGGCTGTGATCTTGAAAAAGCCTATTATGACCAAATTTATTATGATATCTTTATATTCTTCAGATTTTTTTTCTGTTACTTGTACTGTATGGGGTGCTAAAATTCAGGCAGCTCAATTTTACACATAAAGTATATACAATGCTTACATTTTGGTTAGGTTTTTAAAAAATTTTCAACAGGACATTTTACTGTCTATGAACATGAGAATCTTTCTTATAATCATTACACAACAGAAAAACAAACAAATGTTATAATATTCCCGTATTGCTGGACATTAATAGTTCTTACCCCTGACCGCGTGACATGACCAAATAGACAAAGCCAGGATAATAATCTTCATCTTCTCTCATCAACCTACAGATTAACCTCAGATGCACGTTACTCAACAACAAGTTGCTTTGTTTATAAACGCGTTAATGATTTACCTTTGTGCTTCTCTTTACCGGAAATCATGAATCGAGTATAAGATTTCATCATCACAGATTTTGTAACTCTGAATGCTGATGCGACATATTAAAGAAAAATCGAGCATGTTACAAAGCGATTCTGAGCTTTGTAAATGTCCATATAGTCTTTGAGTTTGGACAGAAATCCAGCCTTATCTAATGAGCATATTGGTCATGTGACCTTTCAGATAGCAAATTTCCGAAATAAATATACAGAACATCATTCGTTGAAAAGGTTAATATGGAAATAAACCTTTCTTTGCATTAGCAAATAAAATCCACCATGTGTAGTCTGTCTGTCTTTTTATACTTCAGCAGTCTGACTGTTAGCAGTAGCTATGCTGTGTTCACATTATGTAACGTCGTAGTTCCCAAATTGTAGGCCACATAAGGGTACTGCAGGTTGGCCATCTATGATAAATTGAAAAAAAAATTGTAATGAGGTTTAAAATTTGCATAATTTTTTAAGATAAAATATTTACATTTATAAAGTAATCAAAAATAATGAGTTTCCTCCGGGTACTCCGGTTTCCTCCCACAGTCCAAAGATATGCAGGTTAGGCTAATTGGCGTTCCTAAATTGCCCGTAGTTTGTGATTGGGTGTGTGAGTATGTGTGTGTGCCCTGCGATGGATTGGCAACCGGAGTACCCGGAGGAAACCCACCAAGCACGGGGAGAACATGCAAACTCCATGCACACAGAGACGGGAATCGAGCCTGGCCGGGGAATCAAACCCGGACCCTGGAGGTGCAAGGCGACAGTGCTAACCACTACACCACCGTGCCGCCTCTGCAGAATTTGTTTGTGTTTATTTTATTTTATCTGTTTTACCTCATTTTATTCTATCTTATTCTGTTCATTAGTTAAGCCTTAAGCATTAAGTTTATTACATAAGCCATAAGCTCTGAATGTGTTAGTTAAGCATCCATTTTGACAATTGTGAGTTGGTCTGTGATGTCATTCCACTATTACATGTACTGTATTCGTATGACTATCGTATGATAGAAAGTTCAGTTTAGATGCGTAAGGCTACGGAAACACAAGATTTTGACCGTAAGCTGAACGCAATCAGATAGATATAACATAGGTTGTTGTAAAAGTCAGAAATTTACAAGATACAGCAACAGGTGTTGTAACCACAGTGGATTTACTGAAGACGACTGTATGAAGTTTTGAATCTTTGATGCTGAAAATAAAATGCCAAGCCAAAGAAATCATCGGACTTCCGTTCTTGTGAGTAAATGATCCAACCAAAGCTACGCGTCAAAACGAGTGAAATAACATGACCGCATCTACACCATCTTTTTCCTTTTTACGATATATAACAAAGTGCACCACATTCAGCTGTAATCAGAGAAAGACGCAAAACATATGACACATGATTTAACTTGTATACTCAATGAGCCCAGAGTTTATTCTCATTTGTGTTAGTCTTAAACATGTACTGTAATTTAACTTTTTTTTTTTTTTACTTCTGCAAATGACAGAGACTAATTAAAAAAATACTTTTTTTTTCTCTTTAAGCAGGATTTATTCGTTAATTCATTAATTGACAAATTATAGAAAATATATTTACTATCAATCAGTTATCAATACCTACTATCAATACCTTTAAATGATAATGTTAAACATTGATTTTTAAAAAACCGCAAACATTCTCAGAGAATTAAAAAGAGGATTAGGCCTTGAGAAGATCCTGAGCATCCTTCTGAACTTCATAACTTCCTAATGCTTGTTACTGTTGCAGTTACGTTGTATTGTTGGAGGTATGAGACATACTGCATGAAAAAACACAGATAAAGAGAGAAATGGAATTAACACAGATAATAATGTCTTTTCTAGCATTACCAGTTTCTACCTTTCCAATATTTTATTTCTGCACATGAAGACATTTGTTTAGTCAGTGTACATTAAACTACAGGTACTTATTTTGTACTTATTTAGTTTGCAGTATTTTACCTAGAAACATGCGGGTAGTAGTTTTAACTCTTTTTTTTTTAAAAAGCAGTTAACTTTAAAAACAAGTCCTGGCCTGTGTACAGTACTTTAAATCAGTTACAGTTTAGCACTGTTTAATTGAATAAAACCTGAAAAGTATCTTTAAGTGTTTTAAATATGTTTTAAAGTTGTTTTTTACTTAATTTTCTTTTGCAACAAACCCAGCTCACCCCTGAAAACATTCTAATTAATACTTGTTTTAAAAAAAGAAAAATACATGCATACAGTAAATCTTGGTTGTATACTCATGCAGTCGGAACATTAAACCGAATCTAGGTGGTTGTTGTTTGTTTATTTGTTTGTTTACTTCAAACTCTACCTGTCACGAGTCACGGTCTGTCGGCCGTCTTTTTCCCACGCTGTCACTCCCCCACGCGCTCATGTTTGTGTCTAGCCGTCACGTGCGCTCTCACGCCCCCGTTTCCGCCCCGTCTGCTCATCTGCTTCCCATCCTCCTCATCCATGAGCAACAGACCCACCTAGTGCAGGCACTGGTCGACTCGGGTTCAGATCGGAACCTGCTGAATGCGGCTTCAGCCAAAATCCTGGGTATTCCTGCGCTGCCCTTGGAGAACCACCTCAAGGTCCAGGCCCTCGACGGGAGTCCGCTCCCACCTATCACCCACAGAACCCCTCTCATTGGTCTAAAAGTCTCCGGCAATCATTCAGAACAGACGTCGCTGTTCATCATGGAGGGGTCACATGCCACGGTCGTCTTAGGCCTCCCCTGGTTAATCCAACACAACCCGCACATCGATTGGGTCAGGAACTCGATCGTAGCCTGGAGCCGGTCATGTTCTACGTCATGCTTACGCGCCGCCACTACGCCCTGCCTCGACCCTACCCCCACAAAGGAGCCATCGGACCTCACCTGTGTTCCCCCAGAATACCATGACCTCAGGACTGTGTTTAGCAAATCACGTGCAGTCTCTCTTCCACCCCACCGACCATACGACTGCGCCATTGACCTCCTTCCAGGCACCACCCCCCCCCAAGGGTCGTCTTTATTCTCTGTCACCCAAGGAACGCCAAGCTATGGACCAGTACATCACGGAATCCCTTGCCGCAGGAATCATCTGCCCCTCTTCTTCTCCGGCAGGGGCTGGATTCTTCTTCGTAGGCAAAAAAGATGGTTCCCTTCGCCCGTGCATTGATTATAGGGGCCTTAACGACATCACCATAAAGAACCGATACCCCCTTCCCCTAATGTCTACTGCCTTCGAACTCCTTCAGGGGGCCAGCACCTTCACCAAGCTCGATCTGCGCAACGCCTATCACCTTGTGCGCATCCGGGAAGGGGATGAATGGAAAACGGCCTTCAATACGCCAACTGGACATTATGAATATCTGGTGGTCCCCTTTGGACTTACTAATGCCCCCGGAGTGTTTCAGGCCTTAATTAACGACGTTCTCAGAGACTTCCTCAATTCTTCCGTATTCGTCTATCTAGACGATATCCTGATTTTCTCTCACAACCCAGAAGAACACCAACATCACGTCAGGCAGGTGCTGCAGAGGCTGCTGGAGAACAACTTGTTCATCAAGGCTGAGAAGTGCGAGTTCCACACCACATCTACCACGTTCCTCGGATTCACCATCAGCCCCAAGGGCATCGAGATGGAACCTGCTAAGCTCCAAGCGGTCACTAGGTGGCCCACCCCCACCTCTCGGCATGAACTCCAGAGATTCTTAGGCTTTGCTAATTTTTATCGTCGGTTTATCCGAGGCTACAGCTCCATCGCCGCCCCTCTAACAGCCCTGACCTCTACCAAGACCCATTTCTGCTGGAACCAGGAATCTGAGAAAGCTTTCAGCGAGCTGAAGAAACGGTTCACCTCCGCCCCTATCCTCACCATCCCAGATCCGTCACAGCAGTTCATCGTGGAGGTCGACGCCTCCAGCACCGGAGTAGGAGGCATCCTCTCACAAAGATCCAACCGGGAAAATAAGCTGCACCCCTGTTCTTTCTTCTCCCACCGCCTAACTCCTGCTGAAAGCAATTACGGCATCGGAGACCGTGAACTCTTAGCCATCAAGTTAGCACTAGAGGAATGGAGACACTGGCTAGAGGGAACGGAGGTCCCATTCCTAGTCTGGACAGATCACAAGAACCTCGAGTACCTACGAAGCGCCAAGAGGCTCAATTCTCGTCAGGCCCGGTGGTCCCTGTTCTTCGCGAGGTTCAACTTCACCCTCTCCTACCGACCAGGGTCTAAGAACACCAAGCCGGACGCTCTCTCTAGACTATTTACGACCACCCAAGACCCTGCCCCATGTGAGACGATTCTGCCACCCCCCTGCCTGCTCGCCGTGGCCGAGCTCGATATCGAAACTAGTGTCAAGCAAGCCCTATCCCATGGACCAAGCCCAAGCAATGTGCCCCCTAACCGTCTCTTCGTTCCCCGCAATCTGCGTTCTCAAGTCCTGGAGTGGGCCCACAGTTCTAAACTCTCTTGCCACCCAGGCTCCGCCAGAACTCTGGCACTAGCCCAGCAGCGGTTTTGGTGGCCCACCCTCAAGGAGGACCCCTCTCACTTTGTTGCAGCGTGCAATGTCTGCATAAGATCAAAACATGTCAACACGGCCCCGGCTGGCCTCCTCAGACCCCTGCCCATCCCTCATCGCCCCTGGTCCAACATCGCCCTGGACTTCGTCACCGGACTACCCCCCTCCACTGGCCACACCTGCATCATGACCGTGGTTGATCGGTTCTCTAAAGCCGCGCACTTTATCCCCCTACCAAAACTCCCGTCCGCCAAGGAGACTGCAGAACTTATGATCAACCATGTACAGTGGGAGCCACACCAAATAGCCGCGACAGTGTGGCTGAAGTGTGAATGGCGTGTGAATGGCCTTTGCACGCCGTAATCCCCCCTCCCTTTTCTGGCTGAAAGGCGTGTCAAGATTTCACAGTAAACACGCCCATTCAAGCCCTATTTATTCATTTACCTGGTGCCACCACTAGATGGCGCTTCGTTCTCAAGAACACGTTAAAACAAGCCAGCTGCGCTGAGTTGCAATCACGTGATTTTAACAACCCGCCTCCACCCCCGCCGAACTGACGCTACCAAACTACAGAGATGAAGATGGCGGCTTAACGGACTATTCGTGGTAAGTGATGTTTTATTTTATAAAATGTGTTTGGGGTAGTTTACAGTTTATTTCCCAGTTTAGTTTTTTTATTGGCCGTTTGAAATATCACTGGCAGCAGCAGCAGCGGTCAGATGTGACTTTAGAGAACTTAATGTTCTGTTTACCAAGTCTGGAGTTAATATTACAGCTTAGTGTCAGTGTCACACACTCACAATGTCACTCCACTTTAACTCAAAAACATGCTCAAGCTTCGACAATACTATTAATGTCCCTATTACAAGAGCTGCACTACCCGATGAAGAGTGTTTGTGTTCTCTGTAAATACTGAGAGAATCTCACCGCGTGTTGTCTGGATAAATTCAGCGCTTATTTATTCTCTGGTTAAGAGTTAATCTGCAGGTTATTTCTGTGACTGTAATATAATGTGATGCAGTTGATGAGGGACACAGACTGAGGGGAGCTGTACAGGAGCTAGTAACGCTCATAACCCGGTTTATATTTTATACATTTGTCCGGAACTTTCCGCGGTAGCGCGAGCGCTTAGTTAAAGAGCTGAATAACAACACAGAAGTGTTTATCAGTTAAGGAGGAGGAGGAGGAGGGGGGAGGTGTGTGTGTGTGTGTGTGTGTGTGTGTGAGGGGCTTCAGTAAGTTATAGTTTGGCTTCAGGGATGAACTAATGCTCATATACGAGTGTTATATCGCTTAACTTATTTGTATGAGAAGCGCATTAAGTAAATTCCCGGTTAATTTAATGCAGACGATAATACAGACAGTCACTGGTTAACACTAACACTGTTCACTGGTTAACATTAGCACAGGCAGATTATTTACATTACAGAATCCCCAAAGCAGTACTTTACACACTCTGTGGTAAATAGGTTTATTAATATATTTTATTTTTATTAGAACTATATGTTCTGTAAAGTTTATTTGTCTTTGTCTTGACTAAATTCTCCTGTTGTCTTTAAGCAGAGCTCCGCTGTGGAGGATTGGGGGGTCAGACGGCTGACGGCTGGACTTTTGGAGCTACAGGACTGGAGGAGCCTGAACAAGCTGTTGAGGGTGCTGTAGGAGGGATGACGTCACAGTCCGACAGCTTTAGAATTATGTTTGATCAGGTCTACTGTATATTCTGAACATAGAACTGCAAAATGTCTGATACAGTACTTTGGGGGAAACAAAGACTTAAACTGTTAAGTAATAACATTATTAATAACAAATATGTAATAGTTTTGATATTTGAAAATGTTTTATTTTAATGTAAAAGGACTATAGATAGAGACTTATAAGCAGCTGGTGTATCCGGGTTGTTTAATGAACTTTAAGCAAAAAGACAACATGTATTCATCTGTTTTATATAAATTACTGTTTTAACTTTGACTAGTTTTGGAAGAATAAATTGAATTGTTAAAGTCTTGTTTTGCGTGTTTTAATTTTGGGGGATTGTTTGGGTATTTAAAAATTGTTTAGTTGAACCAACAACTTCAATTGGCAAAAAATGGGACACAACTTTGTTTTAAATAGTCAAAGAGTTGGGCTGAAAATAATAATAATAATTATTGATCATAGAAACAAATGAAACCAGTTAAACACTTGATTATATGTATTTGTGTTTGTGATTGTGACCCATAATAATTTTTTCTCAGTATAAATAAATGTTTTGGGTTTTAAGAACTCCAAAAGAGCAACGACAAACTTGGTATTCTCCATTGCGGTTTCTCACCTTCCACTCCTGAGTATGACATGGTGTTAATTGCTCTGTGTGTGTGTTTTTGGCGGGGGGATGGGTGTGTGTGTGTTTTCGGCTGTTCAGCAGTTCTAAACACAAGCACAGTTTTTGTCCTTAACTAAAATACTTCAATACGTTAATAATGAATTTATTTTGCTGAATAAGGTAATAAGCGATGTTTAAACCAAACCAGTAAGTTAAGTAAGTGTTCCATACATTAGATAGATAGTTTATTTCAGTTCAACACTGAAAAAAGGTGTAGGCTGAAGCCTTGCTTATTATGCCTACCCTTTGTACATCAACAAATGATGAGCGACACTTTACAGTAAATTGCACAAAATATTGTCAACAAATATTGTCACTTGTGCACATAAACAAAACATGTCAAAATTAATTATTCTTTCACTTGGGAAGAGAAGAGAAATTTGGAAAAGAAAATAATCATGTCTATATACAGTATATATATTACTTTGTCATATATTCACTAAACACCTTGTCTTTAAACATTTTTTTAAATCTATGAAGTGAATTACATAATTTTAATTCCATATCACATTTATTCCATAAATTAACCCCTTTAACGGAAATGCATTTATTCTTTAAATTTGTTCTGGCCCTTATTTTGCTAAACATGAACATTCCTCTTAGACAGTAGTACTGGCTGACTTTAATTTTGAACAGCCTCTGGATGCAGCTGGGAAGTAAATTATTATAGGCTTTATACATTATTTGTGCAGTATACAAATCAACTAGATCCACAAATTTCAAAACTTTAGATTTTATAAACAATTTATTTGTGTGTTCATAATAATCGGCCTTATTAACAATCCTTATTGCTTTTTTTTGTAACACAGATATTGGGTTTAAATAAGTTTTATAAGTATGCCCCCATACCTCCACACAATAAGTGATGTATGGAAATATGAGTGTACAATACAATATGCGTAATGTTTTATTATCCAATACATACTTTAATCTGTTAAGAATTCCAACTGATTTAGAGATTTTTGTCTTAATAAAATTAATATGTGGTTTCCAATTCAGTTTGTTGTCAATTATTACTCCCAAAAATTTAATTTTGGAGACTCTTTCTATTTCCTCATTATTAATTCTTATTTTCACATCATGATTAATTTTTTGATTACTAAAAATTATGAACTTAGTTTTAGTCAAATTCAATGAAAGCTTACTATCATCTAACCAACTTTTAAGCCTCAGCAATTCATTTTCCACTGTGTTCAGAAGCTGTTTCAAATTTTTACCTGATAAATATAAAGTAGTGTCATCAGCAAATAATAAAAATTTTAATACATTGGACACTTTATCAATATCATTAACATACAACACAAATAATTTAGGGCCCAATACTGAACCTTGTGGAACACCGCATGTAACTTCCAATAAGTCAGATTTGTCATTATTAATTTGTACATACTGATGTCTGCTTTCCAGGTAGCTTTTTATCCAGTCTAACGCTTTTCCTCTTATTCCATAATTTAACAATTTCTTCACTAATAAATCATAATCAATTGTATCAAATGCTTTCTTTAAGTCTAAAAATACTCCCAATGTATATTCCTTGTTTTCTACTGCAGTTGAGATATCTTCAACCATTTTCATTACTGCCATTGAAGTCGACCTCTTAGTCCTAAATCCGAATTGATATTCACTCAGTAAATTATGTTTTTCTATAAATTTGTCAAGCCTCTGCACAAATACTTTCTCTAAGATTTTTGAAAACTGCGGCAGAAGAGCAATTGGTCTGTAATTAGAGAAGGAATAATGATCTCCTCCTTTAAAGATCGGAATAACTTTTGCCATTTTCATTTTACTAGGAAAGATACCGGTTAAGAAAGACAGACTACAAATGTAAGCAAAAGGTTTTGCTATACTCACAATTATATTTTTTAATAATGACATGTCTAGATCATCACAATCGGTGGAATATTTACTCTTGCAATTATTAACTGTTAGAAATATTTCTTTTTCATCTACAGCCTGAATAAACATTGTATACTTATTACATAAGTTTTTTACTTCATTCACTGATCCATGTTTAGTAATTTTTTCTGCTAATTTAGATCCAACATTTACAAAATACTTATTAAATTCATTGACAATATCTTCCCCTTTATTTATACTTTGATTATCATCATTTACAAAAAACGATTTGGGTAATCAAAACTGCATGTATTATTTTTAAGTATACCATTAAGTACCTTCCATGTTGCTTTTACATTGTTTTTATGGATATTCAATAACCTATTGTAATAGTCCTTCTTACTGAATCTTATTATATTTTGTAATTTATTTTTGTAAGTCTTATAATCAATTTCTGCTTGTTTTGATCTTGTTGTTAGAAATTTCGTGAATAGGACATTTTTCTTTTTACATGCCTTCTCTATTCCTTTAGAAATCCATGGTTTATATACATTCTTTTGCTTTATTATAATCCTCTTAGATGAACAATGTTTATTAATTTGCTCATTTAATATATTCAAGAACACTTCATACGCCTTACTGGGATTGCTATATGCATAAACTTCATCCCAATTTTGTATTACTAAATCTTCATTAAGAGCATCTATTGCCTCTTGTGTTCTATTGCGAATAATTTTATAACTATTAGTCCTTTTTTTGAGGGGGGGATTTTTCAATAAATCATAGAAAATCACAAAAACTGGAAGATGGTCTGTGATATCATTGATAAGCAACCCTCCTAGTCTTTTTCCTTTTAATTCATTAGTATATATATGATCTATTAATGTTGCTGTATCTTTTGTCAATCTACTAGGTTTTGTTATCATTGGAATCAAACCATAACTGTACAGTGCATCAATAAAATTAGCAATTCTCTTACTTCCATGTGGATTTAGTAAATCAATGTTAAGATCACCACATATGATGTTTACCTTATTTTTAATTGATTGGTCGAACATATTAAATAACTCTTTTGTAAATTTATCAATGCATGTGCCTGGAGCTCTGTACACACAACTGATCATTATATTTTTTGTACTTTTTGTTTCAATTTCAATTGTTACACACTCCAAAACATTTTCTATGGCAAATTAAAGTACTGTGTATAACCAAGTGCCCTAGCAAACAGTTACAGTACAGTTTACAGTACAAACAGAGTGTGTGCGCTGGGGGGATTGGAAGGTGAGTGAGAATACTCATTTACAAGACAAAAGACGGTCAGAGGCAGGGCCGTTCTAGACCAGACAACACGGGGTGGGGGGAGGGGGGCATCATGTTCAAGCACTGTTTTTACCTGGCCTTACTGTATAGTAACAGTATTGTATTTGCTGAATTGTGTTGAGGCACGCAAACCCCCTGACCACAATAAGGTGGCAATCCCTCAGGGGGAAACTAAAAAAAATAAATATATATATATATATATATATATATATATATATATATATATATATATATATATATATATATATATATATATATAATTATATAATATCCTTAATCCAGATTTTATCAATCAATGACATAACATTTATCTAAGCTGGATGATCAAATTCTCAAAAACGTTTAACCTAAAGTAAGACTTAACACACTATAACTAAAATATGTACAAAACTGAAAGGTTGTCTTATGAATAATAAAAAATACAAACTAAATTAAAACAGATGGGCTGTTGAACAGATCATAATATGTTTTATGTTTTCTGATTATAAATGATATATGGGTTGATTTTAGAAAGGCTAAATCAAATAGCTAGTTTTGGTCATGTCAGTCCAGTAACTATACTATGTAAAAGTAATTATAATATGAATTAATTAAGGGCAGGACCTAACCTAATGTTAATAATTTACACCATGATAACATTAGTATTCATGTTTTTGTATATATTTCTAAATGTTCAAATGAACGTTTCAGAGTATATAATTTGTCGTGTCATCTGTGATTGAGACCCATGAGTTAAATTGAAATATTTTTTATAGGTAGTAAGCCAGGTTTTAGTAACCTTGGATAAATCAGCATGAAAGCCCTCTCTCGCGCACGCGCTCTCACGCTATCTCTCGCACTCACACACACACACACACACAGACACACACAAATAATACATGAAATCGCGTAAAACCAAATGAAACTAGGGTAAAAATATGAGCAGTAAAATACAGTAGTATCCTGTAGGTGATTCCTGTCCTGTGATAACAGGCACTAACACTCTAGAACTGTTTACTTCTGTTAGTTTTGTTTTCAAGTGTGAATGTTTATGGGGATTAAATCTGTCTCTGCTGCTGCATCTATACACCGTTGTGATAAGTGATTTGTGCCCCATCAGATCTTTAATGTGGGACATTATGCTGGTTAAATGACTAAAGACACACTGATCCGTATGGACAGATATTTGTTCCAGATATTATGCGCCATTAATCAATTTGTTATGCCAATTTGACTTTCAGCGAAAACATAAAAAATATAACGAAAACAAACCCAAGCAGAAGTTACATTTTAAGCTTTACTTTCAAATTCAAATTTGATTTGTCACATACACAGCGCGATATGCAGTAAAATGCTTTGGGTGCTTTAGGTGAGGCTCGAACTCGGCACTGCTTCACCTGGACCGCTTTATAAGTATCACGCGCTAACCGATTGCGCCACTGGAGCCACACGGAGGTTGGTCTTGTCAGAGTATCCTCTCTCTCGTGCGCGCACACACATATATACACACACACACACACACATGAAATTGCGTAAAACCCAACGAAATATAAGCAGTAAAAAAAAAAAATCAGTAAAAATACATTAGTATAACAGGCGCTAACCCTCTGGAACTTTTTTTTTACTATTGTTTCCAAGTGTTTAAGTGATTAATGCCCCATCAGATCTATTGACGGGGGAGCATTATGCATGATTCCATATGGGCAGATATTTATTCCAGGTTGCATGCGGCATTAATTGCATTTCTTATGCCACTTGTAGACTATCAGTGAACAAATCAGCGAAAACATCATCAAAAATATAACGAAAACAAACCCAAGCAGACGTTACATTTTGAGCTTTACTTTGCAGCAAAATATTATCTATCAGTATATTAAATGGAACGGGGTAAAATACACCGTAATGTAAAATACTGTACGTAGCCTGCGTTTTTATTCCGTACCTACAATGATCGGTATAGACAAATTACAGCCGCTACCGTGTCTTTAAGGATCATTTCAGGATGTCTTAAAAAATATTTCACTAACTAATTTTATTAATTCATTATTAAATAATAAATAGCATAATCATCATGGGTTGTGTATTGAGTGATTTAACAAATCTGTTTTATTAATCGGTTTGTTGTTGTTGTTTTTTCATCTATTTATGAAACTATGTTGACAATGCAAGAACTGTCTGTATATTAAAGATACGGTATTGGGCTTCCTGGACACTGCAATTAACTGTGCCAGTCAATGCTCCATCTGGCGGAATTATACGGCATTGCAACCATCTTTTTAGAAAGCGCATGGGGGCGTTTATGGGGCGGGGCATCGTTAACTGCGTCATCGCGGGGGATCACATTCCGTGCACGGACCGTGCATTAACCCTTCATGGAACTGCCACGGAGCAGTCATGCTCCAGGCGGCTGTTTGACGTGGCTCCCACTGTATTTAAGCTCCACGGCCTGCCTAAGGACATTGTGTCAGATCGGGGCCCACAGTTCACCTCTCAGTTCTGGAAGGCATTTTGTAAGCTCATTGGAGCCACCCCAAGCCTGTCATCAGGTTTTCACCCTCAATCCAATGGGCAGACGGAGAGGAAGAACCAGGCTCTCGAGGTCGCCCTGAGATGCATGACCTACCGGGATGTCACCTCGTGGAGCAGATTCCTGCCCTGGGTCGAATACGCCCACAACTCTCTAGTCTCTTCGTCTACTGGGCTGTCCCCCTTCCAGTGCTGCCTGGGTTACCAACCACCCTTATTCCCCTCTCAGGAAGAGGAGGTCAGCGTCCCCTCTGCCCAAGCCTTCATTCGCCGCTGCAGGAGGACCTGGACTCAGGCCAGAAGGACGCTGCTACGACAAGGCAGAACTTACAAGGAGCAAGCAGACCGCAGACGCTCTCAGGCCCCCAAGTACAGGATAGGGCAGAGAGTCATGCTCTCCACCAGAGACCTCCCTCTTAAGACCCTGTCCCGCAAACTCTCACCCCGTTACATCGGCCCTTTCACCATAACCAAGATTGTCAATCCCTGTGCGGTCAAACTTTTGCTTCCCTCTACGATGCGACGAATAAATCCCACATTCCACGTGTCCCAGCTACGTCGCCTCATCTCATGCCCATTAAGAACACCAACAGAATGAAATGGTAAAGTGAGCGAAATCACAAATACTACCCACCCGTGTCATATTTAATAAACCAATAACTTAGATAAACAGCAGGTTTACACGTGGGTTGTCAGAATGTTGTGGAGAAGTGCGCTCATGTAGTTGAGAGGTGGCCGGGCGTTAGCTTGCCAGATGCAAGTTGACATGTACAAATCTGACAATGGTATGAAGTGCAACAAATAGACCCAACAAGAAATATGATGCGGTCAAAATAATATGTGCTGTGAATTCCTTGCCAACTAGAGCCACGGTGGGCAAATGATAAATGAAACCTATTGTCCTACCTTAAAACTTCGTAGCTACAGTTAATGTCGTCGTTAGCTGTGTGATCCTTTTGTCTTCTTGCCGGCTCATGTAAGTCTTTATCAGTTTAACTTTGCGATTGTAGATCTACTTTTATTACTTTACTTTTCGTTCTTTTACTTTATGCCATATAGACTTTTGGTTGTTAATCTTGTGATAACAAAGAAGTACAGAAGACTGTATAGAGAGTACAAAGCAAGTTCTCAAGCTGAACTGTCTGAATGAGGAATTCTGATACTGGCAGGGGGTTTAATATCTGCAGTGAATCTTCAGTTGGATTTTGAAAAGTCCAAACTGACCAGACTTATTTGGAAATTTTAGTGACTGAGCAATTCAAAATGACAGAGTTAATGAACAATTCAAAAGTCACCTACCTGCTGCAAAATGCTGTTGGCTAGATTCATATTCAGCTCCACTGTAGTTACAACCATAGCTCGCAGCCCGATGACTATCGGGTACTCTGCAAAAACACAGTTCACTTCTAAATTGCTTCAACTTTAATTTCAAATGAATGCGCTTTTTTTTTTTTTAAAAAATGCATTATTTAGTTTTGAAATGTACTGTATTGTCACTATGACTTTTCAACATAAAATTATGCTTATAATAATTGCAAGAATTAAATGGTTTGTGAACGTGTTGTGTGAGTGATGCTTGTGTTAATGTGAGTAATTTGAACTATAGTACAAGCAAAGTACACATGGACTAAACGAAAGGCCAAATGAATTAAATGATTGAACATAAAAAACACATACATTGACATCCTCTGTATAGAAATATTTAAGCAGTTTTTTGGTGTTTAATTTAAAGACTGTTACATTATAGATGTGTTTGTACCAAAAAGTCTGAAAAACAGAACTGTGTCAATGTAAATGCATTCATAAACCTGAGAAGCTGAAATGGTCATTGCATGTTCAAATGAATGCATACAATGGACTTGTATTACACTTTGGACAGAACTTCTAATTCTATGGTTTTCCTGATATTTCTTTCTTCCTACACTGTAATTGTCTACATTGTCTATTATATATGTATACTATGTAAAAACCTTCTGACTAATACTTCACTTTTTACTTTTTTTTTGTGAAACGTTATCTTGTGATGTAATGTGCAGTAAATGACATGCTTGTATGTGTTGTCACACTTGTAGGGCATGTGTTGTCATACTTGTAGATGTGCTTGTAGGTGTTGCGTTTGTCGTGGTTGTAGGTTTTGCTGTGGTTGTAGGTGTTGTGCTTGTAGTATGTGAGCTTGAAGGTGTGGTCATGCTTGTAGGGTTTCTTGTGCTTGTACTTGTTGTTGCTGTTGTAAAGCTTATTATGATTGTAGGGCTTCTTGTGCTTGAAACTACTGTTGTAGGGCTTGTTGTGGTTGAAACTGTTGTTGTAGGGTTTGTTGTGGTTGAAACTGTCGTTGTAGGGCTTGTTGTGGTTGTAGGGCTTGCCGTGGTTGAACCTGGGGGGTGTTCTTCGTACGTCGCTAACTCAGTTAGCTGGATTTGATTGTTGTGGATTTGTCCTGATCCTGGATTGTTTCGTTCTCCGATGCTCATCTCGCACTTGTTGTCATAGCAACATGTCCGTAACCTGCTCTGTAGCAGGTTTATTTCATGTAAACAGGATTAAGGCTGCGCTCCTGCCGGGTTATGATTGGTTGAAATGGTGAGGTCACATCTGATTGGTTAAAGAGCGCTGACGTGGACTGACTCACGTGGGGAAAGAAAAGTATCTTGCATGCATATATACGTCTTGCCATAATATATATATATATATATCGGTATATATATAAATATATAATTGATATCAAATATTATATTAGAACATAAATTCATAGGTTTTCTATTATTATAATAAACTCTAGGCACGAGACAGCCCTCAAGACCATTAATTCAAATTCTTGTATAATGTTTATTTTGTAACACATTTATTTTTCAGGGGTTCGTTATAAATATGCAAATATAGATATATGATATATATATATATATATATATACAGTATATATATATATATATAGAGAGAGAGAGAGAGAGAGATATGTATAATAAAAATAATTTTTTTATAATGAAAAATTGGACAAAACTAATTTTATTATAAAGTAAACAATATAAAAGTATACATGTTTTTTAAAAAAATATTCATATTTAAATTTTTCCATATACAACATATTTTTTTCATATTTCTTATTTTATTGTCTCATGTAATTTGTAAAACATATGTGCATATTATGTTCTAATATAATATTTGATAGTGATTATGTGTGTGGTGGGAGGGGGGGATCCATGGCAGGGAAGCATTTCAGCGCATAACACGTGGGGTGGGGGAGCATTTCAGCGCAGGTGTTACAAAAAAAATTAGCTTGTTCTTTTTGTCATTTCGTCAACCAATCAAAGGGCTTGTGATCAGTGTTTCTACTGTCGATGCATATCGCCTTTTAAACCAACGCACGAACGCGCAATAATCCTAGACAACTCAATCCGGCCATACTAATCATCAACAACAGGTGTGCTCGAAGAACCGACTTAGCCAGGTCTTAATTAGCACGATGATCTCATCTTAGATGTGTCAATTCATCCCGGATGTTTCAAGCGACGTACGAAGAATACCCCCCTGTTGTTGTAGGGCTTGTCGTGGTTGAAACTGTTGTTGTACGGTTTATTGTGGTTGAAACTGTTGTTGTAGGGCTTGTTGTGGTTGAAACTGTTGTTGTAGGCCTTATCGTGGTTGTAGGGCTTGTTGTGGTTGAAACTGTTGTTGTAGGCCTTGTCGTGGTTGTAGGGCTTGTCGTGGTTGAAATTGTTGTTGTGTTTGTAGGGCTTGTTGTGGTTGTAGGGCTTGTTGTGTTTGTAGGGCTTGTTGTGGTTGTACGGCTTGCTGTGTTTGTAGGGCTTGTTGTGGTTGTAGGGATTGTTGTGTTTGTAGGGCTTGTTGTGGTTGTAGGGCTTGTTGTGGTTGTAGAGCTTGGGGGTGTTCTTCGTACGTCGCTAACTCAGTTAGCTGGATTTGATTGTTGTGGATTTGTCCTGATCTTGGATTGTTTCGTTCTCCGATGCTCATCTCGCACTTGTTGTCATAGCAACATGTCCGTAAGCTTGAACCTGCTCTGTAGCAGGTTTATTTCATGTAAACAGGATTAAGGCTGCGCTCCTGCCGGGTTATGATTGGTTGAAATGGTGAGGTCACATCTGATTGGTTAAAGAGCACTGACGTGGACTGACTCACGTGGGGATAGAAAAGTATCGGCTTGCCATAATATATATATAATTGATATCAAATATTATATTAGAACATAAATTCATAGGTTTTCTATTATTATAATAAACTCTAGGCATGAGACAGCCCTCAAGACCATTAATTCAAATTCTTGTATAATGTTTATTTTGTAACACATTTATTTTTCAGGGGTTCATTATAAATATGCAAATATATATATATATATATAGATAGATAGATAGATAGATAGATAGATAGATAGATAGATATGTATAATAAAAATATTTTTTTTTATAATGAAAAATTGGACAAAACTAATTTTATTATAAAGTAAACAATATAAAAGTATACATGTTTTTGAAAAAAATATTCATATTTCTATTTTTCCATATACAACATATTTATTTTCATATTTCTTATTTTATTTTATTGTCTCATGTAATTTGTAAAACATATGTGCATATTATGTTCTAATATAATATTTGATAGCGATTATGTGTGTGTGTGTGTGTGTGTGTGAGGAGGGGGAGATCCATGGCAGGGAAGCATTTCAGCGCATAACAGGTGTTACAAAAAAAATTTAGTTTGTTCTTTTGTTATTTCGTCAACCAATCAAAGGGCTTGTGATCAGTGTTTCTACTGTCGATGCATATCGCCTTTTAAACCAACGCACGCGCAATAATCCTAGACAACTCAATCCGGCCAAACTAATCATCAACAACAGGTGTGCTGGAAGAACCGACTTAGCCAGGTCTTAATTAGCACGATGATCTCATCTTAGATGTGTCACTTCATCCCGGATGTTTCAAGCGACGTACGAAGAACACCCCCCTTGTTGTGCTTGAAATTGTTGTTGTGTTTGTAGGGCTTGTTGTGTTTGTAGGGCTTGTTCTGTTTGTAGGGCTTGTTGCGTTTGCAGGGCTTGTTGCGTTTTCAGGGCTTGTTGCGTTTGTAGCGCTTGTTGCGTTTGTAGGGCTTGTTGCGTTTGTAGGGCTTGTTGCGTTTGTAGGGCTTGTTCTGTTTGTAGGGCTTGTTGCGTTTGTAGGGCTGGTTGCGTTCGTAGGGCTCGTTGCGTTCGTAGGGCTCGTTGCGTTCGTAGGGCTCGTTGCGTTCGTAGGGCTCGTTGCGTTCGTAGGGCTCGTTGTGTTCGTAGGGCTCGTTGTGTTCGTAGGGCTTGTGGTGTTCGTAGGGCTTGTGGTGTTCGTAGGGCTTGTGGTGTTTGTAGGGCTCGTGGTGTTCGTAGGGCTCGTGGTGTTCGTAGGGCTCGTTGTGTTCGTAGGGCTCGTTGTGTTCGTAGGGCTCGTTGTGTTCGTAGGGCTTGTGGTGTTCGTAGGGCTTGTGGTGTTCGTAGGGCTTGTTGCGTTCGTAGGGCTTGTTGCGTTCGTAGGGCTTGTTGCGTTCGTAGGGCTTGTTGCGTTCGTAGGGCTTGTGGCGTTCGTAGGGCTTGTGGCGTTCGTAGGGCTTGTTGCGTTCGTAGGGCTTGTTGCATTTGTTGGGCTTGTTGCGTTTGTAGGGCTTGTGGCGTTTGTAGGGCTTGTGGCGTTTGTAGGGCCTGTGGCGTTTGTAGGGCTTGTGGCGTTTGTAGGGCCTGTTGCGTTTGTAGGGCTTGTGGCGTTTGTAGGGCTTGTGGCGTTCGTAGGGCTTGTGGCGTTCGTAGGGCTCGTTGTGTTCGTAGGGCTCGTTGTGTTCGTAGGGCTCGTGGTGTTCGTAGGGCTTGTGGTGTTCGTAGGGCTTGTGGTGTTCGTAGGGCTTGTTGCGTTCGTAGGGCTTGTTGCGTTCGTAGGGCTTGTTGCGTTCGTAGGGCTTGTTGCGTTCGTAGGGCTTGTGGCGTTCGTAGGGCTTGTTGCGTTCGTAGGGCTTGTTGCGTTCGTAGGGCTTGTTGCGTTCGTTGGGCTTGTTGCGTTTGTAGGGCTTGTGGCGTTTGTAGGGCTTGTGGCGTTTGTAGGGCTTGTGGCGTTTGTAGGGCCTGTGGCGTTTGTAGGGCTTGTGGCGTTTGTAGGGCCTGTTGCGTTTGTAGGGCTTGTGGCGTTCGTAGGGCTTGTGGCGTTCGTAGGGCTTGTTGCGTTCGTAGGGCTTGTTGCGTTCGTAGGGCTTGTTGCGTTCGTTGGGCTTGTTGCGTTCGTTGGGCTTGTGGCGTTCGTAGGGCTTGTGGCGTTTGTTGGGCCTGTTGCGTTTGTAGGGCTTGTGGCGTTTGTAGGGCTTGTGGCGTTTGTAGGGCTTGTGGTGTTTGTAGGGCTTGTGGCGTTCGTAGGGCTTGTTGCGTTCGTAGGGCTTGTTGCGTTTGTTGGGCCTGTTGCGTTTGTAGGGCTTGTGGCGTTTGTAGGACTTGTGGCGTTTGTAGGGCTTGTGGCGTTCTTAGGGCTTGTTGCGTTTGTAGGGCTTGTGGTGTTTGTAGGGCTTGTTGTGTTTGTAGGGCTTGTTGTGGTTGTAGAGCTTGTTGTGGTTGTAGGGCTTCCCGTGTTTGGAGTAGCTGTTGGGCTTGTTGAGCTTGCTGTGGTTGTAGGGCCTTGAGTGCTTGTAGTTGTTGTAGTTGTTGATATTGGCGTGCTTGTGGGGCTCGAGGGTGTCGATGTCGTTTCTGTGAAATGTGCAAAATACAGGATTTAGGAACACTTACTTAAACTTTAGCTTAATAAAAAATTACATTAAATCAGAGATTCAGGTATATAATTAGAATTTGTGTAAATGGTGTCATCTTTTATTTACTTAATAGTTATTTACTCTGATTTTAGATTTAAAACTCTATAGCACTTTAGTAAGTCCTTTATATATATTTTTTATTTGAAGTTCTTGAAAAAAAAAGATAAAATGGTTACTTGTAAGAGAAACAGTAATAGTGTTTGCTGGTGATGTGCCCTGAGCTTTGAATATACGCATTTTAAAATGTAGGGATCTTTAATCCAGTTAACTAAATTTTTAACAAACATAATTTACAATTTAAACATTTACTGTTCTTAATCAGTATGTATGCAATTACATGCAGAGTGTTAACATGTCATGTGACACTTTATCTATGTGTAGATTTGTACACCCTGATGTTATTTCAAATGTGTATACTCTCCAAATTTCCTTACATTTTTAATTAGTAGTAGTAAATAATTATTCCTGGATGTGCTGTGAGAGACATAAATTAACATACACTTAGCTGGACGTTAGTAAATCTGTTTTGATCTAACACTTTCTATTTTGATTATACTTTAAAAGAGTGCTAAGAGCTAGAGTACTTTCTTCTTGTATTATTTTACAGATTTATTTTGCCATATTTGATTAATTTTTCCTATATTTAATGTGATACCAATAATATTATTAATCAATAATATAATAACCAATACTACTTATGTTAAATAAAAATATGTACGGTATATATGGGGTTGAGGTTGTAAAACCACGATTTCAAAAGTTGCGTAATAAACATGGTTTGGAAAAGGACCTCTGCCAAGCCAGTCTACACTACATGTGAAGAATACAACAGATAGTTGGCACATGATCAGAAAGGCCGGTACTTGCCAGATACTCATGTAACTCCTTTTATGTTGGAGTAGAAGGTTCTTCTTGTCCTCTTGAGGGACATATTTGAAATCTTCTTCATGCTTCATGCTAAATTCTGTGTAGAAGTTGCTCCTTTTAGTGGGCATTCGTTGTGGGTTGCCTATTTTATGTTAAAAGAAATTTTTATTGCAGATAAATTAGCAGCATTGCTACATGAAGTTAGCTTCCCTGTGACTGAGCTACGCGGGAACTACTGCAAGACGCTGCTGTTTTGCTTTTGTGCTTTAATGTCTTGTTGTTTTACTTTTCATTTCATTTTGTATGTTTTTGCTTTGTTGAGTTTCTGTTTAGCTTTAATGCTAAGTGTTGCACTGGTTGCATCAAAACTTTTTGTTTTGCTTTGTGTATTTGTTTTCTAACGTCTGTGTGTGTGTGTGTGTGTGTGTGTGTGTGTACCATTGGAGTTGTGAATGTGTGCATGCTGGGATAATGGCATGCTTGTGTGTGGGTCCATGTTTGCTGTCTTTTTCTTCCTGTGTTTGTGGTATTTTTTTTAAGTGCAACATTAGATTTCTGTTGGTACAGGAGCTGAGTGCCTAAGGCAGGGGTGAAGTCCTGGTGTTTTGTGTGCGCCACTGGTTGACATGGCGGGTGTGTTGCTGTGTAGGCCGGCTGTGTCCTTATGCACTGCTGTTAGGCCTCGGTTCTGGTACCTTAAGTGTCATATGTGCATTGTAGCTCCCAGTGATCGTTTATTTTCTTTTTATGGAATATTCCTTTTTTTTTGGAATATCTTTTGTAATAAAATTTTATTTTCTGATATCCATGTCTCCTGCCTTGTTCCTTGTGAACTGACTTGTGCGGCCTACATTGAGATTTAATTAGTTAAGGTCCCTGGGCCTTACCCAGGGTGGTGTAATCGGATCTTTAACTCTTTGTAAATCTTCCAGCCCCTCAGTGCTTCGCCACATTCATATATATATATATATATATATATATATATATATATATAAAACATTTTTACTTGTGAGGCGTTACTTTCTCTCAAGCTGATGCAAAAAAACAAACTAGTATTTATTAAGTTTCTTGAAATTGAATTAAAGCAGTGTCCACATGGTTTGTTCCTCATACTGTAGCTTATAACGTCAAAAATTTATTGAATTCTTTGTTTAATATTGACATCAAGAGGGAGGGAAAACTGCAGCAATCCAACCCCAGGCAATAATCTAGTAAATCGTATATGTTAAAAAATAAACCAATACTATATTTCTTAAATATAAATCTTGAAATAAGCCAATACATTTGTAAATGAAATAAAACAAGTACAGCAAATTAATGGAATCTTTATTTAACTCACCACTTATTCCATTTGTAAAAAATAATTGCTCCAACAAAAAGAATTAAAGGCAGCATGTTTTCTGTTGATGCTCCTGCCCAAGATACTGTACGTGTGTGTGTGTGTGTGAGAGAGAGAGAGAGAGAGAGACAGTATGAGTATGTATAGTGTTTAAGTCAGTTTTAAAAAAAAAAAGACTTTTATTTGAAATTATATGACTAATTCTCAAATGTCACATACCAACACACAATGGCAAGAATTCCAGAATATCAGCTTCACAAACTCCAGACAAAATTAAACCTGCATTCTTAGCATTGCAGAAGGGCATGGAGCATGATGTTAAAAATCAATAAATTAGTTTCAATTTATCAACATGTTAAGGATTTCTTAATTACAGAACATTGATTTACAGTATAATAAAAGTCAGCCTATACTGTTGCAGGAATACACTCAGGATTGTAGACACACAGGATTGACATTTAACCTCTTTTTAGTGAACAATTCACATATTATAAAAACATGGTACATATTTTATGTGTATTGTTGCTAGAGTAAATGAAGGCTTAGGAGCATGTGCTGATTAAGGTGACTTGAGATGACTCCCCATGGTGTTCCTGGTGCTGTTGCTGCTCCTGGTGCTGTCACTGCCAGGCCCAGGAGACTGAGATGAATGTGTAGAGGTAACAGAAGGTCCGAGATTTAGCTCAATCACCTTTACCAAGGGTGACTGAACTGCCGGGCCTCTGGGGCTGCTGTGGGCTGATTGTCTTGCGGATCTGGTCAAAAAGCACACAAAAATATGACCGACTAGGACAGGGGTTCTTAAACTTCATATTCAAAGGTCCGATTCCGATTTCGAAGGGTCAAATTCTGCAATGACTGGTGATCGGCAAATTACTTTTTAAAACTTTCTTATAATTTATAAGTAATGTACCTGCCACTGTTTGACTGCAATCAGATGCAAAGCAACAAAGCAATCAACATTTAATACATTTCAAGTTAGTGAAAATAAATGACATTGTGTGCCTCCAAATTGTTTGCTTGTGAACCTACACACCTCCAACATTCAAAAATACATGAGTGATTTTCAGGCCTACACGAACTAAAAACGCAAAATGCATTTGCTTTGATGATTGAATGAACAGACCTTGGTGGGTTTCCTCCGGGTACTCCGGTTTCCTCCCACAGTCCAAAGACATGCAGATTAGGCTAATTGGCGTTCCCAAAAATGGCCGTAGTGTGTGATTGTGTGTGTGTGTGTGCCCTGCGATGGATTGGCACCCTGTCCAGGGTGTACCCCGCCTAGTGCCCGAAGTCTCCTGGGATAGGCTCCAGGTCCCCCGCGACCCTGAACACAGGATTAAGCGGTATAGAAAATGAATGAATGAATGAATTTCACCAGCTGATCCAGGAGGAATGAAAGAGTGAAGGTGATTTGTTGAGGCATTCTGAAAATGCAGATTTTTCATCTGCATTTAAAAAAAAAATTAAGCAGGCAAAAGATGCCACGAAGTCCGTCACAATACACAGCAGCCTAGTCAGCGAAATGTTGCAGTCTACATTCAATCCGCTGCATAAATCATGGCACAAAAACGTAAGGTGTTATCGCTAGACAGAGACACTGACATTTTCTTTGCACATCTGGATTGTTACATCCTCACTGTACAGAAGACATAATGTCGCATGACAGAAGATCAGAACATAAAAGCTTTGTTTGAAACTTAAACTAGTTACTTTTGTTAATGTATGTTGTTAATTCATGGTGTATGTACTGTAGCACCCTGGTCCTGGAGGAACGTTGTTTCATTTCACTGTGTACTAAACTGGACAGTATATGGTTGAAATGACCAAAAAAAGCCTACTTGAACTTGAAATACTGTCTGCTGTTACTATGCTAATTTTGAAAGGGCTGTCAATGTTGCCATGTGTCATGCACACTCAGCCGCGACCGGCACTAGGACCCGGAAGTAAGACGGTCGCGAACCTGAAAGCATAAAGGTAAACAAGATGGCGCCGCACATCGCTCTGTCATTGAGTTATGCCCAGATCCTTTCGGAATCGTTCCCGTATCTGTGAGTACTCACTTTCTTGGCTATCTTTTCAGACTGAGTGTGTGTTTATAGGACTAGGGTTAGATTGTGTCTTTCCTTTGCTCATTGAGTGTGAGAGTCCTTATAACAAAGCGCGTGATTATCCTGCCCGCTCGTGTTTATCCGCGTTTGGGTTTACCATTCACGCTACAGGGCTAACTGCTAAAGCTATCTGCTCATCCCGGTTTGTTCGTGACAGATAGCACGATCATCATTCTAGTCATCCCGGTTAGTTCGTGACAGAATGACAGAGCCCAGAGCAGTAAACCCAGCGGATTACGCCCGCCTCCGCGATGTGGTTGACCAGCATGCTTTGCTCATCAATACGCTAACCGCGGAGCTCGGTTCTCTGCGCCGCAGTGTCCAAGACATCGCGGCCTTGCGCCGCGAGGTCGCGGAGCTTAGGCAGGAGAACGCGAGCCTCCGGGAGGCGGTTGGTGGGCTGGCTAGCTGCCCGCCCGCCGCGGCGGTCGCGGCGCCGCCACCCCCCCCCCCTTCTGACGTTTTTTTAGCTCTTCCAGATAAATGGGATGGCACGGATGGGAAATGCAGTGTGTTTTTAACATCGCTGGAACTGGTGTTTGAGTTCAATCCCACCAAGTACTCCACCGACCGGCTGCGCATTGCACTCCTCGTCTCGTTGCTATCAGGGCAGGCAGCAGAGTGGGCCACGGCAGTCCTGCGCGCAGACACAGACACCGCGCACTCCTACAATGAATTCACCCACCAACTCAAGTTAACCTTTGAACATCCTGCGGGCGAGGTGGAGACCGACACAAAGCTCTACCACCTGCGGCAGGGAGGACTGTCCGTGAGTAAATACACCGCCGAGTTCCGGACACTCGCCATCCAGACCTCCTGGGGAGACGCGGCCCTCCGGACGTCCTACTTCGAGGGGTTGGCTAATCGAATCAAAGACGAGCTAGCCGGACGAGAGCTCCCAGCCACACTGGAGGGGCTAATCCAGCTAGTCCTCCGGATCGACCAGCGCCTCCTATCCCGTCCGAGGCCAGCACCTCGAACCCTGCCGCCACCACCCACGTACGCCTGCATTGTACCAAGACCACCAACCACCGTCACCACCGCTCTCCCTGGACGTGTCGGATCTCCACCCCCTGCCGTGGTTGACACCGGAGCCGGGGAACCCATGCAGCTAGGGCGCGCCTCCCTGACCGTGGCGGAACGCGAGAGACGCTACCGCGAGGGACTGTGCGCTTACTGCGGATCAGCCGCGCACCATCGAGCGACCTGCCCGTCCCGTCCGGGAAACGCCCAAACCCGGTGAGAGAGAGGAGAGACTCCCCGGGTATCATCCATCTCTCCGCGACCACCGACAACGCTGAGACTCGACTCACGGTCCAGGTAACCCTCCATCTTGGCCACAAACGGGTCAGAAGTGCCGCGTTCATCGATTCTGGTGCCGCGGGTAACTTCATTGACTCAACGTATGCCAGAGGATTGGGGGTAAAGATAGAGGCGTTATCCCAGCCAGTAAAAATCACCTCAGTCGACGGGCGGCCCCTCTCATCCAGCCCCATCACCCAGCAGACTTCACCCATCACTCTCATCCTCGGCCAACATCAGGAGTCTATCCAATTTCACCTTACACCCATCTCCTCTCCACCCATCATCCTCGGCTACCCCTGGCTCTTACAGCACGACCCACTCATCTCCTGGTCCCAGAACCGAATCCTTCAATGGGGGCCGACCTGCACCGACTTATGCCTACAGGCCCAGGCTGGGACGTGTTCCAGGGAGTCCGAGGCCCCCGACGTCGACATCCACGCCCTTCCACCACCATATCGAGACCTGGCTGAGGTGTTTTGCAAGCGCCGGGCCAGCCATCTACCACCTCACCGACCTTACGACCTAGCCATCGAACTCCAGCCAGGCTCCAGCCCCCCCCGCGGCCACCTCTACTCCCTTTCTACCAGCGAGACCCAGGCTATGGAGGAGTATGTCGCCAGCGCCCTGCGAAATGGCACCATCAGACCCTCCTCCTCGCCGGCTGCCGCGGGGTTCTTCTTTGTAAAGAAAAAAGGGGGCGAACTTCGTCCGTGTGTCGACTATCGGGGGCTTAACAAGATTACCATCAGAAATCGTCATCCTTTGCCTCTTACCAACTCAGCCCTGGACGCCCTCTCTGGTGCCACCATGTTCACTAAGTTGGACCTCCGGAGCGCCTACAACTTGGTGCGCATCAGAGAGGGTGATGAGTGGAAGACGGCCTTCATTACCCCCACCGGACACTATGAGAGCCTGGTCATTCCATTTGGTCTCTGCAACGCACCCTCGGCCTTCCAGTGCTTCATCAATGATGTTCTCCGGGACATGCTAGGCCGATGGGTGTTCGTCTACCTAGATGACATTTTAATATACTCACGCACCCCCGAGGAACACACAAAACATGTTCGAGCTGTCCTTAAGAGATTGCTCGCCCACCAGCTGTACTGTAAGTTGGAGAAGTGTGCTTTTCACGAGCACTCCACCACGTTCCTGGGTTTTGTTATCTCGCCCCAGGGTGTGGCCATGGACCCGCAGAAGCTGGAGGTTGTACGTCACTGGCCCCTACCCAGGACACTCAAACAGCTCCAACGCTTTCTCGGGTTTGCGAATTTCTATCGTCCCTTTATCCGGGGCTACAGTACAGTTGCAGCACCGCTCACTGCCCTTACCAGGCTCTCCAACAGTTCCTTTCGACTCAACCCTACCGCCATCTCAGCTTTTCATCGACTCTGTCATCTGTTCACCACCGCACCCATCCTGCTCCATCCAGATGCCAGCCAACCGTTCGTTGTGGAGGTGGACGCGTCGGAGGTGGGCGCCGGCGCTGTTCTCTCACAACGAGGTCCAGACCAAAAGCTACACCCCTGTGGCTTTTACTCCAAAAAATTTAACCCCACTCAGCAGCGATACGGAGTAGGGGACCGTGAACTGTTGGGCATAAAGTGGGCCTTGGAGGAGTGGCGTCACTGGCTCCAGGGTGCCAGTGAGCCATTCATTGTCTGGACGGATCATCAGAACCTCATCACCATCCGCAACCTCAAACAGCTAAACCCACGACAGGCACGGTGGGCCTTATTCTTCGAACAGTACGATTTCCATCTTTCGTACCGCCCGGGGTCAAAGAACACCAAGGCCGACGCCCTCTCCCGTCAATACGAGCGAGAGGCGACCCGGGCGGAGCCCGTGCCTGTCCTTCCACCCACCCGGATCATCGCACCCCTGCACTGGGATATGGAAACGAGGGTCCGCCAGGCACTGGCCACCGAACCCGCACCGGCAGGTGTGCCACCCGGGCGGCTCTACGTCCCCACTCAACTCCGGCCCGAAGTCCTCCAGTGGGGCCATTCTTCACCCGTCGCGGGACACCAGGGAACCCGGAGAACCCTCACCTTCGTGGGACGGGCCTTTTGGTGGCCTTCGATGAGGAGGGAGGCTACTGAGTTCGTCCGGGCGTGCCCAGTGTGCGCCAGGGCCAAAGACTCTAACCAACCAACTCCGGGGGAGCTCCAACCACTTCCAGTCCCTCGTCGGCCCTGGTCGCACATTGCCGTCGACTTCATCACGGGCCTGCCGATCTCCGAGGGAAAAGACGTCATCCTTACCATCGTGGATCGCTTCTCCAAGGCAGTGCACCTGGTGGCCCTCACCGGACTCCCGTCAGCCAAAACCACAGCAGAGCTGATATTGGAACACGTAGTCCGATTGCATGGGTTCCCTAAGGACATCGTCTCGGACAGAGGTCCCCAGTTCACCGCCCGGTTCTGGAAGGCCTTCTGCCGTCTGATCGATTCGTCCTGCAGTTTGTCCTCTGGCTATCACCCCCAGACGAACGGTCAGACGGAGCGAACCAACCAACAGCTGGAGCGCTACCTAAGATGTTTCGTGTCGGATCGCCAGCGCTCCTGGGCCCGCTACCTCAAGTGGGCCGAATTATCACACAACCTTCACGTCTCCTCAGCCACCAACCTGAGTCCATTTGAGGTGTGCTATGGTTTCCAGCCTCCGATGTTCACTCACCAAGAACCGGAGGTTGATGTACCATCGGCCCAACAGTTGGTTCGCCGGTGCCGGCGGCTATGGCACCAAGCCAATCTCGCCATCCGACGCACCAACGCCAACTATGTGGCCCAACACCGCCGTCGGCACCCTCCGGGACGATTGTACCACGTAGGTGACAAAGTATGGCTATCATCCAAAAACCTTCACCTGCACACAGAGTCAAAGAAGTTATCACCAAGGTTCATCGGGCCATACCGCATAACTCTCAGGATCAACCCTGTCACCTACCGGCTCCAGCTGCCTGCGGCGCTCCGGATCCACCCTGTCTTCCATACCTCACAGCTGAAACCATTCACCACCTCACCCATGGTTCCACCCACCCCCCCTGCTCCTCCCCCCCGAATCATTGACGGCGGTCCCGCCTACACCGTGCGACGGATCCTCGACTCGCGCCCTCGGGGCAGGGGCACCCAGTATCTGGTCGACTGGGAAGGCTACGGTCCCGAGGAGCGGTCCTGGGTTCCGGCTCGCTTCATCCTCGACTCCGGGCTCATTAGGGACTACCGTCACCGGGTATCCTCCACCCCTGGACCGTCCGGAGTCGGTCCTGGACGGGGGGGTACTGTCATGCACACTCAGCCGCGACCGGCACTAGGACCCGGAAGTAAGACGGTCGCGAACCTGAAAGCATAAAGGTAAACAAGATGGCGCCGCACATCGCTCTGTCATTGAGTTATGCCCAGATCCTTTCGGAATCGTTCCCGTATCTGTGAGTACTCACTTTCTTGGCTATCTTTTCAGACTGAGTGTGTGTTTATAGGACTAGGGTTAGATTGTGTCTTTCCTTTGCTCATTGAGTGTGAGAGTCCTTATAACAAAGCGCGTGATTATCCTGCCCGCTCGTGTTTATCCGCGTTTGGGTTTACCATTCACGCTACAGGGCTAACTGCTAAAGCTATCTGCTCATCCCGGTTTGTTCGTGACAGATAGCACGATCATCATTCTAGTCATCCCGGTTAGTTCGTGACACCATGACATTGATGTCAAACACATAAACCTTTACATTAAGGTTTTAATCTCAGGCCAGGATAGCTGTAATGAGCTGAAACATTGCTAAATTGAGGAGTGGGTTGGGTCTGGATTGACTTGCCATGTGGTCTGGATCCAGAGTCTGAACCTTGAGAAACCTTGGTCTAGGATGTGCAATTTTGTTGACCACCATAATGGTACATACTTTTCATGAAGTGCTTACATGGAGCATCCGCCACATCTGCTACAGCACATTATCACAGTCTGATTGCATGAGTTGAAGCACTGGAACGAAATCAACGTAAAGATTTCACTGGTGTATATGAAGTGCTGGTTTGTCGCAGTGGTCTTTACCTGAGAGAGACAGAGCTACGTGCCGAGCTCAGCTTTGAGCCCCGGCCTGATGGGGTTGAAGAGGGAGACGGAAGAGTAAGACCGACCTACGGAAGAGAAGATATTTAAACACAAGTTCCTTGCATAGATCATTTGTCTGAGCACTACACAGCTTTTCACCTGCAGGAAGTACATCTCTAATATCGACCGGAGGTCAGGCTGTTGCTCCATGATTTCCAGAAGCAACTTATTGACTGTCTTCTTGCATTCTTTCAGCTCTTTCAGCTTGATGTCACGTTCCTCAAAAGTCTCTTCTCTGGTGTTTTGACCAGAGCGGATCTCCTTTATCAGCTTGGTGAACTGTGGTGGAGAAATAAAGGCATGTTTAACACAGTAGTGATCTGATTAGCAAAACAAAGCTCATTGTTACTTAAGAATTGGTCTCTGAAGAAGAAACGGAAAAAATCAGTGACGTTGTTAATACATACTTTAGGTCTATAATTTGTAAAAAGATGTTTTTTTTTTCTTTAGAATTGTTTCACTTCGTGAGAAGCAGGATTTCCAAGAAGGACAAATATCAGGTTGCTTCATCATAATCTATTTATATTCACCTTCGAGATGTCGATTCAAGAATTTTATGAATGTAAGAATTGTACGATGTTTGACCTGTTTGTTGGCTCTTTCCAGTTTCTCCTGCTGGGAAATGAGTTCTCTTTTCAAAGAGGGAATACGTGCTTGAAGATCTGCATTTCTGTTTGATTGAGCAGCTTCCTCCTCTCTGAGGCTGTTTAATGAGTCATTCATGACCTATCCAATACGGGAAAGGAAAAATGTTTTCTGCTTTACAAAAGAACAAAACTGATCTGATTTCTTAGATTAGTTGATTTTAAATATTGAGTCTTCCTCCGTAATATTTGAACAATAAAGTGCTTTTTTTTTTTTAAATCTCTATCAGATTGCACAAATATTCACTCTCCTTCAACTTTTCCGCATTGTGTACAACAGACAATATTATCAATGTCCTATAATACTAACATGGAGGGGGGGGGGGTCTTGGGTTATCCACAAAGGTATGCCATTCTAAATTTTGGTCTCATCTGGTTTGTGGTTAACCTTTTTTCCATACTGTATGTTTGCTGAGCTTGTGTAAAGCCTGACTTGTTGGCATCATGTGAAACGTGCATTCTCATATGCAAAACATTTATATGCAAATCAACACTGAACCTACTTAACCTGTAGCTCATTAAATACATTTCGCAAAGTAAAGCAGCTTTCGGTTTAAAATTGGATAAATCTCTCGTCTCTAAATCTCTAATACTAAATCAACATAACTAGACCAGGAAAGAACAAACCAAAGATAACCATCTTGATAGCATTACTGTACCTTTCTATAATTAGGTATCAGCAAGTCATCTGACCTGCATTCCTTGCAGTCATCCTTACCTCTTCTGGTAAACTTTGGTTTATTAATGTTCATGACGAATAACTAATATATAATAAATAATGTGTTTCGTGGGATTAGGGTTACGTCATTGGGGATATAACTTTACAAAAACTTCATAAACAATGCTGATGTACAGTACAGGACGTTATCCATAACAGACCTGTATGTTCTCCTGCAGCTCTCTAATTTGCCGTCCTTTGAACTTGACCTTCTCTCCTGCTGCCTTTTCCTGTTCCTCTAACTTCAACTTCTCTTGATACTCAGGAGCTACAAAGTGAAATATTTACTGTTAACAAGTTTAATAGGACAAACTATTAATCAAAAATAAATTAAGCAAAGACTTCCTGCATCTGTTTTAGTGATTTCTTAATTTCGGCAATAAATGCATTCAACAAAACCAGTAGGGCATGAACATACTGGACTCTGTGACCCTGTTAAAGGATTTGCGACATGTGCTGTTATGAATGTTGACCAGGTGCATGGTGTTTTCCAGTGCTTTGATTTCCTTCTCAGCTTTGCGGATCTTGATGTCCAAATCATCGCCCTTGCGCTGAAGCTCCTCTTTTTCTTGAGCCGCCTTTGGGGAGGAAACACCAATCAAATGTATGACATAATTAAATATTATTTATCTTTATACTTTCCCATCAAAAAGGTCTAAGCATCTCAACAGGCAGAAACATTCACGAAAACATAGGTGGCACAGTGGTGTAGTGGTTAGTAACACACTGTATAAATGCAGATCATTTCCTGCTATCTGTTTCACCCAGATGAGGATGGGTTCCCTGTTGAGCCTGGTACCTCTCAAGGTTTCTTCCTATTACCATCTCAGGGAGTTTTTCCTTGCCACTGTCGCCCTCGGGCTTGCTCACCAGGGAATATCTGAACATTTTGATTCATACACATTCACATTCCATACAAACTTAAATAATTCTTTTGATTGTGTAAAGATGCTTTGCGATATTGACAACTGTTAAAAGCGTTATTCAAATAAAATGTAATAGAATTAAATTGATTAGCACTGTTTCCCTGCACCTCCAGGGTACAGGTTCAAGTACTGTTGTAAAGTACAAGTACTGTTACTTCAGTGAAATTTTACTTAAGTACAAGTAAAGTTACCATTATAAAAATCTACTCAAGTAAAAGTAAAAAGTAGCTCATTAAAAAATTTACTCAGAGTAAAAGTTACCGAGTTACTTTTTTATTTAAATTTTTTTTGCAGCGGGGGTGGGATGAGGCATTCTAGCATAGTTAAAAAAAAGATGAGCAGATATAAATCTCAAACTAGTTGTTTTTAACTGAAGGAACACCTTTGCATAATAAAGCTGTTGTCTTTCTTGTGCTTGAAAATCAAAGTGGTCACTTAAATATGGTGTTACGTCCCAGTCTAGGGCCATACAGCAAAAGAATGGTTCAGGGTTCTATTTTAAACTGTATGGAAATGGTGGTATATGGCAGAAAGAACTAGATCCAATCATTAACTGATGAAATAATGTTTGTATATATATCTATATATATATATATATATATATATATATATATATATATATATATATATATATATCTGCAACAGTTGACTCTGGTACTGCTGTCTGCTCAGCTCTAACTCCAGCTCTTTCAATCGGATTGCCAGCAAAGGGTTACTAGGGGATGGAAGATTAGCAGGATCTATGCTAGCCAGCTCCGTGGGTTTGGGTTCCTCCTTCCCCTCACCTGCGGAAGCTGACATTTCAGATGCAACACCCGCTTCTTCGCGTTCCTGAGGTAAAACCCCCTGCTCAATCAAATGCTCATGGATCACTCCTTTTATTTCTGCTTTCCTTGCAAAAAGTCAAAACCGGAATACACAACCAAATATCAAAACGCCAAAATCACAACCTCTTTCATCTTTCCCGCGTCTCTCTCCGGTTAATAAATGGTCGCGCTAGTCGATGACGTAACTCAGGGCGGAAGCGACCGTGTGGAAGGTCAGGAAGATGCCGATGTCAGAAAACCTGGAGTGGAGTCTGGAGCGGCGCGCGACCAGGACATGATACACACACGCGGCGCAACGGAGCATTTATACAAAGCATGATATTTGTATTATTTTATCATTTTCATTCATTTATTTTTTACTCAGTAGCGAATATGATTTAAAATGTAGCGAATTACAATACTTCAAACAAAACGTACTTAAGTAAAAGTAAAATTACAGATTTTTAAAACTACTTAAAAAAGTAGAAATACACAAAAAAGCTACTCAATTACAGTAACGCGAGTAAATGTCATTCGTTACTTTCCACCTCTGCTCATGAGTATACAGTACACAATAAAAAGGTGCATCCAGTGCACAAGACTGTTGAGCCGATCTCCAAAATCCCCAGATGCCAATCTGATCAAGCACCCATGGGATGTGCCGAACAATCAGTCTGATCTACAGTGGCACAAGCGGAACCCACAATCTAGTAGGTTTTAATGTTATGGTTGAGCGGTGTATATCAGTTACCGTACCTAGTGTCACAAAGGGCCTGAAAACTTAGCAACCTTTAACTCCAGCAGTAAATTTACTGATGGATTTATGCAATTCTTTCTACCTTGATAACGTAATAGACTTGTGAGTTGTCTTCCTCGCCCTCTGGGGCAGCCATGGAAATGGTAACGATCTCATACTTGTTTTTCATCTTATCAACTTTGGATAGCCTTTCTTGCAATTGGATCCTGTGAAGAGACATTAAGGAGTGTATAACCACATTGGACCTGAGATACAGGACAGTAGCACACAATAAAAAATGGCTATCCTTGTAGAGTTGCATTCATTTTAATGTACATTTAGACTAATATATGTGTTATGAAACACATGCATATGTATGTGTGAAAGTACGCATTGTCCTTTGCCCTACCTAAGTCCTTGCATTTCCTGCTCAGTGATCTTGAGCTGCTTGCTGTGCATTTCCCGATGGACAAAGATCTCCTCCTGCCGCTCCTTCATGGCTGTCTGCAGTTGCAGCTTCCTCTTCTCCTGAGACAGGACGCCATCCGCCTTGTCGTAAAGCAGGGTCCTGAGACGCTTCAACTCCAGCTGTAGGATATTGTTTTCCACTATGCTGTCCTAAGAGAGGGGATGAGTGTCAAAGCAGCCTGGAAGTAATGCGGTTTTTGTAGGACAGCATAACTATCATTTGTAGAGTCTTCATCTTTTCAATAATCTCTATTTATGCTGCCAGACTATTATGTACCGTAAGATCTACCAATAATAAACAGTGTCCAACAAAAACACATGCTAGTCGGTCATTCCTACTGTACTTTACCCTGCGCTGAGTCTGTACACCAGACTAATTATGATTATATGAATGCGGTTGTTAATAAGAACCTGTTTCTTGAGACAAATTTTCTTTAGGTCTTTCTCCAAGATTTCATCAACCAGGTTCAATTCATCGATCTTAGTGGTCAGATCTCTCTTTTCTGCCCCCGTCTTCTCGTTCTCTTTGCTCACGCAGCGGATATCGGTCTGAGGACACACAGGCATGAGGAGTGTGTATCTTTATATATAACTACACATTTCTGTAGAGTTTTTGTTAGAAAATTTCCTACCTGAAGCTTCTTGAGCTGTGCTGCAAGCAAAGCAGCTGCCTTCTTCTTTTCCTTCATAGCCTCGTTCAGCTCGGCAACCTGCTTCTCCAGGGCCTGTTTCTCCTCCTTGTTCATGCTGCCGCTCAGACGAGCCACCTTTGCCTCCAGAAGCTGAAGCTGGAACTCCTAGTGAATAAGGTAAAGCGTGCACAGGAAACATTAGATCAGAGGATCACAAGGAGCTCCAGTGCAGGACTGCTTTTTCAATAGGCGTGCCACACCAACTAACATACAATGATATGTCTTGATATTTCTTGTGGTCTGGATGACTTGCCTGGCTGTTGATGTACTCCTGCTGCTTGAGAGCGCTTTGGTCAAGTTTCCTGAGATGGCTGTCCAGATTGGATAGAGCTACACGACTGCCTGAGATTTCTGCTAGGACATTCTTCTCCTCAGCTTGCAGTGCCTGGAGCTCCTGCTTCTTCTGGAAGAGGATCTTGTGTTCCAACTGGAGATGGGTGTCAAGTTCCTGTATTCAAAGTCACAGGTAAGGAAAATGCAGAATAAGTCGACTTAGCCTATAACAGCAGCTTTGTCCAAAGTTCTTACTTTGAGGTGTTTCTCCTGGTCTCGGTGCAGCTGCTCCATCTGAGCAGCTCTCTCCTCCACACTAAGTGTCTCCTCGGTCATGGCTTGCAACTTCTTTTCTATAGCAATGGTGTACTGCTGAACTTCGTTTAATCTGCATGAAATACATGGTTAGCTGTAGAGGATAAAGACAAACTTTGGATTGTGTTTATTATAAGGATTATTTACAACTATCTATACCTTCAGTTGGACCTCTCATGGTCCATATGAAGATATTTTAATTTGTAATCTAATTATTATTAAATTTGTACATCATGTTATAATGTGTATATCATGTATTTAACAATTTAATGTTTAAGCAAAATTGAAGGTTAATTCACACCAGCTATCTATTAAATCAGTAATTCAGCAGCTATTCGGTTCTTGTAGAAAGCAACCTTTTTAAAAAAACAAAAACAAATTTAGAGCAATGAGACAGAATTACTTTGTTGTTTTCTCTTTGATGTCCTTTTTGAGGCTCGCTAAGTGGGACCTCTTAGCCTCTAGGTCTGTAGCAGTGCGATCCACCTTGCCCTTTAGGCTCATCAGCTGTAAAAACAGCAAGACATTAATACCAGAGCCTCATCATTATAAACAGGTCGTGGTGATGTGGTCAGTGTATAGAAACATGCCTCATCTTGCAGACGAGTGCAGTTGTTCTGCTCATCCTGAAACTGTTGTCGTAGTCTATTGGCCTGGCGGTCGAACGCAGCGATCTTCTTCTCGCAGTCCTTGTTGTTCTCCATCTCACTAGCTAGAAAGTTCTGCTTCTCGTTTATGAGTGCTTTGTGTTCATGGATTGCCTGGTTCGTCTCAGCCAGAAGCTAAAATAAAAATAAAAAAAATAATAATAATCATCATCATGCGCAGGTTTACTTCACTCACACGTCTCAGGGTTAGTGTGGCTGAATACCAGAGCACACTGCTGCAGATCCTGGTCTTTCTTCATCATTTGTTCAATGGAGTTCTCCCACTGGCTGATCAGCTCCTGTCTCTCCACGTAGGCCTGCTGCACCATTTCAACTGTCTTCTCGAGAGCCACCTGAGATCCAAAAACAAAACACACACACACACACAGAGACAGAGACAAGATAATTTTTGTCTTTAGAATGTGGTGGACTATTTGACTGTAAGACTGTAAGTGTTAACAGACCTGCGCCATGATGGTCTCAGTAACCTCATTTTCTAAAGCTTTTTTCTTTTGGTTCGCCTCCAAAGACAGCTTCTCCATGCCTAGAGTTAACTCCTGTGTAGTTTACACAAAATATATAATGTGTGTTAGTAAATAATGGCAAAGGTATGAGACATGGACAGTCATTGCTTGCAGGTAAAGTCCAAGTAAACTATCTAAATGAATATGCTTGAATAATGAATAATTTGTAAAAAGAAAAAAGAAAGAAAGAAAGAAAGAAAGAAAGAAGGAAAGAAATTGGACATGGATAAAAGAAACCAATGCAACGACAGGGAGGGGCCCAATCCAGTGTTTCATTGTTCCAGTCCCTAGTCTGGATTAATGCAGAGGGATGTGGCAGGAAAAGCATCCAACGTAAAAACAATTAAAGGAGTTTTTAACTAGTAACAGTATTCCTAGTCCTTTTCAGTCAGGTTTCAGAAAGAAGCATAGTACCATCACAGCAGCAGTTAAAGTGATTAATGATATTGTTAGTGCTCTTGATTGTAAAAACTCATGTGCAGCATTATTTATTGATCTTTCTAAGGCGTTTGATACAGTAAAGCATTTTGTTACAATCTCTAGATAAAATTGGGGTGTCTACAAAAGCTATGGTTTGGTTTAAGAATTCTCTTATAAATAGATACCAGTGTGTCACATGTGATGGTATTACATCAGGAAGGGCTGAAATTAAGATTAGAGTCCCGCAAGGCTCCGGTCTAGGGCCACTGTTGTTTACAGTGCACCTCTATGCAGATGACACCATTCTCTATTGTTCTGCCCTGTCTCCTTCTGAAGCAATGATAAAACGTGAAGAGGCGTTAACAAGAGTACAAGAAAATTTGTTTAAACTAAAACTGGTATTGAATTCTAATAAAACCAAATATATGTTGTTTACAAATTCTTACACACAGTCGCTGCCTCAAATGAGTATTTTACAGGGACAGGAAATAGAGAGTGTGTCAAGTTACAAATATCTAGGTTTTTTTATTAGATGAAGAGCTTTCCTTTAATTCCCATCTTGTTAGCTTGGTGCAAAAACTTACAGTAAAATTAGGTTTTTATTATAGAAATAAGGTTTGTTTTAATCTTAAAGCCAAAGAACCAAAGAACTGGTTACAGCCCCATTTTTATCTGTTCTTGACTACGGTGATATTCCTTATTGCATGCTTCAAAATCTGTGCTGTGTTCACTGGACTCTGTTTATCACTCTGCACTACGTTTCATAACTGGTGCTAAATACTCTACACACCATTGCAACCTGTAGAGCTTATCTGGTTGGCACCCATTGACAGTACGCAGGCAGCTTCATTGTTTCATTTTCATTTACAAAGCAGTTGTTTGTTTGTTACCATCATACTTATCTGTTTTTTCATTGTCTATAAATAATAGATATAATCTAAGGTCAAATAATGTCATGCAAAGCATTAACATGACAGGATCGGTCGCAGTCCGGGTTAACAACAACCACCATTGGTGCTGTGAACCTACAGGGTGCTTGGGAAGGAGAGAGAGAGATGGAAAGACAAGAGTTTAGGAGTAACATTAGGGACTTTGAATGTTGGGACTATGACAGGGAAGGCAAAATGCAGAGAAGGAAGGTGGATACAATGTGTGTACATGAGACCAGGTGGAAAAGTAGTAAGGCTAGTGTAGAAGCTTAGAAGCAGGGTTCGAGTTCATGGTGGGAATAGGAAAAGAAATGAAGTAGGAGGTATCCTGAAAGAGGCTTTTGTAAGAAATGTTCCGTGATGGAAGCTGGAAATTGAAGGTGTGATGTGTGATGGAATAGTTCTGGAGTGAGTTAGATAAAGTGATGCAGAGCATCCCCAGAGATGCTGAATATACGTATCGGTCGACGGATGCTGAGGATGGAACTGCCAGGCAGGATGTCTAGAGCAAGACCAAAGTGGAGATTTATGGATGCAGTGAGAGAGGACATGAAATTAGTTGGTGTGAGAGACGATGGTAGAGGGTTAAATGGAGGCCGAAAGACAAAGAAGAAGAAGAAAAGTCAGAAACCAATTGTTTTTGTTTCAAAAACATTTTCCAATGAGTTTTTTTTTTTTTTAAAGGAAAATGATGGGGGGGGGGAATGCACAGCTATGAACAAATTGTCAACCTGCACCATCAATGCTGGCTGTTGACATATTTTTTTTATGAATTGTGTGGTTCATGAGATTTGAGTTTTCATCAGGGAGAGATAATCAGCAACAGCATGCATGAGTTGCTTTTTTGTAAGAGAAAAGAAAGAATGTCCTGTGAAGTATAAAGTAAAAATAGAGATGCATATCTTAGATGTCATCGGCTCAGTACAGATTAAGATCATTTGCAAGCGTATGTGCATGTACCGTACGTCATGCACGCATTTCAGCAGTGGATAAGATTAACGAGATATTAACAGACTCACGCGGATCCTGCTCTCGTCTTGTTGCGCGTACTTGACGATGGCCATGGTGTCCTCATCTTTGCGGGACAATTTCTCCAGGCAGGCATCCAGGGTCTGCTGGTCCAAGTTCAGCTGAGCCTTGAGCTCCTCTATCTTCTGGGTGACTTTGAAAATGTAGTTCTAAGGAAATGTTTCAGATTTAAAGCAGAAGACAGTTTGCAACTTGAAAAAGTGACAGTGGCCTATACTTGTGTACACCATGTAGGTAGACGACTGAGATCTCAAAAGTCCAACAGAAAAGCCTCTAACCTCATGTGGGTTCTTCTTCTCTCGCAGTGATACCAGCTCATTCTGCACGTGGGAATTCTCCTGATGCAGCCATCCTGTCTCTCTCTCATCCAAGGCCTTGAAGTGGAGCTCAGACTCTGTCTGTTTCTCTACAGCCCTGTACAAAGCCTGCGCGAAGATGTCTCACGTGTCAGTTAATCACAAAGTTATGGTACAAAAGGAAAACTCTTGAATGGTTATAAAGTCTGTTTCACCTGTGTGTGATTCAGCTCTTGCTGGACATTTTTCAAATGTTCACTCATAGCCCTGATCCTCTCCCTCTGCTGGCTCACATTGTTTTCTGCATTTGCCAGCTCAAACTGTTTCCTCTGGATCTGGCAAGGGAAAGGATTTATTATTATTATTATTATTATTTATTTATTTATTTATTTATTTTAACCTTTCTACATGTACTTTTGCTTTAATTGTGATACTCATGAGGATTTTCCCGACTTTAACCAAAACCTTTGTACTGTACCGTGCATTTGTGGTTTTCAGGTGTTTAAACTAGATGAAACTGTGTTAGAAAATGCTTAGTATACAAAGTTGGGTAGGAGGTATGAGATAAGAGGTATGAGATAAGAGGTATGAGATAAGAGGTATGAGAGGTATGAGATGTAAAAAACATTTTAAAGCTAACTTTTGAACGGCAGTGTAAGTCTCCAATATTGAACTTTTTCACACTATTCTAACTTTCTGAGATACTGAATTTTGGGTTTTCATTATCTGTAAGTCATAATCATCAGAATTTAAAGAAATAAACATTTAATATATATCAGTCTGTGGGTAATGAATCTATATAATACATGAGTTTCACTTGTTGAACTCATTCATTCATCTTCTATACCGCTTAATTCTGTGTTCAGGGTCGCGGGGGACCTGGAGCCTATCCCAGGAGGCTTAGGGCACTAGGCGGGGTACACCCTGGACAGGGTGCCAATCCATCGCAGGGCACACACACATACACACACTCACACACCCAATCACACACTACGGGCAATTTTAGGAACGCCAATTAGCCTAACCTGCATATCTTTGGACTGTGGGAGGAAACCGGAGTACCCGGAGGAAACCCACCAAGCACGGGGAGAACATGCAAACTCCATGCACACAGAGACGGGAATCGAGCCTGGCCGGGGAATCGAACCCAGACCCTGGAGGTGCAAGGCGACAGTACTTGTTGAACTGAATAACTGAAATAAATAAACTTTTCGATGATATTCTAATTCATCGAGGTGTATAAAGTATTCCTACCCCTTGAACTTTTCCACATTTTGTCACGTTACAACCACAAAAGTAAATGTATTTTATTGGGATTTCATGTGATAAACCAGTATACTGTAGAGTGGCACATACTTGTGAAGTAGAAGGAAAATGGAATGCTTTGTTTCGAGATTTTCAAAGCCTGTGCTATTTTTTTAAAAACGTTAACCCTGCTTTAAACTTCTCTCCAACTGGTGTGTTCCTTGGGCTTCATGATGCTGCTTGTTCACTAATGTTCTCTAAAAGTCTTTGCAGAATAGTCGTATTTATACTGAGAGTAAATTATTCACACTCTGTTTAATTAGGTGACTTCTGAAGGCAATTAATTCCACTGGACATCAGAGTTAAGGGGGCTCAATACAAATGTACACCACACTCTTCAGATTTTTATTTCTTAATTTTTTTTTTTCACGTCTCACAATTATTTGTGTTGGTCTGTCACATAAAATCCCAATAAAATGTATTCACATTCGTCACTGCGTGTGTATACTGTATATAAACAGTATGTAGTTCAGCTATATGGTCGCTTTCCATGGCATCCTGGTCCCAGTGTACACCTTTATCATCAAACACATTATTAGGTGCGAAACTTTTGGCAAACTTTCTATACAATAAAGAAATAGACTTTCATCCTGTACCTGCAGTGCATTTTTATTATTATTCACCTGTTGTATATTTCACACTCGCAAGCACCGTGCCCTGCATATTACACTTATGATATATGTTAAATTATTTTAGTTTATTGTAAAAAAAAAAGAAAAGATGTTAGTGTTGAGTTAACAGTTGTGTAAAGAAACCTAGCCGGGTCTTTATAACTGAATGCCAGACGCACAATAATTAGTCGTTAATGTAAATAAATGTTACCATTAAATGTAATAATAAAGTTATATTCTGATTGGTCTGTTCTTACCTCATCCTCCAAAGCCTTATTCTCGAGGTTTGACACTGGACTGGCGAACTGTCCATCCCAACCCATCTCAGACAAAACCCTTGACAACATCTGGTTAGGCATCTTTATTATTATTTTTATTTATTTATTATAATTTTTTTTTAGCAGTTCTGGAAATGTTGACAATCAAATGAATTGTCGGCTTTAATGAATTTAGTCTTAACTAGTGCTCAGAGCAAACGTTTGCGCAGTCGAACCCAGTTCTAGTGTGTTGTTTTCTGGGTTGCTTAGCAACGAAGTTGCTTTTTGTCTTCGGCCACTAGATGGCGACACAATGCTGCTCACTGTCGATGAAGCCTCTGGTGAAGCTCAATTCATTATATTACTGGATTTCATCCACATTGTGGAACCTGTGCTTTCTGTATATGTATATTTATAAACAAAAACAAAATACACAGATACTAATTTTTAACTTTTGTTAAATGTTTTTTATGTTTTTTTTTCATATAATATTCTAATGCAAGACCACAAATACAAAGCTGTTAAATAAAAAATAAACGTACAGGTATTATTAATACACTTGAACATCACAATTATACGTGTTATTGGCAGTTAAGAATTAAACAGAACAGGACCGGCATGACTTTAGTGTTTAGATACTTAAACATAGCAATAGCTCCTTTTTTTATGAATAAAAAGAAAATAAATAAAAAACAAGGACAGTCAAAGCGTGACAATATTAGTGTGACCCGTTAATTAAGCGCCATCTTGTTACTTTTTTTTTTAATTATGAACTAAGACTGTGCTGTTTTTAACCACCATATGGTTGTTTTATGTAGAGTTACATCTTTAACTCTGCCAGTTTAATTTGTTGCGGACGTGTGCTTGTATATCAAAGCACTCGTATATCAAAGTGAATTTCCCTCATAAGAAGTAATGCAAACTCAAATGATTCATTCCACAACTCAAAAATTTTTTTTTACATAATTAATACAAAATTTCAAGGATTTTTTATTAAGCGTGTGTGTGTGTGTGTGTGTGTGTGTGTGTGTGAAAGTCATCCTACACAGTAGCCCCCACCCTCCTCTCATTTTGCATAAACACACACACACACGTGCACAGACGGAGTAGGGGGAGATGAGGCAGAATTTCGTACCTCAAGTCGTCCTCAAATTGCACCGTTTAATGAGCTGAATGGGCTGGCACGCTGTCATGAAGAAGGCGAAACCCCTTCCAGAGCATTCCACAACGCTTCGCCTTGGTTTTAACCCTCTAGTGTCATCATGTGGATCTATACAGCGGGTTTTTTAAAAAAGAAGAAATGATCATGTACATAGTCATTTCCTGCGGCAAATATTTTGTGTTTTTCATAAGATAATGTGAATTTTATGACTACCCCGAGGTGAAATGGCTATAACTGCACGTAGCGTGTGCAGCACTCCATCACATTACTTCTTGGACAAATAGTTCTTAAACTACATAACATCGAGTTATGTTTGGGGTCATTGTAAAATGCTGTGGTACTGTATCCATGCTGGTTAAGTGTCCCCAGTGTGACTCATGACATCAGTGAAGTTCCAGAATCAAATGATAAAATGCTACGAATGTGCCAAAATAAATGTAGCACAATCTTAAATATAAAACAGTTGTCTATACTGTACTGACCATGCTGGAGAAAATGTCATTTATTTAGTTCACTCTCTTGGTATACAAGATAAACTGATGCAAGAGTTAATTGATGCCCATTCATTACACGGGTCAAGTCTGGCATAAATAAACCCCCTTCAAAGGAGTTAGCCCTGAAGAGATTTACAAATTTGAGGTTAGAGATTGCACGAAAATCATATTCGGTTTTTGAGGCCAATTTCATGACTATCTTAAATAAAATAGTTTTGAAAAACACTCTCCATTATGTGTAGGTAAGAATCAATGTAATTAAAATGATCTTCCTTTCCCAGCTGTAATGCCTTTTTTTTATAAGCCTATAAAACTATAAAGTAAAAAAGGGCATCTATGCAAGAATAAACGGCATGATGCGTTATATCCTTTATGGTACCGATATCAGTCAATTGTGAACACGAGGAAGCCACTGTAGCTACACCTCGTGATAGTTTTGGGGATGCAATATTTATATTCCTTTCAAAAAAAATGTTCAAAACCCAGATCCACTCTTGGTTATCCTGCAAACACAGCATTAGCTCTTATCTTATGGCACCCTTAATGCAAATTTGGAGAAAGGAAAAGGTACAGTGGGTATTAAAAGAACACATTTGATGTCAAATTTTAACAGTATATATAATATTGTGAACAGAATGCCCTGCCTATAGGAACTTCCTGACCCCGTGCCTTTAAAGTGCTGACAAACTGTCAGATGCATTTATCTCATTATGTTGCTAATTTTCTTCTAACCATTCCTGTTCTCATTCTGACATGACACATGTCAGAATATACTGTATAGAGATGTACAGATTGTGTAATCAAATCTACAATCTGTCTTTGCGTTACAATGTCTATCGCTGCTGGATATCTGGAATTTCTTTCAGGATCATTAAAGTATCCATCCATCCATCCATCCATCCATCCATCCATCTAAAACTCTATTGATATTCCTAATAGTTGCACAGTGTACTGATAGGTTGCCTGTTGTTCTCTTTTTAACCACTAACTGTGGGACAAAGAATGCCGTACGCATTCCTTCTGCTCCAGGGTCTTTTGTAAATATGATTAGTTTCCTAATACTATTGCTTTAACGTGGTTTTGCACTGTTACCCACGTTCCACACTACGCAAAGTAAATATTGAATATGTATTGAAACAAAAACTGATATCATTGCAAAAACAAATACTATTGAAACTTGTAATAGATAAAAAAATTTCAAGATTTAGGAACAAATTATTATTGTGTGGTTTGTTGTTTTAAAAATGATTATCCTATATACAGTAATACTACTATATATAATGATTCACTTGAAAGAGGCCCAGGATATTCTGTAATAACTCTCGCTCAGTATATGGAGCTTCAAAATGGCCAGGATTCCCCCTGAATCTCAGTCAGCTGACTTTTCACCAGGATGGTGGTGTACAATAATGAGCGGCACGTGATGAAGCATTGTTCACTTGTACCTGACACTGTTCACAATTCCCTTCGAACTGAGCTGTCCTGCTCCCTCCGTTTTTTGAAATTGTACCAAACATGTGGGAGTACCCTGGTCAGAACGCAGCTACAGTAGCATGTCAACACCTACAGTATCTACTGCCGCGTTTCTACCACACTCACCCAAATTAGACACACTTGTGATCATGTATTCACACCAGTCTGCTCAAAGTTCCCCCAGTTGATTCACATCACACAGCATTGACTGAAGGCGGAGCGTGTGACGCAGCTTTCCTGGAACTGTTGTCATTGTATGTCTGATATTTGAGAAGTACCCATATAAGAACGCTTCCTGACAAGGTTTTTAGTGAAAGCGACTAAGAATCACCATACTCGCTCACACTCTCTCTCTCTCACACACACACACACACACACACACACCTTGGGCAGGAGTAAGATCATCAACAGAAAACATGTTGATCTTAATTCTTGTTGTTGGAGCCATTATTCTTACAGATGCAACAGCTGGTGAGTTAAAAAACGATGAAATTATTTTGTTTTACTATTTTTTTCTTTTGGGGGGGATTTTTTAAAAACAGATTGGGACTTATTCAATGTGCTAACAATTGGAAATGAACTTTCCCACATCTATGAATTTAATTCCAAGCTTGAGAAAATCATTTGGCGATCACAGGGAAGTTTGTGAGAATCGCAGCTGGCCACTAAATAAAACTTAAATACAAAATAACAATAAACAACTAAATGTTATGTGATACCAAATACTAAATCCATGGCTAAATCTAAAACTGTAAACTAAACTGCTAAATATCAAACTTATTAGTGGGGGGAAAAAACTAAAAAGTGAGTACACTATTTTATGATGGAAGCATTGTGGTGGTAGCATATTATATAAAATTAAACACTGTACTACAATATAATATTAAACACTGTACTACAAGGAAAAGTATTAGTGGGTGTGTTTACTTATTAATAATGTGTTTTGTACATTTAATTGATTTTGTAAGTAACATTGTCGTCTGTGTTTTTGTTTGTTTGTTTGTTTGTTTTTTTACTAGTTAATAGTACAGCAACGACAACAACACCTGGTAATCCCTTTATCTTTTCTTTTCCAGACCTTCCACTAATTAGATAAGAAGTACAGGGTACTAGAATTATCTGAAGTATCAGAATATATACTGTAAATGTGTTTCTAGTTCACAGTACATACAGTAGGCTATGACAGTATCATAGTACCCGATCTACACCTGCTGAGATCAGGATCAGGAGAATATCTCTGAATGTATTTTACTTAGATACTAAACCTGTTACTTTAAGTAAAAAAAAAACCTGAATAAAGTACACACTTTGAAAGTAAAAGTAACCTTTAAGTAAACTTCTGGCCGGTCCTCTGCTTCGCTGGCAGTTTAGTTAAAAAGTGAATAATTTAATTGTTTTTTAATGTTTTACATGTAAAATGCAAAATATAATAAATCAAGTCTCGTCACAGGAAGGATATTTATGCAATGATTTTTTGCATATCCTGGGCATTAACTTCTCTCAGGGTCTTAAATATTGTATGGGACTATACATTCAGGAAACCAATTTAAAAAGAAATTTAAAAGAAATTAATAAAAGAAAAATTTAAGTACAATGGTGTTAAACAAAAGCTAATCTCATTTCACTACGGATCAGAAACAGGCCCCTGCATCAGCTTTAATCATTTTAAAGGGATTGTTACTTATTCAATGCCCTAACAATTGGAAATGAACTTTCCCACATCTATGAATTTGATTCCAAGCTTGAGATTGTAGAAAATCATTTGGCGATCACCTGGAAGTTTGTGAGAATCGAGACTGGCCACTAAATCCAACTTAACTACAAAATAGCACTAAACAACTAAATGTTATGTGATACCAGATACTATCTAATCTAACTAATCTAACTAATCCATGGCTAAATCCAAAACTGTAAACTAAACTGCTAAATATCTAACATATTATTGGGAGAAAAAAAACTAAAAAGTGAGTCCACGATTTTATAATGTGAAGCATGGTGGTGGTAGCATCGTAGTCGGAATAATGATTAGCTCTGAATACCAAACTATTTTGAAAGAAAACCTGTAGCCTTTGTTCGACTTCACAAAGAAATAGCTTTAGAGGGACAGAAAAGCTGAATGTTTTGAAACGGCCAAGTCAGAGCATAAATCTAAGCAAATTAATATTAAACAGTCTACTAGAAGGAACAGTATTAGTTAATGGGTGTGTTTACTTATTAATAATGAGTTTAGTACATTTAATGGATTTTGTACCTAACATTGTTGTCTGTGTTTTTTTTTTTTGTTTTTTTTGTCAGTTTCAAACACTAATAGTACAGCAACAACAACAACAACAACAACAACAGCTGGTAATCACTTTATATTTTCTTTTCCAGACCTTCCACTAATTAGATAAGAAGTACAGGGTACTAGAATTATCTGGGGTATCAGAGTATATAGTGTACTTTGAAAGTAAAGTACTTTTAAGTAAACTTCTGTTTCCTCCACTGCTTCACTGTCTCTGGAATTTTAGTTAAAGAGTGAATAATTGAATAGTTTTTTTAATGTTTTGCATGTAAAATGCAGTTTCTACACCAGAACAGAGCATTTCAGATTATTTCCCACATTTAATGTGATATAGCAACTAACAACATTCAACTTAAAACCAAACAGAAACATTTCAGGGAAATAAAAAGAAAAAAAATCATAAATATTTACGCATAGATTTTTTTTCAGATCCTGAATCGCAGCTGGCCACTAAATCCAACTTAAATACAAAATACAAAATAGCACTAAACAACTAAATGTTATGTGATACCAAATACTAAATTCCTGACTTAATCCAATCTTGTGCACTAAACTGGTAAATATATGTAAAATCTAACATATTAGTGGGAAAAAAAGCTAAAGTAAGGACACTATTTTACAATGTGAAGCATGGTGGTGGTAGCATCATGCTATGGGTCTACATCTCTTCTGCTAGGCCTTGGGTGTAGTCGGAATAATGACTAGCTCTGAAAACCTAACTATTTTGAAAGAAAACCTGTAGCCTTTGTTCGTCTTCACAAAGAAATATCTTTGGGGGGGCTGAATGTTTTGGTACGGCCCAGTCAGAGCATAAATCCTAAATCCTAGCAAAAATCTGTGCAATGACTTGAAGAGCCTTGTGTGCAATATGTGCCTTAATAGTGGAATAAAATCCTGTTCACAAGGCTTGGTAGAGTCTTAACTAAAAATATTAAACACTGTATTACAAGCAAAAGTATTAGTTAATGGGTGTGTATACTTATTACTTATGTGTCTTGTACATTTAATGGATTTTGTAAGTAACATTTCTGACTGTGTTTTTTTTGTCAGTCTTTCCACCCACTACTAATGCAACAACAACAACTGGTAATCATTTTATCTTTTTCTTTCCAGACCTTCCACTATTAGATAAGAACTTCAGGGTACTATAATTATATGAAGTATCATAATATATACTGTAAATGTTTTCTAGTTTACTGTACTGCAGTATCATAACACCAGAGCTACACCTGCTGAAATAAATAGAATTATTTCTCGCTTTTAGTAGTAGTACTGTAGCATCAGGAGAATATCTCTGAATTTATTTCATTCATTCATTCATTCATTCATTCATTTTCTATACCGCTTAATCCTGTGTTCAGGGTCGCGGGGGACCTGGAGCCTATCCCAGGAGACTTCGGGCACTAGGCGGGGTACACCCTGGACAGGGTGCCAATCCATCGCAGGGCACACACACATATGAATTTATTTCACTTAGATACTAGACCTATTACTTTAAGTGAAAAAACCTGAATAAAGTACACACTTTGAAAGTAAAAGTAACTTTTAAGTAAACTTCTGGCCGGTCCTCCGCTTCGCTGACTCTGGAAGGTTAGTTAAAAAGTTAATAATGAAATTTTTTACATGTAAAATTCAATGTTTCTACACCAGAATAGATAATTTCATGTTATTTTCCATCTTTAATGTGATATAGCAACTAACAACATTTAACTTAAAACCAAACAGAAACTTTTCAGGAAAATAAAAAGAATTACAACCAAAAAAAAAATTACAAACAAAATCATTACTTAAACTGTTTGGGTTATTCTTATGTTTTTTTAACCTCAAACCCAAATATTTCTATTTGTATTTAATGTGAATAGTATTAGTTGTTATATCACATTAAACCTTGCAAACAGTACTATTGCATCTGTTTTATCATTTATTTTTCAGATTTGCAGTCCTTTTGAATATGTATCATTTAGGAATATGTTGTTATTTACTATATACAGTATTACAGCACAAAATAACTAGCATTTCACATAAAAACTGTAAGAGAGCATAATGTAAAAGTGAAAATACAAATTTGATTTACAACATTGCAGACAATTTCTATGTATAAATTACTTGTTAATAATTTTAATCATATCCATCAGATTTGATAATTAATTGGGAGCGTGCACTGACCATGTGAAATTCGATCGTTGTGAAATTAATTTATGTTTATGTTTATGTATCTGTTTGCATTGACACAGCTTTGTCATTTCAAACTGTACATTTGCTATATAAAACAAAATTTTGCTAAAGTAAGAAGCAATTATATATAATGCATGCCAATTTTATCATACAGTACGTCTTTTTTCACATTAACCCTTTGAAGAAATCAGCTCTTTAGTGTTCTTCTGTCCAAGTGTACATTAGTTTGCTTGTATTAAATTTCTATAGTATTTTTTTTTATTGCTACTTTTGCTCATATTCTGAAACTTGAATCTGTAACTAATAATTTTAACTCATGCAGGGAACTTTACATATGCGCCAGGATCTTTACCTCCTCCCATGAACGCAACCATCACTTCTACCCCAACCAGTCCCACAACACAGCCTCAGAGTATGTTTACAAACCATTTTATTTCTGCAATCATTATAGGCTAATAAGTCATAGTGACAATACATTTCAAAACAAAAAAAATGTGTGACTTCTAAAACGATATTTCATATTTCTTTGAAATGAAAATTAAAGCGACTTTGAATTTAAAGTGAAGTGTGTTTGTTGCAGGATATCCGGTTGTCATCGGGCTGCGAGCTAAGATCGTGAGTACTGTGCAGCTGGATATAAATCTAGCCAACAGCATTTTGCAGCAGGTAGGTGACTTTTATATTCGTGTAATCCTGAATTGTTCAGTCATTAAATTTTATGTTGTAATGTGGACTTCAAAGATTTCAATTTATTTTCATTACTAACATTTCTGTTGTATTGTTTTTTTTTTATATCATTCTCCTGGATAATACGTATGTATCAGGTAGAGGTTGAAGTTGTATATGAAAAAAAATACATGATTCGGTTTACATTACAACTGTGTCAATGTGAACTTGACCATGACTTATTTATTTATTTATTTATTTTGAACAAATATCACTCAGAAACAGATCACAGTGTTGAGCTCATGAGTGCGCCGGGTTTGTTGCAGAGGGATGTAAATTGAAAAAGAGTGTGGCAGGAAATTTTCAAAAGTTGCCTTTAGATTATTTGCTGTGATGTTCCTCCTGAATGTTAATGTCAGTGTTCATTCTTTTTCTGTCTTTTTGTCTGTCTTTGTATGTAAAATGTAGTATGTATCATACCTCCAGCCATCCCAGTCCATAACCGCAAGAGTAACGAGCATTAAGATGTTGTGACGAGCTGCGTCCCAAAGATGTTTTTTCCTATTTTCCTCTTCTTTTTTTTTCAAAGAATGTTTGCATTGTTGTAAATGTTTTTCCTTTTTTCAAACATGGAATTAATTAATAAAATCCTGTATGAGGTGAAAACTGTCTTGACTTTGTTCATATCAGAAAGTAAAACTCCCTGAGCTGGGACGAGGAAGAGACTTTTTGAAGACGTATGATGAGGGACTAATACTTTGGGATTACAGTCAGCAGTAGAAGACATTAAAGTGTCTAGAAAACGCCATCCACCAAAAACCAGAGGATAAAAAAGGTATAACTCATATAAGTAACCAAGTATCCAGGTAATACTTTGAAAAGAGTGAAGATATTTATATTGTTGATGAGAAAAGCTGTTTACAGGCGACTTTGCGACACCCAAACCGGCTCAGCGCAGTTCCCTTAGTGAAGCATGGGGTGGAAAGATCAGGTAAACATTTCTTAGTGGCCTGCTGCTTCTCTGAGTCATCACCTTCTCTTTTCCGGTGCTACAGTATATCTTTTCTACAAGAGGTGTTCAATACAAAATGGGACTTTCTATTGTATAGAATAACAAAACACATTTATGAGAATAAAAACTAACTTGTTTTCTTAATATAATTCCACACTAGACTAATGCACTTATATATAATATATACTTATATATATATCCATCCTAGTGTTTGGATACCATCAAAGTTGAAAGTTTTTTCAGTACATCAGAAGTATGATTCATTTCTAAAATGCTGGCCTCCCAGGAACTCCAGTAGTGGCCCAAACATGTGGAAATGGCTTGACTGGACTGGATGTGGCAATAAGTTCACACAGACAGATGCGTCCCTTCTGGAATCTGGTGACAAGTTTTCCATTAATTTTTTAAGAATCAGGCGATCCACCCATTGAATGTTCACGAGAATTATTGCAGCAGGCTTTAAATAAAATAAAACCCGCCCAGGCTTGTTTCCCGTCTCTGTTTGAAATGTTCAATTCAATTCAATTCAATTCAGTTTTATTTGTATAGCGCTTTTAACAATTGACATTGTCTCAAAACAGCTTTACACAATCAAAAGAATTATTTAAGTTTGTATGGAATGTGAATGTGTATGAATCAAAATATTCAGATAGTCCCTGGTGAGCAAGCCCGAGGGCGACAGTGGCAAGGAAAAACTCCCTGAGATGGTAATAGGAAGAAACCTTGAGAGGAACCAGACTCGACAGGGAACCCATCCTCATCTGGGTGAAACAGATAGCAGGAAATGATCTGCATTTATACAGTGTTAAGTGTTAGGTTCAGCTATAATAGTTGATGTTAATTGATGTTATAATAGTTGATGTAAAATGGAGTCCAGTAGTTATTCGAGACTCAGATAGACTTGTAGAAAGTTCCAGTCCTGAACTATCGAATTGTCAAGTCCTCAGAGAAACAGCTGACAACATCCCCAATCATCCCCAGACACCAGACGCATCCTAAATGTTCTCCTCATGCTTGGTGGGTTTCCTCCGGTTATTCCTGTTTTCTCCCAAAGACCTGCAGATTAGGCTAATTGGCTCCCCAAATTGCCTGTAGTGTGTGAATGAGTGTGTTCCCTTTAAACTGAACATTTTCGCTCTCTGCAATTTGGAATTACACTTAACATGACTAAACACCATGTAAAGTGTACTTCACAGGGTACTTCAGGCCAATTGGGTCACATCTTGTGTGTATGTGTGTGTGTCCTGCAATGGATTGACCCCCTGTCCGGGCTGGACCCCGTCTCGTGCCCTAAGTCTCCTGGGATATTAAATATATATATAATTTTTTTGTATATATATATATATATATATATATATATATATATATATATATATATATATATATATATATACTGTATATATATATGGTTGTAAAATGTAGACATGGGTTCAGAAATGTTAAGGGCCTTTCGCAATTTCTTTAAGAATTTATTACTAAATTCTGACCAACAAAATTTGAGCCTGTCAGTTTTTTATTCCTATAAGTAGAGGATAGCAAAAATATTTAAATAAAACAGAGAGCAAGCAAGAACTAGACTCTCCACACAACCACATAGGGGTGCTTTTCATTACTTGTCTATTATTTATTTATTTATTAAAATACATCATAGCCCTAGAATTGGCTGCTTAGTAATAATGTTGGAACTCTGGAAGGGAAAACCTCTAAGAGCTTTATATTATTTCATGTGTTATGAGATTTTTTAGCAGGCTGATGTGTCTTGAATCCCCAGATAAAAGTCATAATTACCCAACCCAAAAATAATTTAAATGAGAATTGTAGATAAACTGGTAAACTGTGAAAAAGATAAAGGAATCTGTGAAGGGGAAACATTATAAATTCACTAACTTAACCTATTAAGCAACAAGGTAACTTTCTCCACTTTTCAATTTAAGAATATTTGAAAATTAGACTCGCAATAACTAGCCCAAGATAAATAAAATGTTAATTGATTATTTCAAATGTAAGAGAAGCAAGGAAATGTTTAGTAAAATTGATTGAATGACACAAAAAGTGGACTTGCCACAGTTAATTTTACAACCAGAAAAAGAACCAAAATCTGTGAATAAATCCAGTAGAACTGAAAGGGAAGATGGGAAGTTTGAAAGATACAGCAACAAGTCATCTGCATTTAAAGAGAACTAAAATTCCTTACAACCAACAGTATGGACTTAAACAGCAGGTCTGCCTGGTGCCCGGGTACGAATGGAAAGGTTGTGATTTTTGTGAGTTTTGATGATAGCAGACTTCGGCATCTGTATGGAAATAAACAAAAGTTTTGCCAAAACTAAACGCATACATCGCCACTCAATCAGTTCAAACACTTTATCAGCTTCAAGAGAGATTAACACAGCATGCGCCTTATAAAACTCACCACCAAAGCCATCTGAACCTGGAGCTTTAGTATTTGCGAGGACTTTAAATGCTTCCTTAATCTCTTCTCATGGAATTTCAGGATCTAATACCTCCCTGATCTCTTCGCTAAACTAACGAAGCACCACATTGTCAGGAAACATTCTGAATGTTTCTGAACAGATTTCTCAGCAAGTTCAAAATTATTTGGTTCGCGTTTAAAGAGTGTAAATTAGTAGCTGGAAATTCTAACTGGATGTTGTAGTGTTCCGAGAGGTTGAAGTTATGTTTGTTTGTTAAGGTTTGGATTCCAGCATTTGAGAAAATCTTACTTATAAAAATCCATTAAATGTACAAACCACACTATTAATACAATTAGAATAACCTAGTTGGATAAGTACATGCTCACCCGTAAACAAATGCTTTTGCTTGTAATACAGCACTTAATGTTTTTACTGAGTTGATTTTTGCAATTTTAGTCCACTCATATTGTTAAGTGGGTTTGTTGATACTTGAGCCTGTAATTTGTAACAAGAATGTTTTCCTTCAGAATAGTTTTACTTCATGCAGCGTTCCGAGACAGATATGTGAAATATCAGGTTGCTCCATCTAGCTCATGCTCAATATGTTACATTTGACTTTTGAGACGTGAACTCAAGCACAGAATTGCATGAACGTAAGATGTTCAACCTGTTTGGTAGACCTGTCCCGTTTCTCCTGCTGAGAAATTAGCATTAGTTTGTAAAGAGGCAATACTGTACGTGCCTGAAGGTACCTGATGAATTGCTGTTTGTTTGAGCAGCTTTCTCATGCATGAGACAGTTTAATGATCCGTTCATGACATGTGAAAAAAAAAAAAAAAAGCTAAAGAAGAAACATGACACATGATTCCTGAGGTTAGATGCAGTTTAGTTACCAGTCTTCTTAGCTACCAGAATGTCTGAACAATAGGGTGCTTCATCAGGTTGCATGAATATTTACTTCCTTCAAACTTTCCACATTGTTTAAAGTAGATAAATGCGATAAAATATAAAAATATAAAACTAGTATTTATAGTGGAGGAGGCAAATTCATAAGTACTTGGTTCTCTCCTAAATTATTAACATTTTTAAATGGTGATGTCCCAGCGGTAATGCTCACAGAATGATCTTACCTCCACCATGCTTCTCTGAGGGAAACGTGTTGTCTTGTCTTCGGTTTTCCCCAAATGTAAATTTTAGTCTCATCTGGTCTGCAGAAGACCCTTTGTCATTCTGCATGTTTGCTATGTTTGTGGGATGGCTGGCACGTAGTCATCATGTGAAATGTTCTTATATTCTTATATGAAAAACATTCAAGAAACACCAAGAGCTACATCTCAGATCCTACAGGCCTCATGTGAAATGTTAAAGTCCAGCACAAATAAACGAAACAAGTGCGGTTTGCTTGGTAGTGTTGGGCAATGATTTGAAGCACATCAGAATAATCTCCATCAAAAAAAGGCAAAAGTCCAGAACTAAACTCAGTTGAAATGCTGTGGCAGGACCTTAACAGAGTTGTGTGCAGATACTGTATATATATATATGGAAAAGATTGGAGCTACAGGCCATTGAATCAGGAGGTAAATTTTTTTTGTTAAATAAATAATGGCACAGTGAAAAAAAGTTTTATGTTTTTGTTTATCGGACCCCAAAAAATGGACTAAATGAGTTTTATTCTATTTTTACACACAAACACATACAATTAGAAGAGGGAGCACTAACTTTTACACATGACTGTAAAGTGGCTTCTAAACTAAAATTGAATAAATGTTTAGACACAGCAATGATTCACTGATACTAAATTCTAGCTTTGAATGAGGCATATCTATAGGAATCAGCCCAGGAAAGAATAAACCAAAGATCAAAGATCTATTACACTTCACATATTCCATCACACTTCAGATTCTATTGTTCTGGATGATCAGCATTCCTTAGTCATCTTTACCTTCATCTGTACCTTTACGGATAAGCACCATTTCAACGCCAACTTTCTTGAGTAATGATAATATAATGAATAATGTGTTTCATGGGATCAGGAATTATTCGTTTGAGAAAAAAACCCATTTATCTTCATGAACTTAAATAATGATCACATACAATACAGATGATCCATGATTTAACAGACCTCTGTGTTTTCCTGCAGCTCTCTAATTTGCCTTCTCTTGAACTTGACTTTCTCATCTGCTGCCTTTAGAAAACTTCAGCTTCTCTTAATACTCAGGAGCTAGAAAGTGAAATCTTTAATATACAGTAATAATCTAATATTCACACACACACTGGCCTGGGCAGACTATTTAGTAAAAAGAATGAGCTTTTTGGCCAATTTTCACCAGGCTGTCGTGTGTCTTTTAGTAGCCTTCTGTAAGTCTCTCCAATCTCCATAAGTCCATACGTCAGGATCTGATTTATAACCTATTGACCCTTAGGTTCTAAGTTAACTCGCTGACCGAGGCCCTTTATCTCTGATTACTCGGATTAGTTGGGTGACCAGATCAGGAAAGACTGTTAATTGTTCCAAATCTCTTCCATTTGAGAATGATGGAGGCTATTGTACTCTTGGGTCCTCCAGAAGGTTTCTCGTATCCTTCCCCAGATCTGTGTCTTGATATAATCCTGTCTCGTGCGTCCATAGATAATTGTCTCGACCTCATGGATTTGTGTTCACCCTGACATGAACAATATACCTTTCATAATTGTTCAATGACGTCAGTTAGGTACAGTTTGACTCCAGTCAAGTTGTAGAAACATCTCAAGGACCACTGATAGGAGTCGGATGCCCCAAAGCTCGATTGCAAGTGTCATGACAAAGGGTTTGAATACTTACGTAAATGGCATATTTAACAAAAAAAAATATATATAAGCTTGTTTTTAATATGTTATTGTGGAGTATTGTGTGTAGAATGATGAGGGAATAAAGATTTGAATACATTTTAAGACCAAGGTGAAACAAATGAATAAAATGTGGTAATATTATAAGGGTCTTTAAACTTTCCATCGTGCTGGACCTGTGAGGAGACAGCGCTATGCACTAAGCCACCGTGCTGATACCGTTTATAGTCCATGACTACCATGATGGCAGTGGGAAAGAATGAGTTCTTTAGACTGGAAGTCCTGCACCTCACACTTCTGTATCTCCGGCTTGAGGGAAGAGGTGAGAACAGTCTGTGCTCAGGATGGGCGGGGTCCTTGAGGACGGAGGCAGTTCTCTTGCGGACTCTGCAATAATAATTGCTCTGCAGGGACGGTATAAATATGGTATGAACACAAAAATCATTTTGTCCGTGCTACTAAAATTGAGGACGATGAAAGTAAAAAGACAAAAGCAACCTTTAACTCCAGCTGTAAAATTTACTGTTAGAAATTCGAAAATCCTCAATTATTGTGGGCTTGGAACTTGTCTTCTTTGGATAGTTGCTCTTCCAACTGGATCGAGCGATAAGACTAAGGAGTAATAACCACACAAAAAAATAAATGTAATCAGTTATGCTTATAGAGTTTGATTCATCTGAATGGAAACTGAAATAAAATTTAACATTTACAAACTAAAGTTATGTTCTGCTGTTTTTGTTTCATGTATATATTTGTTTTCACTTTTTCAAGCACACTTGTACATATATTTGCATTACAATATTTCGCAATCCTTTACTTGCAAACTTGGTTAAATCTGATTAAATGTTTTCACAACATGTACGTTGAATATTTTATACTTAAAGTACATTTATGCATACACTTAAATATTGTCATTTTATGTGCTTTCTCCTAACTTATGAAATTTCGACCGTTATTTGCACCAGTGGGTCAGTTTTCATGCTCTCGCCCAGGGTCTCACAGCTAGGGTTGTGTACCGAAACCCGGTGCCAATACGGCACCGGTACCTATAGAACCGGTATGTACCGGACCGAAACAGAATGAGAATTTCGGTGCCACTTAAATGCCTGAACTGTCGATTGAAATATTTGTTCTCTAGATTCATATATTTTTGTAGATTAATCGTTTATTAGATTAAATAAAAAAATTAAAAGCACAAATCATCCGGAAATGAGAGACCATCCGACATGCGCATGAATGCAGTAACTAACGCTACACTCGCTCTGACGGCAGCAGGCGGTCTACCGATAGCTTAGCATGCTAAATTAAACAACTCTCGTTAAAATGCCTAAAACTAAACCGTCGAAAGTGTGGCTGCATTTCACAAGAAAGTATTCCGGCACCGCGACGTGCAGCGAATGTCTTACAGCAGTTGAATCTAATGAAACATTCGAGGGCAGACGGAATAAAGTTAAAAGCAGAGGGAGGCACCGTGTTTAACAGCTTGTGGACAACAGCTGGCGCTATCAGTGTGGACGACCCTCAGTCCCAGTCACACCAACTGTAGCAAAAAGGAGTCACTGATTATGATGACGTCAGCAGACTTTCCGCAGGTTAGTAGTAGGATGATGTAATGTTAATAGCAAAATGCAAATCTTGCATTCATGCTAACAAATAGTCAAACGATTGGTAAAAAACTAATGTAACATGGATTCTGTTTATAATTATGGCTTTCCAGCCTGTACTAGTAGTACTACAACTGTGACCCCATTTACCATTGTAAAGCAGGCTATACATGTCCTGTGCAGGGCAATAAGTCAGGAAAGGTGTCATATTTTGACAGAAAAGGCAAATATGGTGAAATTTCTGCAAAAGAATTGCTAAAATTTGAAGCTTACATATTCATATATACTTTAAACTTTTAATATATTGTTAAATTTTAAGTATAAAATTTTTTGTTCATTCTTGAGTCATCCACTATAATTTTTTGGCTTAAAAGTATCGGTTCAGGCACCGTTTTGGCACCGGTACCGTTTTCAAAGTATCGATTTGGCACCGGTATCGAAAAAAACCCAAACGATACCCAACCCTACTCACAGCCCCACAGGCTGGCACTGGTCTGGACTCATGCCAGTTGATATTTAAATTTTACATCCAGTTTGCTTTCACATTCTAAACAGACTGTAGGCTTTGTGTTGGCAAAAGTATTTGCTCGCCAGCCTTTACATGCATATGAGCATGAGGAACATCCGATTCTTAATCCATACGGTTTAATATGATCTTGGCCCACCCTTATAGAACACCTTTGGGATGAATTAGTGAGGAGACTAACCTTAGAAATGCGCTTCTGGAAGAATGGTCAAAATTTTCTGTAAACACAATCCTAAACCTTGGAAAGCCTTCCCAGAAGAGTTGTGTAGCTTTTATAGTCACTAAGGGCAACATCATATTAAACTATAGTTTAAGAATTGGATGTTATTCAAGTTCTTATGCATATGAAGGCATATGAAGATGAGCGAATACTTTTGCCAATATATATAAGAAACACAATATGCCTATACAGTCTGTTTAGAGTATGGAATCAAGCTGGATGGTAAATTTAAATATAAATGCCATGCATTCAAACTGTATATATTTTAAATGCACAAAGGAAGTTTGCTGAACTGCATGAACATTTGTGTGTGAGAGAAGGTTTTAAAATGAGTGTTGTAAATGTAAAGGTTTACGACATGTCCGGAAAAACTGTCAGTGCTTGCTGTTACCATACTCTCAGGAATTCTGTGGTTCACTGGTTTTGAGTCCGATTATCAGGGAGAGATAATCAGCAACGGCATGCCCAAGGTGCTTTATCTTAAGAGAAAAGAAAGAATGTTTTGTAAAGTATTAAGTGTAAACACAGACACATATCTTAGATGCCATCAGCTCAGTACTGATTGAGATCCCCTGCCAGCATATGCTCATGTACACCACGTACCCAATGTAGCAGTGGTTAAGATTAAAGAGATATTAACAGACTCGGATGCTGCTCTGGTGTTGCTGAGGGTACTTGACGATGGCCATTGTGGTACTTGACGTTTTTGTGGTACAATTTCTAATTCTAAGTTTCACATTTTAATGTTTCAGATTTAAAGCAGAAGACAAGTTTCGTGACTCAGAAAAACAATATACAAAGCAGTGATACCAGCTCGAAATTCTCCTGATGCAGCCTTCGTGTCTCTCTCTCTCTCTCTCTCCCTCACATCCATTGGTCATACGGATCTACAACCACAGGGTCTACAATCACAGGGTCTACAACCCTGCAGAGATCCCACACATAGACGTGTCACCTCTGTCAATCTATGGAACAAAATAAAATAAAAAACTCTTGAAATGTCTTTTTCACCTGAGTGTGTGTCAGCTTTGATCCTCTCCTTCTGCTGGTTCACATTTTTTTTGTCTGGATCTGGCAAGGGAAAAGGAGTTTTTTTGTTTGTTTGTTTTTACAATTTTTTTATTTGCCATTAGACATGATATTTTTTATTGTAATTATCATGCAGATTTTTCCTTCAAAAACTTTTCTCTTGCACCATGCATTTAAAAGAGTTTGTTCAGTAACGAGCTGAAACTGTGAATTTGTCAGAAGTGAGGTGGGAGGAATGAAATGTAAACAATGTTGTCAAGTGGGCTTTTGTCTTAGGATTGGGGGACAAGATGGACAAAACCTCACAGCATTCCGTCTGTGACAGTGCCTCAACTTTATCAACATCATTATGGTTCACAATTGGACTCCACCAGAGACGTGCTCGGTACAGCGTGTTTATAACTGCCCTTGATTTTTAGTATTTTACAAACTATGAACATACAAGTAAAATAATTTCAAGTACTACGACCCTGACCACTGCATGTTTACATTTATGCTTCGTGAACTAAATACATACATATATGACCATTTAGCGGCAGTGGCGCTTTCTCCTGGAAGCTGAGACTTTTCTTTTAGAACGAATTGTTATTTCAGTAAAGAAAAAAAAAGAAAAAAAACTTAATTTAACAGTTTTATTTTGGTAATAAACTTCTTTGTGCTGTTTCTAGTGTCTCCTCTTAGTTTTTCACTGAGTATTTTACAATAAGTGAAACAGCGCCTCCAAAACGTTATGTGATTAATATGTGGCGAAACACGGTATTGCACTTTTACTATAAAGACTGAAGGGAAGCCAGGCCGAGTTGGCTTCTCTTTAAAAAAAAATCGAAAGATTAATCAAACAGAAAATGCTAGCTTCATAGCATTGTCAAAATGTGATTGATGAGAATCATGCCAAGGGAAGTCAGGATGAAAACTGGCCCACAGCAGCCCAAATCATAATACATTGGCTCATTAATGTAGAGATAAAAAAAAATTTATCACCAGTTACTAGTATACAAATATAACACAATACAGAAATCACTAAAGTATCACTGAACATATATCGGGTCATATTAGTAAAACAAAGAAACAAAGGAAAGAACATGAAGACAAACAACATATAAAACAATAAAGACAATATTTTAAAAAGAATGGCAATAAAACTGAACAGGTAAGCTGAAATAAAATCAGTAGCAGCATTAACTCACGCTAGTAAACTAGTTACTTATTTTAATTATTATGGTAGTCAATATTAATTCGAAACATTATTTTTAATTTTGTCTACCATAATAATTACTAGCACGAGTTAATGCTGCTACTGATTTTATTCCAGCTTACCTGTTCAGTTTGATTGTGATTCTTTTTACTTGGCTCTGGTAGATCAGGGGAGACGTGTTGGTCATCATCAGCAGGCACTGGTTCATCACTGACTCGAATTCACAATGTCAATGAAGACAAAATGATCTGAGGTGTGTCGCCGGCTCACTAGTATTTATAACCTGCAGCTGCGTCTAATCAGATGATGTCACCTGACCGAGGTTATATATGTCCAAAAAAATTGGCGTTTGCACACATGCTTCACAACCGGCACACAAAATGGTCCCCCATAGCGTTCTCACGCAGCATCTCGTTCCCGCCTTTTCAGGGAACAGGGTTACAGCAAAGTAACCCGAGACGTTTTCCATGACACGGCACATGTAGTCAGATTGTTCCACTGGGATGAAACTGTGCCAGGTGGAGTTATAGCACTTTCAAAATTATACTAACTTTACACTATGAAATATGAATAACTTTGAATGATGAATGCTCCTTAACACCCTTGTGACTCAATAAGAGTCAACGCAAAGAATATTTTCTAACAGCCTGTAAATTATACATTTTGGCAGTATTGTCTTGCATTTTTTTAATGAATAAATAACATGTTTCAGAGCAAACTAATTAATATTGAGGAAGAGCAAAACACCAGCATGCGTAGTAACAAACAGGGCGGCGCCGTGCGATCGACGCACTCATCCATATGTGTAGAAGAGATGCAATATTATGGTTTCCGTAATTTTATTAAATATATTTGCGTACTGACTGGGCCGGACCACATTCACCAGCGGCCCACCGGGAAAATTCCCGCTGCTCCAGATGGCCAGTTCACCACCGCTGTCAGAAAACATTAGAAAGATTATAAAGATTAGAATAAGAACAACAATAATAAATTTTAATATTTTTTAACTAAACCACAGGCAAGTATTTTAATTGCTTATTTAATTGAGAATTTAAACAGAAATTATGAAGTATGAAAAGAATTTGTCAAGTTCATGTGATAGCAATTTTTTTCCTACCTGCATCATCTCTAAGTACTGGGTTCGATTCCCTCCTCAGATCTGTGTGCATGGAGTTTGCATGTTCTCCCCGTGCTTGGATGTTTTCCTCCGGGTCCCCTGGTTTCCCCTTGGTTTAGGATTTACAAATCCTAGTACTACACAACAGCAAGCTGGCTATCTTACCCTTTTAAAAATAAAATAAATACACTGTAGGTCTGTAGTCACGTGATCACAATTGTAATACGTGTTACCGGAGGCACAGAGTTGTCCAGGGTTCTCACAGTTTTGTCCCTGTTGTTTTTGTTGCACCTGGTCCTCATGTATTTATTTACTACATAAACATTTTTTAACATTTTGAACAGTTAACTCTGGCAAAAAACATCTTATAATTTTTAATAAAATCTACTGATTTTACAAACAGCAGCTTTGAACTCAACCCTTTCATCCTTTCTTGGCCTAAGGAAAGTTGGAAAATGCAGACAAACCTTAACCAACATCAAGGTTAAAGAACAAACCTTATCACATGTATAAATCATGTTAAAGTAAAAACAATGTCTGCTACAATAAATTACTTTTAATTCATCAAAGTAATGTAAAACAGTCACTCCAAGAGTTTAGAATGACAGAACATACTGAATATACTTATTACGTTTAATCAAAATCAAACAAGCAAGGTGAAATCTTTTCCTTTTTTTGAAACAGCAACAGAAAATATACAATAAGTCACAATAAAAACTAACAAAACAGGGTTTCTGATCCTTGTGTTTTGTCCACTAAAAAAAAAAAACAATCAAAGCTCTGTATTTCCACAGGTTTATTTAAAAAAAAAAAAAAAAAAAAACCCAGGAACGAATGTGGAGTGCTAAAATTAAGATGTAATAACTGATGAGGTTCCCCAATGACACCCTGGCATAGGATAAAGATGGTGCATCTTCTGTGATTTTGCTCCTGCCTGGTGAACTTGAAGTGAGGGGGGAAAAAAACAAAAACGAAAAAAAAACAAAAAATGATGAGGTCCCAGATCTTGATCCGGATTTAGCTGACACAGATGTGGCACACATTCCCAAATTGAAAGACTGGGGAAAACAACAACAACAAAAAAAAAAAGCCCAAACCACCGCTAGATGACAAAGAGGAGACGCGTCTCTGAAATGTCTTTGCTGTACACGAGCGTCTTGATCCTGAGGGTCGGAAAAGGCAATGTAGATCTCAGTTCGGTCCTCCACGAGGTGGAGGTGTGCGTGAGGTCGGGACGGCCTTCCAGTGGGACGTCAAAGTTCCTCAGACTGCCGTGCTTTTGGTCCCGATGTACGGCCGAGCAAACTCGACGAAATCATCAATAAGGACTGGCCACGCTCCTAAGAAACAAGACGCAAGAGACATGTTTTTTTTTTTTTCTTCCTTCGGTTACTCTAGCAATAGTTTAGACTAAATAATTCATACTTGTATTAAGTAGCCAGTAAGTTTGAATTTTAACTTTTTATTCAAGAATTCTCTCAGAAAAATATTTACTTTACAATTAAAAGATTTTAACGGAATCTTGACTCCAAGGGATTGACACACACCAACACTCAGATTAAACACACTCGAATACCCACTTAGGCTTCTGGGTCATTGTTTTGAGGTCAGACTGAGAGAAAGAATGTCTTCTTGTGAGAAGTTTCTTTAGTTTGTAACAATCCTAAATTAGCTTGTATCACACAGGACGCTCTGTTGCCAGTCAATGTGTTAATTGATCATAGAGCACCACCTGCAGGATCGTAGTGGAACTGCAACATTTTACCACCTCGAACGTAATCATATAAATTAACAAATAAATTATAAAGTTGAGTTTTGTGGCAATACATCAATTGCAAGACAAAATAATCTTGATGCATCACTAAATACATCACTGGTGTGCACGCGTGTGCTGTGATGAGTCGTTTCATTCCACTCTGGCAGAAGTCGAGCATATTTGCACGGTGCAGCCTGATTACCCAATAAATATATTATCTAGAGTAAGCAGATGATGCTACAGACCTTCCTCGTCATAGTTGGACATGTCGTCAGTTATCATAGTGCTGAAGTCTAACAAGAGGTTCCAGGTGTCTTTGGGAATCGATCTCTTATGGTGCTCCTGCAAAGGGAAGAAATTTCAAACAAATATTTAGAGTAAGATTTCAATTAGAGAAGGAGGTGTGGCCTATGTGCCTGTCAGTCAAATTCCAGGAGGTGTGGCTTAAAAATGTGTCAGTCATATTAAAGGAGGTTTGGCCTATAAATCTGCCAGTCACAATGAAGGAGGTGTGGCCTACAAATCTGTCCCATCACATGACAGGAGGAGCCTATGTGCCAGTTTGTCTCAATCAAGAAGGCATGGTATATAAAGCTTTCACTCATGTAAGAGGCGTGGCCTATAATCCTGTCAGTAGCATTGAAGAAAGTGTGGCCTCTAAATCTATCAATCAAATTGAAGAAGGCATGGCCTATAAAGCTGTCAGTCACTCTGATGGGGTGTGGCCTCGTTCTTGTTTTACATGGTATGGCCTCTAAAACGATCAGTCAAGTTGAAGGAGGCGTGGCTTATAAATTCATTTACCAAACAAATACATCAGACTGGGGTGAAAAGATGATCATTATTACAGACTTACCACTAAAAATTTGTTCCACAGGTCGAGGAATTTGAAGCGTCCTGCCAATACTAGATTCCAGTAGGCAATGGCCATTTCTAAATCTAGAATTTTAAAAAGACAGCCATATTTATCCAGAGGGGGAATAAATAAATAAATAAATAAAACAGCACCGCAAACCCGCAGAAGAGAATAAATGAAGTGAGACGTACCCAAGCCTTTCTGTCCGGGATTCTTTGCAAAGTTGAAAGTAAACTGATAGAAGTCTTTAAATTTTCCTTGGTCTTTTAACTCCTGCTCCATTTTGGGCAGCTGTGCTTTAAGCTTTTCTATGTTGTCACACCTTAAAAACAAAATGAATAAATAAAACATTCAAGAGCATGCCACTGAGAAGACTGATCACTAACACAGGATCCTTATTTACATATTGTTTTCTACCCTGACTTTGCATTTTACATAATTCAAACCGTTTTTTGAAACAAAACACACAACATTCGAAGTTTAGAGTTTTCCGTCCTAACCATGAAATTTCTCATTCAATCCAACTTACTGCTACAGAATCTAACCTTCCTCTGAGCGTGCTTTATAACGATTTAATAACTTACCCTTGCTCGGTCATCCCGTCCATGAACTCTTGCTTGGAGAACTCGCATTGTGTTGCGGCGCGAAACTTCCACGCTATTAGGAGCACGCTTATGCTGGCTGGGTCGAGACCGAGATCATCACAGAACTGCTGAATGCCATCTATACCTATCTTATTATCATCGTGAGGATCTGTCACAGTAATAAATAAAAACATTTTTTAAAAGCACATGTGAGATGACAACATGGGCCTGATTTGGAAATTTATAATTTTTTATGACAACACATAGATGTTAAGATTTTATCATCAAAAAAATAAAAAGCAATATATAAATGAATCTGTGGGCTACACGTCTTTTTATGTGACTGACCGACGCGGCTACTAACAAACTGTGCTTTCATTTTATTTCCAGGGCGAGTCAAAAATGATCCGCATAACGGTTATATTAAAACTTCCGTCTTATCAGTGTTTTCTGTTAGACTTGTGATTTGCACGAAAGGAGAGCAGCATGCAGTGATTCGGTTGTTTTTCTACGGTCTGAGGGTGTACATGGTGCAGAAACAACCCGCAAAAGAGCATAAACAGAAGTGTTTGTATATCTGCAAATAAAATGGTGACGAGACACGGATTCATCACTACGAGCCTGAGAGTAAACGGCAGAGCGTGGAATAGAAAAACACCCTCAATCACCATGTGAGAAAAAGGAAGTCGACCATCAGCTGGAAAATTCATCAACGCTTACAGTTTTCTGGGATTCTCAAGGGCCAGAAGTATTGGAACATTTAGGGTCCAACAATCGACAGTGCTCGTTACAGTGAGACACTTCTTGAAGAGCTGAAGACTAAACCTCAGATTAAACACAGAGAATCGCAGAAACAGAGAATGTTGTGATCTCACATGACGATACACGTCCGCACACTTCTGCCCACAATCGACACTCTGAGGTGTTAAAGCGTCCTCGCTATAGTCCTGGGCCCGTATTCACAAAGCTTCTTAGCCCCTAAAAGTTCCTCCTAGCGATTAAATTCTAAGAAAATTCTTAGATTTTAGCCATTTTCTTAGAATTTCCCCTTAAATTTGGACTAAATCTTAATTCAGATAAAAACGATTCATGAAAGATCTTAGCCCTATAAACAGCGCCTACGGTAAAAATTGTTAAGCGCAGACAAGAGGACTTTTAAGAGGCGCAAGAGTTTCTATAACAGAGGACAAAATGGAGGGAAGAAGAAATATTCTCCAAATACTGAACGTAAAGCTAAAAGTACAACACTGCTCTTCTGTCCAATTTGGTTTTCTTCTTGTTTTAATTCCTTCCATCTGTTTTGGATTGTTGGCTACATACCAACCAAAAGTGCAACTGCAATCATGTAAACTGGTAAAAGCTGAGCCATTTTGCTCCCATCAATCTAAAATGGATTACAAGTAATAAAATCAGTATGGTAAATAAATGTAAGAATTTAAATGTAGTAACTACTGCATGGAAATCGGTTGCTTCAGAAGGAGACATGTTTTCAACATTTGGCAATTTTCAAACGAACCAAACGCTGGCGGAAAAAGTTGTTCGTCAGAGGAAAGCCAAGCAAAGCAAGTTTACAATTTTTTTTTTTTTTAAGTTTCCTAAATCAATTTTAGTCTAGGACTCCCAGCTAGGACTTTTTGAGCTAAGATAGGAGCTGTCTGAGAGAATTCTAAGAAGCTTTGTGAATTCAGGCCCTGATATAACTGACTTTGGTCGCCTGAAAGTGGCCCTACGAGGACGAAGATTCACTTCTGATGAAGAAGTGAAGACAGCACAGACTAAACAGACAGACATTCATGGCTCGCAGCTCAATCTAATACATTTTTTTTATATGAGGGAATACAAGAGCTTGTTGACAGACGGACAAAGTGTATTGAAAGGCAAACAATGTATTTGCCTTTTCTAGAAGTTAACTAAAACAAACTCCACAGTCAGTGCGCGGATCATCTTTGACGCCCCAGTCCCTGATGAGTTCCCAACTCCTTACCTCTGTACCGATTGTAGAGCTGCTCTAGCTTTTTCCTGTCGAACAGTCCTTTCAGGTTCTGTATGTAAAGTTCGGGATTCTGAAAGAAGTTGTCTGTGGCCACGTCTAGTTTCCAGTCATTCTGAGCCAAACAATTCAGCGCTGTTTTCTCGTTCGACTGCGTGAAAATCATGAACTGGCGAACTTTATCCTTCTGCGAGGATTTCAGCTTGTTCTGTTGGAGCGAGACAAAGTTTGAACAGCAGGGATTGAGTACCTCCAAGATTTTAGTCTCATCCGAATTCATGACATTACGCACAATCCAGTTCAACAACAATTTTTTTCCTTTACCCCAATTCTACCCAAACCGAGTGACACGGCGACGGTTTAGTCTGTCGCTTCAATTTTAACGCCAGCACCAAACTTACTACTCGGCAGGCGAAAAAGTTGCGCACTTTATATAAAGGATCCTATCGTCCACAGAACGATGAACTCAAAGCAGCCGTCTTTGACGCTCGCAGGAGAAACATCCAGAAGAATTCTCTCTGCAAACATCCTGCTATGATCACAAGAATCCAATATACAAAAGTAGCAGAGAAAATCCAAGCGACGCGAGTTTACAATTATCATTTTTTTCCATTCAGAAAAGCGAGCCAACCATTGATACCTTCTTCATGCGCTCAAAAGTTTGGTTTAATATTTTACTTTACGTGTCAAAAAAGATACGCTTACAGGATTGGAAACAGCGGGAACAGGTTGTCTGAATTGACATGTGAAAGTGCGTATCGCAGTAAGAACTCTCCTCCAGAACTAATCAAATGTGTACACCATCCTCTGAGTGCTCAGTTCCTCTAGTAATACTAGTCATGCTAGTTAGGAACATTACCACAGAAATGACAAAAACACAAGAGTAATCAGTAAATTATCACTAGAATGGACACCAGAAACACTTCAACCTCAACATGTTGGTGAAGTGTTTTTTATTTTAATCATCTACATCACGTGAATAAGGCAGAGGCCTCTTCACCTCAGCTACATGTCATGTGGAAACTTGGCGTTTAATGATGTAAACGACACAAATATAAACACTACTAACGAACCGACAAGATTGCTGTCACTGTAACTGTTTAACACTAACAGACTAACACTACGCTGTTGTCAAAAAATAAAAACAAAAGAAAGAGGAGGGGGAGAGAGAGAGAGTAGTCCAAAATTGCGTTTATAATTGAAGCGACCGCGCTAACTCGACCCGAATCCCAAACCAGCGCCTGCGCACTACACATGCGCACTACGCAGGCGCCTAAAATGACAGCGCGCGCGTCCTATCTTAGTGCACTGCACGCGCGTTTAGGATTCAGCCCGTGCGCGTTTTGCCTGCTCGAGCCGCTTTAGCTCGCGCCCCGTCTCGTTCTGTCTAAACTCCCAAACCGTCACGCAAATCCGCGTCGCAACAGAAGTCCAACATCGACCAGGCGGCTCGTGCGTAGAAGCATCCAAACAATCAGCGATGTACTTCTTGTTAATTCTTTCTTTTTCTTTTTCATTTACCATGTTTGTGATTTCCAGACTCCCTCTTCCGCTTTTCCCCTCTCGCCCGTCATCTACTTCCGTTCATGCGCACTACAACAACAACCGCCCCCGCCCCCTCTACCACACATAAACACCCCCCACACATACACACACAGGTGGAAATGCTTTAAAAAGGCTATAAATAATATCTAGTTATTTATAGATTTTATTAAACAATAATATTATGATTACATATTATACATAAAATACATATCAAAGATTTTCACAAAAATGCAAACACTAGATATGTTTACTCACTCATCGTTTATATTGTTTAATCCTGTGTAAAGGGTCGCAGGGGCTTGGAGACTTAGGGCACGAGACAGGGTACACATACACACACTATAGATAATTTCAGAATGCTAATGAGCCTAATCTGCATGTGTGGGAGAAAACTGGAGTACCCTGAGGAAACCCAATAATAACCGGGGAAACATGCAAACATTGAATCCGGATGCTGGAGGTGCAAGGCGACAGTGTTAACCATTAAAAAAATGACACTAGACTCTGAGAAAATTATATCTTTTTTTATTATTATATTCAGTGTTGGGGGACGTTACTTTTTAAAGTAAATAATTACATTACAAAATTACTGTCTTTAAAAACTAATCAGTTACATTACAGCGTTACGTTCTGATAAAAGTAACTAGTTCAAGTACTTTTCCATTGCAGAAAATTAAAACTCTTTTGTGATTCCTCATGCATGTTGTTTTAAATCAAGACCTTTATAATTTTTCTACCATCATCACTCAGCCAAGTTTGGCCCATAATCTGTTAACTACTAATACCCCTATCTCACCTACTAATACCCCTATCTCACCTACTAATACCGCTTACCGGTTGTAACACGTTACACCCAACACTGATTATATTATTATACGTATAATAAAACTTTAATGTTGCCTGTATGCATATATAATACATTCAAGATGTTTGGAGAAAAAAAAAAGTAATTAAAATAATTTTTATGGGGTTTTCACAGGCATATGAAAAAACGCCCTTTTTTATTATCTTTAAATTAATTATTAGTTCATCTCAAAATTCAACAGATGGCGCTGTACATTTTTTAATACACGCTTATGAGTGTGCAATTGAAATCTACTCAATAAACATGACCGCACACCTTCATTTGGCGCACTTGTGTGCAATTGAATTCCACACGAACTAAGTTTATCCATCCATGTAGGAACCTCTGCAGTCCGATTAGGGATCACTATCACTTAATCACTATAGCCACAATTCTTTTCAAAGGTAAAGTGCAGGTTAATTAGGTTTATTGTTACTTTATAATTTTATTTTAATTATTTTTATATGAATATTTTTGGATTGTGGAACGAATCATGTGAGTTTCCATTATTTCTTATGTGGAAATTCACTTTGATATATACAAGTACAAGCATGGTTTCGAAAACAAATATATTCTGTAATAGTTTAGGGCAGTAGACTCTCAAAACCAGTATGCAAAGTTGATGCTTTGTTCAAGATCAGGGTGCAATTCCCCATCTTCAACCTGTAACTGTCACTGAAAACACCTCGTCACCTTGGGACTCGACACCTTCTCCTCAGCAACTCAACATGGCCGCTCAGATTGTGACCAGTTCACATTTTCTATGTTTAAATGAGTTTATAGCAAAACTGGCTTTAATTTAGTTAATACAGACCTACAGACCCACAATATTTTATTAAAATTTTATTATTACTATATAAACCTATTCTTATTGCCTACTTCACCTTCTGTACATTAATGATTCTCACCTCTGTAGATATAGACACAAACCCTCATTAGCCACATTCTTAATTACTGTCAACAGTTACTTATTCACTCCTGGTTAAATACTAATTACATTTCATTGGCTTTGTACATATACTCTGCACAATGACAGTGAAGGTTAGCCTAATCTAATCCAATCCAGTCCAAATAACAATAACAATCTGATACTAATATCTGTAGTAATTAGAATTATCATTCATATAATTAATGTTAAACAGGACCCCAATGACAAAGCACAAGCACACACACTCTTACACCTAATCATACACTGTCGAACAAGTTATAAATTCTAACATTCTTTGGACTCTGGAGAAAGCCAAAGTGCAAAGAGGAAATCCGCCAAGCACAGAGAGAACATGCAAAATCCATGCGTCCCCAGCCCTGGATATGCGAAGTGACAGTGGTAACCATTGTGCCGTCCTGTTTTATACCATTTGGGATAGACAAAAAAGGATGAAATTGTGCAAAAATATATTACATAAAATGTATGCATTTATGAAATGACATTCAATTTAATTTATATTATGTGAAATACCAAAGTTTAGATGATAAAAAGAAGAACAAGAACAAATATAGTTGCAACCAACGATGATGGGCCCAAGTACCCTGTGCCATCGCCACCCCAGGGGCACCGCACAACTTACACACATCACACACTATACAGGGCTAATGTCAGTTTGGGCCCTAAATATTTGTTGAGTGCATTAGTGTGTGTGTGTGTGTTTGTTTGTGTGTGTGTGTGTGTACAGTACATGTGTTCAATAGGCCACAGATGCTGGAAAAAATGCTGGGAAAAAAAGCATCACACTATGATGTCACTGAATATAAGGCCACACAGAAAGTTATTAATAATTTTTCAGTGTAAATTTAAGGCATTGTCACAGCTGACCCATTTGAGATATCACAAATCCCTCCGCAATTTTACATCCTCAATGTCTTTAGATTGGCCCAGTTTGTTGGTGATCGTATAAATTCCCTAGGAGGAGTATATCAAAATCCATCAGGTGCATTTTTGCGAACAACCCAAAATAACCGGACTCCTGTTGAGTTGAGCCCAGGAAAGTTGTTCGGCTCAATGAGCTCTAAATATTTACCGAGTTTCGCTTGTCTACGTGAAAGTGTGTATGAGCTATCCAGCAAAGTCTCGTGTGGGGGCCCCTGGGGGCCCCGGGCCATGCGACTCTCAGGCATCCTAATGGCAGCAGATTCCAACTTTCATGGGTTTTGGAGCATTTTAAGACCCCAAAAAGTCCAAAAGGGTGGAAAAATACATCCTTAGGAAAACAAGAGGATCCTAATAATATAATGTGATCTTATATAAAATGCAACTGAATGTTTAGCAACCATGAATTAAAAAAAATAAATGAATGCTATGAATAACCACAAGGGCAATTAAACAATAAAAAAATTGTTTTTTTTTTTTTTATAAAAACAAAAATTAAATATCATCACAGGTGATATGATATGACATGATATGACATTCGACATCCTGTTCAAAATATTGTATTTATTATTTTAATTATTACATATAAGAGTGAGATTTTTAAATATAAAAAACAAATTATGTAAAATAGCTGTATATAATAACTTTACAAATTACTGTATTTGTACACTTTTTATTCAAGTCAAATTGACTTGGGATGAAATATCTAGTGAATGAAGACGGTGATGAGACTCTTAGCCAGAGTAAAACATTTGAATAGTGCAAATGTTTTAAAGAAGTCCATTCATCCATGAATGACGATCCCAAGCAAGGTGGCTCGGTGCCCACTGCAGTCGATCCAGTGAACTTTCAGCGACTGGAACACCTAATCATTGGAAACCGATGGATAACTTGTCACCAACTTGCAGAACAGATGCATCTGCAATAGTTCAAATCATTCACCAAGACCACTTGCACATTACATAACTTGTACCCACATATTTGGCCATTGAAGGAGATGCTGCAAGTCAGAATTTCAGACATGACGCAAGCAGTCCAATCATGGCTCTGGCGTACTGAGAAAACTTTCTACCTTGATGGTGCCCAAGTACTAGTGAAATACTGGCATACAGTAAGTGCATTACAGTACCAGTCAAAAGTTTGGAAACACCTCCTACTTCAATGTTTTTTGTTTTGTGTTTATTTTCAAAATTCTATAAAAAGTACTGTAATGGAAATTTCAAAACTATGAAATACCACATATGGCTTAGGTAATTAAGTAACAACAACAACAACAACAACAGTCAGTCGTCCCTTTAAGACACAGAAGTCAACAGTTTTTGTAAGAACTTCAAATGCATTTGCAAAACCCATCAAGCACCATGATGAAATTGGCTCTCATGAAGACCCTTCCAGGAAAGCAAGACCAAAACTGACCTCTGCTGCAGAAATCACCAATTAACAAACAGCGCCTCAGATACAGTAGCAGATAAATTTCAATATCAACTCCGACACGTCCCGTCGTGGTTGAAAAACAGTTACAAAATGAAAGTTGGAATTATCTGATTTACAACAGCTGCCATAAATCGTCCAATGTTTTGCTTGGAGGGTATATACTGAACAACGCTTAGCTAAAAGTCAACGTAACGGCTATACATGCAACCCCAGACAACTATAGACGTGTTCAAACGTCTTTGAATGCATTTTTAGGAAATGTTTTGTGTCACATATTTTTACCAATTAATGACGTCCTACAGCAACTCGTTTTATTGTTTCTATAGTAATAAATTAAGATTAACATTAAATTTGTTTAAAAATATGCATTTGATTGACAAAGTAAAATATATGATCATATATTTGGTGACTTTTTTTTAGGAGATACATCTCTTTTGTTAGCTTTTTTTAACATTTGAAGTTTTCCAGGTCAAAAGAGACTTTAGGACAGAAGAGTTTCAGTAAAATAACAGGCTGTGTGAGAACAGTAACTTGTTTCTTACACAACCCACATTAACTCTTTTTAAGCATTGTAATCATTGGTGTATGGCTGGAATTAGTCAAAAATAATAATATACATAGAGTGATTAGTAACACTCTGCTTGTACACCCCCCCCATGCATTATTTATTTTAACATGGTATCTCATGTGCTATTAATTCTTTAATGCATATGATAAATTATACAACAGTTCCGGCCAACCAAACTGATTGGATGAGAACCAGTCCACACATAGTGATGATAGGCGTCATACATATCATTCCGTGTCCCAGGTGTTCTAATAATCCATAATTACACTAAGTGTTGGTCACAGCCTTTGTCAAAGTAGGTCTGTACGGTCCGCATAATATGAAGAGACTGTCCACCTCCATGATTTATTCTCCACCTTTTGGCTACATAGTCCCAGTAAGAATTTAAAACTACTTTCACTCCTGTTAATTACACTAACTGTCTGGTCGCCATCTCCGCCAGTGACGGTTAATTATTTCCGCCAGGTGAAAAAGGATATGAGTTAAAGGAGCAAAATAACTGGTCAAATAACAGGACAGGTGTGGACCGCATCACAGCCGTGCCGATATCCAGCACAACAGTACTACCTCAAGTGTGATATTGCTGAATTAAATATTTCTTATTAATAACTAGATGTGACGGCGACTTCATCGCGTGGAATTTAATTGCACACTCATAAGTGCGTTTTTAAATGTACGCATTGAATTATGGAATGGACAAAACAATTTACGCGTTACTGTGAAGTGGCGCAGAATGAAAGTGTGTGATCACTTTTATTACCACTGCACACTCATAAACGCATATGAAACAATGTACAGTGCCATCTGTTGAATTTTGAGATGAACTAATGATTTTTTTCCAGGTAGATTTTTTTTTAATATACTGTAAGGGCGGTTTCCATTTGAATTTCAAATGAGCATATCTTCTCCTCCCTGTTGGCCGATTACAATGAAACAAAGCCTATATGTTTCCTCAAGTCAAAAACACCTGTGAAAATCTCATAAAAATTCAAACAGGCAGAGAAAATTTCCCAAAAAACATCTTGATGTATGCCCTGCGATAGATTGGCACCCTGTCCACGGTTTACCCTGACTCTTGCCCTGGATCTCCTGGGATGCGCTCCAGGCCCCCCGCATCCCTGAATAAAGGATAAAGCGGTATAGACGATGAGTGAGTAAGTGAATGATCTTGATGTGTTTTAATATTCATCATACGTCTCCCTAGGGTTGGGCGATATAACCAAAATCTTCTCTCACGGTAGAAGCAATTTTCTACCTCGATAACGATATATATCACAATATAGCAATTTGTATCTGAAAATGCATAAATAAAAATTCAAACACAAAGAAACTGTTTTACATAATGTAATTTTATTTAAACTGGGAATTGCTGACGTTTGCCGCATTCTTTTACTTTGGCCATATTCAATTGGATGTGTAACTAACCTAATTTGATTTAGTTATATTGTGCTAATGTTAGATGCACAGGCACTCGTGAGGTGCATACAGTATGTGTGTGTGAGGTTTTTATCCCCTCGGGGCTTGCCGTAGAAGGGCAAAAGGCGCATGCGCACTTCTTGCTCTAGAGTGTGGCGTGTGTTGGAGTTTCAGTTTGTTTTTGTGAATGAAGGAGAATAAATAGTTGATAAGGATTTTGTGTGCTCTCGTCTTTATTGTTTTTACACCCGATTGAACCAAATATCTGCGCGGCCCAGTGGACAGCGCAGCGCGGATTAACTTGAGCAGCGCCACTCGAATTACAAACCTGCGCGACCTACTGTGTTTTATTTAAAAACTATTTATTTAAAATGTCAGGACTGTTTAATATTGTTTCCGCCTTGCCATGCCTGGTTTGTACGTGCGCATCCCAGCGGGGTAAAATGTATTTTGATGGTCGACGCGGCCTTTTTCTATCAGCGTTGCACAGGTTTGTGATTCGAGCAGCGCTGCTCAAGTTGGTCCGCGCTGCGCGATCCACCGGGTCTGGGTATTTTCTCTGCCCACGCCGGCTCAATCGGGTACCACGGTTTCGTCCCACATTAGCTGTGTTTGGCTTCCCATAGAAGTGAATGTGTATTGCGTGGTTATGTAACGTGCAACGTCACGTGATCTCAACCGCGATTAAGACGATAGACCAAAATCTCTACCAGTTAACAAAATTCTACCGGTTAACCGTGTATACCGGAATATCGCCCACCCCTACGTCCCCCCAAATAATTTTTCCACAAAACTCTTCAATATATAGATACGACAACTTTAAACTTTTAGTATATAGATTGAATAGAGGTTCCACCGCATGCAGATCGTGCGCGGTCAACTCGCTGATGCTTCTCACAGCGCTCCAATGTTTCAGCAGCTCTTATTTCTGCGTCACAGTATAATTCTGATTGGCTCGTTGTATCGCCATTCCGCAGTCTGATTCAGGGTTTCAGTAGCTATGACCTCGGACAGGCATACTCGTTTTCGCGTTAATTAGACAATAAAGTCTGTATGTTGAGTTATTGTTAGAGGACAGTAAATCTGTACTGATACAGTATACAAACTGTACACTGACGTCTCTAAAGTAGATCCAAGTTTCATTTCTATAGTATCGTCCCTTCAGAACATATAATAAAGTGGTTGCTGAAATGTGAGGGGTGTACTTACTTTTGTGAGATATTGTATATATAAATGAAATAGGAAGAAAATAAATATTTAGGATTTAAATGATGACATTACAGTAATTTTAAGAATTTAAAGAAATGTGAGTGAACAACTTTTAATAGTAGAAAAAACACCAAGCTGCTTTTTTTTAAACATGATATTGTTTTAAATCTTTTGTATCAGGAAGTGTGTTTTAATAAACTGTTATACTTTATAACAAATATGTTTCATATATGTATGTGTGTGTGTTTTTTGTACAGCATGTCCATCAGGCCAAACCGGCGGAGACCCCGTAGCGCCGCATCACGCCTCCGCACTGCGGCAATATCCCTGCGCCTCGTCATATAGTTCCGGGTGAAACAACAAGCGCTGTCTATATATATTCAAAGAAAAAAATCGTTAAGATTTTCCTCAGCAATTATTAACGCCATAAATTTATATCTTAAAAAAACGATATCATACAGACGGCTCGCTTATTTCTTTTTCCCTGACGTGATTAAACTCCGGGTGCACGCGCGCTCCGGAACGAAATAGTTCCGGTTAAATAAAACTCGCCTGAGATTCACGCGCTCTTCCTTTCCGAGTGGATGCTGAAGTCGCGAGTGGATCATGTCTAGCGGTTCTGCTGATTATCACAGGTGTGTCCGGGTGTTAATATGCACCGGCTTATCATTTATGACCATTTGAGATTAGGGTTTTTCCCCCCTACGTAAAGCTCAGTCATGGTGTTTAACGTGCTTGTATGTGTATTTTTTAACGTTGCTGGTTGCTCAGGCCGCGCGCCACGCCATGGCCTACTCGCTGTCCCTTAGCTAGCTAGCTAGCTAGCTCGCGACGTACCTCAGTGTAGCTAAGCTAACCTGTGCTGGAATTTAATTTTGTTTGAGAGCTACAATTCTCTAGGTCATTGTTACTGATTAAATGCATATACATGTTTCCTCAGGAAAGTTCTCGAAGGTCGTATATGTGACGGTGTCACGCCCGCATCTCATTCCGAGGCCCGTACGTTAAAGCTAAGGCTAAGAAACTAGCCAGGATAAGTTTATTTTCCCAGAGCGCTCCTCTATATAGCCGCACAATCTTAATCCTTTATCCGCCGGTTTGTGTCTTAATGTTTCCATGAGGAGAACAGTTTGCCCTTTTATAAGTCGTGTTTGGTGTAAAACGAGCCCTGGCGGTTGTCATTTATCACTCGGGGCCTGACGACGATCCTAAATGGCGTCGCATTTGAATGTATAGTGCACTACGCGGGCTGCACACGCGCTCTCAGGTAGTGTATAAAGTAGGGCTCCTGTGTAGGGAGCAGAGCTGCGATTGGGGTTCAGCAACACTTCAGGTTTTCCACGTGGTGGTTTAGACTCGGTCTGGTCCGATTTTTCGAAGCCTGCGCGTGTTTTGCATATGCATTGTGCAATATTTAAAGCTTCAGTTAATCACGTGTCTGTCTTTTCCAACCGTAGTTCCAGAGATCGAGACCATGGAGGGCCAGAAGGAATGGAGCCTGATGGCGTCATCGAGGTAACTTTTTCTAAAAACATAATATATTTTTTATATATATATTTTGCAGCAGTATATTGCTTTCACTTCGACTGCATTGTATTGTCCTTTTTTTAAGTATAACTTAAGGCTGTTTAACACCACATAAGTAATTCTTTCTAGAGATAGGGGTGGAAATGGATTCAGTTATGAATCAAGATTCTTGCGACTGTATATATTTTAAACTAATTTAACATAATAGAAGAACCGGTTGATTGTCCAGTAATCAGAATTGGCTGGTTTTTCAGTTTGTTTGGCGATATGGCGGCGATCATCAGATATAAGCAATTCTGTACAGAGCGCAGACACTTAGAGTGGTGCAACAGGAATGCATTTTTATGGTGTTGCGTTATCTTAAAAAAATCGTACGCGTTTACTCCAAACACCATACATTTCAAACCAACTGATTACACGCACTTGCATAAGTCTCACGGAAAACCTCGAGCGCTGGTCCATGTGCGTTAGAAGCCGCTCGGTATACCGTCACTGATTCTTTGTAATCCTGCAGGTGGTACACTCAGAACTATGTACAACTTTACATCCCGTGTGGTAGGAGTGAATTATTTGCCAAGTTTGCTTAGAAATAATAATTATGGCGGAGGATTTTTATAAAATCGTGATGCTTTCAGAACCGAAATGATCAAATCGTCGCTGAGGTATCAGGACATGACTGGTGATTCCCATCTAATGCTTTCCAAGTCAAGTCTGTTTTTGTAAAAATAAATATGCCTGCAGTCAGTGGAAAGAATGTGATTTTAAACAGGTGGTGAATGTCCTTCAGCCTGTTTTCAGTAAACTTTGGTGTTAAGAACAGCACAGCTTGCTCAGCAAACCAATGTAACATTTATAGGTCAAGTTAACAGTCAAGCAACCTCTTAGTTTTTTTTTTTTTTTTTTTTTTTTTTTTTAAATAGTTTTGCTTGTTCAACAAAAGTGGTGATCTTGCGGTACAGGTCTTATTTCTGTTCATGTATCTATATACAGCTACTATGCAAACTGCATTTTTACACACGTACACACTTGCGTATCTTGCTTACATCTAGAGACTTAAATGTCCACCAGATTGCACGTCAAAGCCAGGACATCTCGTGTCAGGTTTCCGAGTTTGTGTGCAGCTATGTTGGACAACGTCATGTCCGATGCCGTGACCTACAGAAATTCAAAACTTTTTACCTGAAACTTCAGAAGACTGGTGCTTAAATCACAACTTTGCTGATTATTTCTTTATTTTATTTTTTTATATTTTTTAAAGGTGCAGTATGAGTTTTGAATCACGACATGGTGCTGAAGTGCGATATAGAGCAAAAATGGCAGCAGCTGCCATTTTGTGTAGTCCAAGCGAGCCTTAAGTACACCTAATACACATGGCATGCTCGCCTGAGACAGATTTAGTCTGCTAGACTGCAGGAGTGTGTCCTGGTCGTGTTGGATTTGTTTATTTATATTAAAACCTCAGTACTAGTGCTGTTGAGGGAGAGAGAAGCTGATTTAAATGATGCAAGAATGGTGTAGTGATCATGAGGATCTTCATTGTGTAATCCTGGCATTGACAATCTTGTCCACTTTTATGATGTAACGTTTTTTCCAGAATTTTCCCAGCGTTGGTGCTTGCTACGGTTTATAAAAGAAAAAAAAGCACACGAGTTAACTCTTGAACATCTGTATTTGCTTTGCAGAGCAACTGGAACGAGATCACGGACAACTTCGATGACATGAACCTGAAGGAGACGCTCCTTCGAGGAATCTACGCGTATGGTTTTGAGAAGCCGTCGGCTATTCAGCAGCGAGCAATTATTCCTTGCATTAAAGGTAACTGCGCTGTGAAAGAGAACAGACTTTCTAACGACTTTCAATGAGTAGTTCAGAGCGTATGATTTATCTGAATCCTGTTTATTTTGTCCCGTTCAGGATACGATGTCATTGCTCAAGCCCAGTCAGGCACTGGCAAAACAGCCACGTTTGCCATCTCCATCCTGCAGCAGTTGGAGATTGAGCAGAAAGAGACCCAGGCTCTGGTCCTGGCACCGACCCGTGAGCTCGCTCAGCAGGTATGCTGTACCTGAGGTCATGATAAACTTAAGTGTGTCTCAGACCAAGGCGGCATATTTGGGGCTCGATCCAAGGTACAATTTTGCTCTTCTTCCTGCTTTGTAAAACTGTGGAGTCTTGAGAATTGATGCATTTTGTATTTAATGTTGAGCAGGAAGTCCGGTTTTCATGCGTGCGTTTAAATATTAATGCAGGTTTTCTTAAAGTAAAAATTATATGTAATATGATAATTATATTAAATGATAATTTTCTGAAGGTGCTGTGTGTAGTTTAGAGAGCACCACCTGCTGGATTGTAGAGGAGCAGCAGCATTTTACCACCTCAACTACAAAAAAAAAAACGTGTATATATAAATACATACTGTTTTGGGGAGAATATCGATGGAACATGTTTTACCACAAGAACTGCAACAACTAAATTGATCTTTAGCATAAAGTTAATCAGATGTGCATAAATGAAAGGATTCTCCATTTTGTTAAATCAAATGTTATTTTCCTGATGGTGTATTTCTTTAAGTGTGTATGTATTTTTAGATTTATAATTTTTTTTTGTGTTCGTGTCCTACTATAAAACAATTGAGTTTTTCTTGATTTTTTTTTTTCTAATTGGGTTTAATAACGAACATCAGAATGTATGATGCGGGATGCGAAGTGATGTTAGTGAGGTTTTTAGAAATTTTGTCCAGTCTGAAAGCATGGTTGTGTTCAGTGGGTGGAGCCTAAATGCTGCGTTGTTGCTTCAGCTCATGCAAAGGCTTAAAAAAAAAAAAAAAAGATTCATAAGTCTGACTACTGTTATTTCTTATGTCTGCACAGATTCAGAAGGTCATCCTGGCCTTGGGCGACTACATGGGCGCGTCGTGCCACGCCTGTATCGGGGGCACCAATGTGCGCAACGAGATGCAGAAACTCCAAGCGGAGGCGCCGCACATCGTCGTGGGAACCCCGGGGCGCGTGTTCGACATGCTGAACAGGAGGTTTCTCTGTAAGCTCAAGTCTCCTAATAAACCCCCCCCCCCCCCCCCCCTCTTTTTATTGGATCGAGTGTGAAATGATGGCATACCATCTTTCGGGACTGACACATCATGGAGATGCTTTTCTTTTTACTTTACTGATCACAGCTCTTTCCACTGTGGCAGTGTGACCTGTATGGGTGGTTCTATAAACCTTTGTTTAATAATTTTCCCCTTTCCTCCCCCTCCCACCTCCGTAGCTCCTAAATGGATCAAGATGTTCGTTTTGGATGAAGCCGATGAAATGCTGAGTCGTGGTTTCAAGGATCAGATCTATGAGATCTTTCAGAAGCTTAGCACAAACATTCAGGTGAGTCAGGGTGGTGTTCTAGCAGAACCAGAAATCCAGGGGGTGGATCTGACTCAGTTCTTAAGCAAGAACCTTCTCTCCCCCCACCCCTCCCTTCCATCCAAAAGAACTGTGCTTAAATTACAGAATCCAGGTCTCCTGTTTTATGTAATAATGCCAGCAGAGTGAAAGCATGGAAGGAGACGAACGTGCCCTGCGGCCGGAAATGAAACTTGGCCGGACCTCTTTCTTAATGTCCGGTGGCCTTTGTTTCAAGGCTCAGTGCAACAGTTAACCCATTTCTACTTGAATAAACTTGGAAAAGCAAGTAGAAAAGCGGTCACGGAGTTTGTAGATCTTACCCTTATTTTATTTTTTTAGTCCCGTTTAGATCGCTAAAACAGTTTGTGGTGACGTCGCAGTCGGTGACAGATCTTGATATTTTTGTGATCAACAGTCGCTCTCTGGGCGTGAAGTAACCTTTACATGTCTGCTTTCAGGTGGTGCTCCTTTCGGCCACCATGCCCGCAGAGGTCCTGGACGTGACCACGAAGTTCATGCGCGAGCCCGTGCGCATCCTGGTGAAGAAAGAGGAGCTTACCCTGGAGGGTATCAAGCAGTTCTACATCAACGTAGAAAGAGAGGTGGTTTTTAAACATGCACGCAAACAAATAACCACTCTGATTTGCCCGAGAAACACAAACACCTTCTTTATCAAAAGCGCCATGCCAAAATCGGCAGGTGTGAGCCTTTTGGTTTAGCCCTGCCGATCATGCTGGTATGGTACGTCTCAAAGAAGGAAGAGAAAAACAAACGCAGCATCGGAAACGAGTCTGGGAGGGACCTCTTTCTTAATGTCCCGTGTCCTGCGTCTCAAGATTCTGCGCTACACTTCAGTATTCACATGGTTTGCTGTGCTTTGCTTTGTTGTGGGTTGGCGCTAAAAAGTCTCTTCCTTTGTGTCTTAGGAATGGAAATTGGACACGCTCTGCGATCTGTACGAGACTCTGACGATCACCCAGGCCGTCATTTTCCTGAACACGAGAAGAAAGGTGGACTGGCTGACTGAGAAAATGCACGCCAGAGACTTTACAGTGTCCGCACTGGTACGAGAAACTGACCTTTTTTTTTTTTTTTACGTCAGGTTTGGCTTGTTGGGTCGGGTATGAAATGATGGCATACCATCTTTCGGGACTGACTACACTGGAGAGATTTTTCTTACTTTACTGATCATACCCATGACCAACTGGCTCAGTGTGCAGGAGGTAACTTGGGGTCGCAATAACGGCTTGAGGAGCAAAACTGCTTTTTCGTTTCGAATGTTTTCTGTAAAAATTAAATAGATGAGGTTGAAAGATGGGCTTCAGTACGTGGCCAAAAATTAGTGTAAATTTATTTCGATTTATACAGTCCTTGATGTAGCTGCTGTGCTAGAAAACAAACAAAACTAGCATTGAGCATCCACGTTTTCCTCAGTGCTGGACATCTAAACTGAAAATGTCAAACATGGCAGTGCAGGTAGTCACCGACGTTCAAGTTGTGAATTTCTGCAGATACGAACGAACCACGATTCTACAAACTTGAGTAGATGAGAACAAATCGTGAAAGTAGATCGCCTGTTTGTACAAGAAATACACACTGCACTGCACCAGATACCAGTATTTAAAATTGTATACAATATTTTCAGTGTACAAGTGAGATGTATAAAATGTCTAAAGTCGGGGTATATTGAGTCAGGGGGTGAGGGAGGAATGAGTCGGCCTCACCTGTTTCAATGAATCAGTCCAGGAGCACGGTGATATGTCGGTCCTGTAATGGTAAATAATCCTGATTTCGCAATATCTTTAACACAACAGAATTCACAATGGACAAACGGCTCAGTCAATTTAAATGCGCACGGTTTGAGATTCTTTTCCTCAGGTGTGGTTACAGCTTTTGGCCACATGATGGCAGTGTGGGGAAACTAGACATTTAGTCTAGTGAATTGAGGTACTTTACATTGTATATTCACGTCAGAGGCGTATAACTTTGGGACTTGGGAATAAATCCGACTTAAGAACGTGCTGAATTTGTACGTCGGGGACCACCTGTACTAATACTGTGCCATTATGTGATGTGGTGCACAGCATTTGATAGATCAGTGTAAGCGTGTGTAATGTAAAGAAATCAATTATGCAGTTTACTATAGCGGTTCATTTATTTTAAATCTGTGGGTCAGTTTTTGATTCCGAATCGATTCATGTTTAAATAAAGTTGACTGAATCCGTAATGTATTTAAATCTCACTTTTCAAGGAAAAAAATGTTGCCTTTATTTAAATACTTCAAGAAGGAATATAACAGACAAATCGGACAACACAGATCAAAGGGATCGTTTAAAACATTACTGAAGGCGGTAGAGCTGTGGGTGTTTTAACATGCTATAAAATGAGATGACTCAATCACACCCATGTTGGTGTTTAATATTACATTGTTCTGTTTTTGAAGCCGTGACTTGATTGTGCGCCCCGAGAATAATCTCCCTGCAGCAAATGTTGTGTTTAGTCAGATGTGAATGATCCTAAATAAATAACTCAACAGCGCGCATATTTCTCTTACAGCATGGAGACATGGATCAGAAAGAGCGTGATATCATCATGCGAGAGTTCAGGTCCGGCTCTAGCCGAGTCCTGATCACTACAGATTTGTTGGTGAGTCCTGATGATGAGCCGCTTCCTGTACAAGATCTTTTCTGTGGATCTGTGTAGATTAATGCAGCGTTTTTTTCTTCACCTAGGCTCGTGGTATTGACGTGCAACAAGTTTCCCTGGTTATTAACTACGACCTTCCGACGAACCGAGAGAACTACATCCATCGGTAAGGAGCATTCTGTATATCTCGCACACAGCATGTTGGTCTGTTTGAAATGAAACAATAAAATGCAAATAAAAAAAATGTGCTCCTTTTCCCAGAATTGGCCGTGGAGGTCGTTTTGGCAGGAAAGGTGTCGCCATCAACTTCGTCACAGAAGAGGACAAACGGATCCTTCGAGACATCGAGACGTTCTACAACACCACCGTGGAGGAGATGCCCATGAACGTGGCCGATCTGATTTAGACCGCCGGAGATCTTTTTGTTTGTTTGTTTTTAAATGCAGGGATAGCTACAGAATAATCACTTGCATTTATTTTGCGCTTGTTTTATCGGAAGATTTAAAAAAATATATATTAAGGGGAAAAAAAGCCTGTTTCTCCTCAATGCTGGCTGCGGATCAGAAGTGCGAATTCGATACGTGACGTGTGACTTTCTCGTGCGGACAGCTGTGGGCGTCGTACCGGTGTCGACCCGGTTAGTGGCGTTTACAGAAGAAAAAAAATAAAATGGGTTCTTTAAACGTGTTCCTTATCAGGTATTTTCTCCCTTGTATGTTCAAGATATCCGTGTTAGACGTTCTTCATCGTTTAGTGATTTACTTGTGGACTAAAAGATACAAGTGCTGCATCAAGTCTGCCAATTATGTTGTGCTAACACATGTGTGCAGTTTAACTTTCTCTCTCTCCCTCTCTCACTCCTCCCAGTCAGTAAACGCAAAGGCACTTTTTACTCGTTTTTTTCCCCTCCTTTTATTTTTATTCTTTTTGAATGTATTAATTTAATTGTATATTATCTAGTACTTTGTGTGAAGTCCTCTTCAAAAGTGGGTCTTAACACTTTAAAGATTTAAATGTTTCATGTCGTGTTTGGCTCATTTGACAATAAAGAGGATGGTGATGATCTTTCAGTATATTTTGCCTTTGAGCTGATCAGTCCCCACAAGTGCTCCAGCTAAGTGCAAGCTGCCCTTTTTTGTTTGTTTAAATTTATTTACTCTAAGTGGTTAATTCCTTATTTAACAAATCATCATAACATGGACTTGATGAGATCCTTAGGTTCTTCCCCATCAAAACTCCTTTAGATTGTCTGCATTTTCATAGTTTTGTATTAATACAAGACACATGTTCATTGTGAAATGCAAAAAAAGGTTTTCCTGAAACTTGATTTGTGAATTCGAGCACACGATTCTCCAATATAATGATTGTCATTTGGACACGCAGACTTTACTAGTCATAGGTTTCCATACATATGGGGGAAAAAATGTTTAATTTATGATGTACTAATATGATCTACATGGTTCCATTGTTTATTTCCCTCACTGTTAATGAACATGGATTAGAACATCTGTGTTGGTGATGCAGCTCTTCAAATGATTTCTTTTTTTTCCTGATACACCATGGTCTTCATGTGTCCTCAAATTTTCCTATATAATTCATATGATAAATTAGCTTTTCGGTTGTATGGAAACTTGTGGCCCAAGCCTGTATGAGCAACCAGACTGGCTCCAAATTTGTTGAACTATGATGTCAAAAAAACATCTGACAAGAAACTTGCATTTGGAGATTTTTGGTCATTTATTATATGAAGATCCAAGCTATCCTACAAATATGATAATTATTAAACATCTGCCAATGCTGTTACTCCAAAACCTGCCAAACCCTTACGCCAGAATAGTGGCCACCTTATCACAGCTCTGGTATCACCCTGACCTGCTCTGTTAGAATATACAAGGCCCTGTGAGACGAGGGAGCGTTACACCTCTCTCTTGCAGACACTTCTGCGGTGTGTGTAACAGAAACGTCCCGCACTGTTTAAATAAACCTCTACTTCTCTTGTGATACTATTTGAAATGTCCAGAGTTGTTCATTTAATTTTCACCACAGTTCTTTGGCACCCCAGATGATGCGCAGTGATTGAGCAGCTGGAGGCGTCCGAGTAAGCGTAGTGCGTCGGCCTTACTTTGTCCCACGCTCACTGATTGGCCACTGACGCAGAGGAGCTTGGAACGACTCCGTGATGTTCAGCGCCGGGGTCTACATCGATTAAAGAGTAAGCTCCACTTCCGTAGATTATGTGTGTGTGTGGGAGACATCTCTTATACCTGGGATTTGCCACAGCGTGTCCGCGTAGGGACCGCTGGAGTGGTGCATCCAGTGTTAGACCGACCACGAGAAGGTGGCCACTATTCTGGCGTAAGCGTTTAGCAGGTTTTGGAGAAACCCGTCCTCCCACACCGACGGCACCACCGCTACACATGGAGCAGCTGCAGCAGTCGCAACAAACACCTCCACAGCCAACTGCGAAGAAGTTTGAACAAGAACTTACTCGCGTCTGTCACGAGTATGATAAACTGAGTATGAGTCAGAGTGGCTCAGGCAGTTGTGGAAACACGATGTTTTGTGGTAGAAAACACTCATATGGAACGCTCACTATTGAGCAGTAGAAGGAGATCTATCTCGCGTTTTAGTCAGGGCCGGCAAGCCACACCCTTTCACAATCTGGTCATCATGTCCACATGTCTCTCTATCTAAACCAGACACCTCAGAGTGGAAGGATGTCGGTCCCTGGTTGCATGGAGTGATAAAGAAGTGGGACTGGGAGACCACCATGGACCCAATGGTCCAATACAGCGTGAGCGCCGAACGGTCCGTATATACCGTAATACTCGCGCAGCTCACAACCTGATTGTAAGTGGTTCTCTAGTAGATCTACAGTAACACACTTTTCAGTGTTCCAGTACATAAAGACAGCCCATTTTGGTTTGCTTTTCTATTTAACGGTAAAACCTACACATTTTCACGTTTGGGACAGGTCTATTATGAGTCACTTACCATTTATAATGAAGGCTCAAGAATAGCCTAGATACACTTGAGTTAACAGAAGGATCTATCCTCCTGCAATATGTTGATGATTGTCTGCTAGCAGCACCTACTCAGGACCAATGTGAAAAAGACGCTGTCGCATTACTCAAACATCTGGCTCTGGAAGACCACAAGGCCAGCCTGTCAAAGTTACACAGTGAGGTGAGATTTCTGGGGCACTTGATTTCAGTAGAGTGGAAGAAGTTAAAAGGAAACCGGGTTGAGGCAATTCAGGAAATACCGAAACAAATCACTAAGAAACAGCTCACGTCATTTTTAGGTATGTGTTCATATTGCAGGATGTTCATCCCTGATTATGCAATTGTCGAGGCTCCCTTGAGTGCAATAGCAATACGGTGCACTTAGTTGGACAACAGAAGCAGAACAAGCATTTGTAAACCTTCAAAGAGCTCTCCAAACAACTCCCACTCAGATTGGCCTTTCACTCAAGCAGTAGATGAAAAGCATGGGTGCATGTCACCTGTCTTCCTCCAAGGTCACGGAGGGAAGCTCAGTAGCTTATTTCTCAGCAAAACTCCACCCGTCGCAGGTTTGCCTCTGCGTTTCAGATCTGTGGCAGCTGCTGAGAAAACCGTTAATGCGTTGCGTGATATTGTGGGTTGCAGCCACCGAACACTCCTAGTTCCACATGCTGTCGCACAACTTTTACTTGAGCAAAAGACAGCAGAGCTGACCACAGCCCAGGTGGCTGTGCTACAAGACTAACACTGTTAGAAGAATTGCCTAATATCACTGTTAAATGCTGTACTGTGGTTAACCCTGCCCCACTTCTCCACACACAAGCTGACGGTGAGCCATATACAGTAAATTTTTTATTTAATTAAAATCACATAAATGCATGGGACACCCTGCACTGAATCACAAGATGAAGAAAAATGTGCTAAATGTATTATTGGGTTAATGTAAGTGAAGAAAAACAAATATTAGTCTGTTCAAAATGACATCAGTGCAGAGTTCAATTAGAGGTAAATTATTCTGTAGCGTAGGCGTCAAACAACTTCCCCTTATTTAAGGATAAATGCAGAAACGGTCGTCCGGTGTGTTTCTCTCTGAAAATCAGAGTAAAATGTGTCGTCCAGACATTGTTCAGAAGAACAGCGTACTGTGATTCAAAAGTTGATTAGAGATGGAAAACATAAAAAGAAGTGCAGAAAATGATACCAAATCGTTTTTCAGCTTTAAAGTGGAGACCAAATCCAGAAAGACGTGGAAGAAACCGGAAAACTACCATTCGAATGGATCAAAGAATAACAAAATCGACAGCACTAAAGTCACCTGTTAGTGCTGTAACTATTAGAAGACGGCGATGTGAAGTCGAGCTATCAGCAACAAGCCGCCGCAAAGTCCCATTGGTGGAAAAAAGACACGAGCTGAAGAGGTTACAGTTCACCAAAGAACACATCGACTGGCCTAAAGAGAAATGGTGCGATATGTTGTGAACTGATGAAAGTAAGATTGTTGTTTTTGGGTCTAGAGGCCGCAGACAGTTTGTCATGTGACCCCCAAACACTGAATACAAGCCACAGAACAGTGTGAAGACGGTGAAGCCTGGAGACACAAGCATCATGATATGGGGATGTAGCTTCTCGTACTGTGGTGTCGGGTCTATTTATCACATTTCAGGGATCATGGATCAATTTGAGTCCATCAGAATACTTAAAGAGGTCGTGTTGCCTCATGCTGAAGAGGAAATGCCCTTGAAATTGGTGTTTCATCAAGACAACGACCCCAAACACCAACAAGTCCAACAAGATTAACGTTATGGAGAGTCCAGTCCGATCCCCAGACCTTAATCCAACAGAACAACTTGTGGCCCGACATTAAAAATACTGTTTCTGAGGCAAAACCAGGAAATGTAGAGGAATTGTGGCGTGTAGTACAACTGTACAGATGTGAAGCAGATCTCAGAAACCTGGTTATACATCGAAATATTAGTTCAGAGACGCACAAGAAAGATTAAACTTCAAGCATTTTTGTTTAAACGGTAAATTCATCACTTTATAAAGATGAATGATGACACTGCTGTTTTTTTGAACAGACTAATATTAGTTTTTCTTCACTTACATTAAACGAATAATATATTTAGCACATTTATCTTCATGTTGTGATTCAGAATAGAATGTGCAGGGAGTCCAATGCGTTTATGTGATTTAAATTACAAATTATTATATAGATATCAGGCTTGTGCACAATTGAGAATTGAATTGAGAATGACTCCTAAATTCCAATTCAATTCTTGAATCTGAATTGAATTGATGTCTAAAACAGGATCTAGAATTACAATTCGGAATTAAATTAAAGGAAGCAGAATTGCAATTCAATACAAATTCAAAGAAATTCATATACATAAGTGAAAGTGTTTAACAATGAAGCTTTACATTATATGTCAGATATGATTTCATTACATATTCTATAAATGATATTAGTTTGAACTACTTGTACAGATTACATTAACAGGAAATGTTTCCCCCCAGCGATGAATGTTAAAAGCTCGAGTCACAGAACACATAATTAAATTTGATTTATTGAAATTGTAATTTTGTGGAACACAATGGAACGGGACTCCATATCCCAGAATGCTTTGCTTTAACCAAGTATTTAAAATGGTTGCCAAACAATTTGAGGTGGACATTTGTTTGAAAGCTTCTTTTCTACACAATTTGATGGTCAACACTCGACTTTGTGTTATTTTATTTCTTTGAAATGAAAATATAATTTTGACCAAAACTAATCAAACATTGAGGGAGTAATTTATTTCAAGAATTTGATGATTATCTATATGTTGGAACAAACTGTATGTAGGGTTGAGGAGTGACTAGTTATGTGTAATGAAATTATGATATTAAATTACAAAATTAATGTAATTGTATGTGAGATTCAACACATACTTTCTGTTGTATGACTGTGTGGAATGTCTTTGAATTGCCATGAATTTAATTCCACTTCCTGTCATTCCACCTCCAATTCAAATTCAACTTCCTGTGGGGCGGAGTCAGTTCAATTCAAATTCCAACTCATGAATTGAATGGCGGCCAATTCACAAATTCTGAATTGTGCACAAGCCTGATAGATATGGAGCTTTACTCACTTTTTTCAACACACTGCTATTGTTTTGAACACCACTGTAAATGTTGTTAATAAAATGTGCAGCCCAAGACCAAACATACATATCCATCACACACCACGCCCTGATATCTGCCCTTCTAGATGCCTAGTAGACTATTGACTAGTAAGTGTGTCTCACACTAACAAAACTGATTCTGTCTCACAGGAAATACGAAAGCTGATTCAATTGCCAAGGCCGCAGCCAAACTTCCTCTTTCCTATAACCATAACGTGTGTATCTGATCCTCTCAAACCCACAGCTAACCGTGAAAAGCTGCAAGAGAACAGACACTCCAGAAGAGAAAACTGTCTGGAGACAAGTAGGATGTGTTTTCACAGAAGGAGCTCGGTACGGCCCCAATCGCACGCCATGTTTACTTTTAAAACCCATCTATGTTAAGTTGCCACATGGGCTACACCACGTCTCAAGAGGGGCGATGTACAACAGTATCTCTAGACATTGGTTTACTAAGGGATTTACTATTTACTCACAAAATTTAGCCAAAAAAAGTTTGATTTCTTCCACAAACAATGTAGGGAGGGGCGTTACTACCTGGACAACCAACATTTACAGATGGATTTAATTGAATTGACCCCTAGTGAAGGGAAATGTCTAGTGATAGTGGATATGTTCTCAAAGTGGATTGAGGCTTTCCCAACCTCGAAACAAGATGCAAGTGCAGTAGCTAAGGCACTTCCAACTGAAATCTGAAATCATTCCCAGATGTGGAATCCCTGATAAGACTGACAGTGATCATTTGGACCCCAATTAAAAAACTAATGGTGCAGAGACAGGCGTGTCATGGGGAAAAGCCCTCTAGGGCTAGTTAGAGTTAGTAAGAGTAACTTTACAGAGGTGTTTAAATTAGCGAAGGCAATGTCCTCTGGTCCCATCCCAATGAGACGTGGCGACATAGCTTACAGCCGGTTATGGTCGCTGAACCGCTGGATGTTCAGGTGGTGCTCCGAAAATAATGTGGGCTTTATAGACAATTGGAAGACCTTTGAGGGCAAAGCTGGCCTGTTAGGGCGGGACGGTGTCCATCCCACTCGGGAAGGTGCTGCTCTCATTTCCTGTAGTATAGCTCATAGTCTCAGTAGAGGTCTAGTTAATCGGTGACAATCCAGAGCCCAGGGCAGGGAGCAGACAGACAGGCTAAACCAACCGTCTGCTAGCTGCATAGAGTCGTCACTCAGGGTTCACCTTATTGAGACTGTGTCTGTTCCCCGATCTAAGCAAAAATGTAGAAAGACCCAGAAAGTCTGTTTCAATAATCTAATTAACATAAAGTCCACAAACTCCGATCACACTGAATGCGCAGCCGGCACCTCTGATCTGAAGCTAGGACTGTTAAATATTAGATCTCTCGCATCAAAAGCAGTTATTGTTAATGAAATTAACAGGCGTTTGATATACTCTGTTTAACTGAAACATGGGTTAAACAGGATCAGGCGTTTGATATACTCTGTTTAACTGAAACATGGGTTAAACAGGACGAGTATGTAGCTCTAAATGAAGCTAGTCCTCCTGGATACAGCTACATACACCAGCCTCGGTTAACTGGTAGAGGAGGAGGCGTCGCAGTTATTCATAATGATAATCTGTCTATCGTACAAAAACACCGACAAAAATTTAACTCATTTGAAATTCTTTATAGTAACATAAGTGTATTTAAGTATATTAAATCAGCTCAGTCGATTCCACTAATGATAATTTACAGACCTCCAGGGCCGTATTCTGAATTTCTTAGTGAATTTGCAGATTTGATCTCAGACCTGGTCGTTTCTGTAGACAAAGTGTTAATTGCTGGAGATTTTAACATTCATTTTGAGAATCCAGAAGACCCTCTGAGAACAGCATTTATATCCATACTGGACTCCGTAGGTGTAAATCAGTGTGTAGTAGGACCCACTCATAAAGCAGGTCACACTTTAGACTTAATAATATTTTTCGGATTAAGTATAAGAAATGTATTCACAATTCCACTGTCTGAAATTATCTCAGATCACTATCTTGTCTCCATTCAAGTGTGTCACAGTGATAATGTACGCACAGCACCGTGCTACCGTATTAAACGTACATTCACATCAACTACCACACAGAGTTTTATCAGTAATCTCCCAGAGTTACCAACTTCGATTAGGCCACCGTCTGACCCCACAGAACTCGATCAGGCGACTGAATATTTAGAGTCGACACTTCATTGTACCTTAGATAATGTAGCTCCAGCTAAAAGAAAAATTATTAGAGATAAGAAACTCGCTCCCTGGTATAACGATCACACGCGCACTTTAAAACAGACCGCTCGGAAATTAGAGCGTAAATGGCGTCAAACTAAATTGTTAGTATTTCAAATAGCATGGAAAGAGAGCATCCTGAACTATAGGAGAGCTCTTAGTGTAGCTAGATCAACGTATCTCTCCACTCTTATAGAAGAAAATAAAAATAATCCTAGATTTTTATTTAATACCGTAGCCAAATTAACCAGAAATAAGACCACTACAGAAATCTCCACAACAACATCATGCAATAGTGAGGACTTCATGAACTTTTTTAATAATAAAATTGTAAATATCAGGCATAAAATTGAGGCTTTGAAACCGAACAATGTAATTGATGCAGATGGTAACCTAGCCATGTCAGAGCGGAACCTAGAATACTTTACTCCCCTTGAAGAGAATGAACTAATATCACTCATCTCTTCTGCAAATTCATCAACCTGTATATTAGATCCTATACCGACACATTTTCTTAAACAGATAGTACCAGTAATAACAGAACCGCTGTTGAGAATAATTAATTCCTCACTCAGCATTGGTTATGTTCCAAAATCTTTTAAATTAGCAGTTATCAAATCAATAATTAAGAAACCTGACCTCGACCCCTGTCAGCTGTCCAATTACAGGCCAATATCGAACCTCCCCTTTATCTCTAAGATTCTGGAAAAGATAGTAGCGGAGCAGCTATGCTCATATCTACATAGAAATGGCATACATGAACTGTATCAGTCAGGATTTAGGCCTCATCACAGCACAGAAACAGCACTCGTTAAAGTAGTAAATGACCTCCTATTGGCCTCTGATCAGGGTTGTGTAACTATGCTTGTATTACTCGACCTCAGTGCAGCTTTTGACACTATTGATCATGCTATTCTTCTTGACAGATTAGAAAATATAGTAGGAATTAAGGGTACAGCCCTCTCCTGGCTCAGATCCTATTTGACCGATCGTTATCAGTATGTAGACTTAAATGGTGATTATTCTGCATGTTCTCTAGTGGAGTTTGGCGTTCCGCAGGGTTCAGTTTTAGGCCCACTGCTTTTTTCCCTTTACATGCTTCCTCTGGGCAACATAATCCGTAAGCATGGTATCAGTTTTCATTGTTATGCTGACGACACACAGCTATACGTCTCAACAAAACCTGATGAGAAAAAACATCTTACTAAAGTTGAGCAATGTGTTCAGGACATAAGAAATTGGATGCTAATTAACTTCCTTCTGCTTAATCCGGATAAGACAGAAGTTCTAGTCATAGGACCGCATACAGCTAGAAGTAAAATCTTAGATCACACCGTAACTTTAGATGGCCTTTCTGTTCCATCAAGTGCAACAGTAAAAGACCTCGGCATGATTATAGATTCCAGCCATTCATTTGAAGCTCATGTAGATAATATCACCAGGATAGCATTCTTTCACCTCAGAAATATTGCCAAGATAAGAAATATATTGTCGCTAAACGATGCAGAAAAACTAGTTCATGCTTTTATCACTCCTAGGTTGGACTATTGTAATGCCTTACTGTCTGGTTGTTCTGTTAGGTGCATAAACAAGCTTGAGCTAGTCCAGAATGCAGCAGCGAGAGTCCTCACTAGGACCAGAAGATATGAGCACATCACCCCTATCCTATCTTCACTGCATTGGCTCCCTGTGAAATTTCGCATTGATTTTAAAATACTACTCTAGACATATAAGGCATTAAATGGTCTCGCGCCGCAGTATCTGAGCGAACTGCTAGTGTCTTACGATCCGCCACGCCTACTTCGGTCAAAGGATGCAGGCTGCTTATCAGTACCGCGTATTATGAAAACTACAGCTGGGGGCAGAGCTTTTTCTTACAAAGCCCCAAAATTATGGAATAGTCTTCCAAATAGTGTTCGGGACTCAGACACAGTCTCAGTGTTTAAGTCTAGGCTCAAAACCTATTTATTTAGCCAAGCATTTTTATAAATAGATTTGCCATAAGGTAAAGGAGCAGATCTGGGGGACTCATGGACGTAGAGTATTATGGTGAACTGGTATGTTTAGATGTTCACTTCCTCACTCTCATTTGATCACTCAGGTTTGTTGATGGTGAGGTGATTGTTTGCTTTACATCTCAGTTCCCCCTCATGTTTGTGTTTCCTTCTGGCTCTCCCTTTTAGTTATGCTGTCATAGTTAGTCCTGCCGGAGTCCCTGCTTGCACTCTACAGTAAATATACATTCACATTAGACATTGTGACTGTGACCATACCTAACTGCCATCTCTCCTCATCTTCTCTTTCTCCCCCTCTTTCTCTTTCCTCTCTCCCCCTGTCTCCCCCTTTCACTCTTTCTCTCTCTCTCTCTGTCGAGCTACACATGTGGTTCCTGAGCTGCCAGTGATCCAGACTCCCTCTGCCCTCCGGACCTGTCTGATCCATCCTGGTGCCCGGTTTCTGGTTGGAGGTCTCGTCGCATGGATGCCCCGTGTGTGTCTCTTTGGGAAGCGTCTGGTGTCTGGGGATGATTCTCTCTACTTAGAAGATGGTTCTGGCCTCGACTGGTGTTGTCAGCTGTTTCTCTGAGGACTTGACAATTCGATAGTTCAGGACTGGAACTTTCTACAAGTCTATCTGAGTCTCCAATAACTACTGGACTCCATTTTACATCAATTAACATCAACTATTATAGCTGAACTGCCTGCCACCTAACACACTGTATAAATGCAGATCATTTCCTGCTATCTGTTTCACCCAGATGAGGATGGGTTCCCTGTTGAGTCTGGTTCCTCTCAAGGTTTCTTCATATTACCATCTCAGGGAGTTTTTCCTTGCCACTGTTGCCCTCGGGCTTGCTCACCAGGGACTATCTGAACATTTTGATTCATACACATTCACATTCCATACAAACTTAAATAATTCTTTTGATTGTGTAAAGCTGTTTTGAGACAATGTCAATTGTTAAAAGCGCTATACAAATACAATTGAATTGAATTGAATAGAGGAGCTATCAATATGGAGCTATCTAATATTTTAGTAATCGAGTATTTCAACAAAAAATGTATTGATTAATCGGATGAAATGTAATTTTGCTTAATTAAACAGCAATGTAAAATATATAAGAGAAACAATGATGAATTGATTTTCATTTTAGAAAAATCTACTTTTATTTTTGAAATGCATACAGCATTTTATCAAAAATAAACATTGTCAATATTCATAATACAAAGAATAGCATAAAGTTGACTGAGATCAATTAAGTGCATTACATGGCCATACATTCTTATTTTAAAGTCTTTTCTCAGATGCAAAAACAAACAATTGACTCCTTGAACCACCACCTTATCGTGGTGGAGGGGTTTGCGTGTCCCAATGATCCTGGGAGCTATGTTGTCGGGGGCTTCATGCCCTCGGCAGGGTCACCCATGGCAATCTGGTCCTAGGTGAGGGAACAGACAAAGAGTGGTTCAAAAGACCTCTTATGACGAGTACAAACATTGGTAAACGTTTTCCCTCGCCCGGACGTGGGTCACCGGGGCCTCCCTCTGGAGCCAGGCCTGGAGGTGGGGCCCGATGGCGAGCGCCTGGTGGTCGGGCCTGCACCCATGGGGCCCGGCCGGGCACAGCCCGAAGAGGCAACGTGGGTCCCCCTTCCCATGGGCTCACCACCTGTAGGAGGGGCCAAAGAGGTCGGGTGCAGTGTGAGCTGGGCGGTGGCAGAGGACAGGGGCCTTGGCGGTCTGATCCTCGGCTGCAGAAGCTGGCTCTAGGGACGTGGAATGTCACCTCTCTGGCGGGGAAGGAGCCTGAGCTAGTGTGTGAGGTTGAGAAGTTCCGGCTAGATATAGTTGGACTCACCTCGACGCACGGCTTGGACTCTGGAACCAGTCTCCTTGAGAGGGGCTGGACTCTCTTCTACTCTGGAGTTGCCACCGGTGAGAGGCGACGAGCAGGTGTGGGGCCTGTACATTGGGGTTCACCGCAGTGGACGAGAGGGTGGCCTCCCTCCGCCTTCGGGTGGGGGGACGGATCCTTACTGTTGTTTGCGCTTATGCGCCGAACAGCAGTTTGGAGTACCCACCCTTTTTGGGGTCTCTGGAGGGGGCGCTAGAGAGCGTCCCTCCTGGGGACTCCATCGTTCTGTTGGGAGACTTCAATGCTCACGTGGGCAATGACAGTGAGACCTGGAAGGGCGTGATTGGGATGAACGGCCCCCCCGATCTGAACCAGAGCGGTGTTTTGTTGTTGGACTTCTGTGCTCGTCACGGATTGTCCATAACGAACACCATGTTCAGGCATAAGGGTGTCCATATGTGCACCTGGCACCAGGACACCCTAGGCCGCAGTTCGATGATCGACTTTGTGGTCGTATCGTCGGACTTGCGGCCACATGTCTTGGACACTCGGGTGAAGAGAGGGGCGGAGCTGTCAACTGATCACCACCTGGTGGTGAGTTGGCTTCGTTGGCGGGGTAGGATGCCGGTCAGGCCTGGTAGACCCAAACGTATTGTGAGGGTCTGCTGGGAACGTCTGGCAGAGTCCCCTGTCAGGACGAGCTTCAACTCCCACCTCCGGCAAAGCTTCAACCACGTCCTGGGGGAGGTGGGGGACATTGAGTCCGAATGGACTATGTTCCGCGCCTCCATTGTCGAGGCGGCCGACCGGAGCTGTGGCCGTAAGGTGGTCGGTGCCTGTCGCGGTGGCAACCCAAGAACCCGTTGGTGGACACCGGCGGTGAGGGATGCCATCAAGCTGAAGAAGGAGTCTTACCGTGTCTTTTTGGCTGGTGGCACTCCGGAGGCAGCTGATAGGTACCGGCAGGCCAAGCGGAATGCGGCTTCGGTGGTTGCTGTGGCAAAAACCCGGGCGTGGGAGGAGTTTGGGGAGGCCATGGAGAATGACTTCCAGACGGCTTCGAAGAAATTCTGGTCCACCATCCGGCGTCTCAGGAGGGGAAAGCAGTGCACGGTCAACACAGTGTTTAGTGGGGATGGTGCGCTGCTGACCTCGACTCGGGACGTTGTGGGTCGGTGGGGGGAGTACTTCGAAGACCTCCTTAATTCCACCAACATGCCTTCCGATGAGGAAGCAGGGTCTGGGGACATAGAGGTGGACTCTTCCATCTCTGGGGCCGAGGTCGCCGAGGTGATCAAAAAGATCCGTGGTGGCGGGGCCCCGGGGGTGGATGAGATCCGCCCGGAGTTCCTCAAGGCTCTGGATGTTGTAGGGTTGTCATGGTTGACACGTCTCTGCAACATTGCATGGACATCGGGGACAGTGCCTCTGGACTGGCAAACCGGGGTGGTGGTCCCCCTCTTCAAGAAGGGGGACCGGAGAGTGTGTTCCAACTACAGAGGGATCACACTCCTCAGCCTCCCCGGGAAAGTCTATTCAGGGGTCCTGGAAAGGAGGGTCCGTCGGATAGTCGAACCTCGGATTCAGGAGGAGCAGTGTGGTTTTCGTCCAGGTCGCGGAACAGTGGACCAGCTCTACACCCTTAGCAGGGTCCTGGAGGGGGCATGGGAGTTTGCCCAACCAGTCTACATGTGCTTTGTGGACTTGGAGAAGGCATTCGACCGTGTCCCTCGGGGAGTCCTGTGGGGGGTACTCCGGGAGTATGGGATATCGGATTCCCTGTTAAGGGCTGTCCGGTCCCTGTACGACCGGTGTCGGAGCTTGGTCCGCATTGCCGGTAGTAAGTCGGACCTGTTTCCGGTGAGAGTAGGACTCCGACAGGGCTGCCCTTTGTCACCGATCCTGTTCATAATTTTTATGGACAGGATTTCTAGGCGCAGCCAGGTCGTTGAGGGGGTACAGTTTGGTGGGCTCAGGATTGGGTCACTGCTTTTTGCAGATGACGTTGTTCTGTTGGCCTCATCACCCTGTGACCTACAGCTCTCACTGGATCGGTTCGCAGCCGAGTGTGAAGCGGCTGGGATGAGAATCAGCACCTCCAAATCTGAGGCCATGGTCCTCAGCCGGAAAAGGGTGGAGTGCCCTCTCAGGGTTGGGAGTGAGATCCTGCCCCAAGTGGAGGAGTTTAAGTATCTCGGGGTCTTGTTCACGAGTGAGGGTAAAATGGAGCGGGAGATCGACAGGCGGATCGGGGCAGCGTCTGCAGTGATGCGGGCTCTGTATCGGTCCGTCGTGGTGAAGAAGGAGCTGAGCCAAAAGGCAAAGCTCTCAATTTACCGGTCGATCTACGTTCCTACCCTCACCTATGGTCATGAGCTGTGGGTAGTGACCGAAAGAACAAGATCGCGAATACAAGCGGCCGAAATGAGTTTCCTCCGCAGGGTGTCTGGGCTCTCCCTTAGAGATAGGGTGAGAAGCTCAGTCATCCGGGAGGGGCTCAGAGTAGAGCCGCTGCTCCTCCGCATCGAGAGGAGCCAGATGAGGTGGCTTGGGCATCTATTTAGGATGCCCCCTGGACGCCTCCCTTGTGAGGTGTTCCGGACACGCCCCACCGGAAAGAGACCCCGCGGAAGACCCAGGACACGCTGGAGGGACTATGTCTCTCGGCTGGCCTGGGAACGCCTTGGGATCCCCCCGGAAGAGCTGGAAGAAGTGGCCGGGGAGAGGGAAGTCTGGGCATCCCTGCTGAAGCTGCTGCCCCCGCGACCCGACCTCGGATAAGCGGAAGAAAATGGATGGATGGATGGAAAAACAAACAAACAAAAAAAAAGGTATTTTAAATGACTTTAAGTATCAAAAAAATGAAGACACACTGTTATTCGCCAAAATGCTTCCCTGCCAAGGTTTGGAGTTGCCGTGGAATACCATGGAATATCAACTTCCTGATCACCCATCAAGATAGGATTGCGGTGTCATTTGAGAAATTGTACAGAAAACTCTGGCGGTGCTGTTGCTGGTATTCTAGGGTTACACATGAGAAGTCGTCTGACTGGTCGGACTGGTCGAGGATGCTAGCTGCTGCTTTACATGCAGGGAGATCGTACCGTTGCTCGTGTAGTCTCTACATCATCCTCAACGTCAACATTGTCCGAGTTTTGAATTTTTGGTGCTGATGTGAAACTATCTCACTTATTCTAGAGAAATGAAAGCACCGTTTCTTTCGTCCTTGAGTATATATTAAATGCACCACGTGCTATGTTGCTCAACATTCAATGAACATTTGTTTCAATTCATCTTGTGTCTGGAATACAAAAAGAAAAGAATACGTTTCATACTATGAGAACAAATTGGCTATGGACAAATTGGCTTCTGTGGTTCCCACATAGCTTTTAAAGCCTGATCGCTAACCACGCGTCCCATTTCCTTCCTCCTTCAAGAGCTGAACGGAATTATAACGGCCGTCAATAAGTTCCTCTTATTTTGCAAAACTCGACAAGGGCATGGTAAGAAAATGTGATGACATGAGGAATAAGAGGAATAAGGGAGAATGAATGTGCAATATAAAAGAAGAGACCATCTGCTGCGAGAGCTCATTTGAAATGCAAAAGAAGGCATTTGAGCTGAGACGGAACAGCCTCGAGACCTGGAAAGTCAAACAGGATTTGCTTAACACATTTAACACATCGGAACTTTTGCCATTGTGCAGGAGACATTGAAACGTTGTATTTGGCAAAGGCATCTTACGATCTATATTACGCTTATTTTACAAACACAAAATCTCATCATGCCGTGATTTTTAATTATTTAATTAGGACAGAAAGGTCACACCTTGCTTAAACAAAAGTCGTGTCACATCTTTAAAGGATTCAACCAATCACAGTTTAGTGTCATCACCTGTGAAAAAATACTGTAATTACCAGGTGTTTAGAAGAAGAACTCCAGCAAACCCAACCTTCACTTGAAATGCATCCTGACCTGACAGCATGCCAAAGAGTCAACCACAGACCAAAGTTCTGATCATCAAGAGCCTGAAAAACAAGTCGTCTGCTGAGGTGGCAGACATCTTTAATGTATCTAAATGTCAAGTGGAGAGGATAAGAAAAAGATTTGAAGAAACTGGTGAAGTTCATGACAGGCAGACCCCATGAGACAACTGTTGGAGAGGACGGTTTGTTGGTTCGACAGTCCAGGGCAAGTCCTTTTTCAACTGCAGCAGACCTACATCATAACTGGTCACCAGAAACCTCTGTATCTACAAGAACAGTCTGTCGAATTCCCTCCTGCAGGGGTCTTAATGGGCGAATCAGTGCTCAGAAACCAGCATTATCAGAAGACAACTAAAAAATTGTGTTGCATTTGCCAAGGCCCACAGCTTGCAGAAATGATGGACTGTGGAAAAGTGTCCGAGATGGCGCCGGTGAGGTCGGCTGCCGTCACGACTGCTCCGACCACCTTTTCTTTGTTTTTGTTTTTTAACTTAGTTTTCAGTGTTTTAAAATCGGCAAAATCACCACCATTGAGTACATTAGGTATGATAGAGACACTCTTGTTTCTATTGGTATACAATGTACTCACAATTCGACGGTTTTAACTCCGGATCCGAGCTGGCCGAGTGAGATCCTGAGGGAGAACAATGGACGCGACGCGAAGCGACGGACCCGAGGGAAACGAGCTGGCGTGAGGAACCGGCTCCGAGCCCGTGCACACCGCACACCTCTGCCTAGCATCCTGCTCGCCAACGTCCAGTCACTGGAGAACAAACTGGATGACCTCAGGGCCAGGATAAAGTTCCAGAGAGACATTCGGGACTGCAATCTCCTCTGCTTCACCGAGACATGGCTGAACCCAGCGGTGCCAGACCACGCCATACAGCCGGCCGAGTTCTTCTCGGTTCACCGCATGGACAGGACGCGGGACTCGGGGAAGTCAAGGGGAGGCGGCGTGTGCTTAATGGTGAACAACAGCTGGTGCAACAGCGCGAGCGTTGTTCCTCTTACACGCTCCTGCACACCAAACCTGGAACTACTGTCCATCATGTGTCGTCCATTTTATCTTCCACGGGAGTTCACATCGGTCATAATCAGTGCCGTTTACATTCCTCCACAAGCGGACACTGAAACTGCCTTATGCGAGCTGCATGAGGCGCTCACACAGCACCAGACACAACACCGGGACGCTGCGCTCATTGTGGCGGGGGATTTTAATAGTGCCAACCTCAAACGCGCAGCGCCGAACTTTTATCAGCACATCACCTGCCCCACCAGGGGCGAAAGGACACTGGACCATTGTTATACCACGGTCAAAGGCGGTTACAAGGCACAATCTCGTCCAGCGTTTGGTAAATCCGACCACGCCGCCATTTTCCTCATGCCAAAATATAAACAAAGGCTGAAACAGGAAGTTCCGGTCCTGAGGGAGGTCGCGCGCTGGACGGACCAATCGGTGGCCGCGTTACAGGACGCACTCGATGACGCAGACTGGGACATGTTTAGAAACAGCTCCGATGATGACGTCAGCGTGTTTACGGAAGCGGTTGTGGGATTTATTGAAAAGCTGGTAGACGATACGGTAGAGAAAAAGACTATCAGAACGTTTCCCAACCAGAAGCCGTGGGTGGATAAAACCATCCGCGACGCTCTGAGATCTCGCACAGCTGCCTACAACACGGGACTTGCATCGGGGGACATGGAACCGTACAAGGCTGCGTCATATAACGTCCGGAAGGCGGTGAAAGAGGCGAAGCAGCGCTTCGGGAGAAAACTAGAGTCACAGCTTCAACAGAGTGACTCTAGGAGCCTGTGGCAGGGACTGAGAACAATAACGGACTACAAAGCACCAACATCCGGTATGACGAACGCGGACGCGACTCTGGCAGACGAGCTGAACACATTTTATGCTCGCTTCGAGGCTGCAGCTAAAGACGCTAGCAATGCTAATGCTAACGGCGCTAATGCTAGCGGCGCTAACGGCTGCAGACAGGAAGACTCAGTCGGTGATCCCCACATGCTTCAAAGAGTCCATCATTGTTCCTGTTCCAAAGAAACCACATCCTGCTTCTCTCAATGACTATCGCCCTGTAGCCCTCACCTCAGTAGTGATGAAGTGCTTTGAACGCCTTATCAGAGACTTCATCATTTCTTCACTACCCGACACACTGGACCCACTACAGTTTGCATACCGTCAGAACCGCTCCACAGACGATGCAATCTCTCATCTCCTCCACACATTCACTCACTCACCTGGACACTAGGAAAGGGAATTATGTTAAAATGCTCTTCATCGACTACAGCTCTGCTTTTAACACAATAATTCCTTCCACACTCACCACCAAGCTGGAGCACCTGGGACTGAGCTCATCTATATGTCAGTGGATCTCCAATTTTCTGACTGGCAGACCACAGGCAGTAAGGATGGGCGGACATGTCTCAGCTACACTCACTCTCAGCACTGGAGCCCCCCAGGGTTGTGTTCTGAGCCCCCTGCTGTATTCTTTGTACACCCACGACTGCGTGGCCACTACCAACTCCACCTCCATCATCAAGTTTGCTGACGACACCGTCGTGGTCGGACTGATCACCAACAATGATGAGTCGGACTACCTAGAGGAGATTGGAAATCTGGAGAACTGGTGCCAGAGGAACAATCTCCTCCTGAACGTCAGTAAGACAAAGGAGCTGATAGTGGACTTTAGTACAAAGCAGGAGAGGAACTACCAGACCCCCGTCATCAACAGGAGCCCAGTGGAGAGAGTGGACAGCTTCAGATACCTCGGTGTTCACATCACGCAGGACCTATCATGGTCCTGTCACATCAACACCGTGGTGAAAAAAGCCCGGCAGCGTCTCTACCACCTCAGACGCTTGAGAGACTTTAGATTGCCCTCCAAGGTGCTCAGGAACTTCTACTCCTGCACCATAGAGAGCATCCTGACGGGAAACATCACGACCTGGTTCGGGAACAGCACCATGCAGGACAGACGAGCTCTACAGAGGGTGGTGCGATCAGCCGAACGCATCATCCGCACTGAGCTCCCTGACCTGCACTCCATCTACAGCAAGCGGTGCTGGACTAAGGCCAGGAAGATCATGAAGGACCTCAGTCACCCCAGTAATGGACTGTTCTCTTTGTTGCGGTCTGGGAAGAGATTCCGCTCCCTAAAGGCCAACACAGAGAGACTGAGGAGGAGCTTCTTCCCGCAGGCGATAAGGTCTCTCAATCACACCTCCACACAGGACTAATAACATCTTTTAAGCTCACAACACTGACTGGACAATCATGGACACATTCACACACACTTGCACTAAATACTCATACATCTGGACAATTGCACATGTCACCTTTCATGCATATTTGCACAACCACTGACACTTTAATACCATATTTCTATATTTTTGCAATATTTTATTATGCCCTTATGCACAGTTAATTTTACAAATTTTACTAGTTAAAATTATTTCTTTAGTATTTCCTTTTTATTGATTATTTATTTTACGTACAAGATTTTATTTTCTTATTTTCTTTTTTTTTTTTTAAGGTCACTGGCGGTCGTATAAAAAAACATTTCACTGCATATTATACTGTGTATGATTGTGTATGTGACTAATAAAATTTGAATTTGATTTGAAGTGGCAGAAGGTTAATTTTTCAGATTAGTCATTTATTGAACTGCATCCCAATCGTGGCGAATACTGCAGAAGATCCTCATGGACCCAAGATTCACACACAAAACAGGCAAGTTCAGTGGAGGAAAAGTCATGGTTTGTGGTTACATTCAGTATGAGGGTGTGCGAGAGATCTGCATGGTGGCATGGCAACGTCAGCAGCCTCAAGGCAACAGATATCAAGACATTCTTGCTACCCATTACATTCCAAACCACTGAAGAGGGCACATTCAACAATATCACACCCCTTCTTCATACTTCAGTACTGTACATTATTTCTGTTAAGTGAAAAGACTTTTGTATGAGCAAAGTCTGACCTTTCTGTCCTAATTAAATAATTAAAACTCACGGCATGATATTTTATTTTGGTAAAATAAGCGTAATCTAGAAACTTTGGCTTTCATATAAGCCACTTCTGATTCCAAATGATCGACTAGATGTCAAGTTATTATTTGTTGTTCCTACAACTTGGATAAGCGACAAGACTTTTGTGAAGCTGTTGATGTGGTTGTGATTGTTAAGTGACGTGAAGTGTTTGGAGAGTGAGAAAGCTCCCCTACACCTACACCTCCCAAACCATCCAGAGTGAGGTAATGCAAAACCCCCTGTGAATTTCTAGTGGGGGCGGGGTTTTTTTTTTTTTTTTTTTGCGTCATCCGCTGTTCTGCTTGAAAAGTGTAACCAAATATGAAAAGAGGAAGTGCGGACAGGAGAACTAGACCTGAGGCCAGGAACAAGGAACAGATCAAACTTTTATTCGTTGTGGGGGGGGGGGGTTTATATGTTCCTGTATAGTGCTTTGAAATCAGATGTCGTACATTTGAGGTTGTTTAACTCCAAGTTAGTTTGTAATTTACACATCTTAATCTGCTGCTAATCCCGACACCATCACCACCACTTGGACAACATGTGGATGGAGTTGTTTTTAGCTGTAAAATGCTTTGCACTGTATTTGAATGCTTTTATTTCTTTAGAAAATGTATGGAGATCTCTACACCAGTGTACAAGGTTCACAAGGTGTTTTTTTTTTTTTTTTTTTTTGGTTGTTGTTGTTTTTTCCCTCATCCCCTGACAATTTTCTGAAAGGAAAGTGCTCAACTCTTTCAGAAACTTCCCTAAGTTGAACACAGGTGTGAAACACACACACACACACAATCTATCATGCGGTGATTTTGTGACGGTCATGTTCTGTCGATGAGAAAACTCGAGTAGAAAAAGGTTTTTTGATTCCTGAGCTTCAGGTGATAAAAACAGCCACTCCTTACAACCGCGGTGAGCAATAAAGCATCTCAGCATAAAGCATCTAGTGTGCATCTAGCACCTTGTGTGTTGTCTACTTATCTACTAATATAATACTATAATACTTGTCTTCTAATATAATTTTAAAAGACTTGAATATAGACTTAGTAAAACACACAACATGATGGATGTGGCGTCATACAACATCTTGCTATTTGATCTGCAGGTTAAAAATAAATCTGTCTAGCCAGAAGGACCTCAGAAAGCCAGGTTCTTCAATGGCCTATGTGACAACCAGACGAATGTCTACTCGAATGTCAAGCGCGACGAGCTGTTTTCAGAGAGTACACAATTCCCGAAAGCCTGATCAAACAACCTTTTATCACAGATGAATACTGGAGTGAATGCACCTTTATTGTTCAACCGAATACACAGTCATGTGACTCTCCGACAGCATCACAGACTTTCGTGCTCGAGATGATATTGGAACAGTTTTGTCGTGACGCATTAAGTTCACATCACTCATTGTAAGATCATCCTTCTTTCTAAGCTAATCGATTAGAGCTTGTTTGATGAGAAACGCACAGAAATACATCTAGTGAGCAGTGATTCTGCTGATAGTTACGTCCTGTTGATGAGAGGACTCGAGTAGAACAGAATTCGACCTGATCGTAGAGGACCTCGGCTTCAGCAACTTCTAAAGCCACTCTTTACAACCGCGTTGAGCAGAAAAACATCTCGCAATGCTAAAAATTGGCGCTTTATTTACATCATTATGAAGGTGATCTAGATTAATGCATGGTCGTTAAATTTTCCATTTAATGAAAAGTTTTTAGTTAGCTCAAAGAATATATTGAAAGAAAAAGACCACGGCTCGCAGAGTATCTGCGGTAAAGTATTAAACTTTCAAACAGAACCTTTTTTGTAAACGGTAATTGGCCAAGCTATAGGGGAGTCAAACTGGGACATATGATAACAGAACACAGTTGTGAAAGTCTAAACTCCATTTATTTCTCTATATAATCCCCTGCTACACTAATGGACTTGCTTGGATACCATTAAGGCTAGAAAGCTTTCTCAGTACGCCAGAGTTATAAACACTTGTTCCCCCAAGAACTCCTTTAATCAGGATTGTACGGGGGACGTGGCAATAACTCCCAGCCGAGTTCCCAAAATGTGCAAGTTGTGCTGGTGAATGATTGTACAGTTGCGCCAGACAGACGCGTCTCTTCCACAAGTTGGCCATGTCAATTTTCAAGGATCAGGCTCTGAGCCGCCATGGCAGGGATCGTCGTTCACAGACTTTAAAATGTTTGCACTGTTCAAATGTTATACCGCGGCTAAGAGTCTCATCACCGTACTGCGCATACTCTAAATGTCAATTGGCTTTACACCTTCATTTACCAGAAATTATCACTGGTCCCAGTTTGACTTGAAGGCCCTTTTATGTACAAATTGAACCTTGAATGAAGGTAGATTTTGAGAGAGTTGAGAATCAAGAGTGTACGCACTAGATCAGTTTTTTCCAGAGCAAAAACAATAAAAAATAGTAATAAAGAAACCCAACACAAAAGTATGTCAAAACATTTCTTTAATATGCATGTACAAATCCTAAACTGTAAATCTGAATTTTTTTTTTAAAAAGGTAAAGAAACCCATGGAGTCAATCAAACCATGGAAGAATGGCTTCTCGATAAACTTTCTGCAAGTTGTTGCTTCCAGTTCTCACACTGCTTGCTTTTCCAGATGAATACGTCCAAGTGTCTACAGGGAAACCTATCCAACCTAATGCCTAATTTAATTTATTTTAGATATAACATGTATTCCCCCAACAAATTTATCAATTGCCACATCCCAGAAAAAGTTTTTTGCATGCACAAATAGCAAGGTGGTTACTTTTTAAAAAATTTTTTTTTACGCATATGACATAGGAGAGAAGAACTAAATATAATGGGGAAACTACGTTTAGCAAGATGTCATTTTCGGACCGTGGTGATGTAATTTACACCCAAGGTCTGGTGTGCGTATGTGGATGAATCATCTCTGATTGTGGATCTTGTCGGGTATAAAACCTCAAACTATATTCTATTGCTTTAAATAGCACCATGCTTCAAATTTGACTTTAACTTCTGCCACAACGAAGCTTGATGTACAGTTTAAAATGGTAAAAAAAAAAAAAAAAAAAAACAGCTCATTTTTGTCCCAACTATTCAAAGCACACTGTGTGTCACCATCATAACCATTGGTGTGTTTTAAGACATAGTTGTGTCATTGCTCTACTTATAAGCTCCACTCATCTATGAAGGCTTTGCACTAGACTGAGAAGTTTGTCTGTAGGGATCTGTGTATTGTAGTTGAATGAGGAACAATGTTGTGATGTCGAGGGGGCTCGAGTCCCACTTCATCCCAAAGGTGTTTAAGTTTGATCAGGGCTCTGTGCAGGACACTTGAGAACCCGAGAGTTCCAGTGAAACCATTATGTAGCTTGTAGTTTGGAGAAGAACCATATATGCATGACAAAGGTTCCAAGGTTCCTGTTCTCAAAATTCTAGAGTATTGTTTTTGTTGTTTTAACAAGTTTGGGGTTTGGGAAGAAAAAAAAAAAAAACTAGAAGGTTTAGCAAACAAGACCAACACTGCAACGTATGTGCAAGGAAATAAATACATTTACTTAGGAGTACGGACGTTGTTACATAGTTTACTAATTATTTCAACATGACCTGACGAACCCTAAAGATCTTCTCCAAGTACAAAGGCAATGGTCTAAAATGGAAGGCAAGGATAGGGAGGCTTTTCACACCAATTAATGTCTCATAAAAAGGCTGCTTTACATGGGTAGGTCTTCACAGGATGTAATAAACAGAGGAGTCTGATTTTCGCTATGGTGCAGTAGAGCTTTCCAAAAAATCCAGAAGAAACCTGCTGCACAGCGGGCTCCGTTGCAAGTTTCCAAAGTTCATGGAAATCCTTGACGTGCCCATGTGATGTCATCATTTGTTTGTAGATGCAGATGTGGTTGGGAGCTCTATCCTCTCCAGAGAAGAAGACATGCTCCTGGGGCGAGACCCCGATGGCGTTGGCACAAATACCCATAAAGACATCGTCAATATAAATAGAGGCATTTAAGGTGAGGGAAGCTTGGTAGATTCTTGAGGCCACATCTCTGGAAATGACATAACCAGCTCCAGGGGTGTAATCGGGATAGAGTAACCAGGGGTACATCTCATGAGACACATAGTACTTGCTGTCTTTCTTACGAATGGGTGGAGCGCCTCGATGCACCTTGCCGATCCAGAAATCCTTGACGCCGGAACGGTCGACCTCCTGCAAGTAGCGGATCAAGTTGGGCAGGTGGACAAAGATGTCATCATCTGCAGACATGAGAAAGCGTGCGTGTTCACAGTAGGCATTTTTCCAGCTGAGCTGAAGGAGAAGCTTGATCGTGAGGTTGTGAAAGGTATCGAGGAAATCCTGTTGAATTAAATCCTGGTATATTTCGTCTTCCTGAAGCAACTTTTGCTGGAGCCTCTTCTTTGCCGCTGGTTGAGGGTGGACGCCGAGAGCAAATAGCACTCTCATGGTCACGCCAAGGTTCTTCTTGATATAGACTTCGTTGCCCCATGTCGACCGGATGGCGTGCCTCCTTTCAAAGTTTTCTGGGGAGCTTTTTACAAGCAGCAAAAGTAGCACATCTTCCTTGACACATTTCTGCTCATGGTTTATCAAGTAACGGTGGTTGCTGAACTTCCGCGCTTCCTCTTGACTGATTGTTAGGTTAGCACTAATGAAGTCTAAACTGTTGAGCAGGCGGAAAGAATAGGATTTGACGTGACCCGTTACATTGTTGTCAAGACTTTCCCAGTACACCTTGATCACTGACAACAAAAAGCATGTCATAATCAGCTGTCGTAGTTGGCATTTTCTGATCCGCCGGAAACATAGATACATTCTGGACCCTTATACACATCCGGGTGAGGGTCCAAGAGTTGGGGTGAAACGAGCTCTGGCTATGTTTTATGCGTAACATTGTTTTTCACAATGTCCTGTTATAGTCCATCCTGCGGCAGAAACCATTTCAAGAGACTTCAAGCAGCAGCGTTGTGGTCATGTCTGAAACAGAAATATTAAATATTTTATCTAAATAATTCGCAACATAGATAAATACTGTGCAGTCCAAATACCATTCAGATAAAACAATATTCAGAAAAAAAAAAAAAAAGATTTCAAAAAGAAACCTGCTCACTTGTACAAACCCTCACCAATAGTGCTAGTCTTGTCCCTGAATATTCTTCCCCCTAGATGTTCACCCCGAAACTCAGTCAAAGTCCTAGAAATAGTCACCTTGACTAAGAAGTGGCCTATTACATGAATTACTATTGTTTAAAAAAAAAAAAAAAAAAAAAAGGGATGCTAATTTCTACGTTCTAGAACATTATTTTTTCCAAACTGTGAAATAAACATGGAATTAGGTAATTAAGTAACAAGTCAGTTGTACCTTTAACCTTTTGAGACATGAATGCCATTATATATATAAGGACATGATATACGAAGGCTTTACAGAATATAATGTAGTAGATACATCTCAATATCAACAGTTCAAAGGAGATTATTGTATATTTTGGACACCTTCAGCATTGCTTTAGTGTATAGAAAGGAATAAAAATCAGGAAAGACCATGGAGTTAGAAGGGGTGTCAACAGCTGTTTTTTTTGAGGACTCAATAGTTCAGGACTGGAATTCCCTACAGTTTTGTACCTAAGCCTCCAATAATGAACCAGACTCTAGAACCAGACAAAGACACTTACACTGAACTTCCAGCCTCCTAACACTCAGTATGAGTGCAGATCAATCCCTGCTATCTGTCATCACCCAGATGAGGATGGGTTCCCTGTTCAGTCTGGTTCCTCTCAAGGTTTCTACCTATTACCATCTCAGGGAGTTTTTTCCCCTCTCGGCTCGTTCGATCATTCACACTGATTCATACATATTTTCTCACTTTTCATACACATCCTAAATTTTATTTTTATCCTGTAAGGCTGCTTTGCAGCAACGACCATTCAATATATGTACTTTCATTCATTATTTATTGCTATTATCATGTATCTTGATATGAAAAACATTCTGATGAACTTGAACAGCTCTAGCATATACACCACTGTCTGTGCTTGTAGTTTTTTTTTTTTTTAATTCCTGCATCAATGTAAAAGCCAACACAGCAAACATGCCACAGGTCACCCATAATGGAGGGCTTTAAGGGCTCGGCGCGGTGAAAAACTGCTGAGCACGACGGAAAGTGGGGATGAGCACAAAAGATCAGCATCTACCAGGCGTGTGAAAGAAAAACGAGGATGCATCACGCAAGAAATATTCCACTGTTCATGTTTCCTTTTTATTTTTATACTAAAAAGCAAAATATTGCTGTAAACTCAAATGGGCCGTTTTCACTAGATGAAAATAGTTTTATTTCTCTTTGGTTTAGCTAACGGGAATATCTCTATACTCTACTAGCAAAATCACCCATTTTGTGCACAGAGAGAAGTAGAATACATAAGGGAGGGTGTCTTACCATTTAACAAGACAAAAACAACCAGTGCACCATTGCAGACCCCACGTACAGTCGTTTTGACACAAATCAAAATTTTATTAATTATTATAAATATAATTCACTCAATTACTTTAATTAAAAAGGGCAGCAAAGGGACTTCCGGTTGAGCTTTGATGGAGTAGGACGTGAGTTTGGGAGCTCCCGCCGATTTCCATTACAACTGTTATTCCTTTGCGCTTTTTGGCCATAATTTTAGTCTTGTTTTATTTTGTAGTTAGTTGAGTTTAAAAAGTTTATTCGGGACTGTGTAAAATGGCAGCAAAAAATATAAAAACTCGCAGTACGATTCAAACACACCTGAGGCCTAGTTTGCAAACCGCGACCACATCCTCGAGTGAGCCGTCGTCACCTGTGAGGCCCCCCTCGAGCCAGGCTAATCCGGATATTGACGCTCTTAAAGTAGAGTTGTTGGCCTCACTGAGGAAAGATATCGCCGAAATTTTTAAAAAAGAACTTCAGGATACTATCGGTGATGCTTTGTCTACTATTAAGTTCGACTTGCAAGCGGTGAAGACGCAGCTGGCGATAGATAAAGCCGCTAATGACGCTACCGTGTCCGAGCTAAAAGGTACGGTCAGGGAGATGGAGCACGCGCTTACTGTGTGCTCCGACGACATAGCCGAAATGAAAAACACTATCAAGTGCCTCACAGCTAATGTAGCCAAGCTGGAGAATAAATGTGAAGACTTGGAGTCTAGGACGCGGCGTAACAATGTTAGGATAGTGGGAGTACCGGAGGGGCCTAACACGTGCACTACTGCGGCCGTGGCCTCCTTGCTAAAGGAAGCATTTAATCTGGAGAAGGAGCCGCTTTTGGATCGTTCTCACAGGACCCTCCAACCCGCACCTAAGCCCGGCGACCGTCCACGAGCCATTGTATGCAGGTTTCATTACCACACTGACTGCGTTGACATTTTACGACGCGCTAGAGAACGCCGGCAGATTAAAGTTGGAGACCAGACCATCTCAGTCTTTCCTGACTACACTGCCAAGATCGCACGTGCTCGGGCTGCATTTAATACGGTCAGGCAGCAGCTGCGTGGCATTGAGGGAGTTCGGTATGGCCTGTTTCATCCAGCGCGACTTCGCATCACACATAAGGGGGTTGAGAAGGACTTTGTTTCAGCGGAGGAAGCCAGTGTTTATGTTAAAACGTTGATTTCGGGTTGAGCCTCAATAGTCCTTCAGGTTGGTGCTGTAATGCTGCTAGGTGTTTACGGTTTCTTTAGGTTTAACGCTACCTGCGCATTGGGTTTTTTTTTTCTTTCCTTTTTTTAAAGTATGTTGCGCTAGTTACTGTACGGTTTTTATTTTTGTATTTTCACTTTTATATATTAAGACTAAATCGTATATTATACTCTTGTACTTCGGATTAGTCCAGCACAATCTTTTCTAGGCTTATTGCAAATATTTGCACAGGACTTCCTTTTTTTGTGGTATTTTTACGTATTTTCGTTGTTTTGTTAGAATGTTCATCTTCTGAGGAAACAATATTTTGTACAGGGTTTTTTTATATTTTTATATATATATGTATATATAACGTGTTTGTTACACGCACGCTGTTATACAGTGTGAAGTCGGTGGGAGGTTTTTTTTTTTCTCTCTCTCTTGTTTGTTTTTGTTTGGGCTCCGGTTAGTCCATTCACTTTAGTGGATAAATTTTTTGCTATTTTGGGGAACACTGCTGTCTCCTTTGTTTTTATGTGGAGACTTTGGGTGTGTGTGTTTAGGGGTATTTTGGGGGGGAGGGTGTCCCGCTTCGGCTCTTTGGCATTTTGGTTGTTGTTTTTTCTTTTTGAATGGTTAATGGTAATATAGATCCCAGCAATGCTGGGTCAGGCATGCCTCTTAGATTCATTAGTTGGAATGTCAGAGGTATGGGCAATCCTGTTAAGAGATCTAAGGTTTTCACACACTTGAAACGTTTACATTCTGATATAGCATTTTTACAGGAGACTCACCTTCGCAGTAAAGATCATTATAGGTTAAATTGCCCTTGGGTAGGTCAGGTCTTTCACTCAAACTTTAATTCGAAAGCTAGAGGAGTTGCCATTCTCATTAATAAGAAAGTTCAATTCTCTTCGACCAATGTTATCGCTGATAAGAATGGTAGATACATCATTGTTGCTGGTACACTAATGCAAAAAAAGGTTTTGTTGGTAAATGTATATGCCCCAAATTTTGATGATGCTGAATTTGCTAATAGACTGCTGAGTAACATCCCCTTCTTGAACACTCATTTGCTGATCCTTGGGGGAGATCTGAATTGTGTTTTTGATCCAATCTTGGATCGATCTAATCCTCGTAATCTGACTCCATCATCTATGTCTAAAATATTTTCAGATTTTATGAAACAGAACGATCTTATTGATCCATGGAGATTTCGCAACCCTTCAATCAAAGAATTTTCTTTTTTCTCCCAGGTGCATCATTCTTATTCCAGGATTGATTACTTTCTTATAGACAGAGCTCTTGATTTGTGTGTTACTTCTTCCGACTATTCTGGTATTGTAATATCTGATCATTCACCTCTGCTATTGGATATTCAGCTTTCTACCTATAAACGTAGCCCACCACTTTGGAGATTTAACTCTCTTCTTCTGGCAGATAAAGAATTTTGTGAATTTATTTCAAGTTCTATTGACGAGTTCTTGTCCTTCAATCAAAATGATTCAGTTTCATATTCCTTGCTATGGGAGACACTTAAATGCTACCTGAGAGGTCAAATTATTTCTTATTCTGTTCTTGCTAATAAAAAGATTAATGCCAGGTTTAAAGAACTTACAGCTGCGATTAGTAACCTTGATCAATGTTATACACTGAACCCTTCTCCAGAATTACTGAAGCAGCGTCTTGATTTGCAAGCAGAATTCAATCTTATGTCAACTAAAGAGGCAGAGCGCTTGTTACTACGCAGTCGTGGCTCATATTATGAATATGGTGACAAGGCAAGTCGCTTGTTGGCACATCAGCTACGACGACAAGCCACTTCGCGTTTAATTCCTAGTATTAAAAACACTTATGACACTATTACTACAGATCCCTTGGAAATTAATTCTACCTTTAAAACATTTTACGCTTCGTTATACAAGTCAGAATTTCCTACGGACAAAGCTAAAATGAATAAATTTCTCCATAATCTTTCAAACCCTGTCATTGATACTAATATTGCCGGGCAATTGGACTCCCCATTTTCCGTTGAAGAAGTATCGAATGCTATTACAGCTATGCAGTCTAATAAAGCTCCAGGCCCTGATGGGTTTCCAATAGAATTTTATAAAACATTTATTGGTAAATTGGCACCATTGCTTTTATCTGTGTTTAATGAATCCTTGGAAAGGGGTTCATTACCACAAACTTTCACACAAGCCACTATAGCACTCCTTCTCAAAAATGACAAAGATCCAACCTCCTGTGGTTCCTACAGGCCATTATCTCTGCTTAATGCCGATGCAAAGGTGTTGGCTAAAGTAATTGCATCTCGCCTAGAAGATGTGCTCCCTTGTATTATATCTGAAGAGCAAAATGGTTTTATAAAGGGACGTCAATTGTTTTTTAATACCCGTACACTCTTTAATGTTATTTACTCAAAGCATTTATCTGAACTTCCTGAACTTGTGATTTCTTTAGATGCTGAAAAGGCTTTCGATAGAGTGGAGTGGGAGTACTTGTTTGCAGTGTTAAAGAAATTCGGATTTGGCGATAAATTTATTTTTTGGATTCGGCTTCTTTATTCGTCCCCTAAAGCCAGTGTACATACTAATGATGTTTATTCAGATTATTTTGATCTGGGTCCCGGATGTCGTCAAGGTTGCCCCTTGTCACCTTTACTCTTTGCCATCGCCATCGAGCCTCTGTCAATCACATTGAGATCTTCCTCCGTATTCAAGGGAATCTTCCGTAATGGAATTGAACATAAATTATCATTGTATGCAGATGATTTGTTATTATATATAACTGATCCTGCACTCTCCATCCCGGCTGTTTTAGGTATTCTGGAGAATTTCAGCTCATTTTCAGGTTATAAATTAAATTTGGGGAAAAGTGAGTGTTTTCCCATTAATACGTCAGCATGTCATCTTCAACAGTCCGATCTACCCTTTCATCTTAGTCCATCGGGCTTTAAATACTTGGGGATTAATGTGACTCGTTCTCTATCTGGCCTTAAATCAGCTAATTTTACTCCCCTTATATCAAGGATCACATCTGATATTCAAAGATGGGGTAATCTCCCCCTTTCATTAATCGGTAAGATTAATGTAGTAAAAATGAATATCTTACCAAAATTTTTATTTTTATTTCAGTCGATTCCCTTATTTTTGCCAAAACATTTTTTTGTCTCACTGGACAAAATTATTGGTTCTTTCATTTGGGGAGGGAAGCCACCTAGGGTTCGTAAAACTATACTGCAGAGATGCAGATTTAGTGGAGGACTTGCATTACCTAATTTTCTAGCTTACTACTGGGCTGCTCATATTCATAAACTTTGCTACTGGTTAAAATCTTCTGGATCTTCTTGGTGTAAATTGGAGTTATCATCCTGTAAGGGATCTTCTATACCGGCTCTGCTCTATTCCTCTTTACCCATAAAACCCTCTCTGTATACTGATAATCAGGTGGTTCTTAACACACTCAAGATCTGGTTCCAGTTTAGACGGCACTTTAAATTTGTAATGGCATCTTCCTCAGGTCCTCTAAAAGATAACCATTTGTTTCCCCCATCACTCCTGGACTCGTCGTTCTCAGTGTGGTTTGACAAGGGTATAAAACAATTTAAATATTTATATGTGGACGGTGTCTTCGATAGTTTTGCCAATTTGTCATCTCGTTATGGTCTCCCCACTACCCATCTGTTTCGCTATTTTCAAATTCGAAATTTTGTTGCCAAGCGTTTCCCTAATTTCCCCTCTTTACCTCCAGAACAGCAGTGGGAAACTATGCTATCATTTATTCCTCATCATAGAGGAACCATTTCGAAACTCTATGATACTATCCTGTCTCTTAGTAACCACTCAAATGTTAAGCTTAAGTGTACATGGGAAGGGGAACTAGGAATTCAAATACGGGAGGAGTCCTGGGAACAGGCTATAGCGAGGGTACGGTCTTCCACCTCTTGTGCTCGTCTTGGTCTTATTCAATTTAAGGTCATACACAGGGCACATTTTTCTAAGTCTAGACTTTCAGAAATGTATCCGGAAGTGGAAAACAAATGTGATAAATGCCATGGCTCTCCTTGTCATCTTAGCCACATGTTTTTTCTGTGTCCTGAGCTGGAAGGTTTCTGGACAGGTTATTTTGCCATTATGTCCACTGTTCTTGGGGTAACTCTCCAACCTTGCCCTCTGATTGCTATATTTGGGATTCCTGATCGCTCACTTACACTTAATTCTACACAAAAGGATATCATAGCTTTCACATCCTTATTAGCAAGACGTCTATTGTTGTTGCATTGGAAGTCTGCTAAGTATCCTACTATCTCCCAGTGGCTTAAAGATGTCATGTTTTTTTTAAAACTTGAAAAAATTAAATATACGTTAAGAGGATGTACAGCCAAATTTTTCCACAATTGGCAACCATTTATTTCTTATTTTACTAGTCTAGAGGTATTGCCTGATTAAATGTATACCTGTTACTGATATTTATGTAATATGTTTGGTGGTTGTCTTGAGCCGTGTGGGGCGGGGAGGGGGGGTGTTTTTTTTTTTTTTTTTTTCTTGTTTTTTTTTTTTTTTGTTTAGTTATTTGAGTGTTTTTGTTTAGTGTTTTTATGTGTGTGTATTTGTTTATTTAGAAAAATGAAAAGGTAAATTGGATTTCTGTAAATGCAAGTACTGTATTGTTTTCCCTTTTTTCAATAAAAAATATTTGCAAAAAGGAAAAAAAAAAAAAAAAAAAAAAAGGGCAGCAAAGAAGCCACTTCTCCCCAACATCAGGGTATTCAAACAACTGATGTTCTACTAAAAGGTACAGGGATTGGACTAGTGAGGACCGGGGCAAAGTCATTTTCTCAGACGAATTCCCTTTTCTGATTGATTGGGGCGCCTGGAAAAAAAAAAAAGCTTTGAATAAAGAATGGTACAAAACTGTCCTCAGAGAGCAACTTTTCCCAACCGTCCAAGAACAGTTTGGTGATGAAGATTTTAGGTCCATGGCCAGGAAACTCCCCAGAAAAGTCCTCACAACGTCTGCTGCTTCAGTGTTTGTTACACCTTTGTGTCAGATGTTACTCTGGTAGACTGAAGTATAATTACAAGCAATTCATTTCAAGTCTCAAAGACTTTTATTGACAATTATATTAAGTGTATGCAAAGAGTCAATATTTGCAGTGTTGACGTTCATTTTCGACAAACTCCAAGCATTGATCATGCAAGAATGGGCTGCGCCATCAGTCAGGGTGTGGCCCAGGATTTGATTGACAGCAAGCCAAATTGTAGAAATATTGTTAAATGAGAGTTAACACTGCAAATATTGACTCTCTGCACAGACTTAATGTTAATAAAATTCTGTGTGTCATACTTTGGTATACTGAAGTATAATTAAAGGGATTTCATGAGTGTCAAAGATCTAAAAACACTGAAGGAGCAGAAAATTATTATTTGTTCAATTCACAAAACCTTTGGCCCCCAGCTGTAGGTAAAGACATCAAATAATCTACATGTCCTTGAACGTGGACAATAAATGCTGGTTTTAAGGCCAAGATGAACGAACACAGAAATGAGATTTTTTTTTCTGTAAAATGCAGCTTTTCAATTTACAAAACCACATCGAACACCTATGAGAGAGAAAGCGATGCGGAGAATGTGTGTGTGCGCGTGTGTATGCCATTCATACGCATGATATACAGTATATACAGTACAAATAATCACCATGTGCTTTACTCCGTACCCCCGTCTTCTACGCCCCAACACCACAACTCGACATCCTCACAACTGGTCGCACTGGGAGTGTACAGTGTACATGTACAGTTCCCAACTATCGGCTCGACCTGATACAGGTGTAGAACATTCTTTTCATAACTTACAGATTCAAGCTGCCAGGATTTCTATTGGTCACTCCAATGTGCACTGATGTGCTCGCTTTCAGTGAGCAGAAAGCATCTCAGGTAGGCAGGAAAATAATTGTCATTGTCATTATGTTTTTGTAAATAATCGATACACGGAGACAACTATAGATGAGGGATTTCTGACCGAACATGTTGGCACTGGATTGTTAGAATAAGCTTTTCACATCCAAGTTTTATAAACCTGTTGAGAAATCCATTATGGAGTTACTAATGCCTCTTTTCCACTGCATAGTACGGCATGACACGGTTCAGTTCAACTCACTTCGGTTCGGCTCGGTTTGCGCTTCCACTGCAGTGTAGTAACGCTTTAGAGTGGGCGGGATTACTCACGTGGCGTTTTAGTTGCGGCGCCTCTACATCATCGTAAACGCGCCACAAACAAACACACAACAATGGAGCATATCGACGGCATGGTGTTCTTCATTCTCGGCATGTGGATGTTTTTAACAGCGAGACGAAGGAGTTTGTTTCAAAAGAGAAAATTTTTGGTTAATACAAAAAGGTGCGTGCGATCCTTCTCTGGCTGTTTCTAAATATAGCGGTTCTGTTGTGTCTCGTGTCGCAAGTTCGGTGACGCAGTAATGACGATTTTCTCCGGCCAATCGGTGACCAGCAGAGTTTACACATCGCGTTTTGGTAACGGTTCGGCGCGCTTGGAACCTCGGCTGAGGTGGTACTAAAAAAAAAAGGACCAGGTACCAGGTACTGTTCCCAGTGGAAAACCCCCCAAAAGTGAGCTGAACTGAACCGTGTCGTGCCGTACTATGCAGTGGAAAAGCGCCAGAATATTCAGACCAAATATGGCCACAATGTATTTGGGTAGGATGGAGCTTTGCGTGATGTCGTGCAACACGCACACAGACAGACCCACACACAGCTGGCGCAGATCATAAAAACTTTTCTTAGGTATTACTGCCACACACTAATCACATAAAAACTGAAGCGGCGATACTGACCTGTGTAATTACTACCTAAACGCGAGTGCTAATAAATGTGAAAGTGAATTTTACACTTGTTTGGGTCATTTGCAAAATGCACATTTATGACATCAGCACTATTAAATACACATCCTACACAAACGCACACACCCTACACACACTATACATCCTGCACAAACAAGGATCACCCCAAGCACCTGCCTCATCGCCACCCGGTCACACCAGTATAACCCGTCCAGTCGTTCGCTTACTCTTATTATATACCATATTCAGTGACATTGGCATGTGACAGTGACATGTATTAATATGCTGAAATGAGGTCGTCGCGTGCTCAATCGGCACACAGGTTGTGTGGTGCATCGTTGCTTTCTATCTTTTTCGGGTCCCTGACAGTTTAAGTTCACTTCATTTGTCCCCCTCAAGTTTAAATAATTCTATGTGGTTTTCTAACTCTACTGTTGCCAAATGTAGCCATGAAATAAACCTTTATTTGTCTGTTCCTATCAAACAGGTCGTCACAGCAGACCATCTGATCCGAAACCTTCGCATTTTTCTAACCAGGCTAAAAGCTGCATGAAGTGGCTGGGTGGTAAGGGGTGTGGCAACCCAACGATAGCTTGAACTCGGCTCCTCGTGTCCCCAAATAAACAACCTTGAACATATCCTTGATGTTAAATTGATCTTAATTAAACAAACCTTCTTGGATGTCTTTCTTCAGTTGTCTAAATAATTTGGTGTAGTGGTTCATTTTCTTCCCATTGAATTGAGGATTAAGGAGCAATCAGGTGAAAGCAGGACTTTTGACTGTGAAAAATAACAGAACACAATTCTGAGAATGAAACCTCCCTTTATATAATCCTTAAACCATTACGATAGAAAGTTCTCCAAGACACCAGACACGTTCATGTTGGAAATGTCGTCCTAAAACTCCTTTAAAAGCCCAAACTTTTAAAGGCATCTGTTTGCTCTTCCAGCACAACAATGACCCGAGTGACCAGAGGCCGAAGATGATAAATGTTTTTGGAATGTCCCAGTCAGAACACTGACCTAAATCCTAACGCCCCCCCCCCCCCCCCAAATTAAAAAACCCTGTGGAATGACATGAACAGGCCTGTGCACATACTGACAGTACAGTCTCCAAGTCTCTGTCTTTATCACTGACAATAAAGACAAGGGGGAAAAAATCAAACGTAAATATAGTGGCAAGCAACGATCATTGGGCCCAAGCACCTGCACCATCGCCGCCCCGGCTCACCACACAACCCGTGTGCCATTTGAGCAGGACAAGACCTTTACAAAGACCCGACGCTGCTATCACTGGGTACGTTGTCATTCAATATGATGTCATCCAAGAAGTTATTGGCCACTATTCGCCACAAGTTTAAGGCCTCACCACCACTGACTATTTAAGATATCAAAAATCCCTTAGTAATTTTGTATCCTCAATGTCTTGAGATCATAATGGCGCCGATTGTACAAGTCCTCAGGAGGAGTATACCAAAATCTATTGGGTGTGTCAAACAAACTCTGTGCTAACTTGAGCCCATGACTTGCATAGTCAAAACTGTCAGCTTGATGACATCTACAAGTGTAGCTAGTTTGACACCTGATACGTGCAGGTGTGTAAGACAATCTTAGGTTTTGACTATGTTAGGACCTCCAAAACTGTCATAGTGCTGGGGCCAGAAACACATAAAAAAAACGAATATATCAAAATCTAAATATATCAGAAATCTTCAGCTGTTAGTTAACAAACCTACATCATGCACGGCATCACGATGGACGTCTGAACGGCGGTGAGACACACCTCAGATTCACTCATCTTCAGGATTAATCCGCTTCCCTCGCCACTCAGCCCTTTTCTATGATGTAGCCTTGAGCTCTGAACTTCAAAAGGATTCACATTTAATGTTACGGACCAGCACTGACGAGACAATATCACATATCACGCGGTAACTCGATTCATCTCCACGGCAACAAAGGCACGTGCACAGAAAGACAGGACGCACCAGAAACATTAGCAGATCGGCGTCTTTTCCCGATAAACCCGTAAAATGATACAGAAAATAAGATGAGAGAGTAAATCACCAAAAATAAATCCTCTCCTGTGTGTTTTATTGGCTTCGATTGATGTCAAGTAAGTAACAAATAAAAGGGGATTCGTACAAAAACGTTATATGAAACCAGAGGCGGACTGGGACCAAAACGTGGCCCTGGACGTCCTGGCCCACAGCAGCCCACATCATAATACAAATATTACAGAAATCACTAAAGTATCACTGAACATATATCGGGTCATATTAGTAAAACAAAGAAAAAGACATCAAGACAAACAACATAAAACTATAAAGACAATATTTTTTTAAAGAATGGCAATCAAACTGAACAGGTAAGCTGGAATAAAATCAGTAGCAGCATTAACTCACGCTAGTAAACTAGTTACTTATTGTAATTATTATGGTAGTCAATATTAATTCGAAACATTATTTTTAATTAATATTGTCTACCATAATAATTACTAGCATGAGTTAATGCTGCTACTAATTTTATTCCAGCTTACCTGTTCAGTTTGATTGTGATGCAATACATATCTATATATCTAATTATTTATATATATATATATATATATATATATATATATATATACACACACACACACACACATTTTTTATATATATATATATATATATATATATATATATATTATATATATATATATATATATATATATATATATATATATTATATATATATATATATATATATATATATATATATATATATATATATATATATATATAATTAATTAAAGATGTGCACACCACACACACCACTCCTCCTCTCGCCTTCACACACACTTTTTGTATCAATTATTTTTTTGTATTTATTAAAATAATATTAATAATATAAATTTTAAAAAAATATATATAATTATTTTTACGCTGTGGAACGAATAATTTGAGTTTTTCATTAATTCTTATGGGGGCCTTCGCTTTGGTTTACGAGTGTTTTGGAATATGGACACGCTTCTGGAACAAATTATGGTTCCAATCCAAGGTTCCACTGTATTTGTATTTTATTTTATTAACCTTTTTATTTAATACATATAAAAAAATCAGGGCAATGAACAAATTTAACAAAGGGTGCACAAATTAACCAATTCCTGCCAACAAATTATATTTGCAAAATCATGGAATCTCTTGTGCACAAATTAAACAAATCCCAGAATTCCTGTTCCTTCAATACTTAGGTTACCAGATCACCAAAACAAACAAACAAACAAACAAAAAAGCCCATTACAATAGTGTCTTTATACATAGTTTTATATGTTGTTTATTTTATTGTTCTTTCCTTTTTGTTTTACAAATATGATTCAATATATGTCCAGTGATACTTTTTTTACGTTTTCGAATTGTGCTATATTTTTATACTAGTAAGTAGTTTAAAAAGACTAATCTCCACTTTAATGATGCAGTGTATTATGATGTGGGATGCAGTGGGCTGCTGGATCCAGCCCTGCTGCCCCTGACCAGTTACAGGCAGAATCTGTTCATTTGAAGCATTTGAGGAAGAGCAATGTAACATAAACACGAGCTCTTTGTCGGCGGCGCCCGTGCGATCGACGCTCTCATCCATATGTGTAGAAAAGAGATATTATGATATATCTCTTTTCTACACATGTATGAGATACATCGACCAGCAGCCCACATTGGAAAACCCCCGGTGCCCCAGATGGCCAGTCCGCCACTGTATGAAACGGTCCAAACTATAACATGTGGAACCACTCGATGAAAGTTTAACCATTATAGTTTTGTTTTCTTCTTATTATTTACTTTTATCTGTTTATGGTTACATTTACTGTTGTGGACCGTCTACAAAACGGGATCTTTTTATCACTTAGTAACATTAAGAGCAGGTTGCGGGGGAGCGATTGGTTAATGTTTAAAATAACTTGTCAGGTTACCAAGAAACCAAAACAACAACAATAACAATTAAAACCCCTGACCGTCACAAATGGCTCTATCCTGGAAAACGATATACGATTTTAATCCGTCATATAAGCTGAGGTATTGCTATGGAAACGACAACGTATCTCCTAGCATAAACTTCCAAACAAACTGGATAAGAATTTGACACATGTACACAGATATACACAGTATGATAGGAAGTGAAATGCTTATACAACTGCTGATGATCTAAAAATGAAACAAACAAACCAAAAAAAAAAAAAAAAGTATAAAATAAGATAATTTTACAAATTAGAAATATACAAAAATATGGGGGAAAAACTTTAGCTGTAAAAAAAAAGACTTTTAAATTTACATTTTGCACAAATAATAAAATACCAAAAAATTAAATGGTAGAATCGAAATAGGAACCATGTGGCCCGTGTCCACTTATGTGGACAAATATCTAGTGTCACAGGAAGTGTCACACAGGAGAATTGTTATATGCATCTAACCCCCTCTGCAATATACGGTGGGGAAAGAAGTATTTAGTCATCCACAAATTGTGCAAGTTCTCCGACTTAAAAAGATGAGAGCTCTGTAATTTTAATCATAGATTTATCTCAACTATGAAACCTATACCTATACTGTATAACAATAACTTATTACAAAATAAATAAAAAAAAATCCAGAAAATCACATTTGTTAGGATTCTTTAAGAATTTTTTTGCAAATTATGGTGGAAAATAAGTATTTGGTCAATAACAAAATTCAAAATTTCATCTCAACACTTCGTTATATCCACTTTTTTGGCAATGACGGAGGTCAAACGTTTTCTGTAAGTCTTCACCAGGTCTTCACACACTGTTGCTGGTATTCTGCCCGGTTCCTCCTGCAGATCTTCTCTAGAGCAGTGATGTTTTGTGGCTGTCGCTGGGCAACTCGGACTTTCAACTCCTTCCAAAGATTTTCTATGGGGTTGAGATCTGGAGACTGGCTCGGCCACTCCAGGACCTGGAAATGCTTCTTACAAAATCACTCCTTCATTGCCCGGGCGGTGTGTTTGGGATAATTGTCATGCTGAAAGACCGAGACACGTTTCATCTTCAATGCTCTTGCTGATGGAAGGAGGTTTTCACTCAAAATCTCACGATACATGACCTCATTCATTATTACCTTTACACGGACCAGTCGTCTTCGACCCTTTGCAGAAAAACAGCTGCAAGTCTGTGCTGGTCTACAATCTAGTTTCTGGTGTAACAGCTCTTTGGTCTCGGCCATAGTGGAGTTTGGATTGTGACTGAGGTTGTGGACACGTGTCTTTTATACTGATAACAGATGTCATTAATACAGGTAGCGAGTGGAGGACAGAGGAACCTCTTAAAGAAGAAGTTAGAGGTCTGTGAGAGACAGAAATCTTGCTTGTTTGTAGGTGAACAAATACTTATTTTCCACCATAATTTGCAAATAAATTCTTTTAAAATCCTACAATGTGATTTTCTGTATTTTTCTTTTTCCCCCCTTATTTTGTCTCTCATAATTGAGGTATACCGATGATGAACATTACAGGCCTCTCTCATCTTTTTAAGTGGAAGAACTTGCACAATTGGTGGCTGATTAAATACTTTTTTGTCCCACTGTATTAAATATTCCAAATAACAATGGCCGTTATGGCTTTATACCTAATTTTCTATCCTCAACACTTTATAAGATTAGGACAATGTAACCTTTAATGTTTAATGTAAAAAAAATAAAATAATAATAATAATAAATAAATAAATAAATAAACTGTAAGTCGCTCTGGATAAGAGCGTCTGCCAAATGCCTAAATGTAAATGTAATGGTGGGCTTGTTTGCATTAATAACTGCCATTATTTGCATCTCTGGATATAACCAGGATATTAATAGGAACTAAACTGTAACAGATAAAATACCAATTAAGAGGAAACTGAATCAGCATTCAACAGCAGTAACACACCTTCTACTCAGGTGTTGACTGAAGGGGAAAAAAGTGCCCAGTCAACAGAAGGATTTTTTTTTTAAAGAATAAAATACAGAATGTAAAGCATCTCTAAATCATATAGAGTCCTGAGTGATCACATCACATTTTCCCCTAGTTTCCTAGGATTATTATTATTATTAATTAATTAATTTATTTAAAATCAGGGAATAAATTGTGCGTAAATTAACCAAAATAGCAGATCAAATTGCATCAATATTATGTAACCAAAATGCGGACAAAATTTGTATCATATATGCACAAAATAGCAAAAACAAAGGAACAGATTGTATTTTGTAAAATTCTGTAACGCTATACAACTAAAATTTTATTTTATTTTTTATTTAAATCGCATGCATAAGTTTGGTACACAACCAAAACCTGTGAAAATACAGTGTGTATTTCATGTATATACACATACATGTACACACACACACACACGTGTGTGTATATATATACACACACGCACGTGTGTATATATATATATATATATATATAAATATATATATATATATATATAGATAGATGTGTGTGTGTGTATATATACAGATATATATATATATATATATATATATATATATATATATATATATATATACAGATATCTATACAGATATATCTATATATCTATATCTATATCTATCTATATATCTATATCTATCTATCTATATATATATATATATATATATATATATATATATATATATATTTAATTTTCCATCATAATTACTCCTCCTCTCGCCTTCACACACACATTTTGTATCAATTATTTTTTTGTAGTCATTAAAATAATATGAATAAAATTAATTAAATAATTTTTTAATTATTATTGTTACGCTGTGGAATGAATAATTTGAGTTTTTCATTAATTCTTATGGAGGACTTCGCTTTGGTTTACGAGTGTTTTGAAATATGAACACGCTTCTGGAACAAATTATGGTTCCAATCCAAGGTTCCACTGTATTTGTATTTTATTTAATTAATCTTTTTATTTAATACACATATAAAAATCAGGGCAATGAACACATTTAACAAAGGGTGCACAAATTAACCAATTCCTGCCAACAAATTATATTTGCAGAATCATGGAATCTCTTGTGCACAAATTAAACAAATCCCAGAATTCCTGTTCCTTCAATACTTAGGTTACCAGATCACCAAAACAAACAAACAAACAAACAAACAAACAAACAAAAAAGCCCATTACAATAGTGTTTGACTGATGCTTCTATAGTAACCTTAGAGACACTGTTTCAATGACGGAAACTTCAAAGCACTTTTGTAATCGGTCTGGATAAGAGGGTCTGCCAAATGCCGAACATATATACTTATATATATATATAATTTTTTTTTTTATAAAAAGTTATAAAGCAGAGTTTCCACGCCTTTGTGTAATCAACAATCAAACAATCTGTCGCATCTTTGTTGTTTTGATACTTTTTTTTTTTTTAAGTAAATTGTTAAAGCGACATAATTTCGGCATGTCTGCAGCAAACACATCCACGTCCCCCCGCACTACGTTATAGGAGCCGCACCGACTTACCGGCTTTCCTGCTTATGGACTGCAGAAACGCGGCGCTGTAACCGGCTCGAGCTCCTCAGGTGTGCCGGGTCTCGAGCTCCTCAGGTGTGCCGGGTCTCGAGCTCCTCAGGTGTGCCGGGTCTCGAGCTCCTCAGGTGTGTCGGTGTGCGTGGAGGTTCGGGGACGCAGTAAAAGTCGTGCTTTTGGTCATTCAGGACGCCTGAGAGGAAGCGCAGCAGGTTTCTTCCCCTCCACAGCTCCCTCCACTCGGGTTCAGTGTGTGTGTGTGTGTGTGTGTTGTATGGGCGGAGAGAGTTGACTCCAAGTGACCAGAGCCTGATTTTCCTGCTCCTCCTCAAACCTCTAAACACACAAACACTGGAAGTGTAACAAACTGGACACTTTACATACTGTTTGTATGACCAAACACACACACACACACACACTACTATCTCATAACAAATTCATTCAGCCTCCGGTCCGAGTGATGTCCTGTTCGAACATTATGATTTGATTCTTTGAGTCGGTTCACAAATGAGTGATTCTTTTTAACTTTCTTTTCTTTGTACAGAGCACACACACACACACACACAGACACACAGTAATCCTGTATTCAGTCTAATGACGTGAAAGAGTTGAATCTTTGAGTCGGGTGATTGTTTTTGCTTAGTGATTTAATAATGTAGATAAATAGTCTTCATACACAAATTATCATCATTTCTTATCAACTCTGAGTCAAATGATGTTAAACGACTTACTGAAATAAACCTGGTTTTCCCAACACTCGTCTATTCTCAGTTAGGATTTAAAGCCACCTTGCATTGAAATTACACCTTTTTTTTTTTACCCGACTTTGTTCCTCACTTCATCTTTCAAGTTCTCTTTTTTCGAATCATGTTTCATCCATGTACGCCTAATCTAACTAAACAGCACACAGCAGTTTGTCATAACAGCTTAAATTAACTTTAATTATATTTGTATAGTGTTTTAACAATTGTCATTGTCGCAAAGCAGCTTTACACAATCAGAAGAATGATTTAAGTCTGTATGGAATGTGAGTGTGTATGAATCAGAATGAACAGATTGTCCCTGATGAACAAAGCCGAGGATTTACATATTAAAGTGTAAATGAACATTTATTTACTACTGAAGCCTCGAATGTTGGTCTGTTCAGTTGACGGTTTCCTAAAGTTTGCTGTATTCATGTTAACCTAATCAGCTTAAAACAAGGACTTGGAAGGTAAAATTCTAATGTTATGTTAACAACTCAGACACAGTGTTTTTCATTCTGCTTTGCATAAATTTAGATGACTTGTGCTTTTCATTTAGAGGTAAGTTCTTACTTCTTCTAGACTCATAGATGTAGCAAACAATGGTTCCACTTTTGGTTTGTCTGCTTGGTCGCAAAAACTGTTTTTTTAAATAAAAAAAACTCAACTCGTTTTGATTTTAACCATTTCTCAGACTTTAGGCTGCAGTGTGTTGTGACTGTCTTTAGCGTGCTCAACTGTGTTTTTAAAAGGCGATGAAAAATCCCAACTTTTCAGAATGCCGCAAGCAATCAGCTTCACCCTTTCTGTCCTCCTGGATCAGCTGGTGATCAGCAATCATTTCGAACCTTTGATCTTGAATAGAAATTGAACCTTGAATAGATTCGGTATTTTGAATATGAAGATTGCGAACCCCTGACCATCAGTTCAGAGTTTTATTCATCTGCAGTTTTTATATTTGTTGCCTTTACGATCCCTGGTTAACTTCTGAAAGCCAACAAATGATCATCAAAAGTAACTTGCTCCGATTTGTGGCAAGTTACTTTTGCTTTAACATATAAATGCTGGAGGTGGAGGGTCCAAACACACCATGTCACCAACAGTAGAGATAATCGTGGAAAAAGAGCTGGGTTTGTTATTGCTTTTTAGTCAGTCCACCAAGGCGAAGGCCAGCCATGTTCAGGCTGCTTTATGGGTGCGTGCAGGGATGTAGAATCAATTTTTGCATCATATTTTACATGTCAATCTGCAAGTGGGCTAAATTAAAAAAATATTTTAGTCATAGATAAAGGGAAGGTAAAGAACCCACAACTGGCACTATTATCAAAATATATTTTATTCTGGACTTTTTTCCCCCCATTTGATCGGGCTCAAAAAAAAAAAAGATTATCACAGAAAGTCAAATCAATTTTGCAGGAAACTGAGCAAGAGAAAAAAAAGGGGGTGAGGGAAGATTAGGTCAAAAATGGCACAAAATGAAGGGGAGGTGTTGAACAGGTATTTATTTACATGGTCCACTATATTTACGATATGCCCGTGTTTGTATTTTTATGATTATTTTTTTTTTATATATTTCGCGCAGATGACTACAAATAAAGCAGAATTACAAAACGATTCCAAAAGGAGTACAAAAAACAGAAAGAAAAAAAAGAAAGAAAGGAGACACGGCGAGGTGAGTGCCAAGACCGAAAAAGTCGCCGTAAAAAGCGTGTCTTTAAAAACCAAACACGTTATAAAATACCATTCCACTGTCATAGACAATATAATAAATAGGCGTCTTTATGGTACAATCTATGTAGTATCGATTAGTTCAAGCAAGCATCAAAATACTTCTCTTTACAAAATTTTTGCGACATCCTGGACAAAAAAAATAAATCAGCAAATTATGATTTAACAAAACAAAACATAATTGGGATGCTAGAAGAGTTGGAAATGAACACCCTAAAGAACATAGCGTTCAAGTCAATACATGAGTGATCAAAAAGCATGAGGAATTAAGTGCTCGCCTGGTTTCTCTCGGGCGGGTTTTACATCTATCTAAAGTGCAGAAGAGAGAAACGTCTTTGCAGTCCGTCCCTTCACTTCTGCTTCTGGTGGGGGAGGAAAAAAAACCGTCTAATGGTATTTTATAAAGAAACTCGTTATCAGATGATGTAAGCAAGAAGGTCCGACTCTGCGTCATCATCAGGGTCTCGAAGTAACTCCGAAAAAACGAATTTACACTCAGAACGTTGAGTTCATAAGAGTCCACTAAATATCCATTTATTTATATGTTTATTTTAATCTGTAGAAACGTATTTATTTTTCTTTTTTGGAAGAAGACATGATGACATCTGAACCGTGTTTACAGTGACGGGTAGCCAAAGATTAAAAAAAAGAAACCGCACTTGATGTTAAGCTTTAATTTCATTAACAGCTCGGTAAAGATTAACGTTTTATTAGTAACCGATTTTCCTGTCTTTAAAAAAAATGTTTTTTTTAGTTTGTCTGGAATTTTGGGTTGTTTTCTTTATTCTAGACATCGATATAACGTTCAGGTTTATAGAGTCATCATGATCAACTGTGGGGTTTTTTTTTTGTCTGCCCGTAATATGTTGCATAGCTCGCATAAACAATAATAAACTGTTTGATAAAAACTAAAATCGGTACGTAACGGCCATCTTTAGACAGATCAAGTTATAAGGATGTCAAGTGTCTCACAAAAAACAAACAAAAAAATATTGAACAAGTCTAACTGCTCGGTGTTCAGTGTTATCAGAGGTCGGCCGGATGCTCTGTGAAGCTGCAGATCTGTCGCAGCCTAAAGTTTTGGATTTTAAAAAAAAAAGGGAAAAGTGATATTTTGGTGCGAGTTATTAGTCGTGTATCCCGAGTGAGGACGGAGAACAGTTCGTGTGGAGAATCTGTGATTTTGGCGAGGTGCACAATCCATGTCGATGCACAGCTTCCCCTCTGCGGCGGAGTCATTTCCGCAAGTCTAATACACACACCTGAAAGACAGAATTAGCATTTGTGAGGTCAATTGTCACGTTTATGATCAATTCATGAAAAATAGTAAAAGACAGACATTATATTTATTTCAAACACTTCTAGTGGAACATGTCAGACAAACTGCTGAGGCTGACAGTGTGTAAACAAACAATAATACCTGAAACTGCCATAAACACTGCTCTTATCTCTCGGTTCTCATTTAGTAATGAGGCCACTAAAATTACAGTCAGTACTGCACACTGAACCCCAAGGGCGCCCTCTGGTGTACACATTGACTTACAGCATATGCTAAGAAATATTACAGAAATCATCATAGCTATTTAATCTTCATTGTTCTTTTTTTTTTTTTTTTAAAGCAAGTAAATCATAATTTATAATTAATACATGAATTAATTTGTAACATTCCTTGTGTGTGTCAAAGCTTTGATGATAAATAATGTAACTTTGTTGGGTGACTGTCAAAAGGAAGGTAAAAATCAACCTTTGCTTGCTATAATTATGCTGAGGGGAATTCTTGTAAAGAAGAAAACAAAAAGGTTAATACACGAATAAATAAATAAGATCCAAGAAATCAGAGACGAGTAGAATGGACGAGGTAAACTAATATACAAAAAAATGCATTAAAAAAATGTGTTTTTCAGTATCTCTTTGAGCACCGTCTGATTCTGCAGACAAATGAGTCGAGAAAAATAAACAAACAAATTGGGCGTATAAAATCTGCCTAAGGTGCTTTACATACACTACGACTGTATATCTACTAGAGACGAGGGGAAAATAAATAAATAAAACAGTGTGTGTATATATATATATATATATATATATATATATATATATATATATTTGATCCCGTCATGGATCGTGATTCACGCATCGCCACACTGACTCCAGAATCGAGATTTTAAACCTCATCACGTTTATAACAACACACCGAAGCGGTCGATGGTCCAGTGATCAGAATCCTCTGGTGTGCAGTTTGTTTGGTGAAACTTCTGAGTGACGCAAAAAAAAAAAAAAAAAAAAACTGTGTGCCTCAAAAATCGCATGTGTTAAAAGCCTTCGATCTGCCTTTTCCTCTCCAAACTCTGTAAGCGAATTAGCCTGAAATCGCACGCGTTAGAAAGACGATGTTAAACTCCTGTAGCTGAAGTTAGTTTGTAGTGTTTAAACAAAGGAACGCTCTACATTTAATTACTTTTAAGTTACTTTTTTACTCTTAAGTTAAAAATTGTAATAAAATCGGGAGAATCAGAATTGTATATAAAACCGAATCGGCACCTAACAATCCTGAGGATATCGTATCGAGAGGTGGGCGGTGATTCCCGGATTAATCGTTTAGTAAAACGCCTCTGATGTTTCATCGCCACTAAACAGGAAAGTCCACGTCATTGCCGCTTGACTCTCATCACCTTTTCAATAACCATGTTGGATTTAGTCTCCTGCTTGAGGTGCGGAACTGGGAAGTGACCTGTTGTGTTTCCAAAACTTTCCTTGGGTGTGTTATTAATATAAACCTCAACATGCCAGTATGACGATGGCAACAATAATAATAATAATAACAAAAATAATAGGAGTGGCCTCTAATAATGTCAACAATTCTTCGATTTTGCATATCCAGGGTAAATTAATACATGCTGCATGCTTCTGTATATTTGTGGAAGCGTACCGATCCGTCCGATGCGCTCGCTCCTACTTTGTCTCCGCTGGAGTTCCAGCATACCTCGAAGATCCCGCCCGTTCCCCTGTAACTGTTCACTAGGGCGCCGCTCTGTGGGCACATCAAGAAATGCACACTCGGAAAATTAATGCAAAAAGAGAAAAAGAATAAATAAATAAATCGAGTCTCGCCTGTAGAGGTCAGCGTTACCTGTGTGTTCCAGATGTGCACGCATTTGTCGAAGGAGCCGCTGGCGAGGTGACGGCCGTCTGGGCTGAACGCGACGCTGTAGACAGGCTCCTGGTGCCGCGTCAGCGTGTGTACGCAGACGCCGCGCTCGGCGTCCCACAGCCGCACCGTCGAGTCGAACGACGCGCTGCGGGAACGAAGGTCAGGTTAAGGGTTTGCAGGAGAAGACGAGGAGAAAGGGGTTTTATATCATACGAGTTGTTTCAGCACATCTAGGGGGGCGGCGGTTTGGTACCTGGCCAGCATGAGATTGGCGTTTGGGTTGTTGGTCCCGGGTCCTGTGGGACTCCATTTGATGGTGTAGATCTCTTTACTGTGAGCTTGCAGGTCATGAACGCAGGTGTCCTGCTTCATACTCCAAAGCTGCAAAGAAAGCCAAGTATGTAGCGTTACAGAGGAACAGATACACGACTGTATACGCGGCGTACATCTCCAGGCTGAAGCTCGAGCGACGCGGAGTACGACTGAGATTACACACGACGGCTGTGAAAGAAAATCTAACGAGCCCAAGCGATACAGATATAAAACCGGACGTTATTAACAGCACTGCGCCGTCACCTTTAGCGTCATATCGTCGGAGCAGGAGGCCAGAAGACTGCCGGTCGGATCCCACTTGATGGCGTTCACTTCGTTCTACACAAACAGAAAAAAACAAGAAACCGGTGTGTTGACACGACAGACAGGTTTAAAAGCATAATTTACAAAAGGATTTAAAAAAAAAAAAACCCAAACAAACCAGAAGCTGTAAAAGGCATTACCGTGTGACCCTGGAATGTTTTGACGGGTCGCTCCTGGCCCAGTTTACACACGTGGATACACATGTCTGTGCTGCAGGACGCGAAGGTGTTATTGCTCTGCCAGTCCACGTCAAGGGCGGGAGCTACACACACACACAAAACATAGATATACATTATTCAGCCACAGGACAGATATTTTCTATCATCGGCCTGAGTCATTGAAACCAGTGAGGCCGACTCGTTTCTCACGCACCAACACACAACAATATACCAGGGCGTTAGATATTCTGTACATTCACTCGCACGCTGACAATATTGTGTATAAAAACTCCAAATCTTTAAACCGTGATCCATGGAGCGACTTACCTGAATGGAATGGGAACTGCTGCTTGGCCTCTCCTGTGTGCGCGTCCCAAATAATTGTGGTCTGAAAGGAAGACAGCCGTGTTCGCTTAAAGCACATCAGATCATTTCTGCTCAGCACACGGAGCCAACGGTGTTACTGTACCTTATCGACGCCGGCGCTGAGGATAAAGTTGCCCTTCTTGTTCCACTTGAGGGCGAAGATGGGTCCCTTGTGCTGGCCTAAAGTACTGGCAAGGTTACCTAAGGGGCATGTACGAGGGTTATTACTTATATAGAGAGCACATTTTGTGGTAGGTCAGTCACTATGATGAGTACAAATAAATGAAGGTCTAATGTTACTTTACCTTCTAAAAGTTATGCTTTTGGAAAAAGACCAAAAAATAAATAATAAGTCTCATTATGGGGTAGATAAACGGAGACATACCATCTTTAGTCCATATTCTGGCAAAACCATCATAGGAGCCGGTAGCTAGCAGTGTACCTTCACTCTGGAGAGAGAGAGAGAGAGATGTATGAATAACGTAGGAAAGGAGAAAGAGAGAGATTTAAAGACAGACAGTTAAAAATGCAAATCTGACTCTAAAATAATAGTGAGGTGGAGTGTGGAGAGAAAAAAAAAGAAAAAAAAAGCAAGCGAGCGAGACACACAATGTAAAGTTTCCAATAAATTCATCACTGCAAATCTACTTCATTTGTATCTCTTTCCATTCATCCAACACACACTCTGCCTCCGTTAACGTCCCGGCTGATTAAATAAAACACACTACACAGTGTAAAGTAAAAAGGGGGAGGGGGGGGGGGGTGTGCGGGTTTGGGGGTAGTCGTGTGAAGGTTCTTCTCTCTAACCACGTGTCCTCTTCCAGAGAGAGGAGAGAAAGCTATGTTCAGCTTGTGCTGCGTCTCTCACATTCCAGTCCAGTGAGGTGACGTCTTTGTTGCTCGGCACGTCCTGGCCTCCCTCTCGGATGCAGTGGCGCAGCACCAGCTGGGTGGAGCCTCCCGTGCTGCTCTCGCTCAGGTTCCAGATCCTCGCCGTCGAGTCCCCGGACCTAAACACGCACACGGCACAAGGTTTAGCGCACAAGGTTTCGGCTCCGGTCTGCGTTTTTAACGTTTCCGTACGACGCGCGGATACGGATGCGCGGTTTGTCTAGACGGATGAGACTGACCCTGAAGCGAGCAGGTCGCTGACCGGGTTCCAGGCGCAGATGAACACCTCGGATTCGTGTCCCCGCAGCACCATGGCCTTATGGGCCGGGATCTCCACCGCCCGGTCCACCTCCATCATGTCCGAGTGGTGGTCTGAAAGAAATACGAGAACGTGTGAACGTAGAGAGAAAAGAAACGGATTATAAAAAAAAAACAATCATGAAAAAACTAAAACAAACAGAAATCCGTTCAGAGATCCTCATTTAGGCCACTATTTCCAGACCCAACTTCTCCAGAGTACTGCGTCTCCTCTTACTAGATAAGACGTGCGCGCCATTCTCCTCTCCATTCGCCGCACTCTCTCCATTCTTGGCGGCGGCAGCGGCGGCGTTGGTGGTGGTGGTAGCAGCGCTGCCTGCCGTCCCGGGCGCTGCCTGTTGCTGTTGCTGCTGCGCCAGCTTGTCCCGGTACACCTGCTGACGCGTCTGCACCACGTCGGGCATCACGGCATCGATCAGGGACAGAGACTCGATCGGGCGGCCGTCGAAAAGAGTGCCGTCCTGAGAACACCGAGATGGATGATTAGTGCTCGATCAGGTGAAAGGTAGCCATGATGCTCACGCATGACTAGAAATACATCATCATACAGTCGAATCCTCTCGGTTTTAAAGTGGGGCGGGGGAGGGGATATTTATAAAATCGTGACACTTATAGAAATTTTTTAATTCCACACACTCACCTCGTTGATGCTGACCTCCGCCTCGACATACTGCAGGCCCTTCTGGATGATGGAGATGAGCGCCGCGGGGGGGACGAGAGCACCGTTGATGTTCGACTGGCTGATGTGACTCTCTATGCCAAACGTGAATGCTGAGTGAGAGAATCCTGCGGAGAGGGAGAGAGATTAAGAAATTTAACTGGATAGTTAATGCCGGATTAGTCACGGAGATGAATTTCAGATTAATGAGGAGGATACACGCTGCAGATTATAGCTGGCGTATCACTAACTAAACTACTCCTTCTCCTTACCCGACTCCTGCAGGTATCTGTACACCAGGAAGTTGACCTCATCGCTGCTTATGCTCATTTTGGATCCTGGCAAAAATACCAAGACGTCAGGGTGAGAAAGGAGCCTGTGGAGAGCGGGATGAAAAAGTAAATAATAATTAGGATGATATTTTAGAAATCGAAATCACTGAAAGAATCACGATGGTGTGGAAATGAGGGTTGTTTGTGTGACCTGAACGGCTCTTCGGTGCGGGTATGATTACAATCTATTCGATTTTATGAACATCCCGGTCACGACCAATCAAATAGAAAACCAGACAATTCAGCTAATTATATTATTTAATTATTTGTCACATGTACATTACAGCACAGTAAAATGTTTTTTTTCTTTCTTTCTCGTATCCAAGGTAGGAAGCTGAGGGTCAGGCAGGATACGGCACCTACTCGTCTCCGGTGAACGTGGATGTGCGTTTAATCGTGTGTTTTATCTGACTCAAACAACGGATGCGATTTTAGAAAACTAAATGCGCTCCAGGCTTTGCTCTGAGGAACGACAAGAGGTTAGTCGGCTGTGTTTGTTGAGGTCCAGAAGAAGAAGGAAGGAAGGAAGGAAGGCAGACGCTTCGCTTTAGTTATTTTATCAGCTGTCGGTAGCGCTGCAATGAAATCCCCACACTGCCGGCGCTGCCTGATGACATCAGCATGTGCCCTACATACGTTTGGAGCCAAAAAGTCACATGACTTCTAAACTGCCTGTTCGGAGTCTGGGTCACTTCCATATGTGGTCATTTGATTTGAATAAAAACAGGGAGATAGGAGTACAAGTCACATGACTGCAAATAGGCCACATATCCCACCAAAGGCCGCGTACGGAAGTGACTCATATTTCTGATACATGGTCTGCAAATATACAATTTTTAGGAATAAAAAATAAAATTATTGAGTAACTTCAGGTTAATCTACAGGTACAGATTTACTACAGGTAAATCTATACAGAAAGTACGATTCGGTGCGAACGTATCTTGGGATCCTTTCTATCCTTACGATTTATTTTTTATTTTTTAGGTGAGTGTGTGTGTGTGTGTGTGTGTGAAACTCACCATGAGATCAAGCGTGGATCAGACGCTCACACACCTGAGGTCCATTGGTGAGCATGACAGAAACTCTTCACCCTGTTGGTCAGATGTTAATAAAAGAAGTCAGAAGACATCACGTGACAAACAGAATAAACGTACAGATGCAAAGAGACACAGAGAAAAGAAACAACAATAAAGTTGATGAAATTCATTGAAGATAAAAAGCATTTTAACGACAATGTGAGGTGAGGAACAAACTTCACCTCACAATATGCATGGAGATCTTTAATGTTATAAAGTTAAAATCTGGAGGATTTAAGAGCAATATGAACATGTGCAGGTTTATTAAAAACAACCTGCATGTTTGTCATCCTCGCCTAAGAGAAGTATTTACGAAAAGATGTTGGATATACACACATTTATATAAACATGTAGGATGGAATAATGACACAATAACGCCAGTGCCTGCATAGGTCACGTGGTCCACTTCTAAACAAATAGGAAAACAAACAAACACGCAAAAAAAAAGGTAAAGATGCTGAGGGTGGCGTCACAAATCCCTTCAGGGGGAACAGAAAGTGTCCCAAATCTCAGCCCGACACAACGCGCGCAATAGTGCACTTCGGGATAGAGCACATGGAACACATTAGAACCCCGCCGCTCTACAATAACGTTATAAATATAACAATATATTAAACTCTACATTATTTACAGATTATAGAACAAGTCAGAGGCTTAGCTTACACATTGGCGCTCAGTTAGCAAGAAAATGTAAACTGGGTATTAGCTAAAATGCGGAGCTATTTCAATATTTAACCTACAAGTGTACATTATTACTGTTATTTTTGTAATGATCGTTGTTAAATAGTAGCAGTTAAGTATTATTAATGGTAGAATTAGAACATAAGACAAATAAACAACCAGCTACTTAGCTTGCTAGTTAGCAAGAGGTAGCAGTAAAGCCGGCTCTGCAAAAGAAGTTAGCTAATGCTAAGCTAAATCCCTATTACAAGTCTAGTTCAACACCACAAGATGTGTTTAAATTTGCGTTATTACAGACTTTGTACTGATAATAAATCGACATTAAACGTTACTTTGGTCAACATCGTGTGTTTAATACGAAAAGAAAACTCGGAGAAACACCCATCCCCCCAACTCACTACCACACTCCGGCTCGATCCTAACCACATCCTCACTACACTACACAGGGGACGAAAACTAAAATGGCGTCGACGCCGGATTGTAGTGCACCTCACATCCCAAACCGCTCCATTCAGGACGCGACCCGAGGCGGACAGCCTTCTCGTGCACATGCTAGCACGGTTAGCAGACACACAAGCTCTCTGAAACGTGACCTCGGCGTCAACAAAACTTAAAAAAGAAAAAAACCGTCATAAAACATTACACGTGTAAATGTGGAGCGATTCATTGTCCTACAACATCACAGAATGAGAAAGAAAAACCGCGCGCGCTGCAGTGCTAGCCGTGTAGCTAGCGCACGAGAGCAGGCCTCGCGCACTTTGTGCTAACTTGAAAGTGCTTACGTTGAGATCCTGGGTCACGCGCCGGGGATTGTTTTTTATATATTTATATATTTTTTAATCCAGACGTCGCACGAGATCTTGTTTGATCTGTTTAAACTCCAACGGCGTTGTTTTGTGTTTGTTTGCGCAGGCGCAATGAGCATTAATCTGTGTTATACGGAGTAAATCAGACTTTGAGAAAGTCGCACGGGAGAGCGAGCTAGTCGGCTCAGAGGAAGCAAAACTGACGTCACCAACAAAAAAAAAAAAAAACTCTGTGACCTTCCGGGAGAAAATGAGGCGGAAGTTGCCAGGGCTACAGTTGTGCTTTACAGTACACACACTACTGTGCAGTGTGCTAGAGTATAATGCATTGTACTATTTGGTTAAGCAGTATGCAGGATTTATTTAATTTTTTTTTACATTTTTTAAATGTCAGGGCTCAGATACAATCAGGTGTCGAGCCGGTGCATAACTGCCACAAAAATGATGGGACAGAACCACACACACACAATGTTATTTTAATTGTAAAATATAGTTTAGATATAGTTGAACAATGAATGGGCCTAGTCACCAGCACCATCATCGCCCAGGCGTGTGTGTACGAGATATGCAGCTAAATCTCACATGAAGGCATCCTAATGGAAGCAGATTCCAACCTGTGTGCTGATGCTTATGGCTTTTTGAGCATGTTGAGACCCCTGAAAGCATAGAACGTAGAACAAGAGGGCCCTTCCCTCACTATGATGTCATCGGATGGCTGTCATAGTGCTCAGGCCCTAAAAATACTTATAACAACTACTATGGTGAAAACTAGTTAATTTTGCCCAGTTATTAAAAGTGCACTATGTAATAAAAGTTAAGCGGCACAGATTTTCGTCGGGAACATAGCAAGGGTCAATGATGATTAAGAAATGTATATGTGCTTATATGAAAGGCTTCAGACATCAAAACTGTGCCATTGGGTTTTCAGATATGACAGGTAGAACAAAAGTTATCATTATGTTTTTAAAGGGTAAATTTGACCATTACATGGGAATAAAATTGCAACTATGTAGAACCTTGAAAAAATGAGTGTATCAGTATTATTGTTTGGTCATAGAAATAACAACCCTCAAAACATGTCATCATGTGTATCTGTGCTATTTATTTGCCTATGTAAACCATTTTTACCTTTTCTGCTCAGTCAGGTTTAAATAGTTGGTTAAAATAAATAAAACTCAACATATTGCCTATTTGTTGCTGTATGTCACTCTATACTGCACAATCCTGGGCCCTATATAATATGTTTTTATAAAAAAAGAAAACCGCAAAACAATCATCGCTAAAATTCTCTGATTTTCAAAGATTAATTCCTTTTTAATTGTAATTTTTATTTCAATGTATTTTTTTTTTCCAATGATGTGAATGATTCCCGCTCATGTTCTCAAATCTCCACCGCCTAGATCCATGGTAACGCACGCATGGTCTATAAAAGGACCAACAGAAAGTGCATCCAAATAGAAATAACCCCTCTGGATCAGAAGTCTGCTTTCTAAATGTTATTGTTTTTAAGTCTATAAGAAATAAACAAATAAACAAATATTTAGTTCTACATATCTCCAGGTTACTCATAAATCAATGAAGGAATAAAATAAAAAACAAAAATGAAATCATTTGCACCTATAAGCATCAATTGCAAATTGTTGTTGTTACGGTTAGTTATTATTATTTGTTTGAAGTGTATTTAATTATTGCGAACTAGAGGTTTACCCGTGGCTTTGCCCGTGTGCAGATCCTGACGCCTGCGTGCTACCATTACCTGTAAACAGAGTTCGGGGTCAACTCGCTCCTGCTCCTCACGGGTGTCAGTAGCTACACTATAAGCTTGGCCTGACAAACCCATTTTCACTTTTGTACAACGCTTGTGACACGTTCACAGGATGACATAAAAGTTGATGATGATGATGCCTACAGTTACATTAAGCAAATAATGCGTTTGTGACATGCCTTCAACTGAACTACCCACGAGGTAGTGCCCACGAGGGGATTCACGGGTTTGCCGCGGGCGACGCCGCCTACTGTTACATTCAGTGAGGAACGCCTGCCACACGTCTGACTGCACAAACTGACAAAGGCACAAACAAGAGGACGTCTTGGATAAAAATTTCTAAAACATTATTGAAGTTTCCAAGTTTTTCAAATAACAACATAAACAAAAAAAAAACAGACAGCAATGCACTGAAAGCGATAATACAGCATAGAATAAAATCAATCAATCAAAATATTCTGATTGTTTGCACTGGTGGTAGTCCTGTCACAGGTGTGTCACAGACGTGTTCCCCTCCCCCTATAGTAACAGCATGCAGCATCAGCAGCAGCTTCTGTGTCAGACATTCCCTGCCAAATGTAACAGTAGACAGAATCGTCTACAGCGAAAACGGGTGCATCAGGCTGAGCTCAGGTCATAGTAGCAGGCAGGAGTCAGGGATCTGCACTCAGGTGGGGTTCCCCTAGTACTCAATTAACTACTGTCAGAGCTGCTGTTACTGAAAATCAATCAACACCTTACAACCAATCAGAATCCAGCAGCACCGCAGTGTAACTCATGGCTCAGCAGTTGCAGTTCTGCTCTAATGATCCAAAGGTCGTAAGTTCAAATCCCAGGATGACTCGAGAGCCACTGACCTTTAACTTCAACTGCTCTGCTTTGTGCTTAAAATTCTGCTTCGCTTTTGGGAAAAGTAAATAAATAAATAAACACCTGACCGGACACATAAACAGGAAGGCAAGCTTATGTTCATTGTTCGTCTTGATGTTCTTCTTAGAGTGTGAAGTGTTATCCATGAGCATACGGAGTCACGTCATTATGTGTTCACAAGTGCACGGGAAATGAAACGTTGCTCTCTGCGTAAGTGATGAGCATGATTTGCAGAAATAGGAGCGCAGCAGGGGGCTGATGTGTGTTGTGGGAACTCAACAATCTCCTACACTTTAGTCCTTATTTTAAATGCGGGTGCAGAAAATGGAGCTCAGCGGGGATCCTGGCGTGTGTTCATGTATTAATGGCCACACACTCACACACACACACACACACACACACACAAACTGTGTAAGCCTTTTATAGCCAACATGATGTTTATGTTCTCAATGGCCTAAATTCTAACCGCTGGCCATCAATCAACATTAAAATTATAAACACAGCAATATATGAATAAAAGATGGTGGAATGTTAAGTTATAAAACCCTGGAACTGATAAATGTCTGTAGCGATATACTGTTTATTTATTTATTTATTTATTTGAGAAGATGTGGACATTTACATGTCTGTGGAAATGCCATTTCTGGTGATTTGATCACTTTGGATGCTGGTAATGTAATAACAAGTAAAGCATTATACATACATACAGACACAAGCGGCGTTCAAGTCAAACAGGGACTTGTGAGGAACTTTCTGGCGATTGACATTTACAGAAGACTTCAAGCACAGCATTTGCAAAAAGGTGCAAAAGTTTTAACGAATGCTGCACGTCTATGCCTGACGATCCCGCGCGAGGTACCGCGGAGCCCACTGCACATTCAGCGAGTGGAACACTTGATCCGTGAAAATCGATAGCTCCCACCTGTGGGAAGAGATACATCTGTCTGTAGGAACTGTGCACAACATCATTCACCAACACCACTTGTACATTACAGGAACTCGGCTGGGAGTTATTGCCACGCCCTCCGTACAGTACTGGCCTCGCTCCGAGCCATTTCCACATGTTTGGGCCATTAAAGGAGTTCCTGGGAGGCCGACGTTTCAGACATGAAGCAGGCAGTCCGATCATGGCTCGAGCGTACTGAGAAAACTTTCTACCTTGATGATGTCCAAGCACTAGTGTAACAGTGGGATTAGTGTATCAGGGGATTATATTGAGAAATAAAGGGAGTTTTCACTCTCATAACTGTGTTCTGTTATTTTTCACAATCAAAAGTCCTGCTTTAACTCGAACACTTGATATAAACACTGGATTTAATAACGTACTACGATAAATGTTTTTGTACATGGTCTCTATCTCAATCTGACTCAATTATTTATCTGTTTTATCCTTTAAAATAATGACACAATACATAATACTCAAATATTACTAAAAATATGAGTTGAACTACAGAACCATGTTTGCATGCCAACAGAGCCCCTCGGTGGTGTGATGCTGCATTGACCATCTGTGTACATGTTTATGCTGATTATTTATTATGTATTTAAATACATAGGTTATGCCACAGTATATTTGAATAACTTTTAAACAGTACTTTAAAGCATTTCAGTGCTCACTTAATGAAATACCATCATGTATTACTATTTTTCAAAAGTTTACTGCAAACTACAATATAAGGATGTGTACTACGTATAATACAATAATAATAATAATAAATGGTGGCGAAGTGGTCCAGGGTTGAGGGTTCGATTCCTGCCTCGGGGTTGCCTCACAGAGTTTGCATGTCCCATAGTCCAAAGACAGGCAGGTTAGGATAATTGCCGTTCCCAAATTGCCCATAGTGCAGTACCGAGTGTAGGCCTCGTGCCCAAAGTCTCCTGGGATTGGCTTCAGGATTCCCGCAACCCTGTACAGGATAAACTGTCGAGAAAAAGAGTGAATGAATGTACAATAAAAAGTAGGGTTACGATTGCTTGAAATACTGATATCCTGAGTATAAATTTTATTTATCTTAGCCGTCTAGGTAGCTTTATTGGTCAAACGTGTGTATTCTTGCCTTAAAATAAATAAACAGAGAAATAAATAAAGAAAAATCCAATCAGGTTACGAGATATCTAGCTAACGAAGGAAAATTATAATCTTTGTATTTTATATTATAATATATATGGCCAGGGGTAGCTCAGTGGTTAAGGCATTGGACTACAGTTCGGACGATCCCAGGTTCAAATCCCACAACCACCAAGTTGCCACTGTTGGGCCCTTGAGCAAGGCCCTTAACCCTCAACTGCTCAGATGTGTAATGAGATAAAAATGTAAGTCGCTCCGGATAAGAGCGTCTGCCAAATGCCTAAATGTAAACAATCATCGACCATATAGTCAGTACCATGAATTTATTTTTTTGACTCTGAAATCCCATCAGACTAGCTTATTTTAGCAATCCATTCTTACTACCATGAATTTTACAGAGTTGTATATGTGAATATAAAGAGATCCAGTCCAGTCAGAAATCCCCTGAGGTTAGCTTATGTTAGCTAGCAAGCATTATCAGAGAAGTTATTCGAAATTCCTTAAAATTATCTTATATTTAGTAGCGAGCTTTAATCTGCAGGGACGTGTAAAGAAATTCATAGTAATGTAACTTAATTCCTCTGAATAATTCCCTGATGTTAACATTTGCTAGCGAGCATTAACAAGAATATTTATTTAAAAATAAAAACGGGATTTCTAATCCTGTCAGAAATCCCATCTGATTATCTTTTCTTAGTCAGCTAACTAGCAATAGCATGAAAAACAAACAACATTTATAAAATATATATTGAATCCTTTCAGAAAGACCCTCAATTAGCTTTAATAGAAAGATTAACCTACCTGTAGCTTTTCAGTCAGAAATCACCTCAGGTTAGCTTGTGCTAAGTATTTGTAGTTTTTATCAAGCGCTAACAGTGAAATTCACAGGCATCTATTAACAAGACACCTACTGTCTCACCTCTGTCTTTGTATTTGTTAACTAGCTAACTAGCTAGCATTAGCAGGAAAGTTCAAAATATGAACAGGATATCCTGGCAAAAATCACCTCAGATTAGCTTGTCTTGTGCTAATTAGCCAGGCAGCATTAGCAGGGAAGTTTATGATATGTTAAGATATCCATTCCTGTCAGAAATGATCTCGGAATAAACCAAAACTGAAAACTAAAACTCCCTCCAAGCATCTGAATAACATTTGAAGACTTCTGAGCTGGTACATGCAAATGGTACACGGTTCTGCAAAATAGTTTTTTTTTTTTTTTTTTTTTGTAGAAGGATAATCTTAAAACTGAAAAGGAAAAATAAAATCCTAAATGGAAGCTTTTCTGGTGCGGATCCAGAGCCATTGCAAATGTTCAGGACGGCTTTATCACATGCAAGTAAACAGTGAATGTAGATGACTAGGCGTATGGAGAGGTTAGAAATCGCTCCCCTCTCTAACCGCCTTAATCTTTTGATGATATACCTTTATAAAAATTTAATCTATTTTTCTGTTCAAAGATCTTCATGTTCTTTTAACATGTGCGTGCGTGCGTGTGTGTGTGTGTGTGTGTGTTAATATTCCTTTGCCAGAAGCAAATCCTTCCATGATGCGTCTTCACAACCTCCGCCAGCTACAGCGTTTTTCCACTCAAGGAGAAAATAAGTGCTGTTATTGGGAAGAGCGAGTCAAGAACTCCGTTTCTGTGCACCTTTCAGTTCATAATCTGCCAGCTTTTTTATCCTGAGGAATGCCTGCTTTGACCGGGACTAAAGGCTTGATTATGATTTGTTGGTGAAGATGGTGATGGTAGTGAAAGCCTCGTCTATGTGATTGCCTGATGCTGTAACGCAGCCAACGAGGGTGAAAGAGGAGCAGAGCTGTGTGTGTATTTCTCTCTCTCTCTCTCTCTCTTTGTATGTGTGCTTACAGATTTCGAGATGCCATGGTGTGTTCAGAAATCCTCCTTTCTCCCCTTTAAATCGTTTGATAAATGTCAGTCCTCGCCTCGTTTTCACCGCAGGAGGCCTAATGACTTCCCATTAGATTTCTGACTTTGTCCGCCGCCGACTATTCCAGTTCTGCGATTCTGATTTCTGAATCGTCCGCAGGTACTGAATGAGTTCTTTAATCTTCAAGGGGCGTTCAAGTCAAAGTGGGACTTTTGATAGTGCAGAATACCAGAACACCAGTAAAAACTCTCTTTTACCTCTCTACATCATCCCCTGCTACACTAATGCACTCATCATCATCAGCGTTTCACTGGTAGAAAGTTTCATCAGAAGTCCTGAAGAAATTTCATCAGAAGTCCTGGTTTGACTTGAACGTCCCTCATAATTGGCCAAATTCTAGCAGTTTTAAAAGTTCTGTTAAGGGATGTTTATTTAACATTTATGGTAGGAGTTTTCTCTTAGTTGGAGTAGAAATGATGCAGCTGCAAGCACTTTCGGGCAGTGAAGCATCAATTCATCAGCAGTGGACAGCGTGCCACATACACGCCACGTCGTCTCTTCAGAGAATGCTGAGCCAGCAAAGACTTTCCCTTTATTTTTTAGTTTTTAATATACTTTCTATAGGGTTTGGGAAACGCGGCAGATGGTGAACAGGCTGCTGGTCATGCCGTGCCTTTGAAAAGTGATGTAATTACTGTTACTCTTTAATAATTTATACTGCCTCAATATGAGCATGAAGATAAAGAGTGTTAGGAGAGGACATGCGCTAACGTTTGACTGAAACCTTGGAAAAATAAAATGCGGTGGACTCTTTGGTGGACGTTTGGTTATAAAATGCTTAACGCAGTTGAAAATAAGTCGTTTATACTCGGAGCAGATTTTTGCACTCCAGCCCTGAATACACACGGGTCTTATAAAAGCCCTTTACGACGTTCGGCGTGCCGCTCTGGTTCAGCAGGGGGAAGAGGGACGATTATCGAGGTTGACTCAGCAAAGCAGGTTATTAGCTGCTAGCTTCGGATCGAGGGGATTTATTTAAGTAGACAGACCACACGCTGTGCATTTTTAAGCTGTTTGGCCTTCTCTTGAACTAACTTGTGTGTCTAATTAAGGAAGGAATAAGGAGAGAGAGAACGAGCAAGAAGAAAAAGAAAGAAAGAAATAATCACAATATGAGTGACTTCTGAAACTTGGACACTGAGAGAGCACTCCGATTATTCCACACAGACTTGCGTATAATGAGTAGAATGTGTTTTTCCACTTGCAGTAGACCTCACCCCCTGTCTAATACCTGCTATAGATCAGATCGGCGAAACCACTTCATCCTAAACAAACATGTATTTCTAAGAACGATCAAAATGTTATACTTTCTGCATCTTGCAGAATCAGAATTTTTTTTCATTACATTTATCATCATGATCCATGTATTACTGCCTCATGATTTCTAGCTTTCCCAGCACACACACAGCTTATAATAAAAGTGTTGCGCTTCTGATTTATACACTGTATTGAATTTATACCTGAATAACTGTAATTAACTCCTTCTGTCTAAGGAAAAACATTAAGCCTGAGTGAGAACGGAATGCTGGGAGCAGTCAGGACATCACTGACTTTCTTATTTTTTAATTTCTTACTTTTATAGGCGGCGCGGTGGTGTAGTGGTTAGCACTGTCGCCTTGCACCTCCAGGGTCTGGGTTCGATTCCCCGGCCAGGCTCGATTCCCGTCTCTGTGTGCATGGAGTTTGCATGTTCTCCCCGTGCTTGGTGGGTTTCCTCCGGGTTCTCCGGTTTCCTCCCACAGTCCAAAGATATGCAGGTTAGGCTAATTGGCGTTCCTAAATTGCCCGTAGTGTGTGATTGGGTGTGTGAGTGTGTGTATGTGTGTGTGCCCTGCGATGGATTGTCACCCTGTCCAGGGTGTACCCCGCCTAGTGCCCGAAGTCTCCTGGGATAGGCTCCAGGTCCCCCGCGACCCTGAACACAGGATTAAGCGGTATAGAAAATGAATGAATGAATACTTTTATTCCTCAGGCTGGCTGACAACCTGAATATTAAGCCCAAGAAAGTAAAATCTCAAAACAGGAACTGCCCAATTAATAATAATAATAATAAAAGAAAAAGGTAAATAATAATAATTAAAAAAATCCTTTAAAAAAATCTATGTAGATAAAAAAGAGGTCCTTTGATTGAGAGGTCTTGCAAAACAGTTTTAAGTCCCACCTTCATGCTCTATCTTTCTAACCTATAATAGACGAGGAAGAGTTCTTGTAACCAGGCATAACGCAGATGGTGGGATTTTTCAACTTTTTTCAACACAGTCTTGACAACTGTGGTTTGTGTTTTCCAACAGTTTTGTGATTGTACATTTTTCATTATTACTTCAATAATCATCCTCATAAACCACTTAAACATCCATGAATGTCTTATAGACTGACACTGACGATGTGTTCATTGGTTTGGTTAAAACGAACTCTGGTTCGATTGTTCTAAATGCGAACGCTGCCATCTGAACTCCGGTGCGCACCAAGCAAGCGAAACGAGACCCAAGCGAAACGAAATACGAAGACTCGCGTTAGTTAGAATTGTACTGGACGAGTTTTGAAAAGAAGTAAAGCGAAATGAAGTATCTGATGCCATTAATATATTGAACGGCGGCAAATTAAATGTTCATTTTAATGAGCATCCACGGACATTCACTATGCACATGTGATAGTCCTGCGTTCAATAACAAGCGTACAACAGATGAACAGTCTGATGAAATGTCATATGTTTTTGTGCATTTTCGTTAGTGAACGCGGCCCTGCTGTACTATCGTGCGATCCTGTGCGCTTGTACCAGGCAGACAGATGAAGGAGCAGGGAGAGTCTGTTAAAGGATTGAAGACCACTGGCTGCATCTAAATAAATTTTTTATTTACTTATTTTATAGGGGGCGTCGCCACTGGCGACTGTATGGAGAAAAAAAATCACTAGCCGCATTAGCAATGTTTTATTCTTATTACCTGGTGCTGGTGCTGTCAGTGTGTTGTTTTTAATGTAAAACATTACCTTTTAATAAACTCTTCATGAGTTTTCAGCTGGTAAAAACACCACAATATATACAGTAGTCCACTGGCCTTCTGCTGTGACTTTTGGCTGATGCCAGCAAACCAGAAAACTTATCATTATCATCAAAGACCTGAGCTGTGAGCTACAAACCCTGAGATTTAATATTTAACAAATATCTTGCTAAATTGGGCTGCAAACACAGCTGTATAAATCCCTCTTCTGAGCTCTAGGTTTCTAACCAATCATAATGCAGAAGCCAACATTTCTTAACCTCCCACATAGGCTTCCATCCATCTATCTGGGGACCTCTGTAGTCCATCTAGGGACCGTGGAGGTCAGTGATGACTGTGGAGGAAATGGTGGGGTATTTCTTCTCACTTTCTGCAACCTCCGGTCAACATTCACACTATGGGCAAGGGCAGGTAGCCTAATCTGCATGTCTTTGAACTGTGGGATGAAACTGGAGGACCCAGAGGAAAACCACTAAGCACAGGGAGACCCAGAGCTGGGAATCGAACCCTGGAAGGTGTAAGGCAACAGTGCTAACCACTAAAGCCACTCTGCCAACGAACATACTGTAGGCATTTACTTTACAAAGAAATAAAAATGTACTTGTCTAGTAATGTGCCTTCTTGCACTGACCTGAATCTAATCTAATCTAATTTAATCTAATCCCGCATATCTCAGCCCTGACTGAACCCCCCTGGTTATTATTCCACTTGTACCACAGTAATTAGTTAATGATTGCAATTCTTAATTTATTAGCGATTTAATAAATTGAAACAAAACCAAAAATGTGGTGGAAAATTTAAACATTACGGATTTCCTCCTGACTGTTATTCACACTGGAGACTCCTTCGTAAACAACTACTTACAGAAAACATCACCATACGACTGATTCTACTTATTACACAACTGTGTAGAATGTCCAGACCACATGAAAGACGAATAGCTCCATGAGTGGATTGTGACTGGAGCGTCCATCTCCATCATGCTCTCCCATCAGATAAAGAATTCCTCGTGACTCCGGATGGCTCGGATCATGTTTTGCACTCGGATACGTTTCTTATGTGCTATATATCTAAACATGTTTTGACTTTTATCCCTCAGGCTAGCATTTTCCCCAAACGCCTCACCTCCATGAGGAAACGCTGCACCAAGTGCTATCGTTCTTTTCTGCTCATCTAAAACCAGACCCTGTCACTAGTGCGTTGCTTAAATGTTCAGACCGTTCAGTGAAATCATTAATGCTGTGTATACACAAGAGCAGGAAGCTTCATTCATCTGTAAATTGATTAGCCGTCCTGAAACGTGTGGTTAATTAACCGGAGCAGGTCGCATTATAAATATTAACGAGCTTGTTTTTGGAAAGTGCTCTGTTAGTGTCTGATAGGGAAGGATTAGCACTACAAAAGACAAAGCTGCTTTGTCATAAAAACGAAAGCTGTACTTAGAGGGGAATTTAATGACACTAGAGGAAAGACGGATGGATCGCCTGATAGATGAGGACGAAGCAATCATTCACGGTCAGAAACGTATATTTTCTGTTGTACAGCGTTGGAAATAGCAAACCGAGTCCTGATGGAGAATCAGAAATATTGACAGCTTATTTCATGATACTTCATTCCCAGGTACTTCAACTGTGTGTCAATATGTTGTGTTTCCTGGAAACACACACACACACACACACACACTCACAGACAGAAGTATAGTAAATGATCATGGGTAGCAAGATCACCTTTAGTTAAAGACCGGATTGGGAAAATGATTCCATTATTAATTTTCCTGCATCTGTAAGACGCCATGTGGACGTCAAGCCTCAGAGCTATCCGTAGGTCTCTACACTGACCGAGTTCAGGCAGACCTCAGCGTGAACCCTCAGGTCAGTAATTAGGTTGACTGTTATATATACTGTATGCCTGCTTGAGCAACACATTTCAACTAACTATCCCTGTCCTTAGGTTATGGATTACAATAAGGGATTACATCACTATAATATGTTTAACGTTAGATACAAGAACATTGATTATTTACTGATTATATACTGAGGATATGAGAATTTGAAAATGGTGTGGCTTACAGTACGTATATGTATTATTTAAAAAACAGCTAAATGACATTGAATATAATGACATTCTAGCAATTTCCAGATTCATAAATAAATGAATAAATAAGAACTCTTTTCGTGGAGCTACTAGTATTACAGACTCTGTGCCAAATCTTGTGTACCCTTAAGAGTGCAAGTAAAAATACTAGCATTATATGCAGGCGATGATGATCGGGCCCAAGCACCTGCGCCATAGAAGCCTGGGCACTCCAGAAAAATACACATGCATTTATAGGCAACATGCCAATACCATTATGACATCATTTTAGAACAGACAGAATTTTATGTTGTTGTTGTTGGTTTTTCGGCTGCTCCCGACAAGGGGTCGCCAAGGCGGAATATCCAGTCCGCACTACAACTTGGCACAGTTTTTACGCCGGATGCCCTTCCTGACGAAACCTTCCCATTTTATCCGGGCTTGGGACCGGCACTGCATCCAGTGGCTGGGGTTTGGGCACTGGCTGGGAATCGAACCTGGGCCTTCAGCATGGCAGGCGAAACACCTACCACTGAGCCACCAGTTTAAATGTTAAGACTTCCAAAAATGCATCATCACGGCTGACCTGTTTGAGATAACAAAAATTCCTTCGCAATTTTGCATCCTCAATGTCTTAAGATCATATTGGCCCAGTTTGGTAGTGATCATATAATTCCCCTGGAAGGAGTATATCAAATTCCATGGGGTGCATTTTACAAAACCCCCCAAATAACTGACTTCCTTTAGAGTAGAGCCTATGACATGAGCATAAGTCGTAATTTGTGTTGTTTGTTAACTAACTAACTAACTAACTAACTAACTAACTAACTAACTAACTAACTAACTAACTAACTAACTAACGTCTGTACAATTATATCAGCTTATGATGGAATGTGAGAGTGTTATCTGTATTTCTGCAAATAGATTTTCTTTTATGGATTACTCTGCAGTACCTCTACATCCCGAAAATGTCAGAAGGACCACGCTGCTATTCATGCTGGGATGTCGAACATCTCGGAGATGGTGCGGGAACAGCGCCACATCCTGCGCTACTACATCCCTCTGATCACCAGGCCAATTTCCTCCTGAGCCGATTATATGGGAGCAGAGCCATGTTCCTCTCTTTTTTTTCTGGCCTTCTTGCATGCTAGCGGTTAGAGCCACCATCATCTTGTTTGTCAAACCCAGTACCTGTCCATCCATCCATCCTCTGTAAGCACATCAGCAAGTGCTCAAATATGGTCATATTTATTTCATTAAAAAAAAAAGAGAAACACTATGATCACAAAATAGTTATTAATAAAGAAAATAATCAGTCATGATAAATATGGTGGAAAACAAAGTCCAGTTTATTACACAGCATTTCAACAAGCTGAAGATCTGAAGATTTATATATCTATGTATATATTTTAGCACATTTTTCTTAGCATATTTGTATAAAAAATATAAAACATAAAAATATCTTCGACTATAAAGCTAAAAAGGTTGAAGCACTTATGGATACTGATGAGAAATCTACCATGGCACAGTATTTTCCAAACTTATAAGAAAATAAGAGACAGTTTGTCTCTAGAAACCTGGAAGTGAAGTTCACAAATACCGAAGCGGATTAGGAGCAGCGTAAAAAATATTTTAGTTTCAGTATTCTGAGTTTAAAGTCAGACTAAAACTTTTATTTATGTTGGTCCTAATCCTCTTCTGGACACGGAAGATAAAGTGCTGAATAGTGTTATTTCAAGCCATAATGCCACCATCATTTCAGTCTTTTAGTAAAAATCATGTGCTACTGTTTCCCGAGACTGCAAACGTAAAAAATCCAAAAACTTTCTTCAAACTTACGTTCATGTGTTGACGAATGTTAACAAGAGGCAGATTGTCAAGAACTGGTTTCAATTTAAACAACACAAAGGGCAAAACCGATGCAATGAGATGAAGAGATGCTGAGAAAGCTTCCAGTAATGCAGCTCTTCACTCACTAGCTTGTCCTAAATTATGGATCGGTTCAGTTCGCATTCTTAATAATCAAGTCAATAAATCAATCTGAAACCTGTATGTTGTTAGAGAAGTTCTAGAGAAAAAAAAATCTCCTTCTTATTAACATTTGGAAAATAGATTAATAATACATTTTATTCCATGATTCCATGTGTAGACTGCCCTCCCTAGTAATAGTTTCTTTTAGACCTTCTTTTTCAAAGAAATGTCCAATTCTATTAGTATTACAGCAGCCAGGCTATCAGTAGCATTCGAGTCACCAGCACAAAAATGACAAAAAAGGTCACCAGTATTCTCTAAAAGATGCAGCGGGGCTCATTTGGACTTGGCTAACAAGCTCTATAGAAAAAAAAGAATAAAACTACAGACAAACAGTACACACAGGTTGTATAAGAAACATCATGTATGAACTTTTCTTTATGTCATGATCAAATTCTATCCCTAGACAATAAAAGCTTCTGGACGTCAGATCATCAAACCGAGTAGAGCTTCTTTATAAGTACATCCAGCTTTGACAGTTGGAGGTCTGATCTTTTCCTGGCACAATGCTGAAGACCAAAATAATACCAAACCCTTGAAAAACAAAACAAAAACAAAACTATTGTGTCTCTGCTTAGATGCATAGATCTTCCTCCTCTAAGCTATCCTGGGAACAGCTGGTGTGAGGTGGGAATGAACCCTGGGTAAGACATCCACGTCTAGGCAATTTAGAATCACCAATCTGCCTAGAGATAGGAGGTGACCAGAGAACCTGAAGGAAACCAACACGGATCCTGGGAGAACATCTTCTCGGATCTCTTTATAGTAGCACGAGCTGAGGATCAACCTGCAGACCCAGGAGCTGTAAGACACGACCTGCTGCCCAACATCCTGCTTATCAGGACCATAGCACAAATACACATACATTCCTCTGCAAGATAATCTCACCTAAACAAGATGATGCAATTTGAAGTTAAGGCTAAGGGTGTTGCTCAAGAACCCACGCAAGGGGAAGTCCTGGGATTTTACCGCTAGGTCCAAACCTTAACCACTTGGAGCTTGTTAATCTTCCCCTTCTAAACTGGGACTCCAGGGCCTGCAGGGCAGAAACCTGTACTGTTTGCTCTGCCCCAGTGTGCTCTGCCCGTCCTCCATTCCTTCGTCGTCTTCTTGGATGGTTTCATTACACAGATAAGCAAGGTATTGTGTGAGCATGACCAGACCGACCAGCATCGCTCCTCCAAACAGCATGAGGCTCGGCCACATCAGGCACTGCAGCGCTACGCGCAGGTTGTATCGCTTCGTCAGGATGGCGTCCTCCGGGTAGCGCCCTTCGCTTAGGTGGCACCTTATAGCCTGGCCTCGCAGTTTACCCAGGACTTCTTTGATTCTTTGAGCTTCTTCTATCATGTCGAATTTGTTTTGGTGGTTTTTCGGGGTGTAGAAACACTAAGGGGACAAAGATGCAATCAGCACAGCATCCAGGACGTGTGAAGTGTAATCATGCCCATTTATTAACAGCAGTACCTCTGGGCTCAGGTTCACGGCGGCTTCATCGTAGCGCAGATGCAACGGTCTTTCAGATGTCACAGCTGTGACATTCACCAATACCTCCAGACACGGATAAGCGGTGCCTCGTTCATCAGACTCATTGAGAAACTCGGCCTGGATCAGAGAGCAGTTGGTGGCGTCTCGCCAGTCGCTGCATGGCGAGAGATAAACATGTTAAACTCAGGATAAGAATTATAATGGGAGTTTATTTTAGAAAAGCCTAAACATACCTGAATAATCGAGGAAATGTCAAACTGACATCTTTCAATGATTTAATTTAATTAGAAACCATTAGAAATCAGATTTGCTGCCCCTAATTTAGTCGTATCCAATTTCCACCCATCACTGGTGCATTCCCTCCATCAAGGCTACTATATTCGGAGAACCCACGTGAGAGTCTTCAGCCCTCATGTTAAAACATTTTTCAATAAAACAAATCCATGATAAAAATATACATTTCTATAATAAATATTACATTGAAGTTAATGAACATTTCATATTGATTTTCGTAAAATATCCAACAATATTTTTGAACCCAACAAAAGTGTAACATTTCCAAGAACATTCCCCAGCATTCCACTGACACGCCAATCGCTAAGTTGCTTGTCCTCCGTTACCTGTGGATACACGGCTTTACCACAACGATCCCCACCACAAAGTACATGAGGATGGAGAAGGCCATCATGGTGAAGCCCAGGAGCAGTGCTCTCTCCTCACCAACGCTGGAGAAAGGAATCTGTGCTTTGGTCTTCTCAGCACCACCAGCACCAGCACCACCATAGTGTCTTCTCGACTGTGACTCAGGGAGTGTGTTTGGGTGCTGAAGGATCTCTCTGCAAGAGCACAGTGTTGCACGATTGAGATGAATGAATGAAAGAGAGAAGTATTTTAAGAGAACATCATGTTTTTTTTTAAATAAATAAATACAAATGATGAACTTCCATCAGGTCCACTTTAGCATTCAGTAGTTAAGTTAAATGAGAAGTAAACACTCCTATACTGCTTGAGTATGTAATAGTAAGTTCAGTTTGATGAGTATTCAATATTCATCTTGAGGTTAACTGTTAGCATCAAGCGTAGCATCAAGTAGCTTTTACTTAAGCTACTAAGTTACTTCGACTGCAATGTGTGTACAAATTAAACATGGCTACCTAACTATTATAATTAGCACCTTCAAATCAACCAAAGTTGATCTATTTTATCAACTTTTATCAAATGCTCCAGTAGTATGTCAACTGTAGGTCAGGCTAAGACACACGCACTCACTAGCTAGCAAGAGCAAAGTTGTATAAACATAAGCTTGCACCACATCGGCTATGTTCACATCGACCTACATAGAAAGAGTTACTGTAGCATGTAGTGCAGTTTTAGCATTTATAGCTCTTCTTGAGTCAGCATGTGATGTAGTGGTTAGTACTGTCGACTTGCACCTCCAGGGTCCGGGTTCGATTTTCACCTCGGGCTTGGAGTTTGTATGTTCTCCCCGTTCTTGGTAGGTTTCCTCAGGATACTCTGGTTTCCTCCCAAAGTCCAAAGACATGCAGATTTGGTTAACCAAATTGGTCATAGTGTGTGTGTGTGTGTGTGTAAAATACACAGGGTTGAGCATCTTGCGCAGGGACCCACAATGGCAGCCTGGTAGAGCTGGGGTTTGAACCGCCAACCTTCTGATCAGTAACGCAGAGTATGTTAAGTGGAGCCATATCCTAAACTTTGTTCTTTTATTTCTAAGGTATCGAGGTTTACAGTGGTGACTGAGAGCGATCATTTATAGCACTCATACCGTAGCTATTAATACCCCTGATTTAACCCAATTAGGTAGAACCTTGTTGATCAAACTCAGTAAAATTGACTTCCAGTCATTTGGATTTTCACAGATTCAATAGGCAGTTGATCATAAATGGAAAAAATAAATAATGCTAGTTATTGGTATACAGCTCCCCAACAGCTTCACCATGACTATACTATCATATTCCACTTCTCTCTGTATCACATCTTGCAATCTAGCTTACATCTTTACCCAAAGGTCCACCGGTTGGTTCTTAATATATCTCATTAATGATCCATATGGTTCATATCGTCATAGCCCCGAGTCTGTAACTCTCGCTAGGACTTTATCTATTTCTCCTGGATCGAATCCAAAAGAAAAAAAAGAAAATATGGATTGCTAGTTTCCTGCCAAAATCAGGCCCTCACCTCGTGCGCCGTCTCCGGAGGTTGATGTGAACAGGAATGCTGAAGGAACCTCGAGGGGACGGACTCAGAAGCATGTCTAATTTTGATTCGGATTCACACGGTTCCCGGCCTTGTTCGGCGCACACGCTTCTGTGCGGTGCCGCAGACGGCACTTTGGGGACGGGCATCTTACAGCCAGAGTAAAAAAAAAAAAATCATCCAGGACTGCCTTTTGAGATCTAATGCCCCAGGCAGGGGTTTCTATAGGAACCGCCACCGCCAGGCAACATAATAATTATGTCCAACGGGACCATTATTTCAGCTGGATGTGTACGCGTACAGTACAGGCGCACGAGTCTGAGTCCGCGATCACCAGCTACATTATTTATCAAAAACTCTACACATCATCAGTTATTATTTTTTTCCTCTTTCCTTTTTAAAAAAATCAATGTTTCTCCTGAACGATTTCCAAGTACCCTGTTCTCATTAACGGACGTTAGCCAGTATCAGACTGCTGCGGTTTCTTGGACGGTTTCTCCAAACAGACTGAGGGATAACATGTTCATCATGTCAGATTATGCAATCAGGATCCTTGAATGATAAAGCTGCAATTAAAGATGATTACCGTGGTCTGATTACATTATCAGTCCTGGTGATGTGTGTTTACAAGGTTTTGTTTAAGACGCTGCTTCTTTGTGGCTGTCCCGTGAGTTTTGCATCATCCTCCTCCCTCCTGTGACTGGTTTTATTAATAAAAACTTAACAACTTTCACAAACTGGGAACTTCAAAGTGCTTCAACCTGCAAAGTGCCTGAAGATAAAATTGAAAAATTGGTTGTTTGGCCTCCGAGTGGTGCAGTGGTAAAGTGCTCGCCCTGTCATCCGGAGATAGCTGGTTCGATTCCCGGGTGATGCTGTAGCCTCTTGCAGCTGAGGGCCTAGAGAGAGCAAATTGGCTGAGCTCTCTAAGCTGGGTGGAATGTGAGGCACTTAGTGCTCCCACATTAATCATGGCTCTACAGCCAATCAGGGGCTCAGGCAAGGAGCGGATAGCGTTGTCCTCCGAGTGTGTTACGCCGCCCCCAAACGGTGCGTGAGCGAGCAGTTCAAAAAGATGCATTCGTTTGGCGTCAAGTGGTTTGGAGGAAACACGTGATAGTCTTCGGCCCTCCCGATTGAGTGTTAGTAGCTTAATGTGGAGCCCCCTAGTGACGGGGGGGGATTGGATACAACTAAATTCTGGAGAAAAATCTGGAAAAAATCCTAAAAATAAATACTATTAAAAAAATGTTTTGTTTATGGCACAACTTCAGTCAGGAGTGACCTCATTTCCCCTCTCGTCTCTCATTCCAACCCCTCAGCAATCAGCATCAGCAGTGCAATAATCACCGGCCTGATCGTCTGTCATGCCGTAAGTTAGATGCTTTTTAATCATTAAGTGATCCATAGAAAAAAATGGGAGCCTACAAAGTCCTTCAGGACGTCTGGAGAAATATTCCTCAAGACTACATTAAGAATACAAGAAAGTCTGGAGACTTAGAAGCAACGTATGAATTAATGACGAGTGGCTTTTGTAAAATACTGTATATTATAAATAGTACAAATACAACAATCTAGTGGACTCAACACTATTAAAAAATACTGGAAGCATTATATTTATAGCCGCTATATCATCTGCAATGTGTGCTCTCAATATCACATCAGGCTTTTATGCTGTACAGCACAACCCATCCTGTCCTATGGAGAATCTTAGATCCTAAAAAAAACTAAACAAAACATCAATCGTCTTACCCCAAAATATGCATTCTCCTTTCTTCACGCGGCAGCGCGGCTCACGTCGGGGTTTCTCATTTCTGACTGGAGCACGGACCTCATACGGTGTTCACACTTGTTCGACTGCACTTTATTAACACGTCCATGCGTGAATAATGAACGCGGCCTCTGAATATCAAAATAGCATTCATTATTCACGAAACGCTGATGTTAAAAACGCGGAAACGTGGAAAAATACAATGCGGCACACCTGTGCGGCTTGAACTCCCGCGGCTAAAGGGCCTGGCAGCGCGCGAGTCAATCAACAAGCCCGCTATTCACAGTGTTGAGTCTGAAGGCCTGAGGATACGGGATATTATCCAGAAAGATGCTGCCTTTCGAAATTATTTATAGTTTCTCCACTGTTCACTTTTTTTAAGAGGACAATCAGTTTTCGATGAACAACACATTTTGGCATCCAGTAAAATAAGGGAATGTATTTTATATAAAAAAAAATAAGAAGAAAAGCAGAGGAACCTCTTAATTATAAAAATTGTAACACTTCGTAAGGGTAGTGGTGGTTCGGTTGGTTAAGGCTGTGGGTTACTGATCGGAAGGTCGGGGGTTCGAGCCCCAGCAATCGCCAAGTTGCCCTTAACCCTATCTGCTCCAGGGGGTGCTGTAAGCTCCCTCCGCTCCGTCCCCAGCTTCCTAATTGGGATATGTGAAACATTATTTCAGAAATAACTGAATATTCCATTCTAAAACACTTTAATCTTAATCCACCATTTTTTTTGTCTTTTAACCTTGTAGAAAATATCCATATTTGACCAAATGCAATGTTATCAGCTAACACACCAGCCCCAGCAAGGCTCATTTGGAAACTAATATTCAATGTTCATATTTCCTTAAATTTAAAAGCACTTAAAAAAAAAAGAGGAATCAAATTGCAACTCATCTTTATTTTAACACGATTAATAATACATGGCCTCGTCCTGCTGCTGGTCAGTGTAGTATTTCAGAGGCTTTGACCTTACGCAAGACGCGATCAGGCTCGCCGAGACAGACACCCCTCTCCTGAACAAGAGTGCTTTTGTTTATTTAATAAAAAAGAAAATCTGGTTGTGTTTTTTTTTTCCCTCTTGTGTGTAACCATGATTGAAAAATCAGCAGCGGGCGAGCGAGAGATGCTTTGAGACGGCTTTCACGCCGGAGAGAAAGCCTTAAGTGAGAGCAGTACGTCTCCCCTTTATTCCTCCATGATGGCGCTTGGGTGAAAAAAGTATCGTTGTAGGGAGGCACGCTGATGGATTACAGACGAAAGAGGAAACTTTCTATGGTTACAATTGGACTGCTGTTTTTCCTGAGTGGTGTTGAGTATGGTGAGTGTGTGTGTCCGGGGATTTAGAGGTTAGAACGAATAGTTTGAAGACTGAATACAAATTGTGTGTGTGTGTGTGTGTTTGTGTGTGTTTGTGTGTGTTACCATCTCTCTAGGTGCCAAAAAAGCACTACTGAAAACAAAAAAAAAAAAGAAAAAATGTGTAAAAGAATTCGGCAGCCAAAAAACACAGGCGTATATGAGACTCTTATAATAAATTCTTCTTAATTATGATAAAATAAATGTGTTACGTTTTTACAACACTATCATAAAAAACGTTATAATATCACTACTGCGAATAACGTCCAGCATCAGTTCCAGGAAAAAGGGGTGTGGCCTATAAAATGTTAATTTCCAATGGCATAATTGGAAGGGGGTGTGGCCTAACGAGTCCCGAGTTCTCATCACGATCCTGCCGAGAGTAAATGAGGGGCGTAAACTTCTGCTTCAGTAGAATGACTTCTTTAACCTGACCTACAGTATGATCTCTCTCTCTCTCTCTCTCTCTCTAAGCGGTCATCCTCCCCACTATATGGAGGTATCTGCAGATCCTCGATGCCCCGCCGTATTTCCTGGGACTCGGCCTGTCCGCGTTCAGTTTCAGCGGACTGGTGACGGGGCCGTTATTCGGGCGCTGGTCTGATAGAACCCGCACGACAAAGACCATCATCCTTTTCTCGAACCTCTTTGAGATTGTAGGTGAGTGTTGAACGACTGTTCAAAAAAGTTCCATAGTAACATGTAATCGATCAGGAATAACACATCACTGGGGTGTGCGGTTATAGGAAAATAATTAACAACAGGTTTATTGGTGCAATAAACCTGAGTCACTGTTAAGCTTAATGATTCCACACATCCTGGAGTGTTTAGTTTAGTATTGGGTAGCTCAGTGGTTAAGGCATTGGACTATGGTTCAGAAGGTCCCAGGTTCAAATCCCACGACCACCAAGTTTTCCCTGTTGGTCGCTTGAGCAAGGCCCTTAACCCTCAACTGCTCAGATGTATAATGAGATAAAAATGTAAGTCGCTCTGGATAAGAGCATCTGCCAAATGACTAAATGTAAATGTTGGCCACACTTTCTGCATTACACTAGAGTGGCAGGGAGCAGTTTGGCGGAATCAGCACACGTTCTGGGACGAAGTCGGAAACGAATGCGCTGCTCACATAGTGATGTTTTAGGAAGGAGTCTCCAGTGCCAGAGCTTGTTAACGGTATTCCGTATCTTACAAGCAATCATTGAAAATAAATTATAAGTCATATTTTTATACCAAGAGACAAAAGATAAAAGTAATTCTCTCTATTGGCGTTCAAGTCAAACCGGGACTTGCTGAAATTTCCATGTAAAAGTGATTGACATTTACAGAAGACTTCAAGCGCAATACGGTGAGACTCTTAGCCGCCGTGAAACATTTGAACGGTGGAAACGTTGTAAAGCCGTACGACCGCGAGAGACGATCCCGGCTGAGGAGGTTCAGAGCCCACTGCAGTCGTTCTCGTGGACATTCAGCGAGTGGAACGTCTGATCCTTGAAAATCAATGGCTCCAACCTACAGAAAGAAACACAGCTGTCTGTGGGAACTGGATGCAATCATTAAGCAACATAACCTGCACGCTACAGGAACTCAGCTGGGAGTTATTGCCACATCCCCCCCGTACAGTCCATTATTCATAAATCCTAATCATTGACCAGCTTCAGAACATCCTGCACCGCACCACCCTGTAGTTGATTATTTTGCTATAACTGAAATAGGTTTATCCCTTGCGTGTATACTGTAGCTCATATTGTTCACTATTTCTTCACGAAGGAAACTTCATGTACTTCATTGGCTACTCAAAGTGGCTTCTCCTGTCCAGTCGATTTGTTGCAGGTGAGAGAGTTTAGACACATTGATTACAAAACACCAAAGTTGGTAACACTTATTAATTACTTCTCACGCAGTCACTCGTCTTGTTGATCACTTTTAAAATCTTACACTTTGCAACACGACTCCTATCTGAAATGATCTCAGGAGTCGGCGCAGGCGCAGGTTCGTCCCTCTTTGGCTTCCTGACGAGGACGACCGTCCCCGAAGAACGAGCTGGGGTGTTCGCCGCTGTGATGGCATCGCGCCAAGCCGGACTTCTGATCGGTCAGTCTGATATGATATGATCCTTTAGAGTCAGACTACATTACTGAAAAGCGACGACATTGTCATTTAAAACCGTATACGCGTTCCTCAGACAGAAGCGGACGGAAATGAATTGGAGTGCAGATAGCGAAAACCGTCAGCATCCTTAAATACAGTATGTTGTTTAAAAACCATGGAGGATTTGGCACAACCGCCAGCATATAGGTTCAAGGGTTTTAATTTTAGAAGCACTCATTTTAGAACATTTCAACAAGGGTCATTAATACAGCACATACATGGGTTCAGAAAGGCATCTTGTTGAAATGAAAGAACGAATCGCATTTCTGGAACAATATCTTCCCACCTACAGTAGAGGCGATAGAAAACAATAGAAAGGGCAGGTCTGAGTTGTGCCGGTTCTACCGTAACGATGTACCTTATTGTTTTAGGACCTGCTTTTAACATTTTCCTGCGTTTGTGTGATTTTCGCCTGGGGCCGTTCATCGTGAACAAGTACACTGCCCCTGGGGTAAGTTCTCCTAACAGAGTATTATTATTATGTGCAGTATTATTATTTCTTGTTGTTGTCATTTTTAGATTTTTAGACAAATCCCCAGGCAGCACGGGGGTGTAGTGGTTAGCACTGTCGCCCTGGATCTCCAGGGTCTGGGTTCGATTCCCGGCCACGTTTGTTTCCCATCTCTGTGTGCTTGGAGTTTGCATGTTCATGTGCTTGGTGGGTTTCCCCCGGGTACTCCGGTTTCCTCCTGCAAATTAGACTAACTGGGGTCCCCCAAATTGCCTGTAGTGTATGAGTGTGTACCCTCGATGGATTGGCACCCTGTCCAGCCTGTACTGCGCCTCGTGCCCTACAGTAAGTCTTACTCTATAGGCTCTAGGCCCCCTGCGAACCTGAATACATGATAAAGCGGTAGGGGGCAGTGGTGGCTCAGAGGGTTAAGGCAGTGAGTTACTGATCGGAAGATTGGCGGTTCGATCCCCAGCTCCACCAGGTTGCCACTGTTGGGCCCTTGAGCGAGGCCCTTAACCCCATCTGCTCCAGGGTCGCCGTATCATGGCTGACCCTGCGTTCTGACCCCAGTTACTCTGGGATATGCGAAGAAGGAATTTCACTGTGCTGTAATGTATATGTGACAAATAAAGGCTTAACATAAAACTTAGATGTTGAGTGAGTTGGTAGGTCTCCAGTCTGCATATACAAACAAAGTCATTTCCCCCCCCCCTAATGACCTCATATAAGAAGATACCCCCCCACCCCCACCCCCCGAAATTGTTGCTCAGCTTTGCCGTTTGCTCTGAGTGTTGTGGCTCAGCAGTAGCTCTTTTACATAAGGATAAAGGGAGTATAAGCTATGAAAGAATTTATTATCCGAGCAGTATTTCAGCTGGAGCGTGGAACTCGTTCAAGAAATAGTAAAATATGGGACCTTTAAATATTCATGTTGAAGTAGTTATGGTCCATCACCACCAGTCTGTCATGTTTTATACTTAAATCGTAAAATACAATCGTTTATTATATGACAAATTTCCCCTTCCTGCACATGTTGGCAAAATTACAGCTCATATTGCATTTGGAACAATTCAATCCAGATGTTTAATAAAAGAAATACTACTACTAATAATAATGAGGTAATACTGATACAGGTCAACTCTTTCCCCTGTGCATACTCCAGCTCTTCATGTGTGCCATGTGGCTGGTGCTCCAGGTAGCCGTGGTTTCGCTGTACTGGGACGTCCCTCCTCTGGACTCCGTGCCTGAGACGTACACTGCGCTCCGCTGTGTTAGAGAGGAAGTGTGCTCACGGGGTGAGGATGATACAACGGGGTCAGAATCCTCCACCATGCTGCTATCTGAACAGACTGAGACGCAGCTTTCAGGCGAACTCGAGCCAGACGAGCCCGGAGCAGCACCTGCCTCAGATAGCCCTCGCTCCCTGGATGACCCCTTTGAGAAGTTCAGCGCCAGTCAAGGTGCGATGTTGGCTGAAGCTTTGTTGCCTGTCAGGGCTGTGAACATATAATGATTTCATAATCCTTTTAAAAATTCATTTATATACAGTTAGTGAATCTAATGGACTATAAAGGGGGCCGTTAATATACTGTATACAGATCTTCTCGGCAGCTCCAATGGGGAAAAAAATAACAATTCCAGGTTTCTCTTTAGGACTGAATCTTGATATAATAGCTATTCTGATGCAATGTTCCTGGCACAAGGGTTATTCTCAGCATGATGCTACCGCTAACACACTTTGTGTGTTTCATAAGGACGTTCTCAAAACATCCAGAATCCAACTGGAGCCATCCAATTAGCCGCAACGTGGGGGCAACGAATGTCTTAAGTGGCGAGCTCCAAATTAGAAAATTGCAAGCCTTTTTCGCTCCAATTGCATCACCTCAGTCGTCTATGTTTTGGCCATATTAAAATAGCGTAGTACCCTGACATATACAATTAAATTATAATATAAACATTATAGAAAAGATAAAGATGGCTGAAGACGCATATTCTTACATTAAGACAAGCGTTTAAATGTTCGCTATAATTTGATTTATTTGATTGTTACGTACTGTCTTCTCATTTGTGTACAATCACATCAAACTGGCTTTTTTTAAAGGTGTTAATTAGTGAATTTAAATTAAGAGGCAAAGAAAGTGAACATTTTCAAGTTTTTTTGTCTAGTTTAAGGACCTAAAGTACTGAGCGAGTAAAAAGAACAGAAAAAAGAAAATACTTAAAAAAAAAATGTAAGAAATCATTTGAAGAGGAAAAATAAACAATAATTTCATTGCGAAATCCTGCAAAACTTTAGTTTTTGATATGTTCCAGCTGAAAATGTAACGATTTCAAGCTCTAGGTTTCTAACGAATCAAAGACGAGACAGGATTCTTCTAACCAATCATAATGCAAAAGGCAGGATTTCTTAACCTCTTCTGAAGGGGTTTCAGAAATCTGATTAGTCCTCGCCACTACACCGCATTAGGTTACTGTAACTCATTCATACAGTATATATAGATATCTATTTTTCATTAATGTCAGTACAAATAAATATGTTGTAGCAATGCTGTAGGAACACCTATAAATGTTAGGGGGGCGGGGTTCTTAGAACATTCCAGAATCTTTCCTGAATTGACTTTGAACCCGAAACCCAAACTGTTTGATTGGCGTCTCCCAGTCTCTCCTCTCATCACCCCCCTGTAGTGAAGGGAGCTGTGGATTATACTGTAGATAGACCCTCCACCATTGTGTGTGTGTGTGTGTGTGTATATGTGTGTGTCTGTGTATGTGGGTGGGCGGGATCACTCATCATCGATTCGTCCAGCTGTGACTGCAGGAGATCATCTCAGACCCTGGAAAAGTCTTTATTGACTTCTGCACCTTTTTCACGTTTGTGTGTTTTTGTGAGATATTGCGATAGAGCTTGTATTGATCCATTCCAGAGCTTTGTCTCTTTCACTTATCCATCTCTCTCTCTCTCTTCTTTTGTCTAGAGTTCCTCAGGGAGGAGGTGGTGGTTCTCCTGACCGCACAGTTCATCACGCTTTTTAATCAGACCGCACTCGAGGTGTGTTCTTTCTCATAGATGCTTCACTCGGGCCGTCATTCAGTAAACTACTACGGTTGGATTGGGTTGGGTTGGGTTAGGTTGGGCGGGGGGGGGGGGGATGGGGGGGGGGGGCTTTGTACGGATTTTAAATTCTTCAATCAGACTTACATTTTTTGCAAAGGTAAATCACAATGCGCTCCTCATGATGTTATTGTTTCTATGGCAACAGCTTACACCGAGACTAGAAACTAGTATTGCAGCTGCATGATGTTTTAGTTGTTGATGTGGAGATTTTTTCCTGTAATGAGAATTTCAGTTGAAATTTTACAGAAGGAGTCTACAGTGTCAGCACTTTAAGTTTTCTGACTTCTTCATCTTCATTTTTCGTTTTATCAGAAGACTAAAGAAAGTATGCACGGGTTCGAAGAGTACAAGGGTTTATATAACAAAAGTTTTTATCCAAAAATGAAAAAGCGTTCAACAAACATATCATCAGGATAACGCGAGTTCGATTCCCAGATGATGCTACAGTCATCCTTAATATGGAGCTTAGAGAGAAGGAGGGGTGGCACACCTGCACTACTGCATCAATCAAGGACACCTTTCAGTTTGCGCATGTGGACTGGGCGGATAGCGCTTTCCTCTTGGTCTTTAATGCCGCTCCATCTAATGATGATGCACAAGCAGCAGTTTGACGGCTTCGTGTGCATCGGGGGAAGCCGGCGCTAGACGCCGCCCTCTCTGGTTGGTAACTGGACACCACTTAGGAGGAAAAAAAAACTTCGCATGTGCTGTTGTAGGAAAATAATCATTCATTCATTCATTCATTTTCTATACCGCTTAATCCTGTGTTCAGGGTCGCGGGGGACCTGGAGCCTATCCCAGGAGACTTCGGGCACTAGGTGGGGTACACCCTGGACAGGGTGCCAATCCATCGCAGGGCACACACACATACACACACTCACACACCCAATCACACACTATGGGCAATTTAGGAACGCCAATTAGCCTAACCTGCATATCTTTGGACTGTGGGAGGAAACCGGAGTACCCGGAGGAAACCCACCAAGCACGGGGAGAACATGCAAACTCCATGCACACAGAGACGGGAATCGAGCCTGGCCGGGGAATCGAACCCTGGACCCTGGAGGTGCAAGGCGACAGTGCTAACCACTACACCACCGTGCTGCCCGGAAAATAATCAAATAATTTTTTTTTTAATCACGTTTAATTTATTGCTGTGATAAAGTCTCAGACTTACTACACTAAGAGATCTTGCATCTCACCATCTCTATGGAAACAACCACTGATTTAAAAAAAAAACAAAATGTCTGCCCTTGGTAATAATGGCGCCCTTTCCAGACCATGGTGACACCTTTGACGCAGAAGTACTTTGGGTTCGGTGAACTTGGCAACAGTGTGATGTACGGCCTGTGTGGCATCGAGGTGATCAGCGGGTTCTTCCTCGTTCGCTGGCTGAGCCGCGTCCTAGAGGAGCGCGTGCTACTCGTCGCCGGCCTGCTCGTGAGCTGCGTGGCCTGCATCTGGTGCCTCGTCTTCCTCGCCGACCCCAAAGGTAAGCACGCGTGTGAGTGAGTGTGTTATAAAACGCATGAGCTCTGTTGGCCACATGCCCGGACAGACTGGCACACACCTGCGTGCGGACAGCCACAATATGCTGGCTCTGTTTGATGCCAGGGGGAGCGTGTAGAGCGATGCTCTTTACTTCCCTTTGCAAATATCAAGGTGTTGTGGGTTTTTTATTTTTTCATGAAAGGAAAATTTCATTTTGAATATCTTACATTAGGGTGCAGAAGAATTTCGAAGTCTGTCATATTGAAGATGTACAATTCCTCAAAACAGTTTTTAATTATTTATGACTGCCTGCTGTGTGCGCAGCGAGAAATATAACCAATGTAGGATAATTAAAAAGACACAGATGTTTGCCTGGATCCCAAAAAAGAGTTCCATGACCAATAAAACAAACAAACAAAAAAAAATAAATCAAAAAATCGTTTAAAACGTATGATTTTCAACTAACACTCTGTATATATGGGAGAGTTTCCTTTATCTTGTACTGTCTTGTCATATGTGTGTGTGATCAGGTGGCTTTGCTCTGGAGCTGACCGAGTTCATTATTGGGGTGTTCCTGCAGCTGCTGGGGCTTCCCTTCATCGCCGTGTCCCAGGTGTCCCTCTTCTCCAAAGTCACCGCAGAGAAGACGCAAGGTGAGTGTGAAAACCAAATTAAACCAAACGTATGAAATCTCACAAGCTCTGGTTGCCAGGTGTATAATGCTTTGTGTGTGTGTGTGTGTGTGTGTATTTATATTTCTGACCTGTAGGCTTTAGTCAAGGTGTACGGCGGTCTGTTGGAGGTCTTGCCACCATCCTGGGGCCACTTTGGGCTGGCGGTTTAACCGGAAACTTGTATGTGATGATGGGAATGATGCTGTTCCTCCTCACACTCATCATGGTCAGTGTAAGCTCGGGTAGATTTCTGCAAAAAAAAAAACCTCATCCAAGGTCAGAGGTGCCCTCATGTAGCGACTTATTGAAATAATAAGCTAGCATAAGGAATGTGAGAACGTCCTGAGCGTAAGGCAACGTTTTGAATGTGTGAGCATAACCATCCCCAAACTAACCACTATACAGTATGATTCAAACATGGACGGTGTGTGTTGTTATCGGTCAGATTATGATGGCGCTGTCGTACGGGAAACTGGTGGAGCCGCCCGTGGTGCAGCATGCAGACGACCCTGAGAGCGAAGGATAGAAGAAGAAGAAGAAGCCGCACTCGTCCGCACTTCAGTCTGTACAGGTGAGGACGCTTGGATTTTTATATCACATGGTGACATGAGTCTTAGTTTTAGCTAGGTCGCTAGCTAGCTAGTTTTACTCGGACTAGCTAATTATATGTAGAAACTAAACTTTTGTCTTGCTGACTGGACAGCTAATGTTATGCAGACTGGTTAGCACTGTTGCCCTGCACATTCATTCACACCAGACGAGCTCCTTGTATATAGCCGATTAGCTATTTAACTATCATGCAGACTAGCTACTTTTACACAAGACTAGCTTCAGCAACTTTTACACAGTCAAAAGGGTAATTGATAGTTGGCCAGCTAGCAAACTTTTCTGCAAACTAGTTACGTTTTGTATCTGACCAGTGAGTTAACCTTTAAGCAGACGAGCTAATTTTACACCGGCAAACACTGTTCGTCATTATTGACTTTTTTGCAGAGTAGCTAATTTTATGTAGCTGACCAGTTGATTTGATTTTATGCTACTTACTTTTTTTTCTTCTTCTTTAGCTGACAACTATTTAACTTTTAAGAAGCTTATTTTATATGGCCAAAAAGCTAGTTATGCATAGTCAACCAGCTAGCTAATAGTCAGAGGTGGAAAGAGTAATAAAATTTTGTACTCAAGTACAAGTACTGTTACTTCAGTGAAATTTTACTTAAGTACAAGTAAAGTTACCCTTATAAAAATCTACTCAAGTAAAAGTAAAAAGTAGCTCATTAAAAAATTTACTCAGAGTAAAAGTTACCGAGTTACTTTTTTATTTGTTTTTTTTTTTTAACAGCGGGGGTGGGGGGGCTACATTCTAGCATAGTTCAAAAAAGATGAGCAGATATAAATCTCAAACTAGTTGTTTTTAACTGAACGAACACCTTTGCATAATAAAGCTGTTGCCTTTGTTGTGCTTGAAAATCAAAGTGGTCACTTAAATATGGTGTTACGTCCCAGTCTAGGGTCATACAGCAAAAGAATGGTTCAGGGTTCTATTTTAAACTGTATGGAAATGGTGGTATATGGCAGAAAGAACTAGATCCAATCATTAACTGATGAAATAATGAGGTTTGTATATACAGACACACACACACACACACACACACACACACACCAGGAGGAGGAGGAGGATCAGATTCAGATTCTGGTGGACCCAGGCCAAAATAATAAACAAAATGGTATTTATATTTAGTAGATTTAGGTAGATTACCTGCAAAAAAACCCCACAAAAATACAGGTAGCTTCCCGGACTCCCTAAACCAAAAACAGTGAAATTATCTACAAATATATACAAAGACCAACCAAACCAAAGGGACAAAGCAATAATCAAAGTCATTGGAGGCAAAAAGTCAAACCAGAATACACAACCAAATATCAAAACGCCAAAATGACAAAAATCTGTTTCCCGCGTCTCTCTCCGGTTTATATATGGTCGCGCTAGTCGATGACGTCACTCTCAGGGTGGAAGCGACCGTGTGGAAGGTCAGGAAGATGCCGATGTCAGAAAACCTGGAGTGGAGTCTGGAGCGGCGCGCGACCAGGACATGATACACACGCGCGGCGCAACGGAGCATTTATACAAAGCACAATATTTTTATTATTTTATCATTTTCATTCATTTATTTTTTACTCAGTAGCGAATATGATTTAAAATGTAGCGAATTACAATACTTCAAACAAAACGTACTTAAGTAAAAGTAAAATTACAGATTTTAAAAACTACTTTAAAAAGTAGAAATACACAAAAAAACTACTCAATTACAGTAACGCGAGTAAATGTAATTCGTTACTTTCCACCTTTGCTAATATGTATACAGACTAGCTACTTTTATATAGATGACTAGCTAGTTTATCTTTAAACAGCCTAAGTAATCTGCAAAAGGTTAGTTTTGCTAGCAGAGCTGAACCGCTAGCTAATGTTTATGCAGACTAGCTATTTTTACGTCGCTGAGTAGCTAGTTCATTTTACGTAGACTACCAAGCAAATTAACTTTAATCTATACTAGACATTTTTTACTGCATGTGTAATGGAGTAGGTAGTTAACTTTTACAAGCTAGCTATTTTCATGTCGCCTACAACTACTCGATTAAGTAATTATGTGATATTTATTTATTCATTTATTCCATTTGTTATGGATTTTTTTCCCCCTGTCTGGTTAATTCAGTGCCATGTGCTGTAGTGAGGACACTGGAAGTGACCGGACATTCGGAATTAATTCTTTGGAAAATTTCTTTTACCACCCAACATGTGTTTAATGAAATGTTGCTGCTATGATACATGATTTAAAAAATGTAAACAAAATAATCTGGTAAATTAGCGAAACAGATTTTTATAGTTTACACATACTGTATGCTCCAGCTTTCGCCATATCATTAGCTCCATTATCATCTGATACACGGCGCAGAGGTAGAGCCTAAGCATCACAGGTGATTTATGGTGCCATTAGCGTATGTTGTTGCATTGGAGTGGTTTTCTGTAGGACGCCTTAAATCAGTAAAGATGACTATAGAACAATTTCTGCAAAAATGCTAATGCAGGTGATGTGAGTTAGCATTATATATGGCAAGCCATTCATCCTCAAGTCCTGGTCTGTCACCAAGAGCACTTTTCATAACGTTATTTATCAAAAAGAGTTAACAGTCCTTTCAGTCATTAGAACGCACCATTGATGAAAAATCATATCGATGAATTCCTGAGAAAAACATTACATTATCTTATTTCGATACCAGATTAAAGAAACACTGCTCGGTATTGGACAAAGCGTTGTGGCCTGTTGATGACATGAACGAGACAAAATTCGCTCCGTTTGCGCCATTATGTCTCCAGATGGCCAAGTGAAATGAAAAGATGTACGATTTTATTTTATTTCCATTCAGGACGGCAGCTCACGGTGGTCCGTCTGGCCCGGGGTTGAGGTGTGTGTGGCGCTCGGTGGAACAGATGCCGGAGCGGTGGTAGTTACCTTCTCGTGCCAGGAGCAGCAGACCTCAGACAGCAAGAGGGATGGACACACACATGCACACCACTCTCACACAGCACACGCATACAAACGCCCACACATATGCTCTCTTATACACACACACACACACCTCAAACACACACACGCACACACACATACACACACATACACACCACAAACAGCTCTGCTTAGGGTATTTGCACTGATTGCATAAAAAGTGTACAATACTGAAAATATGAAAATGCATTTGTATGCAGTTTTTTCCGCAGACATGTTTTGTGTTAATGTGTTGCTTTGATTTGTGTCTAGTTTGCAGTGAGTGTACAGATGAGGGCGCTATTCCTCCACAACATTGACTGTGTGTGTGTGTGTGTGTGTGTGTGTGTGTATGGACGTGCTTTTATATCTTAGTGGGAACCAAGTGTTTCTACAAGGACTGAAATATCTGACGCTGTGTGGACATTTCTTTAACTCTTCCTTACGGGGCTTTTGTTTGTTCTGCATTTATTAAAAAAGAAAAATCTAAAAAACTAAAAAAGTTTCATTTTTCATTACTGACGTTGGGGTTGGAATTAGATTAAGGCTTTTTTTTTTAGCTTGTCAATGTAAGGTCCTCATAGGAGTGACCATAAGAGGACCATGTTTTTATATCTTAGTGGGGACCGAGTGTTTCTACAAGGATTGGAATATCTTACAGTTGGCATATTTTAACAATGTTTTTGTTTATTTATTTGTTTGTTTTGTAAAAATGTCAGCATTTATTTAAAAGAAGCAAAAAATACGGTTTAATTTTGGGTGATGAGATTGAGCTTAGAGTGAGATTTACATTTTTGTTTTTTGGTTGCCACTCGAAGATCCTCATAAGGGTAGTAAAAGATCTAACATTTTTTTTTTACTACTGACCTTAGGGTTACATTTAGTTTTTGGTATAACATTACCTTTAGGCATCATAATGAGTATGTCAATGGAAGGTCCTCATAAGTATAGTAAAGACAAAAATGTGTATGTATGTGGATGGGGTGTGTTCGTGTTCACTCTCTCTCTCTCTCTCTCTCTCTCTCTCTCTCTCACTCACTCACTCACTATAGCACCTGTCCTGTACAGGGTCATGGGGGGCCTGGAGCCTATCCCAGGAGACTTAGGGCACGAGGCGGGGTACACCCTGGATGGGGTGTCAATCCATCACACATTCACACACTATGGACAATTTGGGATTGCGAGTTAGCCTAATCTGCTAATCTGCTGAATGTGCTGTCTTATGGACTGTAGGAGGAAACTGAAGCGCCTCGAGGACACAGTGGGGTAATTTTATGGATATGGATAATGGATATATTTTTTCTAAATATGCGCAAAAAGCAAAAAAATAAATAAAAATCTGACGTCTTAAGAATGTATCCACACACTTACTGTCGTCTTGAGGACCTACCATTCACATCGACATTTATTACTAAATGGTCATAATAACAGTAAGTAGTAAGACAAACACAAGTATGTTTAATATCTTTATAGGATCCAAACCTTGCCACAAGGATAGAAAGATGTAACAGCTTTAGCAATGTGGGGACATTGGCCTGGTGGGTCCTCATAAGGACTGTTAGAAAAGTCTGTGTGTGTGTGTGTGAGAGAGAAAGCGAGAGAAATTGCGAGAGGGAGAGTTGGGAAATAAGTTAACTAAATTATGATGAAATTTGGAATAACTCTCAAACAAACCTAACTACTCTGTAATTTTAATCTCCCCAGCTTCCATATTTACTTTTAATAACTGGAGACGTAGAACCAGAATGTTGATATTTTTTCCGTCTTGACAAATCTCAGATTAAAGTTGATGAAACGGCAGAACCGGAAGAATCGGCGCTGAATGTTAACGATCCCGTCAAGCAGCTCTCGTTCACTCGCACGGAAAATTGATTTTCGCTATTTACGCACGTCGTCTGTCTTCTGCGTGATTTACAGCTGAAAGCTGCACGAATAAGCGTTTAACCTCTCACACTCTAATCCAGATTATCTCCCAATCCATCCACTCTCTCTGTGTGGCCTGATGTGTTGTAATCCCAGTGTCACACATGCACAATCACATTTGCCCAGCAGACCACACACACACACTATATATATATATATATATATATATATATATATATATATATATATATATATATATATATATATACACACACACACACTCGGGGCCTGTTAATGTGCCTGAGTTAAAAAGAGTCATGACATTATTCATCATAACCCCCCTCGTAATTCTGCCAGACACGCCGACCTGATGTTGAGTGACGGCTCGGTAATGATATCCCCTCAGCTCCTTATTGCGCCAGAGAAGGTAAATATTTATGATCCCTTGTGTCCCTGCTGTTAATAAACGCTTGACGAACGCTCCAGCTGCGTTACATTTCAGATTTCTACCTCACCTCCTCTGACTCTCTGTTTTCTCGCATCGCCATCTTTAGAGCCCTGCACTAGAGACCTTTAGAGACACCGATCCGGAATCCCGTTTGTCCAAAGGATGTTTTGAAATCTAAACATAAGCACTAAAATCTTTGGATTCAAGAACCTTTTTGATCTGATCCAGCTGTTATGCGAATGCAGCTCTTCATGTCAAACCGGGATTTGTGGTGGAATTTCTGGTGAATGAAGGCGTGAAAGCGATTGACATTTACAGGAGACTTTAAACACAGTACAGTGATGAGACTCTTAGCTGCGGTAAAACATTTGAATGGTGCCAACGTTTTACAGAAGGCCGTATGTCCGTGGATGACAATCCTGGCCAAGAGCCCAATGCAGTCATTCTTGTGAACAGATAACTTTTAGCACATTACACAATCTACAGTAGGCTGGGAGTTTTTGCCACATCCCCTGTACAGTCCTGACATCGCTCCAAGCCATTTTTCATATCTTTGGCCCATTAAAGTGCTGGTTTCTGCGAGGCCAGACTTCAGACGTGAAGCCGGCAGTCCGATCATGGCTCTAGTATACTGAAAGAACTTTCTACCTTGATGGTATCCAAGCACAAGTGAATCACAGGGAAAAGTGCATTAGTGTAGCTGAGGATTCTATAGAGAAATAAAAGGAGTTTTTACTGTGTTCTCTTAAGAAGTCGTACTTTGACTTGAACACCCCTCATAATATTACTTACTACAAATCATATTTATTATGCTGCGGTGGGGCATTAGTGGTTCTGTGGTATGGATCTCGCATGCCATGTGGAAGGCCCCAAACTCCACCCCGAGGGTTGCAGATCACCCTTAGTGCTGGTTCTGGGTTAAAAAATGTCTGAGTCACATCTGGAAGGGCATCCGGTGCAAAATCAAAGGTGCAGATCATAAACAACCCCTTAATGTGAGCAGCCAAACAAAGAGCAACATCTGTTGTGTTCCAGTGCTTGCTCGCTCGCTGGCTAGTCTGAATGAATTTGGAAATGTCTTAACGCCAATGGTTAACAGACATAACCAAGATGCAGACGAGATTAGTTCGTTTTTCTAAATGAGACTGAAGTGCCAAAATGAAATTTCCATAAAGGAAAAATCTACCGTAAACGACAGGCATATTGATAGTTATAATCAACTGCAAAGCTCAAGATTTCTTTGGTTGTGTTGTTGTTAGACTTTCAGCTACTCCTGTCGAGGGGTCGCCACAGCGGAGGTTAGCACAGGTTTTATGCCACATGCCCTTCCTGACGTAATCTCGCATTTTATCCAGGCTTGAGACAAGCAACGCATCCAGTGATTGGGGTTTGGGCATCGGGTGGGAATTGAACCTTGCACCTCTAGGGTCAAAGGTTTGCTTACATCCTTCTGTCTATGCTCAATGAGTTTGCATGTTCAAGTGCTTCTTGGGTTTTAGATACTCCTCCTCCAACAGTCCAAGGACATGCAAGTTAAGATACTTGGCTTTCCAAATTGCCCATATTGTGTGAGTGTACTTGTGTAAATCTGCGATGAATTGGCACCCCATCCACGGTGTACCAAACCTAGTGGCCCAAAAGCCCCGGGATATGATCCAGGCCTGCCTAGTGCCCAAAGTGCTCTGGGACAGGCTCCAAGCCACCCGTAACCCTGTACAGAAAAAGCAGTATAGAGAATGAGTGGGAGAGAGTGAGGGTGGTTTACATAGTGGTTTATTTTCACTTCGGTTAACCACTTCCTACATTACCCACAACAGGATTTCCACGCTGTTAGAAGTACCAGTAGGATTTATCCCTCACTTCATCTCTACATAAACACAATGATGTGATGGTGCTCGGATCCTGTAAACTGTGCACAAAAAGCTGTCTTGTTAACTCCACCATCTTTGCCTTCGTGCTCGCCATCTCATAGATCGCCGAATCTCTGCCGTAGCACACCTGCGTCAAACAGATGCATTGCATTCTGCGACTTTGGGCACAGGGTCTGGATTTCTCATTACGACAGTACTTAGAAATTGCAAGAGTAAGAAAAGAAGCTGGTTTGTTTTTGGTATTTAGCAGTTAAATGTCTCAGAGAAACACCAACCCACAAATTAGCACCAAATTAGGCACAGATATTACAATATAAACATATATGATGTGGTTCAGGGTGAAGATTGGGTAAGTTTTTTTTTTTAGATTTTCATGCACTCGAATGTCCCAACTGTCATTTAGAAGCAGTGTGAGGTGTTTATACTGCACTCAAAATCCTATTTGACAAGCACGTCAGACGTCACAGAGCAGTCTTGGATTAAACATGTCGGCTGAGCATGCCGAACATCAAAAAAACACCACGCAGGGCAGCTAGAGGGCAAACTGTGGTGATATAAGAGCAGTGAGACAGCTGCCTCGGTCAAGACCGGGGTCGAAGGGCGCACACCGTAGTGTTTAGTGAGCACGGATATTGCATGGCTCGGCATATGGTGTCGTTCTGAATGAGAGAAGGATCGCTTCGTGGATATGACGTTAAACGCATACATACACACATTTTGAAAGATTCATCTTCGTTTAATCTCAAAGGATGGGACATGCTGAAATCGTTCGTTATATGATTTCCTTAAATGATTCAAGATGAATAGTTGAATGATAAACTGGCTGGAGTTTTATGCCAGCAGGAGGTTTACAGGCATTTTGATCCTTTGGTTGGGCACAAACCACTTTTCTTGTCCTAAAGACAAATCTTATTTGATATTATGTCTTGTTGGGATGAGTAAATGACTAATGATGAAGGAATGAACATTTTACATGTATTGTATAGAGTTTCACAAGCACCCCTTACTCGCATTTTCTTCTGTGAGCTTAATAAATTACTTTCTGCATTTCCATTTCTAAAAGGTAAAGGAAAAAACCATCGCAGAGGTGACTCTCAGTATATGTAGTCCAGACAGGCAAATCTAACCAGTTCAGTTCATAAGATACAGTACGTATAGCTACTATGATTTTTCAGCGCATTACAGTAACAATTGTGACAGACCCAAAGGAGACAAACAACTAATGATGCAAGCAACTTGTTGCTTATTAGTGTGAATCAGGTCTTGACATTGGCATAATGCGGGTAAAATTCGGCTGTGGGGGGGTAATAACTTTAGTCTCACTAGCCACTTTGGCGGGTAGTTTATTCTTTGGTATGACAATATATTTATAATATAAGTCAACCGATATAATAAACGCATTGCAACGTAATATTACGCGCATAAAAACGCGCGTGAATGTAATGAGGACATTTAATACCCCTCTCTACACACGTTGTTCACACATGCATTGCACACACGGGTCGTTTATGAACGATTCGTTCTTTTTGAACGACTCTTTAACATGACTCAGATGAACGAGTATCTCGGAGAGTGATTCGTTAATTTTCTATTGGGCGCGCATACGCAAAGCATCGCAAAACCTCGAGTCGTTCGTTCTTTTGTCACGTGACTCCCATAGACGCTATGCGGTGCAATAGATTAAAAAGAACGAACGACTAGAAGATATGATGGTGAGTTACTCATTTTGTTTATTATAATATGTCCTTAGTTGCATTGTAATATTTTCATAACTGGGACTATAGCCAAAACTTGTATATGTAGACGTATTGGGGGTATTTTTATTGAAAACGCAACATTTTAATTTATTTCTGATCAAATGAACGAAATGACTCAAAAAACATTCGTTCATTTTGATGAACGAGATTCAAAGAACCGAGTCACTACACACACACACACACACACACTTTTACTTCCTGTTTGGTGTGTGTGTGTATCTTTTCCTTAAAGGGCTATTGCTTCTCAATAGGATGAGAATGTTTGCCCCTTTCGCAGGTTATTTACTGATTATATATATAAAAAAAGTAATCGCTATTAAAATCTATTTAGATTTCATGTTGAATGATAGAAAATTCATCAATTTATTGAATTACCTCACACTATAAAGAGTCAACACTACAAGATAGACCAGAGTCCACTGTCCTAACTCAGAATTCTGATATAATAATACATAATGAATAATAATACCTGATAATAGGCCACAACACACTAACATGATAAATGTTCTGAGTTGCTGTATTTTTAATATCAGAATGAGTTCAGTTGTATTGAATCTGTTATTTTTCAATGTCATGTGGTAAGAGGCTTGAATTTAAGTTCAATAAGCAGAATATACTGTTCATGTTTGCATGTTTTTATCTTAACAATACTGAATACTTGACTACTACTATAGTGATACAGTGTATGCTGTCATTTCTAAGTAAATCTAGATCTAACAAACATTAACGTATCATGGTGAAGAAAAAAACTGCGAAAACTTAGCGTAGAAGGGGATTATATAGAGAAATCAAGGGAGTTTTAACTCTTATAACTGTGTTCTGATATTCTGCACAATCCCAGTTTGACTTGAATGCCTCTCGTTGTTTAATCAGTCATTGAAGCTGGTTGTGAACAAAGAAAATAAACTCTTGTAATGTTGTTGTTGTTGTTGTTTTTACTGCACAACAGAGGACTGTAAAGCGATAAACTGCCCATTTAACCATTATGTGACAATTTTGTGCCATGCTAACTGAGATCATATATAATATTATAAAATTTCTACTCTTCTTAAATACACTTCTGTGCAAAACTACAAATAGCGGTGTTTTAGTTTTTTTTTACATTTAGAATAAGGAGCAGAATTGTTCCTTTAGCAGTAGTCCACTGAAATAATGTGGATGAGTATTTCACAACCAAAGGTAGTTTCATTTGCATCACGGCTTCTGGTTCGAATTGACCCTTGCATCCGGTGCGTACTCCTGGCTCTGTTCCAGCGTCTTGATCTCATTAGATGTTTGCATGGAAGTTATTACAAACTGATAAACATGCCACATGAGGTCAACAAGAGATCGATTGCTAATCTCATTATAAAATCATCCTGAAGGGAAGTGTCCCTCTCTCTCTCTTTTCCCTCTCTCCTCTCCTCTGTCACTCGCTCACACACACAAACGACATTTGAGGTCATTTCTCATGCGAACGTAAACCGCATTACCTGTGCATTACCTGTATGAGGGGAAAAAAATCCCTTCGCTGTTGCGCATTTAAGACCTGGGCTCTGAATCAACCTTGAAAGGATGCAGCTGCCTCCATTTGTCTTCATTGCACCTGACAGGTAATCTATTAGTCCTGATCATGGGGACTGCCATATTGTGGAATACAAGATTTCTGCACCAAGGCTTTAGGGTATGACACGAACCACCTGACTCAAATCTTATACCGCTGTGCCAAAGCAATACACACACACACACACACACACACGTATACCTCCAACAGCAGCAGGGGTGGATTTCAATACAACGTTTAACACAGCATATGTTAGATCCATGTAAGGTAACTTGAGGTAAGTTTTGCCAGCTAAGCTAATCACCATATCAACACAAAGATAGCTAACGTACATCCTCTTAAGCCAGGTTACTCGAGCGGGCGTTCGTCCTTGTAAGGTGGTCTAACCACAGTTAAGTAAAATAAAAAATGTAAGCTCTTTTTTTTATTATTAAAAACCCACACAGATAGCTACATTAACACAACTTTTTGTAATGCCAATTAAGTAACTTTAGTTAGCTAACAGCTTCTTTTTTATATTGCGATGCAGATAATTTTTTGCACGTCCTGTTATTAAGTAACTTGAGGTACGTTTTGCCAGCTAAGCTAATGTTCATGTGAGGTAAATTTAGCTAGCTAAGCTAATTATCTCCTTATTATATCCATAAACAAATAGCTAACCTGTAGCTAACTAAACTGTGTTCTCATTAAAAATTAAAACAGATAGCTAACATAACTCTTTATAATGCCAGTTAAGTAAGTATAACTAGGAAGCTAACAGTTTCTTTACTATATCTCCATGCAGATTGCTACGTAACATACCTTCTGTAATTTAGTAACCTGAGGTACGATATGTTTGCTAAGCTGTCTTTTATTAAAAAATTACACAGATAGCTAACATTTGTACTCTATAACTCTTATAACTCTTTGTGATGCCAGTTAAGTAACTTGAGGTAAATTTTGCTAGCCAAGCTAACGGTCTTAGATTATCATTTCTCCACAAATATAGCTAACATTCGGGTGGTTAAGTTACTTGAGGTAAATTTAGCCAGCTAAAATTTGTTGCTGTCTTTTTATTAATCAACACAGATAGCTAGCATAGCTCTTTGGAATGCCATTTAAGTAAGTTTAGATAGCTAAGCTAAAGGTTTCCTTACCTTATCTCCATGCAGATAGCTAACGTACTTCCTGTGATTCCTGTGATTAAGTAACCTGAGGTAAGTTATGTTAGCTCAGCTGTCTTTTTTTTTTTATTAAACATTCACACCGATAGGTCACATATATCTTCGTAATGCCATTTAAGTTGTTGTTGTTGGTCTTTCGGCTGCTCCCGGCAAGGGGTCGCCACAGCGGAATATCCAGTCCGCACTACAACTTGGCACAGGTTTTACGCCGGATGCCCTTCCTGACGCAACCCTCCCATTTTATCCGGGCTTGGGACCGGCACTGTATCCAGTGGCTGTGGGGTGTAGGCACTGGCTGGGAATCGAACCTGGGCCTTCCGCATGGCAGGCGAAACACCTACCACTGAGCCACCAGTGCCCCACTCGTAATGCCATTTAAGTAACCTGAAGTAAATTTAGATAGCTAAGCAAATTGTCTGCTTAATAGATCTTCACAAATATAGTTAGCATTCATTTGGGTTAAATAATTTGAGGTAAATTTTGCCAGCTAAGTCGTCTTTATATTAAAAAACCAAACAAAGAGCCAACATAGTTTTGTAATTGACAAAAAAAGTTCAAACACATAGCTCTTTGATATGCCAGATAATTGAGGTAAGTTTAGCTAGCTATGCTAACGGTTTCCTTACTATATCTCCATGCAGATTGCTAACATACCTTCTACGATTAAGTAACTTGAGGTAACTAATGTTGGCTAAGCTGTTGTCTTACTATATCTCCACATAGACAGCAAATGGACCTTATTGTAAAGTGGTAGTAGGTTATGTTAGCTAAGCGTTAAGCTAAGCTAAGTGTTTAATTACTGTATATACAATAAAATTTTTTATTTCTTTTATATAGTATATATAGGTGTACAGTATATCAACACAGATAGCTAACATGCTTCCCAGTGATGTGCAGTGAGGCAACATGAGGTGAGCTAGCTAAGCTCATTATTAGCCTGAGTTGGGAAGCTAGCCATATTAGGCTATATTAGTGATGTCATCAGGAGATAAATGGTAGCTTGGTGGAAATTAGTGTTTGTTGTTCATATTTCACTCAATTATGGTTTTATTAAAATTTAATTCCAGCGTAATTTTGAGCAGATAAGCCACAGCCGCTACATGAAAACCGACTCCTCCTTCCTTCCACCCACCAACCCTAAAAAAAAAAACCAAGGGAATACCCTGAAACTGAATACAAGAGAATGCAAATTGCATCAGAACGCAGTGCCTTCTGGGTTAGTTTTGTTCCTGAAGTAGACGCAGTCCCGTGAGTCTCAGAGGGCTCATCTAACAAACTTTCCTTCAGCTAATAAAGTATTGCAGCAGCCCCTTGGGTTTGTGAGCGGAAGTCAAGAAAGTTGTGTTAAAAACAGTATTGGAACACAGCCCGGCTCTTCAATTCCACAGCGGTTATCAATTATGAATGGAGGATTCTGCTTGATCTGCGTCTGCCGAGTAGTCACAGACGAAGAAAGAGGGGAGAAAAGACAAGAGGAATAAATGGTGTGTGTATGTGTGCATGGCAGACAGAGAGTGAGACAGACAGAGAGAGAGAGATCATAGGCACTTTCCCCCGTAGTTTACTTAAATCAGTTACTTATATATTCACGTTAGTACTCAGATGTCATCTCCGCAGCCATAAAACAACTATTCATTTATATTTAAAAAACATTTAAAGTACCATAAATATAGAACAAATGTATAATTTGTATTATATTTAGTTGTATAAATAAACATATTTAAAACATTCTAAATATGCCTAATACTCATTTTAATTGTCATTACAATCCTCCTGAGAAAAAAAAAGCGAACAATTGGCTTAATCATTTTATTTTGTATCTCATAATGAGTAATATCACCCTCTCTCTCTCTCTCACTCACTCATCGTCTATACCACTTTATGCTGTATTCAGGGTCACGGGGAGTAATATCATTCTAATTATATTTGAATAATGAAATATCAAGGTAATTTGATTATATATAAAAATTATGATTTTAATAATAATAAAAAAATATAAATAATAATAATAATTAACTTAGGCGGCACGGTGGTGTAGTGGTTAGCACTGTCGCCTTGCACCTCCAGGGTCTGGGTTCGATTACCGTCTCTGTGTGCATGGAGTTTGCATGTTCTCCCCGTGCTTGGTGGGTTTCCTCCGGGTACTCCGGTTTCCTCCCACAGTCCAAAGATATGCAGGTTAGGCTAATTGGCGTTCCTAAATTGCCCGTAGTGTGTGATTGGGTGTGTGAGTGTGTGTATGTGTGTGTGCCCTGCGATGGATTGGCAGCCTGTCCAGGGTGTACCTCGCCTAGTGCCCGAAGTCTCCTGGGATAGGCTCCAGGTCCCCCGCGACCCTGAACACAGGATTCAGCGGTATAGAAAATGAATGAATGAATGAATGAATGAATGAATGAATGAATGAACTTATTCATCTTCTCTACTGCTTATCCTATACAGAATCGCAGGACGCCTGGAGCCCATTCCATGAAACTTTGCGTACAAGGTGGGTTATACCCTGGACAGGGAGCCAATTCATGGCAGGGCACATGAACACACTCAATACAGTCAATTTGGGAACATCAATTAACCTAATATGCATGTCTTTGGAATGTGGGAGGAAACCGGAGGACCTGTAGAAAAAAACCCACCAAGCATGGGGAGAACATGCAAACTTCACGGACACAGACCCGAGGCAGGAATCGAACCCGGACCGTAGAGGGGTCGAGATCCTAGGCCACCGTGCTAACACTGTGCTTTTATTCTTATTATTATTATTTAATGCTCTGGAATGTCTGCAATATATGTTAGTTCCTGTTATCGCTTATGTTACAGCAGCTATAAACTGGTGTTCCTTGATTGACCAGATTCTCTTTTTTCTAACATTAATAAATGAGCAAAAAATTTAGAACCTGAAGAGCTTGCTGTGTCAGGAAACATTCAGCTTTACATCAGACTGTTAAAAAGCTCTGAAGCAGGAGATTTCTTCAACTAATGTTAAATAAACAAATCTTTGGAATATTTTCTTTAAATATATACATGAGCACTTACAATGGAAACAATTAGGCATTAGGATATGAACTGCTGTCAGACCTGCTGGTATGGAAAATAAATCAACACATTCCAACCAATCAGAATCGAGCTGTGGTGTAATTATATGTAGAGAATGGCTAAATTGACATGGCTGTTAATCACACTCGCCCCACGCCAACTCCAGCACAGCTGGAAACATTGCTCAAAGCCGCGTCAATGTATTATTAACAAGACATTCATATTTAATGCGGCAGGTCTTGGTGTCACGCTGAGGTGTGAGTTAGCATAACTAGCCGGTGGATGATGATGCATGAATCCTGCAGCCACTGTGCGTATTAATGACCGCATTATACACGCCAAGACACGTATTAATCACAGGCATCGTAGTGTTACGCACTCTCTTTCCTAACAGATTTGTCAGGAAACGGATTAACCTCGTCCCAGGAAGAGAAAAAGAGACAACAGAGAGAGAAAACAGACAGCTGCAAAATGAGAAGCGGGTTTAATTGAAAACCGCTGTGGATGTGAGATCTGGGCTGTGTTCCAATACCTTTAACATGACCTTGTTGACTTACTCTCACCATTTCGACTCTGCCAGCCTGAAGGGCTGCTCCAATTAGCCTGAGTGAAGTTTGTTAGATGAGCCCTCGCACACTCAAGGGATCTAGTCGACACCACGGCCGGAGAAGAGAAATAATTGGGAAGGCGATTGGATGGAAGGAAGTCCTAGGGCGAACATGTTTGAGGGGGAGTGGGGGGAGGGGAGGGTTGTTTTTGTGCGAAATATCAATCAAATACATCAGTTGGTACTTTTTAAATTAGTGCTTCTTTTTTTAAGTAAAGCTTTATAATGGATGAGCATCTTATTATATGTCAGTTTGTCTAAGAGAGTATACCTCTCAACAAAAGAAAAACATTTTTACAATGAAAAGTCTTTCTATTCCAAGGACAAAAAAAATTCTGAGGGCTTTTTTTTTCACATTTGGTACATTTATAAATATTTTATCGGCATAAAATAATTTTTTTTTGACTAGTTTTATGTTTGTTATATAATTTAACCATTTACAGATAATTATTTACTTTGTAATTTCTTTTTTAATGTATTAATTCATTCACTCATTGTAATGTCATTTTCTTCTCCCTGAGGTACAATCCCATCTTTCATCATGGTTACTTATTATAAATACCTTATTTATTTTACACATACTTTAGAGGTATTTCAATCTCAGAAAAAAACAACAACTATTAAGCGTTCTGCAGTTATCCCTCTGGGGAAACTCCTTAAAGTTGAACTACAACCTTTAACCCCTCCACCAAGAATGTTTTTCTATCAGAGGGTTCCATGTATAACCCTGTAATCAAGCTAAAGACACTTAACTATCCAAATAATCCTTCTGGAAATACTTTTTCTCCTTCGAGGAGGCACATCCTTAATCAAACAAGGCAAACTGAGCAACATCCTGAAATTAAGGACATGATAAATAGAAGGTAAATATGTTCGAGTTGAAAAACAGCGGGGTTAGTCCGGAATAATGGAAAGTTCCCAAAACCACCCTGAGAAATTGCCGAAAAATTGCCGTCTGTGTCCTTTATGGTGCAGACGCTAAGACACTAAAGTGGCAGCAGGCTGCAGGGGTTCAAGTTCCCAGCATGGACTCCGCCGTGGGTAATCCTGTCTAACACGCATGCAAATCCCATCTCTACACAAACACAATGGCCAGCTTGTGTACGCTGCTGCCACAATTAAGCCCAGGGGAGACAGGGGGGCCCAAGTTCAGACGCGGTTCTGCTTGTTTGGCATTAAGAAATGGAGAATCAGTAAAAGAAAAGAAAAAAAAAAAGAAACAAAACATGTTCATTTATCCAATTAGAGAGCATGCCATCCTGCTCCTGAGTCGGGCCCACATTCAGCTGTTGTTAGACTGATATCTGCGATTAAGTCTCTTTAAAACCCAATCATATGTGAGTGTGTACTCCTGGGTTTCGTCTACGCAATTATTCCCCCGACTCTCGCTCTCCTCCCTGATCCTCTTTCAGCAAAATGCCTGTGTGTTTGCCATTTTCTCTTCCATTCAGACCCCAGCGGGAGGCCACAATAGCCCAGCTGGGGGTCTTCGTCCCAATTTGCCATTGTTTATCACCATTTCGTATTCTCCAACATGAAACAGTACTCCCACCTCCACCACCACAACCACCACCACCACCTCCACCACCACCATCACCACTACCCCAGCTGCCCCTTTGGCACCCAGAGCCACAGCTTTGTCACTCTCCAACCCACGATAGACCTTTGAGGTTGCTTCTCATATTCGCCTTCACTCCAGTCCTTTATTAAAACCAGGCTTTCAAGTTTGTATGTGTGCAAATCCATTTCTCATGGGCTGAAGGCACAGGGGATGGACGTGTTTCCTAAGGACACCTTTTGTTCTGGAATGTAAATGCTGCCTGTATGTAGACAAGTTGGATGAGAACCAACAGTGCAGCTCTGTCTCATATGGAGCACAATGTGGTGGGGTGATTTCACAACATCAGCCCGTTCTGGGTGCAAGGCAAATCCCATGTTTGTATTGTATTTGGACAATTTATTGGACACTTGTATGGAAGGAGTCTCCAGTGTCAGTGCTTTATTTGAGTGTAAAGCTGCAACTTCCACTATGGGAAGGACATCAGTGCTTTTCTGTCTAACTTCAAGAAGAACTACTTGTTGAATGTTTGAAGTTCTGCAGATTCTTACCAATGTTACATGTATCGATAAATGGATAAAAATACAACATGAGGATTTTGGTGTGGTTTATGAGGAATAATAATGCACTGACTATTATTATCTACCGTACAGTATGTATGCAATTTGTGGATGGCAATTACTAAGCATATTTTTCTATCCTCTGTCTATCAGTGGAAAAGGACCACTAAGACCAGATATTATTTAAGTGATGGGTCATTTCCGGTACAGCACTGACACTAAACAAACTCTATGTGGTTCACCTTTGACACCTACACAAGGACATTTGATAAAAGACATCTAGCATTTCCTGTTTATCAAGAAAGTCTTTGGCTTATCAGTCAAATGCCGTTTTTTGGCCTGTGAAAGAGCGACACCAGTTTTACAGTATTTTTAAATCACCTGATTCCAATTAGAGTATCTGACCGCAGCTTCCTTTCTTAATCAAATCTGTTATCCCTTTCTCTACTGTGCATGGCTACGCTCACTGTGTCCACTGTTGCTATGCATAATAGCGTGACAAATCAGAGGATCAGATCAGAAGTCTGCCGTGTAATTAAGACTTACCCTACTGGAATGCACTGTCCAATGTTCCAGTAATACCTAAAATCTAGAAGGCTTGAAAAGTTGACAGAGTAAAGCAACAATCCTTTTCCCTTAAATCTGCAATAAATAATGCGAACCTGTGTAGCTGTTCAAATTACCGAGTTAATGGGGGTCTTGCAGATTTTTTTTCCATGCACTACAAATGGTAATGTTAAAAAAAAGTGCCATCTCCCATCCTCCTCATGCTTCCCCCTCCATTCTTTCTTCGTTTTCCCTCTCCATCATTCTGCTCTTGCACTCCGCCTCCCTTGTCAAGACTCTCCTTTTGTTGACATCAACCGGGCATCAATGGTCTCTTTGTGCGCCGGAGTGTTTTCACTCCAGCAAATCTGATTAAAGGGAGACCTCGGTGGTGTGTTCATGCCAGAGCTTTGATGGGAGTTACAGCAGAGGAGCAAAGGATAATTCGGTCTACCACAGTGTTGGTGCAAACGATATAATCAATCCAGTCTGGAGTTGCCAAAGTGTCACTTTCAAGATCTGGTTTCCCTAAGTGAAAAAAATGAGAGCCTTTTTCTTTTTCTTCATCTTCCTTTCTTCAACTTTTTCAGGGACATACAAATGTTGTTGAGGAATCTGGAGGTTAGCCCCCCCACCCCCCCCAAAAAAAAAAAAAAATGCTGTTATGGGAAAAAAATTAAAGGCTTTTTACAGAGGTATGAAAGCACGTTCCACATCAGTCCCGACTTGAAGTCCTTGGCGATTTTGCCTTCACGCTCTGCTCTGCGATTTGTTTAAGTGAACGCCGCGGGAGGCCGAAATGCAATCCTACCATCTGTTTCTCGGCGCGTCATAACTTCATAATTTCATCCTCTAGTGGCGTCTCCGTGCCACTCCAATACCTGCGGCTAAATCGCCCTTTATTTTTGTTTCTCGCTCCTTTTCCCTACTCACAGAGCATAGAAGAATCCTGGAACGATCCCAGGCCTGGTCCCCATATGAGAGACAAGCCGACAGGATTGTGCACTTGATTTGTTGCAAACTTGCACCTGGTGCTCAACCGGGGAAGAACTTTATATCTGAGCTAAGGTGCTAAACCCTGGTGCAATGGCGCCAAGAAGTCCTGGGTCTTGATTAATCTCACGACGCATCTGCTTGGCCGATTTGAAGGCTGCATGTGCTGATGCCCTCAGGAGGATTCGCTGAGCCCCAGCTGCTGTTTGGGTGGCCGTCCCACCCAGCATGGCTCAAATCGTCCCTGCTTACAACCAACAAGTAAACAAAAGCATGATCAGTCGGGCCGTTGGGTATTTCCTGGTCACCGCCTTCTCAAATGCATCCGTCACCATAACCAGCAGTTTTGCATGAACGGTTGAGGTTGTGGCTGGAGACAAGTCCCTCTGGCTTGGCTAATTAAGCTCAGAAGTATTAGGAAAATTCTGATGGGGTTTTCAGCCACCTGAAGGCAATGTGCGAGCATTTTATATGATTAAAAATTTCCAGGACATTTATACATGTGTTCAAGGTAATCTGATACTAACAAAATAATCCGATTTCGGCAGTAAGGTTCCATGCTTTGTTATGATCATAGACAAAACTCAGATTTCAAAATGTGGTTTCGGAAGAATTATTGGCCAGACTGAATTTTAAACCTGAGCATATTCAGATTCTTTGTTTCATTACGCTTGAGCAATTTTTCATTATCATTCCAAAACTCTCTACTTGAAGTAATTTCTTCAAATGTAATGGGTGTGGTGTTAAATTGAAGCATGGGGGTTTACGGCTTTCACGGCATGTATCCTTAATCTTGTATCTATAATCTGGTGTCCAGATAATCCTTGAATAATCCAATTACTGGGCTGAAAAACAGGTGTTCTGTCAGATTTCTTAAAATCTGACGACTGCCTGCGGGTACCTTATAGACCAGGATCACGTGTATGGTTTAAACCTAATGAAACTGTGCTGCTATAGGAATGAAAATAATCAACAACAGAATGCTGTGACGTGAACCAGTACAAAGCAGTTGTTAACAAGAAATCGCAAATTGTAAACGCAAAGCTTTATAGTGAACCGTTAGAAAGCGTCAACAGTGTAGGCGCCTTCTTTAAACGTCCTCAGAGAAAACTGGAATCGATTTCTGAACCATCTGCGAGCAGCTCAATTGTCAGAGTCGCTATTATAGATAATTAACCGATACCTTCAGACCAATCAACCTCAAGAATCCATGATCACTGTGGTATGTGTTGCGTATAACGGCATCATCATTTCCAACTTTGTCTCACTGGTTTATTTAAACAGCCTCCTGGCTAACTGAGGCATGCTGGGAATCGAGCTTCTGCAGAATCTTGAGGCTCAGATAAGAAAAACACAGGGGATGATTATAAAGAGCGCTAATCAGTCCAACACCTGTAACAACATTTTCTGTTGTTCTTCCAGTTGGATAAAATAATGATCTCAAATAAGCCACGTCTCCGTTTATGAGCAAACTCTGAATGGAAGTTAGCGCAGCCTTTAAAGGGTAATGGCTTCCAAAAAGCGTTGTAAAAGGTTAAACTGCCTATCAGTGTCTTCTTCAAGACACCGCATGTCACAGTGACATTCGCTGACGTTAATCAAGTGAGAAGGATGTGACAGGCACCAGGCTTGCTTTTAAACAGGACCCCGGAATAGTTCCTTAAGCTTTCATAACAAACCATTTTCCTCGTAAAAAGGATCACAGCATGTACTTTGTCTTCTCTAAAAGCTTTGTGGCAGTACAGCTTTCACGGAGAGTGAAAAGGATGCAGGATGAATGTTATGTTTTGTAACCCGGTGTAACTCATTAAGATCTTACCAAAAAAAAAAAACATACAAAGAAGGTGTGCGGTCAGTCACTTCCAAAGCCCATCTCTCCCTCCTTGAGTCCAATTCCTTCCTCCAGTTGCCATAGCAACTGCTCGGCAAGGACAGGGGCATCGCCACGACTCGGCCCTCAGCGAGCGATCAATCACTGCACTCCTTTCTCATGCTTCTTAATTGCTTCTTGGACCATCTTCAGTAGCGTCACACGCCAGACCCGACCGATCGGTCCCGTCAATTTATTTTAATGCGTTCCACACGTCAACGTGGACGCCCTAAACGAGTGGATCCACGCCCCTTGATTATATTCTAGTGGAATTTTCTTCTCGATTTGAAAGTGACCCCAGCCTCGGTTCGGACCAGAAAATGAAGGAGAGTGAGTCTTTATTACGGCTCTTAAGCTGCAGCCCAGAATGGGTGGGTAATTTATGAGCGGTAACGTATACCGCTTTTTATTTTTCTTTCATTACTATAAAAGTGACTGCTCTACTGCACTATATTGCAAGTGCATTAGCAATAAGTAAGGACGCAAAGTCAGTCTGTGTATTCCTTTTCTTAAAGTCCCTGATCAAGCCTGGTCGAGGGGTGATGGAGAAGAGAGGAGGGAGAAGGGGAGGGCGGTTGTGATGATTTGCATGACTTCTTGGTGAGGTAATCCATGGCCCTTCTCAGCCGTGTGATTGCACAGGCAAGTGGTGGCAGATGTCAGCCACGGACGGAGGAAATCAGGTACACGAAGGGAAGGAGTAGGGGAAAAGAAAACAAGGTGGGGGAAGGGTGGAAAGAAGTGGAGGGGGTGGGGGGAGGAGGGCTATCGAGCAAGGACTCGCATGGCATTTTCCAGCGATTTCCTCTGGGCCGCCTCCAAAAGCTACTTGAGCGTAAAAAGTCGCTTCGATTCCACATGGTGGTCCTGCTAAGCGCTGGTGGCCGTATTAGGCTACTGAAAGGCTCCTCCTGTGCCCATCCTGCCTTCTACTCTTCCTACTGTATGTCGACACCAGGGGATAATGTATGAGGTCCCTGCTGGGCTCTTTTTTTTTTACTCTTTTATCCCTGCCGTTTCACTGCCTCCCTCCACTGATTTACTGCCGCTCTTTGTTGGCAGGGACTCTGGCAGGAGGTCCCGAACCCCCCTCAATCCCATCAGCAAACACAGAGGGACTCTAATCTCCTCTTTGAGCCCTTCTCCATTCACTCGGGCGCCTTGGGGCGGGCTGCGTTGGGGTAAGAAAGTCACACCAGAGCCGCTGCTGGATCTCGAATCCGCACACTAGCGCTCGCGAGCGAGTCGTTCTGGACGAGGTCACCGTTCAGCTGGGGAAAGTCACTCAGTTATTCAGACAGGGGGCAGCGTAAAGCAGCCGAGCTTCACCGGGTGTTTAAGTGGGCCATAAATATAAATCAGGCATTAAGCAATCCTCTAAAGGCTGTTCGGAGGTCAGCAGATTTGTTCCACAGCACTGGGCTCAAGGGGTGTAGGATTTGGGGCCTTGAGGATTTGGAGGCCAGTAAGAGGAGATCCCAAGTAGACCAAGGAATGATAGTCCACATTCAGATAGCACCATAAAACGTTCCTTTATAGGTACATAGGTTTTAACTGTAACCATGACGAGAACCATATAAAAGCAATTCGATGAATCCTTTCATGGTACCACTTTATTTGGTGCCTTTATTCCTGAGACTTGTCTATATTTCCAATCATGTCCATTAAAAATAAAACTTCTTTTTTTTTCTCTCTCACCACATTTCCACCCACTCTGTACAGTCCCCTCTTAAGTGGGCAGCAGATTTTCAACCTTTAGCATTTCTTTTTTTTTTTTTTTTCATGATTATGCTGCTGGTGTCTCATAATCACCTCAGCGCACCGTACAAAGCACACGCTAACGTCGGTCCTTTGAGACTTTTCCAAGCACTTGTGTGATGCATTAGGAAACTAGAAGGGAAGCAGAAGCATGACGAGAGACGTGAGGACGATGCCTGCGCTGAGTAGGTGGAGATCACCGAGACCAAACTTACTTTCAGCATTCCTAGACAGAGGTGCGGGTCGAGGCTGTTATCCGGAGGCGTGGGACGCGCTGGAACAGAGCTGTGTGAATGTTCATTTAATGAATCACCCAGTCCTTATACTTACTTTCTCACTCTCTTGCTCGCTGAGGCAGTGCTGTGTTGCAGCATATCTGCAGTGGTGTGTGTGTGTGTGCGTGTGTGTGTGTGTGTGTGTGTGTGCACGCAAGCCTGCAGTGTCTAATTGGAATCACAAGTTTTCCAGCAGACAGTCCAGAAGCACATATTGACAGCGAGGACTTGCACAGCTAGCAGATGAATCCTGGCTGTAATGCGTTAGACGAATGTTCAGCTGTACCTGTCTTTCTGTTGTCACACACGTGTGTATACACACACACACACACACAAATACTCATGCACATACACACACACAATCTCGCTCTGACAGTGCCCTGCAGTCTTTAATGTGGAGTCTCGCATTGTGATTATTACAGTACATTTGGACCAGGCTTTCTCTCTCTCTCTCTCTCTCTGCTTTTCTACTCCCTCCCTCACATTTCTTCCTTTCTTTCTCCCTTTTCCTACTGATGAGGCAGCGAGGACGGCGGCGACTGCAGGCCCAGGAACCTCTGGGCAAATTGCTCTGCCAGTTAAAAGAGTCCGACGCACACCCCGGCTCTGCTGCCAAGCTGTTCTTGCCGCGCTCGGCGTAATTGGCGAGATCAAACGCGCCTTTGTGCGAGCGCGGGGGAACGAGGGTCTGCTCGCTTAGGGACATACGACTGGGGAAATCAGCCAGACGAGTCAGAGCGCCTCTGATCACGCTGACAAAACCGCTTACACAGTCCACACATACACGCCCAAGACACACGACTTTGATTACCTATGCGAGGTCTAATATATGTATATATATAAATAATATTCACACTGTCACCGAGTTCTCGGTTCTAATTAGTCAGATGGTGCTAATTTATTTCCTGAAGCTCTGCTATATTCTCGCCATCGCCGTCTTATCGTAAACGTATATTTGTATGAAGGATGCTCCATGTACAGTAAAAAAACAAAACAACAACATGGTTAAGCTTAAGGAAGGAGTCTCCAGTGTCAGAGCTGAGTAACAATCTCCAGGTTCTCCTACTTTCTGCGACGTCTTTAAAGAGAGAGATAAAAGAGAGGCCGGTGAGGTTATGACGTTATAACAGATCAGTTTATATTGATGTTACTAGCAAAGGGGGAAAAAAAAATTTTGGGATCAGACACCAAAATAAATTTTTTATTCATTTCTAATGTATTTCATTTAGGTTTGGTGATAGAACACGGAACTTTTTTTTTGTTTGTTTTTTAACATGGTTCAGGTTAAAAAAGCAAAAAAAATAAGTATTGTTAAATTAAATAATTTAAAAACTAATAATAATTGTAGTAATTAAATAAATTAAAAGTTGTAATATCCAGTCAGGATATTTCTAAAATGCCATTACTCACGGTAGCGCATTACAAACGTATCGGCACCTTGGGATGGGTGTATTATGGTACGGAGTGTCCGCTGGTCATTCATGCTATAAACTGGAGACTCTTCAGTATGGAACAAGACATCGAGTCTTGATTTACAAGTCGTCAGTATAAAAGCGGTGATGGTTTCAACATCTGATTTGAGAATTCGACAGCACTGTTCAAACAGATATCTTGCGTATATTATTATGATTATTATTAGCCGTGTCATGGGTGTGTTTATTTATGTAAGGTGTTCAGTGATGGTGGTAATGGGCTGAACGTTACATTTCTTTTTTTAATGATTTCCCAGCCTTTAAAATCTAAAAGAGAAGCGTGAATAAGCCACTGATTGCTAATTAGTGGACAGAACAGCAGGTCTGAATCGAACACTCGGGCCATCGCAAGTCATTTAAGCAGGTCTAATTAGTCTCGTATGAGCCGTATTTATTTACAGAATTATGCATATTTTACGACAGAGTGAATTCCTGGTAAATACGGAAAGCTGTTAAAACAACGGCTTCCATCAGTCCGCGTGTCGTCCGTCTTCATGAAATATGATCGACCACAGAGTTCTGAAATCTAGCATGCATATGAATCTCATTTGGACACATACAGTATACACACGCACACACGCACGCACACACGCGCACACACACTCCATAACGTCCTCCTCCTTCACAGTTAACAGTAATTCTAAGATCACGGTCCATGAGGAGGTTTGTCTTAATACTGGAACGTGAAAGACGAAATACAACAGAGGTAAACAAAACGCTTCCAGTTCAAAGGGTTCTTAAAGTTCATAACCTCCTCAGGTCATCGTTTAGTTTTTTTTTTTTTTTCTTTACCCCCTCTTTGAAAAACAATTTTTTTTCCTTCTGCGTTCTTCTTTTCTTCAATATGAAGATCCGAAGAGAAGTCTCGGAGAAAGAAGAAAAAAAAGGGAATCGAAAATGTCCTCGGGCCGACAGCAAACCCCTTTCATTTCTACTCGGGGCTTCGCATATTAATTCATGTCTTTAATTCATGTCAAATATTATTCATTTAGCTTGTAATTCTTCGCTCTGTATCGCCTGCGGAAAACTCACAAACGGAAGGATTTCATTAAGAGAACACCCAGAACGCTACCGTTAATAATGCAGGAAAGCTAAAGGCAATCCGGTAGCATGCGAACCAGATGCGTACCCCTCTACCGCCTCTTATTCATCGTCAGCCATCTTACATTTATTCTGTGTTTTTTTTTGTCTTTCTCGCTCTTTCAAAGGCTTGCCTTTAGAGAAACATGCAGGCATGCAAACTGAACCTGAGTAGAAAAAAAACTAAACAACGGATTTTGAGCTGCGTAAAAATCGTCCAGTGCAAAAAAGAAAAAACAAATAATAATAACAAAAATAAATAAAGAGAGGAAAAAAATGATTGGAATACGAGATCCGAGTAATTTATACACAGGTTGCCTGTACAGACCAGGAGTAGTTTCTGTTTAGGGGAAGCCCAAAGGTTCTCCAAAGTTCCTCAGGTTTGATGATATATATATTTCCAAAATACTGCATGAAGGAAGTTCTCCGGTCGGTCCGGTCGGTGCTGTCGTTAGTGATGAACTGGTCCTCGGAGGGTGTGGCCCGCTTCCCGATTCGCACTCGCTTCAGACTCGGATAGGAAGAGTTTGGCTCATTTGTCTCATGTCCTGCACGCCGCCTAAACTCTTCCTCTGGTGTCCAGGCAGGGTCCCGCCAACACGGTACAGATCCCTGAGGAGAAGAAGCCAAGGAGAAGAGACGGAGTGAGACACTGACGAAGATAAACAAACCGAAGTAAACCCTTGTTAAGAGAGTAAAAGCAAGAAACACAGCTTTGTTCATAGTTTTTCATTCATTGCGGTGTTCTTGATTCTGATTGGTCAGAAGGTACCAGCAACTCATACAGTAGTTAATGTTGAAACGAGATGACTGTTCTTGGAAGGAGTCTCCAGTATCAGTGGTAAGCTTAGATTTTCCACTACGAGAAATCTTCAGGAAATCAGTTACTTGGTAACATAAGATAAATTGTATGTCTAGTAGCTGTAGTTAGGTTCTGATATATATATAAACTCATCTTTTCACATGGTAGGTTAAATAAAAAATGGTGAAATACTGACAATTGTCTTAAAAATCAAAGTGGAATGAAAATGTTTTGATCGCTTTTAAGAATTTAAATAATTTTTGTGGTTGATACAGTGATAAACATTTTCACTACAGGAATTTCTAAACGGTATTTAGATTAGGGCTGCACGATATATCGAAAAAATATCATATCGCAAGGAGTTGCGATAAATACTTTATTTGCCAAGCATTTGTGTGTCCAAATTTGACCAATCAGATGGGCCCTTACTATGTTTATACCCGCTTATATATATATATATATATATATATATATATATATATATATATATATATATATTATTTATATCTTTATACTTCATTCTGTCACGAACTAACCCCGGATGATCAGAAGACTTAGCGATTAGCCGTTAGCCGCGATTAGCTGTTAGCCGCGATTAGCCTTTAGCCCTTTATAGACGGTAAACCAAACGCGGAAGCAAGCGAGTAGGCAGGATAACCACGCGAATTAGTTTAAGGACTCTCACAGAAGGGGAGCAAGGGCACATTTAACCCGCGTCCTATAAACACACACTCGAATCAGGAAGTAAACAATCTGAACCGACATGGCGAACTCAGTGACTAAGCTGTACGCGGTGGTTTGTTTACTCCTTTTATACTTCCGGGTCCTAGTGCCGGTCGCGGAGCGCGCGCGCGTGTGTGTGTGTGTGACAAATATTTTTTTTGTTTCTTTGTTTGTTTAATAATATATATATTTTTTTTTTTTAAACAGGCAAGCCAAAGAGAATATTTAGTTTAAAAGATGCTCTTGTTTTAAGACACTATTGATGAGTGTTACACGGTTACATGTAAATAAACAGTAAAGTAATTCATATTGTGTTGGCAGGTTTATAGTAACAGCAAACCAGAAGTCAGAATATCTGCTGAGGGGTTTAAGTCATTCATAGTGTTTTGAAGTCTAAATATTTGCAACTTCCTTGACATATAGTTTCTTTTTAGCTTGAATTAGATTTAATTACATCAGACGAATATCTATTACCTGTTTATTTTAGTATCATTACATATAAAAAAATAATAATAAAAAAAAGGCAATAATAATAATAATAAAAAAATGCATTTCTCTAGGGAGAATCTATCAAGAAATATCGATATCGCAGTATTCAACAACAATATCGCATATCGCATATTTTCCTAATATCGTGCAGCCCTAATTTAGATGTAGTGAAATTCTCTCTGATATTTAAAAACATTGACTTAAGAATCAAAACCATTTTCTCTCTCAGTAGTTTATATTAAAAATCATCAAATACTGAAAATTGCCCTAAAAATCATAGTCGTATAATCATTTTAAATTCTCAAATATTTAAAAACGGTTGACTTAAGAATCAAAATCATGTTTTCACACAGTAACTGATATTAAAACTTTTCTTTAAGGACATGTGTGTTAAGCGTTTTTGGAAGGAGTCTCCAGTGTCAGCTGTACACTTACATTTTCCACTACAGAAAAGTTTCTAGGAATTAACAAGCTGTTTTTTTCTTCTCCTTTTTTTTGAGATACCAAGCGAACTTTAAACAGTAAACCTATGACGAGAGCCATTCTACAATAGAGAAATAGTTCATCGCTGTGCTATGGGAGGAACAACCCAGCTAAAGGTGTATAATGTTGTCATATAGTCATTATTAGGTTGAAAGGTGATGAAATGACATTGGGATAAAGTTGCATGAATGGCAACATGAACATAATGTTGTAGATACAACCTCAGAAAAACAACAGAATATCAGCCTTTATGTTGTTGATGTACCTTCATGCGATATCACGTCTGCAAAATGTTTCCGTTTCACAATAATCAAATGTTCAAAATCATTATCTTCAAAATGGAAAAAACAAGTGAGGACATCAGATGTTGTGTCAAAAATTCGAAGATTCAGTGTTATTGTAAAATATTGAAAATTCTTTCAAGTTATATTGTCAAATGTATAAACTTGTATTAAATTTAGTAGCGTATTAATTGTATAAATTTTTTTTTTACATTTTATGAAATTTATCCTAATAGTAATAGAAATTGTTCATAGCAGACTCTGTGATAGCGGGAAAAAATGTTTACCGCTAGGATTCCGTGTCATGGTCAAAATATTACAATTATTAAAAATCTAAATCGTATTGTAGCGGATTGGATGACACTTCCAATTATTTTCTTTTCTAAAATTATTATTATTATTATTATTATTATTATTTATTTATTTATTTATTTTTGTAAATTTTCTTTCATTTTTGTGAAGCTGCTTTGAGACAATGACCATTGTTAAAAGCGCTATATAAATAAAATTGAATTGAATTGAATTGAATAATTTAATTATTCGGTTTGAAGCTACGGCCACGATTCTTTTTTTTTGTTTTTGTTTTTTTGTGATGCTGCCTTTAATTCCTGCCTTTAAAAAACAGCGTTCTGATCTGTAGAACTCGATGAGTCCTCCGTCATATGATATACCGAGTGTTGAAAATACCTGCATGACGTCGCACCTCAAGAGATTAGAAAGCTTCGCCGATGCCACGGTCTCGCCAATAAACCCACTCGAGAGGGAGAAGATCAATTCAGCATAAGTCACTGTCCAATGGCTTTACCATTTAGGAACCATAAAAAACAGCTAACCCGAAGAAATGACAAGAGCAGTGAAAGCTATTTCAATCAATTTACAACAGTCTCTCTCACACACACACACACACACACACACACACTCACACACACATATGCAGCTGTGGACTCTGGAAATTGGATCACGGCGTGTCAACAGCAGAGACGGTCTGCCGCTCTCGCATACAGATGCCATCATAAATGGATCATCGGCATGCGGCTCCATGCGAGAGTGTCGCCCTTCGCGCCCACGCACACACTCACACACTCCTACACACTCCGCGCTCTCCACGTTACACTCGGCTCAGCTCGCTCGGCGTATTAAAAAGCTCATTAGCAGGCCAATTAAAGCTGCTGCTCTCTCTTAGTTTCTTCTCCATCTCCCTTATTAGACTCGCTACATCTGCCGCGGCTGAGGTCGTCGCCACCGCCGCTTAAGGAACGCGGTGCGAAAGGGAACGCAAACAAGACAGCGGCGGCGGCGTGTGAACGTCCACCTGGTCTCGCGGGACTCTGTTCTTAAAATTCCAAATAGAACATAAAAAAGAAGAAGAAGAAGAGAGAAACCCAGACAAATTATTGAATATTTTTTTTAAATGTAAAGAAACGCAAACAAATGAACGTAGGAAAAAATGTGTTTACATATTAAGGAAGTATTATATGATGAATAATTCTTAAAAAGCTGCTTAACGGAAAAGTCAAACAACAATAAATAAACAATGACAAATTAAAACCTTAATTAAACTTTTTGTAAATAATAAAATCCAATATTATTTTAGTTATATTAAGTTAGATTTTTTTTTTAAATATATATATATTTTAAGATGCTATTTTGGAATTAAAAACAATTATAGAATAGTCATTCCAATTTCATGAACAACAACTAATGAAGAAATATATAAAATATAAACAATTGATTAAATATAGATTTTCAAAGGAAAATATGAAAATTAATAAATAATTATTTGTTTATATATTCATTACTTTATGTAGCATTCTTTTTTTTAAATAATTCTAATAATTCCATACATGTTGTTTTATGGCAGTCTTACAAAAGTGAATAAAAATCAATCAATCAATCAATCAAGAAAATGTAAAAGTATAAAAAAAAATCTAATCTTATTTTCGAGGATTTCTTTTTTGTTGTTGTTTTTTTTTAAGAAGCTCTTTTTTTGTATTGAACAGCAAATCATAAATAAATAATAAAAGTGCAAATTATAAATACAATTTAATAATAAACATTAATGAATAGACATTTTACCTACATAACCCGAAGGCTAAGGATATAAATAATATTGTAAATTACATTATACATTTAATCATCAGTAAGCTTGTACAGTCAGGATGTTATGATATTTAGTGATGAATACATTGTTCTCCACGTGTTGAGCTGGATGGACTGTTCGGACGGCGAGTCTGTCTCAGGATGAGGACGAGACATCGGCGCTGGGATGTGATCTGATGGTTGTGAGCGGGTACGACTCAGGTGAGAGGTACTTACACACTGATTGGCACACTGAGTCACGAGGGAGAGCTGTGCTAGTCTCTCTCTCCGTCTCACACACACACACACACACACACACTGCTCATCTGATGACAATGCGCCTGCTGTAATGTTTGCTCTCACAGTGTGTTCTGTAGACGTGTAATATGAAGCCACAACCAAGAATCTAGTGATTATCATAAATATACACTATGTGCTGTCTGAGCGTCTTCTGCCGCATTATTATTATTTTTTTGACTCATAACGCTTACTAGCGCACGTAAACATTTTTGAGTCAACATTATTTTCCCGCGTTGTCTGTATAAGTCGTGTCTATCTTGAAGGTATTAACGCCACCGGAAAGCGTAACTTAAGATGCACGGATCGTATAACTCTTGTTAATTTGTGAAATCGTTTTTCACTTCTTCAAATAATTCCATAACTACACGTCTCGACGCACGACGGATTAATTAATAAACGAACGCGTGCTCTTTTCAAACGCGCTGAAAAAGCCGGCGGAATGACAAGTCACTAATTATTTTCTAATTACTGCAGTGATATATTACAATAGGTGCTTCATTACACTTTTCTCAAGAGACACGCAGATAAATTAATGCTCAATAAGAAAGAAAAAATTCCAATCCGTCTCTGACGTCAGACGGGCGCGCTCATTAGTAAACACTCCCCTAAGACTTTTGACCTTCAGCGGTGAATTAAATACAGAACAATGTTACATAAAGTACTAAGTGTTATGACTAATCAGCTTTTATGAGTGCAGACGCTAAAATAGTTCACACACACACACACACCAACACACAAACACACACACTTACCCTGAGTGTGCGGAGGTGAGTGTTTTGAGGCTGGCGGCGTTGCGCAGCAGCTTGTCCAGCGTGCTAACGATGTGGGCGAAGCGTGGCCGCGCGTTACGCTCCTTCAGCCAGCACTCGAGCATAAGCTGATGGAGAACGGCCGGGCAGTCCATAGGTGGAGGAAGCCTGTAGTCCTGCTCCACTGCGTTCATCACCTACGACAAGGACGGGGTCAAGCCGGACGGCGCATGAAAAACTTATACATCGTCGTAGAATTTAAATATATAAAGATTAGTCACTTCATCATTAACAATTAGCAATTAGACCGGCAACACTGAAAACGTGACATAGATTCATTTTCAAACTATAATGAACAGTCAGCGTTCATGTACGAGCGCCCCGCCTCACAGATTTTCACCTGAAGAACTGAAGAAATTTTGCAAGAAATTTGCCTCGGCTTATGAAGCATCTTCGGCTTACGAACGAACGTACGCGCGACTTAGCCAACGTTATGTTCGGCTCGAATGCCGAAGATACTCGTACAGAGCTCGGAACTTGTTTGCATCAGTGGAAAGCCAAGTGAAGTGAGTTTACATTTTTTTTTTGCATTTTGTGTAAGATTTAGTGAAGACAGAGAACCACCGGTCCCAAGGATTTTAGCAAGAAGAAAAGGGAGCCGCTTTCAGTTCGGTTTATGTGCCGAGAGGAATCATAAATTAAGGCTAAGTGAGGTTTAATATCTATTTATTTCATATTTTACATGTCTTTTCTAAAAGTTCTGATTGTTTTTATATACAAAAAATATATATATATGATTATTGTGTTGGAAATTGCTAATATTGGTAATATTTTCAGGCGGCTGGAACGGATTATCTGCATTTACATTATTTCCTATGGGAAAATGCGTTTTACAATATGCAATTTTTCATCTTAAAAACTCGCCTTCAAAACGGATTAAATCCGTATCCCGAGGTACCGCTGTATCATTTCTTTACATGTTGTGCGTTATCAATAAGTCATTGTCTTGCTTTTTTGATCACATCTCAGACAAAGTCGATTCACTGATTCCAGTCTTTAAGGGATTAAGAGTCGATTCCTCAAAATGTTTCAGTTCGAGAAACAGATATATATATATATATATATATATATATATATATATATATATATATATATATATATATAATATATATATATACACCTGTATATATACATATATATATATTAAATATTTTATGGCTGGAATTGAACAAGTCCGGGCTGGAAATGCAAGAAGATGTACAAAAATATCAGTATGCTTTTTTCAGTTTTTTACAGTTCTTACTTTTTTCTGGTTTTTTTTTGTCAGTTTTAATTAAACATAAGTGGAAATATAACTCTTCACAATTAAAAAAAAGACAGATTATGCTCATACTCTTTTCTTTCTCCAATTAAAGAGCTGCCTGAGTAGAAAAAGTTGATGCACCCCCTCTATCAGGTGAAGGTAAGCGAAACCTCGTTTTTCACATTGTTTCAAATCCTTTTGAAGGCTTAAAGATGCCAACGTTGCTAATAATGAGCGATGGCTAGTCGTGGCCAGTTAGCATTATGGAAATGAGAGTGTGCTGACGGCTTCCCGGGAGATTCTGCTCCACCGGTTAGCCACGTTAGCGCTTTTGGGCGATGTGATAAAGAGACAGCGCATGCAGGTTTAATCCTCGCTTGGCAGTGCCTGCAGAGCGGCGCTCAATTCTATACACACACTCCATCTGTAAGAGTGATAAGGCTGGAGAGTGCACTGTGTGTGTGTGTGTGTGTGTGTGTGTGTGTGCGTGCACTGCAGTTTTTCTCGCTCACATCCTGGTTGCTCATGTCCCAGTAGGGCCGCTCCCCAAACGACATCACCTCCCACATGACAATGCCGTAGCTCCACACGTCGCTGGCTGTGGTGAACTTGCGGAAGGCGATGGCCTCGGGGGCCGTCCAGCGGATCGGGATTTTTCCACCCTGTGTGAAGAGAGAGAAACGCGCCCACGCGCCACATGAGCCGTTTGACGCCAGTTTCAAACTCACCAGATGCCTAATTAGAGTAGAGCCTGAACACTTTCTCACGGGCTTCCCTCCTCGCAGTGCGCTTGCTGTTTTGCCAGAAATCTGACTACGGCACAAGCAGCAAGAACAAAGACGCTAATCAGTACACGGGCTAATCGCATAAAACTGTCACGCTAGCTCTGAAATACAGCATCAATCCTGAGTGTTATGGTCTTACACCTGTAAGGGAGCTGAGGCCTAGATGTCTGTCAGGAGCCTGTGTAATTCAGGACGGGTGAAGGAGGCGTGGCCTGTTAGCTCCAGTACTAGTACAGGTGGTTTGGCCTGTATGTTTCAGTACTAGTAAAGTGGGCGTGGTCTGTGTGTTGCAGTACTGGTAAAGGAGGCGTGGCCTGTGGGTTTCAGTAATGGTAAAGGAGGCGTGGCCTGTGGGTTTCAGTAATGGTAAAGGAGGCGTGGCCTGTGTGTTTCAGTACTAGTAAAGTGGGCGTGGTCTGTGTGTTGCAGTACTGGTAAAGTCGCCGTGGCCTGTGTGTTTCAGTACTAGTAAAGGAGGCGTGGCCTGTGTGTTTCAGTACTAGTAAAGTGGGCGTGGTCTGTGTGTTGCAGTACTGGTAAAGTCGCCGTGGCCTTTGTGTTTCAGTACTAGTAAAGGAGGCGTGGCCTGTGTGTTTCAGTAATGGTAAAGGAGGCGTGGCCTGTGTTTCAGTAATGGTAAAGGAGGCGTGGCCTGTTTGTTTCAGTACTGGTAAAGGAGGCGTGGCCTGTGTGTTTCAGTACTAGTAAAGGAGGCGTGGCCTGTGTGTTTCAGTACTGGTAAAGGAGGCGTGGCCTGTGTGTTTCAGTACTGGTAAAGGAGGTGTGGCCTGTGTTTCAATATTGGTAAGGAGATGTATCCTGGGTTCTTCAGTACTAAGAAAGCAGGTGTGGCCTGTGTGTTTTAATACTAGTAAGGTGGGTGTGGTCTGCGTGTTTCAGTACTAATGAAGGAGGTGTGGGCCTGTATATTTCAGTACTAGTAAAAGAGGTGTGGCCTCCGTGTTTCATTACTGGTAAAGGAGGCGTGGCCAGTTCATTTCCATACTAATGAAGAAGGTATACCCTATGTAACTCAGCCTGGTCATGTCTCAGTGAATGAGGGTGTGGCTTATTTAACCATCAGTCGTACTGATGGTGGCTTGAACTCTGTGCCTCTTAATCACTGGGAAGGAGGTGTGGCTTGCCAGTCCTAATGAATACATCATCTTTTACGTCTTTATCAGTTTGTTGGTCAGATTTTTGGCACAAACGATGTAACACAAATATCGTTCTTTAACAATAAGGGCAAAACAAGATATTAGCACTGTGAATAGTACACATTTTTAATGCAGCTAGCATTTATCAGTTTGCTGCAATAAAGCTTTAATGATCACTTTTTTTTTCGAGAAAGATTTTTTCAAGAAAAGCACACACAAACTCACCAGGGAGCTGGTGTAGGTCGGGTCGGACGAGTTCTCATCCAGAAAGCGCGAGAGGCCAAAGTCAGAAACTTTGCACACCAGGTTGCTGTTAACGAGGACGTTGCGCGCTGCCAAGTCGCGGTGGACGTAGTTCATGTCGGAGAGGTACTTCATTCCGGCCGCAATGCCTCGCAGCATGCCGACAAGCTGTGTCACGGTGAACCCACCGTCATTGAGCTGGAATGGAAATGACAACATCAGAAGTAAGATGGTATACACAGATCAGCCATAACAAAAAACACCTGCATGATAGTGCGTAGGTTACACAACAACTCTCTGTCACAAGAAACCCTTTGTCATGTTCTTTAAACCATGCATGAGTAACATCTGCACTGTGGCATGGTGCGCTATCCTGCCGTTAGGAAACTCCCATTTCCATGAAGAGGTGTAAGTAGGTCAGTAACTATCTTTAGGTAGGCGGTGCGTGTCAGAGTAACATCCACATGAATGGCAGGACGCAAGGTATTCGCACAGAACAATGCCTTCAACGGCTTGCCATCTTTCCAGTGTGCACCCTGTTGGGATCGCAGCCACCCAGTCATCCAATCTAGTTGTTCAGGGGCCCATTATAGGTGTTTTTGGTGTTGGACAGAGATCAGCGCGGACACTCTGACCGGTCTGCAACTACGCAGCCACTTACACAGCATGCACAATATGACACACTGTGTTCTGATACCTTTGTATCAGAGCCAGTCGTCTAGTTTCCTCCAGGTACTCCGGTTTCCACCCACAGTCCAAAGACATGCAGATTAAGCTAACTGGCGGCCAGTAGGCTAACTGGCATTTCCAAATTGCCCGTAATGTGTGAATGCGCATGTGAATGTTGACCGGAGGTCGTATCACGGTTGTAATATAGGAATAAAAACGGTCACCATTGGCCGCCTCGGTCCCTCGTTGGACCAAAGAGGTTCCTAGATGACTAGGTCATATTCTTCATATTCTTCATATTCATATTCAGATCTACAGGTGCATCATATTATTTCATTAGTGTGTCATGGAAACAAGGAATATCAGCGACTTAACAGCTAGCGTGTTAAGTTTTAAAAAATATTCCAGCATTTTGTCTCGCATTGCCGTATTGGTATTTGCGTTACTGAATTACCTTGTTCAGATGTAAGATGATACCTTGCAATGTACGGTTATCATTCCATTCTCACCAGTGTTTGCAGATGCATGACACACCACTACTCCTGGGCTAATCAGATTAATCTGCAGCACGGTTCTGCTCGACTGCCCTCGCGGCATTGTGTAATCTACTTCCAGATAACCGAGCGACATGGTTGGCAGCCTGCAAGCTGGAGCTCCTTCATTCCGCTAATCCTCGCATGCATAATGTAGCTGTCACTTATGAAAAGTTCTGATCTCGGGAAATGGCAGCTGATAACGCGAGCAAAAGAGGAAACCTCTCCCCGACCCCCATTCTCAGTGGAAAGACCACACGAGTCACGCTGAGCCTCTAACAGGAACCGTGATTAGATCATTAACGGGACGCACGTGCTCCTGTTCAGTCACGAGGTTGTTTTTCTACCATGTTGCTGATGATTCATGGAGTTTGCATCGGTGGGCAGATGAAGAACTGTGTGTGTGTGTGTGTGTGTGTGTGTGTGTGTGGTGTCTGGAGGTAAGGATGCTACACTCAGTCGATTTTAGGAGATGACTTGAGAGGCAGCCAGTCCCTTAAGTCCAAGGTTGACTCATGTGCTGGATGGTCAGTGAGTGGAATCTTTTCAAAAAGCTCATTTATCTTCTTCAGTTTAACACAAAGCTGGTCTGCTGTCATGAGAGAACCCTGAGGTAGAACCCAGTTGTAAGGTGAATCAAGGATATTTCTGGAAAAGTCCCTTATGCTCGAGGCTTAGCAAGTTCTCCTGTCGACTTGTGATAAATCACAGCTCGTCTGACCGCTCCGACTCTGAGATTTTGTGAACTAGGTTGTATTTCAACAGTCCAAGTTCCTGAAACTTACCCTGAGGAAGGAATCTAAAGCTCCGTTCTCCATGAACTCTGTAACTATGAGGACGGGGCAGCTCCTGGTCAGCACCCCCTCCAGGTGGATGACGTTGGGATGGTCGAACTGGCCCATGATGCTCGCCTCGGCCAGGAAATCTCGTCTCTGACGCTCCGTGTAGCCCGCTTTCAGCGTTTTGATGGCCACAGCCACTTCCTTCCGACCGGGCTGTTTGAGCCTCCCGCGACACACCTCACCAAACTCTCCTGGAGGAAAGTCAAGAAGAAGAAGAAGGAATGGTGAAAAAAAATTAAACAGGAAAAATTGATTTGGACTGAAGGAGAATTACTTTGATGGATTATGAGATGTTGAGATTAAGAAAGACTAATGGATCGGTCATGTTTAACTACGTGGAACAGATAGAAAGTGTTTGTTTTGGTTTTTTGAAATTTTTTTCCCTTGCCCTGAACTTAAATAGGAAATTAATCCATTTTTATTCCATCCATCCATCGCCCAGAATAATATCAAATCATTTTTTATTCGTTCTGCCAAACGTAGCAGTTGTGCACTGCAGACTTCTTTAATCAAGCAGACATTAGTGAAAAGCCTCAGGTAATATTTACATTGAACATCAGAATAGGAAATAATGTGACCGTGGCATCTGGAAAAGCAATACCCTTGGACTCATCAACTTTTTGTTAATGAGAGAGGTCACAGGATTACGGCCAGGCTGGTCTGAGCGTCCAGGAAGGCTTCGGTAACTCGAGTAACCACTCTTAACAACCGTGAGGAACAGAAACGCATCTCAGAATGAATGGAAATTCAAACCTTCCCAGAAGAAATTTCCGACGGCAACTAAGTAAATCCCATAATATATCCTAGTATTACTGTGGTACTTCAGATGGTAGCCATTATAGGACTTTATAGAATACTGGGGTGCTTCAATAGGTATTATGGGATGTGGCACTATACTGTGGTGAATATGATGGTGCTAAATGGACACCACATTGCTTACCAAAGTTTTTATAATTTTTTTTATTATAATTTTTTTGGATTTTTTTCCCGATTTTCTCCCTAATTTAGTCGTGGCCAATTCCTCCCCGTCACTAGGGGGCTCCAACATTAAGGCTACTACTACCATTCAGCCGGGAGGGTCGAAGACTATCACGTGTGACGCCAGCCGACCGCATCTTTTCGAACTGCTTGCTCAAGCACCGTTAGGGGAGGAGTAACACACTCGGAGGAAAGCGCTATCCGCTCCATCCGCATGCACGAGTTCACAGACACCCCTGATTGGCTGTAGAGCTGCGATTAATGTGGGAGCACAAGTACCTCTCATCCCTCCCCCCTGAAAGAGCTCAGCCAATCAGCTCTCTCTAGGCCTCCGGCTGTGAGAAATAACAGCATCACCCGGGGTTCGAACCAGTGATCTCCGGATGATAGGGCGAGAACTTTACCACTGTGTCACTAGGAGGCCCATTGGCTACCAAAGTTATGCAATATGGAATGTTTTGACATACTCTACCCTGATATGTTAATGCACACTACAGGTACAGGTATGGTATAGTACTGGTGGTACAGTGTACATGTAGGTGTTACATCGTAAATCGTAGAACCATGTATCACATTATAGAACCTGGACCATTGTACCAAAGTATGCACCGTGGTAGAACCAAGTACCGTACTGTTGTACTATATCAATGTACAGGTATTATATCAAGAAATAAATACCATGGTACGTTCACAAATACTAAAAACCAGAGCGGGACATCACGTCAAGGTTTAGTTCTAACATCCAGGAACAGGAAGTGAAGATTAGCTAAGATGTATGTGCATGATTTTATCCAATGCATGACGGGATTGGGTGTAAACACACTGTGATTCAGAATACTTGAATTTTTCTACAAAATTATTTAAATGAGCTCTTAATAACAGTAATGTGTTACTGCTTGGTGAACATGGACGATGCTTCAGTCCTGCGACAGAAGAAAAAACCCATCAGCTCTTGACGTCGCAGCTTCCCTGACACCCGAACTGTGGGGGAGTCGGGGTGTGAACTGACCGCTCTCTCCGGCGTGAAGCGGTTTGTTTACCTGCTCCGATGACTTCCTCAATCTTCACGCAGGAGATGTCGATCTCGCGGGCGAACTCGTGCACCGCCTCGTTGGGGTCTTCGTAAGTGAAAGGGTCGATGTAGACTTTCACACCCGGGGACACTGCGAGACGGTAAAATACAAGACACAGCAAATCTTTACATAAGACCCTAACTGTGGGTTTGTTTGTTCTTTTTTAGAAGCTAGTAGGCTTTGTGATGCCTTATTTCACCAGGCGGATTTCTTACTGAAAACATTTCTGTCTGAATAGCGTTGGGGAAAAGAAAGGGGGGGGGGAGGGAGGGGGGGGGACACGGCAGCTTGCAGTTAGTGTCTGTGACAGATCCAGCTTTACTCACCGTACTGCTGCAGTTTCTCCGTGTACTCCAGCTCGGAGCCGGTGCGCTGCCTCCTGAAACCAGACCAAAAGCGTTCACAGTGTGATCACGTACAGCACTCGCTTCTAATGAGCGCGCCACGTCGTGCGCGCGGTGTGGAACTGTTCGGCATTGATTTCACACCGCTGCACGGGAGCCCTGAATCACCAGAACAATAAGCGTAGCGGCTCGAGATTGCCTCATTCTGCACCGCAGACATAATTGCACCATTACACGGTCGAGTTGAACGCAGGTTGCGTACCACAAACCCTGCGCCAGGGGTCAGACCCGCCGTGAACAGAACGTCTACAGTATGCAGATGATGCTCGGACAGCATTTGTTTCCATAAGTTTTTTCTTTTTTGCATTAAGAATCCGAGCGAATGAAAAGGAGTGGACAGTCCTGACAGAACACACTGTGTGTGTCCCCCCCCCCCCGCCCTCCCCCTCCCCCCACCGTCCTCTTGTATGGTTGGTTCACGCCTGACAATAAAAGCTGCTCCTAATTAGCATCTCATCTCCAATGGAAATGCGCTGTGGAGAAGAATGACATCTCACACAAGGACACGGAGAGACGAGGAGGGAAAAAAAAAGGGGGGGGGGGAGGGGGATGATAGGGATGATGATGATGATGATGATGATGATGATGGGGGACGATTTGGGAAGAATTGCTAACGCGCTTCGCTCTCTGCAAACTCTGGAATCGGCGTTCTTTGTCTTCGTCCTAACACCAGCTGACGATCGACAGCGCTTCTGCGAAATAGACATCTTTTTTTCTCTTTTTTTCTTTGCAGATGCTTTTAAAAGGAAGTTGGAAAAAGTCTAAGATTGAGTATAAATATAATGCTTATTGTGTCAGAGTCTGAGACGCATTGTGTCTGCATTTATTTCACCAGTTGCGGCAGAGTTAGCATTACAGTATATGCGGAGGGGAAAAAAAAAAGATACGAGATTTCATTGGTTTAAAGTCTCACCTGAGGCAGAGGACAGCGATGACCACCGTGGCCACGATGACGACGAAGCCGGCCAGGGCGGAGCCGATGATGAGAGGCAGCTGGTCCTGAACCGAGCGCTCTGGATCGTCTGCAAGAAGCGAGGAAAGGAAAAATTCTAAGCAAATTTCAGAAATAATTCTAAACCAAGTCCGATACGTTTTTGTTTATAAAAGCTTTGTCTTGCTGTCAGTTTGGAAAAAATATATTAAAAAGATGTAAAGTGAGTGATTCATGTTCCTTAGTGTTTTTAGTCCTTTATTTGTTCTACAGCCTGTCCTGCAGCAGCCTGTAGTCTAAAGTCTGAGGTTAAACTCCAGGCCTGACCTAGTCATCTCTGAACCGGTTGTCAAGTCCGCTCTAAAAGCGGATGTCTTTTATTCCCTGTCTGAGACGGAGACGGAGGGAGACGTACCGTGCAGACTGGTGCTGTAGTCCACCGGGTGACTGTAGCTGCCGTAGCCGGCCACGGTGCGAGCTCGGACCTGTACCGTGTACACCACGCCCCTTTTCAGCCCCTCCACCCTGGCTGAGCTGGTCTGGGCTGTGACCGTGTGAGAGAAAGATTCACCCTGTCTCACACACACACACACACACACACACACACACTAGCTACAGTATCTAAACAATGGATCATCAATCTGAGCCTTTTGTATTCTCACTGCACCATTCAAAACCAATAGTGGGGGTTGCCAAGTCTAAATAAATCGGTCAATCGTGACTGCCAAGAGCAAAAACTGTAGTAATATTCTTTTAATACAAATAAACACAATATCATACGACATTTAATGGAATTATATTAAAGCTGCAGGGTTTTTTTCCCCCCCAAACTTCAACGTTCTTGAAATGTTCTGATATTATTACATACTGTACACACTGTAGTGTTATAGAAAAGTATAAATATGAAAATGATGAATAAACTCCTAGATATGATAAGAGTAGCTTATTATGATGATTCAAATGCAGTTAAAACTAACATCTACCGATGTGGAAAAACAGTGGGTGTGGCAACCTTAAAAAAACCCTACAAAATAGATATATTTTAAAAGATAGACATATTAGAAATATTGAAACATATTAGAAAATAATTCAAATAAAGTGGGTGGGGCTTAATATTCAAATGAACACGCTTGATTGACAGCCCCCTATATGAAACTCGAAGCGAACACATGACATAACGATCGGCCGTGCGTTCATGAAACATCATCCTTACGATCCGGTTCGGTGAGATTGTAACATTAGCCACGCCCACTTCACTTTCGGAAAGCGTACAGATCCTGGAAACCGCGTAATTATTCCCGGCGCACGTCGAACCCACAGGAACGACGTTAACCTGATTAGAAAGAAAGCAATCACCTGTTTGTGTTCCCTTGGACTTTAGATAGAGAGAAACGCTCGGAGATTAAGGGGAACGCAGCGCGTCTGTCACACCGCCGATGAAAATTAATGAATAAAGGAAAAAAAAAAACTTTTGAAAAATGAATAGGTTCAATAAATAAATAAATATTATCCAGCACTTTGGGTGTTAACTGTTTGGCTGTAAGCACGGGCCATCTGTTCACCCCATTTTAATTTTTTTTAATTAACTTTATTTATACCCATGGGGGCAATTGGGTTTTCACACATCCGGGCTTGGAACAAAACTGTAGCTGGAGCACAAACTCAGCTATTGTCTGGACACTTGGAGATGTTCAGCGGTGACTTCAGTAATAACAACAATAATAATAATAATAATAATATGATATTTTAAATGATGGACAGCAGAAAGATGAGCGCAAACTTCCTGGTGCTTTGCTTATGTTTTTTTTTTTATGATATTCTCAGCACTGCTGTAGGTATAACACGTTCCAAGCATAGACAGGTTATCGTTTCCATAGCAACAGCTCAGGGATGTACTCTTAAGAATAATGATAATAATAAAAAAAAAATGTGTTGTTTTTTTTTTTTATTGGAAGGAGTCTCCAGTGGCAGTGCCTTGATGAGACAGAGAGAGAGAAAGCTTGGAGAGACAGAGAGAGAGAAAGTGAAAGGAAAAAACAAGGGATCTGCCAACCAGGAAAGAAAAACCCCCTGTAGTGTGTCGAGACACGCCCACTGCTCCACTACTGGCCGTGAATTTCACATCACAAACCGGAGCATCGCTCAGTCTTACCTGCTCCTGGTATTTGATCTCGTAATCTAAGATGACGCCGTTGGGTCGTTCCGGAGGCAGCCAGGAGAGGCTGAGGGTGCTCGCTGTGGAGCGCATGAGGTGAACCGTGGGTACGGCTGAAGGTGCTATAGAGCCGAGAGAGAGAGAGAGAGAGAGAGAGAGAGAGAAGAAAACACAATAATCAGCATTTCGGCTCCCAAAGTGTCTGCCTTCGCTACGGTAATTAAAATGATGTAAAGTTTATTGCTGTGTGTTTTGGTTTAACGCTGTTATGGGGATAAGGTGGAAAGGTGCGACAAGATGATGTCATCAAAAAAAGTGAAGCGGTCCTGCAGAGGCTCGCGGAGTTATCATTTTCTATACTTTATTTTTTGGATCTGGATTTTCTCACCCGCCTGATTGGTGGTTATGTTGACGGTGGCGTAGCGCGGCGTGATGGGGCTCTTGGGCGAGACGCCGTTGACGGCCTGGATCTCGAAGCTGTAGTGCGTGTGAGCTTGCAGGTTCCTGACGGCGGCGTGTCTCTCCGCGAGGCCCAGGCGCCGTGGCGCGACCTCCACGTTGTCGTCGCAGCGCACGCACGCGCCGTGCTCGCACTTCTTACACACCACGTTGTACACCAGGTCGGCTCGGCCACCCGAATCGCGAGGCTCCGCCCACTCCAGAGACACGGACGTCTCGTTTATGCTGGAGATCACGCTGAGCGGTGCTGAAGGGACGGCTGAGGACAGAGAACGAGACATCCATACTGTACGTTACAGCAGCTGTAAACAGTCGCACCTTACATCCGGCTTCTCTTCCACTCTCTCGGGAAATGAATAAACCTTACGGAGGTGCTGCATGACAAGCGCACGCCATGTTCCAGCACCGTGCGAGACGTCCATCTTGCATACGCGCGTTTAACAGCGAGTACAAATCAGCCTTAATGTTATGAAGAGCAGTTTTTTAAGCTGCCACGGTTTAGGCCGTTTGCAAATCAATACCGCGTACCGAGGACAACAATTGGGTTTCTCTGGTCTGAGGGTTTACCTGTACCTGGTAGACCGAAGAGCATAAACAGGTGTGTTTGAATATCTGCAAACAGGATATGGGGCGATAGTCTAAGGAAGGTGGAAGTTTCTTCATCACTACAAGAGTAAACAGCAGCGTACGGAACACAAACATCCTCAATCACCGCCCCGAGAAAAAGTCAACCATCAGCTGGAAAATTCATCAACGCTTACAGTTTTCCGGGATTCTTATCTCCAGGGCCAGAAGTATTGGAACATTATTAGAAAAAAGGTTCGACAATCACCAGTGCTCGTTACCGTGAAACTTCGGATTAAACACAGACGACCGAAATCCGAGGGCGTCGTGATCTCACGTGACGATGTACTTCCGCACACACTTTTCTTTAACTGTGAAACTGGAGACTCCTTCCATGAGTCCCATTGAATAATGGGACACGACCCCATTAGAACTCTTCACCGGTTAATTAGTATCGCGTTTTTAATCCCGACACTATCAGTGTTACTTTAACAATAGGTGAAATACGTCCGCGTATTGATTTGGTTAATTAGGGTTTTAGCCTTAAGCCAATTTCTAGTAATTACCCTTTCAGCAGCTGTGAGAAGTGTTTAACTCGGTTTCCTTCCTCCGTCGAGGTGAGACAAGCCCTGAAATATAGCCCCGTCTATGACACGCTCCCGGGAGTGTGAATTAAACAAACGGCTTGGCAACTTCAAAATATATGAGCGTGATTTACATCTAGAGCGCCACACAGCCTCCGGAAAAAAACCTGGAATATGTTTGCTTTTAATTTCAGCACTAATAAAGAATCTAATCTATTTTTTTCCCTCCACGCTTTGACTTTTGGGAGATTCGAGAGCTCCTCTCGCATTTTCACAATTCTTCACCCTTCGCTTGTTCTGCTTCGTCTAAAACATCTGTCAAAGAAATAAATGCAAATTCATTCGAATAATCTCGCTGAGAAATTGTATTTAAACGAATCCTGATTCATTTTCCCGTCACATAAAGTATTTAAAGTTTAAAAATCAAATCTCTAAATGGTAAATGGTCTCCTCCATTAGTAATAATAATAATAAAAAATAAATTTAAAATCGAATGATTTGGTTAAAAGGGCGACATCACTGCCGCGAGCACATGCTGTACAGATTAATGCGCACTTTTCAAAATTATATCAAATAAGAAAAGTGAGAACCTGGTTTCAAAAGTATTGGCACCCCACAAATAACACCTGGCACCTTCTTTTTTTTTTTACATTAACTTATGAGACAGAGAATATGATCCCTACTACTGTACATCCCATCGATTAACTATAAAAGTCAGTTGATTAATTATTGGCACCCTTTACTAAACGAGTAATATGCTCAAAATCCCCCAAAAAGTACATCGTAGCAAGTTTCCGCAAAGCCCTGTCCAGATTAATTCTCGTTTGTCATCCTTGTTTCAAAAGTATTGGCACCCCACATGTAATATTTGGTCTTTTCCTTTTTTTTAAGGCAAGTTTTAACCGTACGTTGCGTTGAGACAGAATATCCCTGATTCCCACAGACAGAAAAGGCTTCATCAGCGCAACTACTTCAAAAACGCCCTTGTTACAGAAAAGAAAACCCTCATCATTTGTTTTTTTTTTTTTTTCCTGGAGAGGTGCCAAAACTTTTTCTGCACTGGATTCTACCCGTCCTGCGTGAGATCCCTGGCTTCTGGGTTGTTGTTTCGGATTCCTCCAGACTATTGCAGTATTGAACAGCATGATGTTGCGCGGTGTAACAGCGTATAATGCGGCATTACGTTACGTTACAGTGGAGCGGGAGTGTGTAAACCTGCCAGCGTTATTAAACTGCTCGTCAGCTACCTTACACGCATAACTCGATTTAACCCACTACTAAGGAGGTAAAAGAGAAATAATAATCGTTTCTATTTTGAACCACTGCAGTCCAAAAGAAGAAGAAACAGCCCTTAAAACCACATCCTTCATCTCCCTCCTCATCCTCATCTCTCGCTTGTTTTCAGGCACTGAAGGAAGAAAGAGATTACATTCATGAAAACAGAAGTAAAAATGAATCAAGAGACTGGTGTGTTTGTAAAACCTCGAACACGCCGCGCTAAGCGATTACTACAGTATTAAGCGACTCGACTAAATTAATAGGCAGCAGATGGTTACCGCGGAGTAATTATATCTGTTGTTGCTAACTATTTCATTATGAATTATTACAGGTAACCTGTGGCCCCTCGACTTCATTCCTTTTATCTCCATCTGCTGCCCAGTTTGAGAAAAACTGAACACTGTGCAACGCCGTACTGTTAATGCATAAATAACCTCACACGCCTGTTTTATAACTAAAATCATAGCAGAAATGAAGTGAATGTTTTAGTAAGACTTGATACAAGGCATGTTTTTTTAATGATACGATCATAATACGCTAGAATCCGGAGCTCGGTCACTGCAGTACGCTTCTGCTTTACTCCTCGCTTTCCCTTGTATGGCACTGGCTTGATTAAAAAGAACTTTTAAATAAATAAAATTAACAATCTATACAGCATTTTAGGTATAAAATTGATTTATCAGATTCTGCTGTTTTATTAGAGCGAGCAGCCGAGACACGAACACATGAAACAACGTGACTCGTCTTCTTCTATCGGACGAATGAATACATTTTCTCAAACAAGGTTGCCAGATCTCACTAAAAAATCCCGACTAGACAGTGCTGAAAAACTGCCTGTTATAATTATGAGTAATTTTTATTACCGGGCCAAGACATAATCTAACAACGTTGTTCTCTTCAGGCGAAAAGTTCCATCCTGATGCATTACTTTGAGCGTGTAAACACACAGCGGTTCAAATCTCTAATCAGAATGATTTCGATCAGAAATGTTGTCCATGAAAACGCAGCGGATGATGAAACGTTTTTCACTCACGAGTACAAAATACAAAATATAACACCATATATTATCTGTACTGTATGCAAACTTCTGTACAATGTGATGCTTCAGTTTCTCAACTCTTACCTTCTGTTATCTTGACTGAAAAAAATTTAGTTTTAAATGCTTGTTTTCAGGAGAACACATATCGCTAGAACAAGTGGTACACATCATGATGCATTTAAATTGCTGTATATTCGAGTTTGATATTTTCCCCCAGTCTTTCCAAAACAATAACATGATACATGAGGTTCAGTTCTATTCCATACAACCTGCTTATTAGAATCTTGTAGAAAATATATTACGAGATTTTGGTTCTTAAGGTGGAAATCACCTATTACACCTATTACAATCTCGTACACTTTTACAATCTATTACAACAACTATTACAATCTATTAACATTATTGTTATATTACAACATATATACCAATATATTACATCTATTAAAATAATTTCAATCTATAATAATACAATACACCTCTTATACCCAACACAACACTACGTAATACAGCATAATACACCCACGACACACCTTTTATAAGATCTAGAGCATTCTATTAAACCTCCTATTGTAACAATGACTACAATCAATTAAACCCTTTACAATACATTACAGTCTATTAGACTTACTGCCACACCCTTTACAAGCAAGTGACTATAAAAAAGCCCAACCTAATACACCAATTATAACCTCTGTCCTATTACCTATAACCTACAGTATAACAATCTATAATTACAGTGTTATTACGATACATTAACGCAGTAGGTTATTCCGAGTGTGATACTGAACTGGAAGTAAAAAGATCTGAAGCTACTCAAGCGTTACATGTTGAGTTTTTAGCCCCTCGCTGTGCTACACGGATCTCAGCACAGACTCCTACTCGTACTCAGGCAGAAAGTCCGGCGTGTGAAAGCTCACGCTGCTGAACTCCACCGGATCAAATCTAATCCCTCAAAGGGTCAGATAAAAGCAGGCGTTTATTCCGAGTCGCTTCGATCGAATCGGCTAATCGCTCGCACATATCCATTCCGAAAGCGTCGCCCTCTCGGAGGAGCCGTCGTCTGACAGGACGGATTTCAGAAACGATGGATCTCGCCCTCTCGGAGAGTTAGAATGCAAAGTAATTAAAAGCAGAGACTGCAGTTTAGACACAAAACCAAACGAGCCTCTGGGGAAAAAAAAAAAAAAGAAATTCTAATCTGACTGCCCCCCCACCCCCCCCGCCACCCCCCCCCCCCCACCCCCCGTCTCTTCCTGACTGATATTAAGTACACACTCCTCTGTGAAATCCATTCAGAACATGCGATATTTTAGGCACGCTGCTGTTACATACTTTTTTTTTCCCCCCGTTTTTTTTTTTTTTTTTTGCTGATTCGATCCACGTGCGTGTGCGCAATTAGCCTGCAGGCTAAGTGGTTCCGGGGCTGGCTTTGATAATGGCGAGGAAGGTGGCCTTTATTGCTTTTTCATTCCGTGTCATCACGATAATTAAACATGTTCAACAAGGCAGGGAAATACGGGAGACTCACTGGTGCAGGGCGAGTCGGGAGAGTCGCCGTCGGCGCGGTAGTAGCCGCTCTGACACGGGCACACGCTGGACGCGGCGGACGTGGCCCGGCTGAAAGGTGGACACGGGCTGCAGAAGCCGTCGCCCTGCTTGGACTTGAAGGAGCCAGGAGTGCATGCTGGGAAGGAAAGGAAGCAGAAGGAGAAAAGGGTCACTCGAGGCAGTAAGGCGACATGTTTTGTCTTTCTGGCTGCAGGCAAAACGCAAGAATGGGATTTTTGACGACGTGTGTGTATGAAAAGAAAGAAGAAAAAAAAAGGACATTGAACACACTTTAAATACGGTATACGAGACACATACCTTGAATGTACTGGTTATATATCTTGAATCGAGTATGTAAAGCATATTGGGTAGACTGGGCAGACACTCTGGACATATTCTAGTTGAATATTCTTGGACATACTGAGCACACATGAACATAGTGGATGGACCTGGATTTAGGAGAAATTCTGGACATATATAATTGGACTATATTCCGATATTCTTTGGACATCCTAGACATATTGGACATATTTCAGAGATCATATATCAGATCACACTGGACACACTTTCCAAAACTGATCTACAAACGTATTTTCTGCTGTGATCTGATATGACGCTGACTAGCCACCCCGCCCTCCTTCCTTCTTTGCAATCAGGTATCTCAGATACGATCATAATTTCTGCCTCGATCGATCGCTATGGCAAAGAGAAAATAATAATGGCACCCCAATAGCATTGCCATGCCTTTGGTTAAAACACTGAGATCGTATCAGCATGGCATCAGCACCGTAGCAGGATGATTATCCGGAGCCCAGATGTGGCATTTGATGGAATCTAGTGATATGTTTCGAAAAGATGAAATGCTGAACAACACGTGCTGATTCGCCACCGACGGCATCGGTGTGCCGCACCCTCCTCCTCCTCCTCCGTCCCGTTCTGAATGGAATCGATGTGGAAATGGCTGGAAGAGCGGAGAGTCACATTGGAATGCCGTCTGACTGCGTTATTGCTCTACACACTGCGGAGGCTGAATTACACCTCAGCTACCGGGCCTGCTGCTTCGGTATTCCACCCATGATATATATTAGTTCCTGACTGAAGGAGAGAGTGTGAGGATAATAAGAAAGTGGAAAATCCGAGCGAGTGGCCCTTAACAGGCGCGGCGCTCTGCATTCAGATAGGTATAGGGTGAAGTAGACAAGATGAGAGGACGGAGAGAGAAAGAGAGAGAGGGGAGGGAGGGGGTAGGGGGAAAATAATAGCCAGAAAAAGAGACATATGGGGGGGGGGGGGGGGGGGAGCGAGAGAGAGATGGGCAGGAGGAGACATTGTGAAAGAGAAAGTAATGAGAAGGACGAAAGAAAAAGAAAGAGAGAAACAGAAGGGAGAGAGGTACAGGAAAAGAGAGAGACAGTGAAGGAGAGAATGGGGAAGATGTTTAGAAAGATGGTTGTGGTGTAAGAAAGACAGTCAGTAGTAAAGACATGGCAGAATAAAGAGGGAAACAGTGAGAGAGAAAGAGAGAGTGATTATGTTAGATAAAGAAAGAGAAAGGCGTAAGCAAATGAGAGATAGATTGATAGAGAGAGTCCACCACTCTGGCTGGAGAAGGAGGACATTACACCCCCACCTCTATCCCCGCTCTCTAACTCACTGAAGAAATAACCCACCCCCCACACCAACTACACTTCCCAGCTCTTGGACGAGTGGTGGTCTGGTGGTGCGCTACGACCCCTCAGGGAATCATCTATCAGTCTTTTAAGATTTACCCTTAACCTTGGACGCCCATATGGAAACGAATGAAGCTCATCCGAAAACTGCATCTGCAGGTTTCTTCTTTATTAGGCCAGTCTGTCTCGACTTTCACCCGCGCTCCTCAACAACACCCCTCCCCGTTTGCCACTCTCTTTGACAGTCTTTTATTTGTTTATTGCTTTAAGATCCTCTACTATCTCCTTCTTACTCGCTCGGTCTCACCCAGCCCCCCCCCCCCTCTCCCCTCTCCCCCCCATCTCTTTTTTTTTCGGCAGCACCATCCGTCTCCGCTCTATCGCTCTGTTAGGACCTTGTCAGATCTGTCAGGAGCGGCTCTTGCTGGAAGCTTTGTTCTCTGACGCTGCTGCAGTCCTCCACCCGTTACTGATCGGCTTTTCTCTCCCTCTGTTCAGAGTGCTGCAGCTCGGAGGAGACACGGGAGTGTGCACACACCAGCTGGAGCCAATCCCTCACATTCTTCTGAACATAAAGAGCTTCTACAAATCCGCCTGTCCGTTTAATTTGTAGTGAAACTCTAATTCTAATTCGCACAGAAAGCCCTTCTCTTGAATTCTGTGAGCTTCTGTGAGCCAACAACTTCACCGTCCAATTAGTTCTTCCATGTTTAATCCTTTTAAGCCATTCAGGAACCTGATAATTCACTGTATCTCTGGTGAGAAAAGAGCCAAAGGCCCCTTTCTGACCTCAAAATCATCACGAATGGCATTAAAAGAAAATAAAACCCACTATACAAACTTGACATCAACTGTACGTCTTCCAACCTGCGCCATGTGTCAGCAAAATTCTCAAAACATGCTTCTAGGAAAGGTCTGAGGAACCTCTCTTACCCTGACACTGTGTGTCTTTCTTGGCTGGCTCAAAGCCTGGCATGCAGGTGCAGGATCCCACGGGAACCATCCACTCGCCGTCCCCGTTGCAGTAGAGCTTGAGAGGGACTGACACCTCAGCAGCGTTAGGGACACACGCGCCGGTGGCGATGACCAGCGACGTGGCCTCCGCACCCGTCGCTGTTTCAGGGAAAACTGCGAAGCTGGCGATGGTAGTGGAGCACTTCTTGAAGAAGACTCGGGCGGAGATGAGGGACATGCAAGCGCCCAAGTCTTGGAAGGCCAGGTAGAAACCGGCTTTGGAGAGGGGGCCGAAGCTGCGCAGTTTGGTGTTGACAATCCCAGACTCAAGCAGAGAGAAGCTTTCGTCAGGGGCGATGGTGTCCACCTGGGGGCAAAGGGTTCAGACGATCAAGAAGTGACCATGTCAGACATGCTGTACATCTTAGTACAACCACCACACAAGAAAGAAACAGAAACGTTTGAAACAACAAACAACTTCTTTCTATGATTGAGGTATAGGTATGTTCTAATGTGTAGCTTTTGACACTACCCTATCTGACCTTCACGTAAGGATTCTCCCGCCACGGTGGGCTGGTTGCCGTTGCCGTGTCTCCATCGGACTCATAATAAAACAGGTTGAAAGTCTCTTTGCAAGAGCCGGGGATGTTGGGAATGCTAGCGCAGTCCCGCACCGAGAACTTGAGCTCCACGTAGACACGCAGCACACCTCGGCGTGGAATGAAGTCCGTCCGAAGCCAGTTGTTCTGGTTGGGCTCCAGGACATTACACACCTGGTACGTCCGAATAGGGTTCATGGAGTCGTCGTAGCCGCTGACCTCCTCCCACTGCGAGGAAAGAGTGAGAGAACAAAAACGTGTTTTAGGACATCTGTGATGAGAAAAAGAGTATTTAAGGGGTTTACTGCTCATTTATTTGGCAAGATCCTTTGATCTTGTCTCTCATCATCCTTAAGCAGATCTACAGGTTGCATTCTTTCGAGCTCCGAACCGGACGTAATGCTCTCCAAAAACGCCCGAGTGCATTCTCGTTGAGCAATCTGGGTAAATGTAATCCGTTTTCCAAGGTGACATTTGGGTCGGGGAACTTCACGCTACACAATTAAGAAGCGGCGCGGCGAGGGGGAAAGCATGTGTTTATCTCGGGGCGAGCGGGAGCGCATTACTTATAATGATGTATGGGTTTCGACACGCCAGACAACGAGCGGCAGCCAGCAGAAAGGACCGGACCGCTTAAGATTGTTGCCATGGCAACCCGTCGTTTCCATTGACTGACTCTGCATGCAGAGTCCAAAGACAAATCGTACTACGGGAGCTGTGTGGAAAGGGGGGCGGAGGGGGTGTTCGGTCGGTTTGAGAGAGGTTTGTCAAGCTTAAGGTCAGAGGATATGACAGTTAACTCCCTTACTGGTCATACTGCCATGTGTTTCACATGTACGGTAGGGGGATTATTTTTTAAATAAATGAAAACAGAAATATTTTCATCCGTGGAACCTGTTTTCTTTTTGTGCGCAAACATGAACGTGTAGGTAGGCAAAAACATACAGAACATATACTTGTACTCACCCCGCTTTCTGGATAGGTGGTCCATGCTAGCTCGGTTGTGGCCCACTTGCTGTCCATGAGTGTCTCTGTAAGCCGAAGATAATCAGTAAACAAATATATCCGAACATAATGAAACAAACGTTGCATGCATCCAGGCCCGTGTCCCTTTCCAAACCCCGAGCTCATCACGGATTAGCATTCTCTCTCTCTCTGCATTATCTGCTGCATGCCTAATCACTATATTTGTGCCAGCATATAGATAACGCTGCCTTCGTTTATCTATCCTCAACAGCAAAAGCCTCTGGCTCAGATGGAAAAAGGCCCTGTTGCTTTGCCCGTACGGAGGCACGCGGCAAACCCCCCGGGGCGTTTACTGTCCTCTAAATATACTCCAATCAGTGGAGCAAAACTAGCCAGCGTACGGCTAGCGCTCATGCTAATGTTTTATTCACTTTGTTGAGGTGCCGCTCGATGAGGCTGAGCGCTCGCTTCAAATTAGCGCCGCTCTCGCATCTCCGAGCTGCTGCATGAAATATTCAGAGCAGAACGTCAACTTAGCCGATTAGGTCTCCGGAAAATACAGTTCAAGCGGTGTAGGAACGCATACACACATACGCGCTTGTGTGTGGACGTACAAACACAGCACACGCACAAACATTCTCACACTGTTTATGCATATTGTAGTGCCCCTTTTCATCGGTGTGTAAATTACAGGGTGGGTTTAAGAGCGTCTTCGTTGGGTGAAATATCCATCTAATTAGAATTAAAGGGAAGTGGTCTGAAGCTTTGATCAATTCCTTATGACCACGCTCGCCTCTTTTCTTGAGCCGCTTTGAAATTGCGCGTTCGCTTGCACTCGAGTGAAGAATACCGCTGTCGCTGGCTTTTCCGTCAGGCTTTTTGTGGACACTCCTGAGAATTACTTTAGAGATTTTCTCCAAGCCTAGTATATGGAACGAGGGGAAGCGTGTAGTCCTGGGGATTCATAGAGAGCCGTATCGCTTTAGGAGCAGCGCACTGCTGAATGACACAACCCGTACCTCATATATAATAATATAATAATAGCATGAATATATCTTAGCTAGACCTGTAAATTATATATTAGGTTGAACTAAAAGTTATATATTAGGAGTGCTGGACAGTATATAATGGAGCTGGACATCATGTATTAGCTAAAGCTATAAGTTATATATTAGCTACAACTGTAAGTTATATACTAGCTAGAGCTGTAAGTTATATATTATCTGGAGCTGTAGATTATATATTAGCTTGAGCTCGAGATATGACACTAGACTAATAAATGCTTGTGGTTATATATTCGCTAGAGCTATAGGTTATATTTTAGCTATAGAGCTCCTAAGTTATATATTAGCTAGAGCTGTAGATTATATATTAGCTAGAGCTGTAAGTTATATATTAGCTAAAGCTGTAGATTATATATTAGCTTAAGCTGTAAGTTATATATTAGCTAGAGCTGTAAGTTATATATTAGCTAGAGCTGTAGATTATTTATTAGCTAGAGCTATAAGTTATATATTAGCTAGAGCTGTAGATTATATATTAGTTAGAGCTGTAAGTTATATATTAGCTAGAGCTGTAGATTATATATTAGCTAGAGCTGTAAGTTATATATTAGCTAGAGCTTTAAGTTATATATTAGCTAGAGCTGTAGATTATATATTAGCTAGAGCTGTAAGTTATATATTAGCTAGAGCTGTAAGTTACATATTAGCTAGAGCTGTAGATTATATATTAGCTTAAGCTGTAAGTTATATATTAGCTAGAGCTGTAAGTTATATATTAGCTAGAGCTGTAAGTTATATATTAGCTTAAGCTGTAAGTTATATATTAGCTAAAGCTGTAGATTATATATTAGCTTAAGCTGTAAGTTATTTATTAGCTAGAGCTGTAGATTATATATTAGCTAGAGCTGTAAGTTATATATTAGCTAGAGCTGTAAGTTATATATTAGCTAGAGCTGTAGATTACATATTAGCTAGAGCTGTAGATTACATATTAGCTAGAGCTGTAAGTTATATATTAGCTAGAGTTGTAAACTATTAGCTAGAGCTTTAAGATATATATTAGCTAGAGCTGTAAGTTATATATTAGCTAGAGCTATAAGTTATATATTAGCTAGAGCTGTAGATTATATATTAGCTAGAGCTGTAAGTTATATATTAGCTAGAGCTGTAGATTATATATTAGCTAGAGCTGTAAGTTATATATTAGCTAGAGCTTTAAGTTATATATTAGCTAGAGCTGTAGATTATATATTAGCTAGAGCTGTAAGTTATATATTAGCTAGAGCTGTAAGTTATATATTAGCTAGAGCTGTAGATTATATATTAGCTTAAGCTGTAAGTTATATATTAGCTAGAGCTGTAAGTTATATATTAGCTAGAGCTGTAAGTTATATATTAGCTTAAGCTGTAAGTTATATATTAGCTAAAGCTGTAGATTATATATTAGCTTAAGCTGTAAGTTATTTATTAGCTAGAGCTGTAGATTATATATTAGCTAGAGCTGTAAGTTATATATTAGCTAGAGCTGTAAGTTATATATTAGCTAGAGCTGTAGATTACATATTAGCTAGAGCTGTAGATTACATATTAGCTAGAGCTGTAAGTTATATATTAGCTAGAGTTGTAAACTATTAGCTAGAGCTTTAAGATATATATTAGCTAGAGCTGTAAGTTATATATTAGCTAGAGCTGTAAGTTATATATTAGCTAAAGCTGTAGATTATATATTAGCTTAAGCTGTAAGTTATATATTAGCTAGAGCTGTAAGTTATATATTAGCTAGAGCTGTAGATTATTTATTAGCTAGAGCTATAAGTTATATATTAGCTAGAGCTGTAGATTATATATTAGCTAGAGCTGTAAGTTATATATTAGCTAGAGCTGTAGATTATATATTAGCTAGAGCTGTAAGTTATATATTAGCTAGAGCTGTAAGTTATATATTAGCTAGAGCTGTAGATTACATATTAGCTAGAGCTGTAAGTTATATATTAGCTAGAGTTGTAAGTTATATATTAGCTAGAGCTGTAGATTATTTATTAGCTAGAGCTATAAGTTATATATTAGCTAGAGCTGTAGATTATATATTAGCTAGAGCTGTAGATTACATATTAGCTAGAGCTGTGGATTATATATTAGCTAGAGCTGTAGATTACATATTAGCTAGAGCTGTAAGTTATATATTAGCTAGAGTTGTAAACTATTAGCTAGAGCTTTAAGATATATATTAGCTAGAGCTGTAAGTTATATATTAGCTAGAGCTGTAAGTTATATATTAGCTAAAGCTGTAGATTATATATTAGCTTAAGCTGTAAGTTATATATTAGCTAGAGCTGTAAGTTATATATTAGCTAGAGCTGTAGATTATTTATTAGCTAGAGCTATAAGTTATATATTAGCTAGAGCTGTAGATTATATATTAGCTAGAGCTGTAAGTTATATATTAGCTAGAGCTGTAGATTATATATTAGCTAGAGCTGTAAGTTATATATTAGCTAGAGCTGTAAGTTATATATTAGCTAGAGCTGTAGATTACATATTAGCTAGAGCTGTAAGTTATATATTAGCTAGAGTTGTAAGTTATATATTAGCTAGAGCTGTAGATTATTTATTAGCTAGAGCTATAAGTTATATATTAGCTAGAGCTGTAGATTATATATTAGCTAGAGCTGTAGATTACATATTAGCTAGAGCTGTGGATTATATATTAGCTAGATATATACTGTATATTAGCTAGAGCTCGAGATATGACACTAGACTAATAAAAGTATGTGGTTATATATTAGCTTAACTTATATATTAGCTAGAGCTATTGGTTATATATTAGCTAGAGCTCGAGATATATATTAGCTAGAGCTAGAGATATATATTAGCTAGAGCTCTAAGATGTACGTATATTAGCTAGAGCTTTAGATATGACACTAGACTAATAAATGTGTTAAAAAGGAAACTGAAAAACTGTTTGATTGATCTTCTAATCCAAGCAACATCTAAACAAACACAACAAGGACAAACAGGCAAATAAAGACTGGAGACTAGAATTTTTTAATGACTTAAAAACACATCAGGGTCTTGAATTTGGTTTATTTTCTGCTGTAGACATTAAAACCCAAAGCATTTTTTTTTGCATTGCCGTGTTTTAATAAACATGTCCAGGGTCAGATTTGTGTAATATATAGTGCCATGTCTTTTTTCGTTCAGTACAACTGATTTTATTTGGATTTTATTTGTTTTTAACCTACTACTGTATACAAACATGACTGAGAAAAAAATTGGGTCATGGATGGTTTTACGGTTATTTCTGTGACCAATAATAATAATAATAATAATAATATAAGCATTTGGTGAGTTCGACGTTTTTTTTTAGATATCAATCCCATATTCCAGGTAGAAAAAAAAGTTTAAAAAGTAATTACAGTATAACTTTGGTTCTGCCTGACATAAACCCGAATCGACACACACCAGCAGGACTTCTGTACAAGCAGCTGTTTACTGATCCTGTGTTGCAGTACAGCTTGAATTATAAAGGATCATTCTTTGACATATTTTATGCCAAAAAAAAAAAAAAAACATCTTGCGCAGAAACCTGAGACTTAAATAGTCTTTTAAAATTGTAATAACTGACAAACAGTTAAAAAAAATGTGTCAAAAAATGAAACTGAAATACTGTTTGATTGAAGCAAGCTAAAGACAATTTCCTAATAGTTTAATCTAGTTTCTACTCCAAGCAATATCTAAACAAACACAACAAAGGCAAGCAGCACATAGAGACTAGAGACTAGAGTCTAGAGACACCTCCTCGTCCTGATTGGCTGGATATTGGGGTCTTACATCACTGTGGAGACAATCTACAGGACGTGTTTATATAACTGTAGTTAATGCAAAACAAAAAACCCAACACTTTATTTTATCAGGAAATAAAATGTTATATGACGTGACCACCATCCTCCTGTATGTTTAACTGGACAAATAAAATCGGAACAGGAACCGTATGCAGGAAACTCCTCCCATAAATGTCCATTAAATGTGTCCTTCTTTTCCCCCTAATGTTAAAGTAACTACAGGACACAGGTGTTCCTAACCAGCATTACAGCCTAACCCAAGTTGCGCCATGAGGACTTAAGACACCTCCACGCATGATATCTGTACGGAATGTTATTTTCAGACGGCCCCTTGACTTGGACGCTTCTGACAGATGGGCCGAGTCGACTCGGGGGACCGAGCGAAGCCGTTTCACACTTTCTCTCCTGTCACAGTGGAAACGGTGCCCACTTGACCTCCATGGGATGTATAACTAATGTGCTCTGTTAGAAAACTGGTGTGACAGCCTGGCCTATGAGTATCTCTCTCTCTCTCTCTCACACACACACACACACACAAACACACACACACACACATACGAAAGCTCGGCATCGATTGAGCTCTGCCCGCTGACACCGAAACTGATGAGGAATCGAGCCAGCACCAGCCTGAGGTGAGACGAGCGAGAAGGCGCCAGCGATCGAGACGCAGCCACCGTGTGTTTGTGTGTTCGTTCTCGTTACAAATTATACGCCGCACCTCAAGACAGGAAGGGGTGCCACAGGGAAGGCGTGTGACTTTTTTCTTTTTTTTTTACGCCCTCTCCAAAAAGGCACCATGGAGTGAGGATGCACACCTTCTCCTGTGTCTTCTCAGTGTGTGTGTGTGTGTGTGTGCCTGTGTTTCACACCATCGGATGTGTCACTCCGTCCAAGCCGAACTGCTCTTCGTTCTCCTTCCTCAGTCCGACCGATCAGACGCCCACGGCGGCGCTACGTCCTGACCTGAAAAGGTGTGCCGTCCTGCTCCTGGCACGAGACTCGACCTGTTAGTCGTGCATGCAACATGTACACAGCATTGTGTGTGAACACTGTATAGTACATACACCCATGCATTGTGTGTGTGTGTGTGTGTGTGAGGTGCAAATTTGTCTGGTCTGGGTATGGAACAAAGCCAAGGCATTGAACACCTCAAAAAACATGTAATCACTGCATTGCACAGAGATCCTATTGTGCTACAGTGAGAGGGAACCAGAAGTGTGTAAACACACACACACACACACACACAGCCGAATAAAGCCCACACCTTGGGAGATGTTTCTGAGCATTTCAGTAAAGCTGGGGTGAATTTATTTTCCCCTTATGAAAGTCATAATTCCTGCACACACACACACACACACACACACACACTGAGGTTCGTCTCGCGCTCTGCTTCCATAAGGACATTCCGATACAAATAAACACACACACACACACATGCAAAAAAGAAAGAAAGAAAGAAAAAAGGGCACTTTTCCCTTTTCTAAAAAAAAAAACCCCTGAACAAAGAGACTCTTACCTTCAACAGCGGACCCCACCGGCAGCAAGAGGCTGCACAAAAGCAGCAAATAATCCATCATCAAGCTGCTTCCAACATCAAGTCAGAACAAACCATCACCAGAACAAAAGAAACACACAAACAACAACAAAAATAAAAACACAACCGCAGTTTGACTGTAAGAGAATCAGCTGTTACTGACTGACACATCCACATCTCTGCGCTCCATCCCAAAACCCTCCCGCTGTCTCAAAGCCCAGTGTATTCCGCAAAGCATCCCAGCCCTCTCTCTCTGTATCTCTCTCTCTCTCTCTCTCTCTCCCTCTCTCTCTCTCTCTCTCTCGCTCTGTGTCTCTCTCTCCCCGCGCGCGCGCGCACACAGCTGTTACAATGTAGCGCTTCGCCGCTGCTACGTGCTCGGCATCCTCGCGATCAAAGAAGCTGTTGCTCCTCTGCGGACGGTCCAGGGGGCGGGGCTAAGCCCGTGCGCGAGCCGCCAATCCGCTGAAAGCGCGGGAGAGATGGGGTGGGGAGGGGGAGGGCTGATAAGAAGGAGGAGACGCTAGCTCCGCCCACACGCCCACCTTTACCTGCCATTTAAATATCAACATTATAGACTACTGTACGTATTTGTCTCTTCTCTCTCTCTCTCTCCTCCATGTCTCTTTGTCCTCAATGTCATGTCAATCATTTTCCCCCTTTCATATGTCAGGATGGTCATTTTTTTTTCTCTCCTTTTAAAGTTTTTCATGGTAAAGTTTTGCGACTTGTCGTATACAAGCTCCGCCCACACTCCCACCTTTACCTGCAATTTAAATGCCAACATTATAGACTATGTATTTGTATCTCTCTCTCTCTCTCTCTCTCTCTCTCGCTCTCCTCAATGTCATGTCAATCATTTTTCACTTTCAGGTATGGCAATTTTTTTTCAGGTTTCGTGTAAAAGTTTTGCGATAGAATATTTTCTTCGTCGTATACAACAGTAGTGTTATAACACATGAAAGGTACACCGAGGATAGCTACACAAGACGACAAGAACAAAGACATAAAGTCGTTAGCTCCGCCCAACCCCACCCCTTAAGTAACTACCATAAAACGATGGCAATGGACGGAACAAAAACTTTTATCATGGTGAAGTTTTGCGAAATTTTTGTTTTTGTTTTCGTATACGCCAGAAACATTATAATGAATTCCATTTTGTCAGTAAACGTTCAAGTTATTTTTCCAGCTCTAAGTGAAACAGCCAATAGCCTACAAGTCTACGTTTTTGATTCTGGTATTTATTTTATCTAAAAGAGCGGGTTTGTAGACTAAAATTAACCTCAACCTCAAAAGCTGCTTGTTTTCTAGACCTCCTGGATTCATCTAACGAACTACAGTAACCATAACACTTTAACCTTACCTCATGGCTGTATACCAGAACCCCTCAACCTTCCCCATCACCATTTTTTTTTTTTGCTCCTCGTACCTTCAAACCTCACTCGCTGTACCTCAAACCATATCTTGTGGTTCCTCACAGAATGTTGACCCCCTTAACCAAAATAGACGTATCATAAATCTCTCAAGCTCTCAACTTTTCAACTCTCATCAGAAAACACCTAAACGGCACTTTTTGCGCCCTAATCCCTTTAGCATCAAATTCCTTACCCTAATTTCTTGGATGTGTCCCAAGATCTCTTAATGTCAACTAAGACAACATGGTTTATGCCTCAAACCTTTTAACCTAAGCTAAGTTTTACATACAAGTTTTGCATAGCAAACGCCTCATCATTAACTACTGGCCAAACCCTCATTACCTCAGCTCACCCACGACCAGGGTCACATCCTAAATCCATCAATCTCGCCCAAACCTCTAAACAATCTCCAAGCCTTAAACCACTCTGATCGCTCACTTTTCACCTTGCTCTTTAAAAGTTAGCGAAAGTTTGTGCACTAAATCCCTTAACCCTCAAAACAAATCCCTGAAACTCATACTTTGGAGGTAAACCCTACTGACACTGAACATACACAAAATTAATCTTTAATGATCCAAATGATGATCCATTACTCTCACTCTTTTTTTTTCATTATTACTTTTTGCTGACTGTTATAAAATGCATTGCTGGATTTTGGTCACACAGCGCCCCCTGTTGTCTGTCCTCTCCATATGCTAGGGAAAATCCAAACGTTTGATCAGCACAAATTAGGTTGACCTTACCTGATCTGGGGTTATGTTTAGTCATTTACTTTACTTTACTTACTTTCTTATCCAAATCCATGTTTATCCTCTAACCTACTCCAGGTCCACCTACAAGCGTCTGCTCTGTTAGCAAACATTTAAGAGATTCATTTGTGCTCCTGCTTTGTGCTCCGTCTGTGCCTGAGAGACTGCAATAACATTCTAACATTTTGTTAAGTTGCTGTTTTCTTTGCTTGATTTTTCTTTTTCTCCACCTGATTTCGTGTAAATCTCATCATTTTGCTTCATTAGTCGTGAAACTGTTTGTTGAACGAATCCGAACTCCATTTTGTAATCACCGCCTCGCTTCAGTGCAGCGGCCCCGTTTAATTGGGCTTAATGGGACATCGCCAAACACGGCGTATCAAATCGCATGCTAATGCGCTGAGTATACATACAGTGAGAGCATAAATATTTACCCCCTTTAAAATGCCAAACAACCTCAATAGACAGGAAATTTGCCCGTTTTTTGAAAGAACGCCTTAGAAGGAGAGTTTGTTCGAAATAAAATCTGAACATCGTGATAGTCAGATATCAACCCAAGCTCTGAACATCCCACAGAGCAGTATTATTAAAAAATGGAAAGAATGTCAAACAACCATGATTCTGCCTAGAGGAGGCAGCACCAAAATTCAGAGGACAGCTATTCAGGGAAGCAACATGAGACCGAGAGTAAGTCTAAAGGCACTGCAGAGAAATCTCCAGCTCAGATAGGAGTGTGTCCTGCACACGAGCTACAAACCCGTGCTTTTTCAAGAGGAGAAAGCCATTGTTAAAAAAAAAAAAAAAAGGCACCTGAAGTATCGTTCAGAGACTCATGTGGAAACATGTGGAAAAATGTTCTGGGGTGCACTGAGAGCCAAATCCACCTTCCTGGCCTTGGCAGAAAGCGGTATCTTTGGCAGAAAACCAACGTCCTGAGGACACCTTTCGAAGCATGGTTACGGTAGCACTGTGGTGTAGAGATGATTTTATTTATGAGGTCATAGTTTTACTGGTCAGAGTCGAGGACGAGATTGAAGGAGGAAAAGAAGAAAAGTCCGTTCCTGTCTGTGAGATGGCTGTTGAGGTTCAACTAGGACTGGTATGGATAAAAAAAAAAAAAAAAACACACACACACAACAAAATAAAATAAAAATAAAAATGAAATAAAAAAGATTCTGGGCAGCCAATAAACTGCTGTGGAATAAAAGGAATAAAGCACAACTATTGTGAGAAAATTATGTTTCATTATATCTAATTTTATTATATATACGGGTATGTATTTCTATAATATGAATAATATTATCATATATATCAATATATAATATATATAAGTTATTTTCTATAAATATTTGAATACTAAATTAATAATTTATTGCTACCTTATATATTGACATATATGATAATATTAATCATATATTTTACACACTTCAGGAAAATAAATGTATATAAATATTTTCCTGAAGTGTGTAAAATACACACACATACACACGTCTGTTCTGTTCAGGAGCAAAATGAATCTCTTAAATATTTGCTAACAGAGCAGACGTTTACAGTATATATATATATATATATATATATATATATATATACTGTATATATAAATGTAAAAATATCATATTAAAACCAAGTATACGTGTGTATGTATGTAATAGGCTTTAAGGTAACATTAGATGACTAATGTTAGTGGAGCTATATTAAATGGAAGAGTAACACAAAGAGAATTCACAGCATGTGTCGGGACAGCGTCTCGGTCCAGAACAGTCCCTGCCGCTCGAGACATTCTTGTTCTCCTTCGAGCGGCAGTGTAATTACATACGCTTTCTGTCTAGATCTAAGATTTTCCACGGATTCAAAGCCGCATCGATTTTTCTTCTTTTAATAACGCATTGATCTCAGAGCAAACAAATCCTCAACCACACTGATGAAATCAACAACAAAAGGACTGTATACAACATTTCTACAGCAAGACTGTAAAAGGAAGAAAAGCAAAAAAAACAAACAAAAAAAAAACGATTTGATTATGCAAGAGCACAAAAAGCTTCACACATGCAGCAAACGCGAGGGCTCAAATCTGGCCTTCTCTCACATCTGTTCTCACCGGCGTGCCTCAACGGGGGCTCGATTTGCTACATATGGACGCAGCCAGTAGCGGCGACAGGCTGGGGGAATACAGAAGCACAAGAGAGCGATGATAGAGATTGTGTGTGTGTGTGTGTGTGCGTACTTCAGGGCCACCGTATACTCTAGTGGATAAAGTATTCCACCCGTGCGGGCAGCTTTCAAGACGGAGTTAAAAAATGTGGCTTACCAGCGTCGTATATATGGTGGAGAGCAGCCAGGCGATGAAAACGGCTTTTAGTTTTAGTGCTCGAGCTGACGGGCCAGTGGGTCAGAGGAATTAGAAGAAAGGAAGAATAAAAACATGCTCAGGAAAATTGGTATTTGTAGTCGCTTTAAGTGCTGGAGATTCGAGCTGGGCGATAAATCCCGACGTAGTAAACCTATTTAAGATATTTCAGATATCGTCAGCGGCCGTGACTCGTTAGATATCAACCCAAGAACATTAAACACTGAGTGTTTAAACAGAGTTCATCATGTTTCACCATTTTCATTGTTTAGTATACTTCACCGAAAATGTTAAACAAAGAGTAAAACACTTAGCGGTGTGCTATTTTAAGCAAATAATCAACCACGGGTGATCGTGTGATGCAGCTTGAGTCGATGCCAAGCGGAGCTGTTTGTGTTTACAAGCACTGTTACTGGGACTCCGTCCAAAAATGTTAAATAAGCATCTCCTCACCGAAATCAGTATGTGATAGGATTTCTGTTGGCATGTTGCTCACACCTCATACACCTCATCCAGCCGGTCACGGTACAATGTAAAGACTTTAACGGAATATGATTCGTGCCTTGTGTCTGTGTGTTTGTCCCCGTGCGGGTCGAGCGATTGGGGAGGTAATACTGTAGAGACTCCAGCGGTCACCTGAAATGAGCTGCAGGACGACCTGAGACACGGAGAACAATGAGCAAAGGAAACACACCACAATCATCCTTCCTGTATTTAGTCGAATCAGGAAGAGACAACGACACCCAACGTACAGGAGACATAAACAGTACCGGTTTATAAACGGTACTGGTAACCTTAGGGAACTACAGATTTGCAGAGAGAAATTTTAATAACAATACTGCAGAAATCGAATGCCTTCCTATAGTAGAAGATTTGCTTTGCAACTCCCTTCATGTCTCTACAGTATATAATCCGCGGCTACGCTAATGCACTTATCGCAGTGTTTTACTAACGCTTGGACAACATCAAGGAAGAACGTTTTCTCGGTACATCAGAGCCGCGATCAGACCGCTTGTCGCATATCTGAAACACCGGCACATGTGGAACTAGCTTGGAGCGAGGTCTGGACTGTAAAAGGGGGCGTGGCAATGGCTCAAAATGGCTGAGTTCCAGTAATGTGCAAGTGTGCACACACAGATGCGTCTCTTCTTCAAGTTGGCGACAGGTTATCAAGTTTTCAAGGACCAGGCTCTCCACTCGCTGAATGTTCATGGGATCGACTGCAGTACGCTCCATCTGGTCTGCTATCATTTTTTGCTACCCTGCCAGAATTTCCTATCAGTAGCAGAAATTTTAAGTTTAACATCAGTCCTAACCCTAACTTACCCTAAACCTATAGGTTTGAATGGTTGTAGCACCAAAAATATGGACCATTTTTATTGGAGGTAACATTTCCTGACATACTGTATCGGTAGCACTTTGTGACATGTTGTCAGAATATAATACCTACCGCTTTAATGCCGGTAGCGATTTTCGATGCGCAGATTTAACGTTATCTATCGATCTGATAGTCAACTGCGAAATTTTATTTTAATTAAAATTTCGTCACTTGTGTTGTTGTTGTTGTCGAGGGGTTGCCACAGCAGACCATCCGATCCGCACACAAGCTTAGCACAAGTTTTACGCAAGAGGCCCTTAACGATGCAACCCCCACAGTTTATCCAGGCTAGGGACCGGCACCGCATGCACTGGCAGGGAATCAAACCCGAGTGTGAGAAAACTCCCACTGAGCCACCGATGCCCTACACAAGTCGCTTGGAGTACAGTAGTAGCATGGATTTATGGGTGGGGCACTAATGTGAAGTGATCACTAAAGAGTGATGGGTAGGACGGATTTATAGAACTCGATGTACGGCCTTCTTTAAACTGTTTCAATGGTTTTCCTAAGAGTCTCATCATCGTACTGTAATTGACGTCTTCTGTAAATGTCAATCACGACTTCATTATACCAAGTGAAGGAAGCAACAGTTATTCCCTTTCATTTTAAAATATGCATCTGTAAAATGTAAAGTAATACAATCTACTTAAACAATGATAGCATTTCCAAAGTTGGATTTTCTTCATTTTCTTTCTTTTACTTTATTTTTCATCCAACTCTCCCTCAGGTGAGAGCCGTAGGAGGGACGAAGTGCTGATTCCTTCTAAATGAAGTCAGGAGACACAGAGGAGACGCAGGTCAACATTTGATACAAGACAATATAATAATCTAATAATAGAAGGAAAGTTAACTCAATCTTTTGTACACATTGAAGAGTTACAGTAACATGCCGTAAAGCACATAGAGTAGAATGCTAAAGGTCATTCTGCGCGTTTCTCACAGCGCTAGCGGAAACGTAACTGCCTCAGCAGCGGAAGCTATAACTAGAAGACTGATTTGTTTCTAGAAGGTCCTTGTTTGTGCAGCCTGAACAATGTAGAGCTTTCAAAATGCTGAAAACAAGACAGATGACTTGGTGCGTCCCGCTGCCTCTCTGGTGTCGTAAATAATTACTGATGTAATGTGCGGTCGACACCCACAGCCCTGTGTGTCTCTATATATGTATAAAATGCTATAAACATATAGAATATAGAATATATCTAGAATATATATGTGTATATATAGTTTAATATAAAATATGATATTGTGTTTTATAAAATATAAATTGCCCAAAATGGATAAAAAATCCTCAAACAGCATGAAGACGTTTTTCAGAAGACGTTACTGTTTTCCTCTTTTTCTTTAAACTGAAGTATAATTCTGATAACCATATGGGATCTTCATCTCCACCAACAGTCCAGCATCTGTTTGGAATTCTAGCCGTGCTTAAGACATTAATACTGTATGTTGCAATTCGAGAAGAAGTAAACAGAGAGCGTTCTTAATAATGGCGACTAATTTATGTGCGCGTATTTTATCATCAAATAAAAGACATTAGTGTCCGTGTATAATTAAAGTCATGTGCATATTGAAGTCATCAGGGTCTGGACACCACGATAGACAAAAGGGACAAAGACAAATGTGTCTGTTTTTTTAGGCCGCGAAAATGTCGGGACTGCCCTCGTCAGACATTCATCTCTGATAGTCGACCAAAAACTAAGAAAAACATTCCCATTAGCGAGGCGTTTCAGATGCGGTGCTTCATGCCGACACGTTCTCGGCTGGGAGTATTGATGAGTCACCACATTTCTCTCTCTCTCTGTCTGTCTCGCTGCTTTTCCCTCCATCATTATTCATCCTCTCCACCTTTTTAATCTCCAGCGGGCTGACTCAGAATTCATTTTCCACCCAGGAAGCGCACGGCTCCTCGCTAGCCTCGATTAACAGGGTAGATACTGTAGGAAATTACGTTTGGATTGTATTTTGTAACATTTTTTTTTTTGCCAACTTTTCATTTAATACAAAACGTGGGTGGTTTGGTTTGTGATCAATATCTGCTCTGTGTCAGACACTAGAATTTACATCATGCGTTGTTTACATGGTTGTCTCGGAAATATGGCTCGTAATTCAACAGGGTACAGAATTGAGCAATATCACATGAGATGGAGTGCTGTTGTGCTGAATATAAGCCATGCTGATATACAGCATAACAGCACAATCTCAAGTGTGAGATGGGTTTTTATGCAAACGTTCCACAAACATCATTAACTGTCAGCAGATTCGTTTGATTAGTTTCTTTATTTAAGCAATTTTTTTTTGCTCCACTAGAAAGTATCTTCCATGACTGGCAGAATTATCCAACCACGACTGGTGGAGCTAGCGACCAGGGAAGTTAGCGTAATTAACAGGAGGTGAACGTAGTTTTCAACTTTTCCAGTTACTGTGTAGCCATAAAGTTGAGGTGAATAAACCATGGAGGTGGTGGAGAGTCCAGTAAATCCTGTAAATCCTCTAAATCTCTTCATATTTCCACTTATTCCGCTTTAGAATATCAGCTCTGTTAGCTTCCAGTTTCGGAGGTTAAATCCTATATACAGTAGTGTTAAATGGAAAGCTAGTGCGCTTTGTAGTGGTACATAAAAGAACATGAAGAGTTCAAAGGCGATTCAGCGCGACTCAGAAGTGATTAGTGCAGAGACGGCGAGTTGTTAAAGACGACATAACGTTATCAGATGTGTGTTCTTGCTGAAAGTGCTTCTACAGTATGACTGGGTGTGAATGTGGGTTTTGTCAGACGGCTGCTCTCTCCTCGGTACTGCGGAACGTACAGACCTACTCTCACCCCACAGCAGGTGTCATTGACCACTGTAGGACATCTGGGATACCGAGTGATACGTACTGTATAGATAAACGTCCTCGTGCTGTTTCTGTCTATTATCAGATCGCTGTTTTTTTTTTTTTTATTACAGATTATCAATTGGGTACAAAAAATATACTGAATTGAGGCACGAGGTATGTATGGAGATTTTCCTTTTTATAATCACACTTTAGATTTGATATTAGTTAAATTACTAAAATAATTGCAATTATGTGAATAAAATTGCATTCATGTGAATATTTGTAATTGATTAATTTATTTATTAATTTGATATATTTTTATATATTTTAACGTATATTTAACTTAATTAAACTTTATTTTATTTCTTATTATTTAATTTTTTATTGTGTAAAATTGCATTTATGTGAATAGGGCTTTTAACAATTGTCATTGTCGCAAAGCAGCTTTACACAATCTAAACAATTTTTTAAGTTTGTATAACATGTATACAAAACGATTTCCGTTCAGAATTGAGACAACCATTTTTTTCATTTAAGTCCTCCGGATGCTATTAACATAGTAGGAAATTAATTGACTTGATGCATGAATATATGTTTTTTTTTTTTTACAAATCTAATGCAAATTTAAATGCTGCTTAAAATCAGGCAGTTGTACGTCGACAAAAAGTTCTGCCAGTGCCGCTGCTTTTTATCACGCTTATTAAAAGCGTCGTCTTTTCTTTATAGCCGGACTTGTTAGACTGATGGTTTAATGCCGCGTCGTGTCAGAGGACGATGTTTGACAGGCAGGGTGCTGCTTCCACTAGCTTCCACTATTCCGTCATAAATCTATTGAAAAGCATCGATTGCTACAATTCACTGTTTGGCGGAACGGCACTTTCACAGCGCCTCGTCTGAGATAAATCAACATCCAGCACGGTCTGTCTGGAGACATTATTTCACACCTGACTCTAATGCTTCTGATCAGAGCGGTGTAAAGACTCTCGCCAGATGAGAGTCGACAGATATTGAGCAGCGCGATGAGAATCTGGTGCTTCGTGCCGTTCCTCAGGTCGACCACGGATTTGAAGTAAACCGTATTTTCCATCAACGTGCACAGAAATCTCTAACAGACTAAAAATAGTAACAATCTCCTGTTGTCATGTACACTATCAGGTGAAGGGTTCGACACACCTGCTCATAGCCTCATAGCAGTGCTTTTTTTTTTTTTGTTATTGCTATTGGATTTTCTGCCCTTTCTCAGTACTAGACGAGATCTCACATACGGTCTACAATATACACTGGATGTCATGTGCTCGCCACGGTGTATGACCAAAAGGAAAATCTGCCTCAATTTTACAAACTTCTGCGTTTAAGTTTCATTTTAATGCTTTTAAAATAAAATGTGCATGGAAAAAAACATGAAAAAAGTTTTAAAAGAATGCAAGGAAATAAAGCACAGAAGAAGAAGAGGAAGAACGTGAATGAGATGAGGGAAAAGCATATTAAAAAAAGCTACTCTGAGGATATGAAAAAAAGTGAAGCCAGTGCTAAAACATTATTAAAGAATATTTATATCCCATTCAGGATGAAGGGTAAAAACTTATGAATCATTTAGGTTTTTCATTAACAGATTTTTTTTTTTGCGCTACACTGTAATATTGTTAGAAATTTCATGCTTTAGCCCTTTTTTTAAGCCACACCTACTTCAGTGAGAATGGAAGACTCTCATACCAGGCTGATGATTGACAGATTAATAATGCTATAGTGACAAACCACACCTCCTTTACTGAGACAGACACACAGGCCACACCTCATTTATTATGGTAAATAATGCTTCAATGACAAGCCACGCCTCCTTTACAGGACCTCACTGTCATACTTGCCACGCATACTTTGGTGACAGACTAAGACACCACCCTTGATTTTAAATGATGTATAGGGCGTGCCCAATTAGTATATGCAGGTCGTAGCACCCACAGCTTCTCTGGTAAGTATAGAGTAATGTCGTGTAGTGTAGGCACTTTTCATTATGAGTTATGGACACATAGGCCACACCTCCTTCATTATAATTGACAGACACAATGGTCATGCCCACTTTGTTATGATTGACAGACACTTAGGCCACACCCCTATGATTATGATTGATGCATAGGGCACACCTTCTTCGTTATGACTGGCAGACACACAGGCAACACCCCCATGATTATAATTTATAGACACATAGGCCACACCCATTTCATTATGATTGACAGACACATAGGCCACGCCCACTTCATTGTGTTTGACAGACACACAGACCATGCCCACTTCATTATGATCGACACACATGTAGGCCACACCCACTTCATTATGATTTATATACAAATATACCACGCCCACTTCATTATGATTGACAGGCACATAAGCCACACCCACTTTATTGTGTTTGACAGACATAGGCCATGCCCACTTCATTATGATTGACAGACACATAGGCCACATTATGCTTGACAGACATGAAGGCCACACCTACTCTTTAAAGAATGACACACAGGTCTCACCTCCCTCAGTGGAGCTGAAAGTTACAGTAGCCATGCCTCCTTTAAAGACTAACAGGAACATAGGCCACACCTTCTTCTTCACTTTTTCTGTGATAGAAATGCATAACATTGATTGGCACATAGACCGCACCACCTTTCCAATAACTGTCCTAACCTTAATCTAAATCTTAATGAAGGAGGCGTGGCCTATGTGTCTGCCACAACCCCAGACTCAAAGTGCAATAAATGGTTTAGGTTTTTTAACAAATAGGACTTTCTCTGTCATGATTGGTGATCTCTCTTCCTCCTCAGCCCCTTTGACCTCTGGTGTTCCACAGGGTTCCATTTTGGGCCATTTTTTATTTTCCTTGTACAGTACATGCTGCCATTAGGGTCGATTATTTCAAAGCACAATGCTTCTTTTCATCTGTATGCAGATGATTTACAAATCTACCTGTAAATCTGTGAATCAGTTATCCCAAATTCATCTGATGCACTTAAAATCGATCCACAAATCAAACTTTGGCTGTCACAAAATTGTCTCTGTGTGAATGAGAGTAAAACAGAATATTATAGTATTATGTTTGGCAACTCCAATTTTTCTAGTTTTATTACTGCTGGTCTTGATTCTCCGGATCTTCATTCAAGCCGAGCAGTCCAAAATTTTGGGGTGACTTTAGACAGCAGTTTAAACTTTCAGACTCACATTGACTGTTGTCAGGGCAGGCTTTTTTCATCTTCGTCTCCTCGCAAAGGTCAAACCCTTTTTGAATCGGAGCGACCTGGATAAAGCCATTCATGCTTTTATTAGTTCGCGGCTAGACTACGGCAACGCACTTTATGTGGGAATCACTCAAGCTCGTCGCCATCGTCTGTAACTTGTACAGAATGCTGCGGCTCGTATGCTGACCAATAGTCGTAAACATGATCACATCACACCAGTCCTGTATTCCCGCCACTGGCTTCCGGTACAGTCCTGGATTCAGTTCAAACTTCTGATGTTTGTTTTCATTGCGATTAATTGTCCGGCATCTTCATACTTGTGTGAGACAGTAAGCTTTTATCAACAAAGTAGGGCCTTACGTTCTGCTAACCAAAACCTGCTAGTCGTCCCTCGGTCAAGGTGCAAACAATGGGGTGATAGTTGCTGGTCCTAAACTCTGGAACACCATTCCACCTGAGTTACATAACATTATAGACCTCCCTTCGTTTAAAGCAAAACTAAAGACTCACTTATCTAAAATGGCTTTTAATATTATATAATTTTATGTTTAAAAAAAAATCATTTTATCATTTTGTTTTATTTATTTATTTATTTATTTATTTTTTATTATTATTATTATTATTATTATTATTATTATATATTTCATTTATTTATTTATAATTGTGTTTTATTTTACTTCATTTATTTTTTATTTCTATTTTATATTGCCACTATTGTCTTTTTTAGTGCTGTGAAGCACTTTGGTTCACTTTTGGTTGCTGTAAAGTGCTATATAAATAAATATTGATTTGATTTGAATAAAAGAGCACACAGCGTAAAAGTAAATATATTTATTAATGCAATACTGTAAAAAAAAATCTCATTTTTTTGTAACTGCTCTGATTAATGCATTGTATTCTTATTCTTTTTCTAATCATTTCATTTCCCTATCCTTTACTGAACCTAATGCAGCATGAGCTGTAATGTCTGGAGGTATCTCAGTGTCTAGTGTCTGTGTGACCGGAAGGTTGTGAGATTCTGCCTCACTTGCACGTCTCTGCCAAATGAATGAATAAATAAATATGTGTAACGTAATACACACCGGCTAATTCTCTAACACCTCATCTCTTTAAACGAATCAGACTGCATTTAAAAGGACAACATGCAAAATAAAATGTCTCCGCATTGCATTTCCACCTGAGTACAGACTTTCTGAGGTCATGCCTTGTGTCAAGGCTCTCATGTTTCGCTGGCTTTTGTCATTTTCAGTGCCTTTTCTCTTGTTGAGAGACGAAATTGTGCCGACGTAGTGCTTTTTTCTTTTTTTTAGTTCACTAAAACACTGATGTTCAGCTCCGGGCACTAAATAGCCCCAACACTACACATTTTTTCATGCATCCCTGCAAAAATATACACCTGATTCATCTGGTTTCGTGCTCGCCGAGCATCAGGTGTGCTTTCGCTGACGAATGATACAACACGGAATTTGTCCTTTGAATATCAGTCTACAGGCTGATGCAGAAAAAATATAAAGATTTATCATTGATTGATTCTTCTCAGTACACCCGAGCCATGATCGCACTGCCTGCTTCATGTTTGAAACGCCAGCCTCCCAGGAACTCCTTTAATGGCCCAAACACGTGGAAATGTCTGGACGGGGGATGTTGGAATTACTCCCAGCCGAGTTCCTGTAACGTGCAAGTGGTAGCTGTAATTGGTGTAATCCTGAACGTCCAGCTGCCTAACACACAGTATGACTGCAAATCAATTCCTGCTACAGTACAGTATATCTATCTGATGTCACCATGTTTCAGTCTGGTTCCTCTTAAGGTTTCTTCCATCTCAGGGAGTCTTTTCCTTGCCACGCCGCTCGCTCATCACTGACAGTCTGATAATGATGACTTGTACATATTTTCGCACAACTTATTTCAGGACACACACTATGGGCAATTTACAGGGAGAACATCAAACTCCCCATAAGAAAAGTAGACGTTTTTGAACAGGATTCGACAGGAACCGTTTCAGATTAAACCTTGCCACAATTTATAAACTGATGACAGTAAGAAAAACAAAAAACTGTTGATGATGACGAAACCCATGTTTAATTGATGTTCAATGGGACTAAAACGTGAGTGTAAACATATAAGATGTTTGATCTGTCCAGACGGCGTGACTCTGGTCCGAGGTGGTAACGTGACGCAGCCGTGTGAGCCAAAACATAACCACTTCAAATTGATGTCTTGTTTATAGCCATAAACCGTTCAGGCATGTTAGTCGCTCACCAAGACGCTCTATGTAACCCAAGCCTCATGATTTATTTTTTTTCTTTTTGTACCCTTGAGCTACACACACGTACACAAGAGTCAAGTTTATGTTTCTGGATGACAGGAAGTCCCACGGTGTCCTAAACCACTTCAGTGTGTCTCTAAAGAACTGTTGCGGTTTGAGACATCAAACACGTCCCAGCTCATTGACTGCATTTGTTGTAAAAAAAAAAAAAAGTGGAAAATTGCACGAAGGGTCCTTTTCCTTTTAAACCACATCTTTAATCTCGACCTACAGTGAGTTTTCACTGTCCGTTAAGTGCTTTCATGCCCGCTGAAATATACGATCTTTAGCATTTTCATTGGCTCGATTCCACCATCATTCATTGGCCAAGCTCATTAATTTAAACGCACCCTGATTGCAGAAAGTAAGACTTTTCGTGCTCAGAAGTGTACATTAGCCAACGACTAACTGTCAAAGCTAATAACTCTCCCTAGAAGCAATTTGTCTGGCGGGAGTAGAGTAAAAAAATCTGCATTTCTATTGAGTGGTAAGTAATAAACATTTGTTGCGCATAGAGCCCTTCTGCAGAAAGAGAGAGGCCCAGATAACAAAAGCAATTTCACATTTATATTACTCTTTTCCAGACTGTTCTATCCAAAGAGACTTTGATGTGAGACAGAAATTAATACAGACTCCCACTGAGACGCCCAAAGCTAAATACAACGTCGAGGACGGCTAACTTCTAATAAAAAAAGTTTTAACTATAGAAAGAAAAAAAACACACACACACACACTTGCGCTGTTGATTTCTGAATTCTGATTGGACAAAATGTCCATCTATCCTTTGTGTATTCTGAGTAGGGTCACATGGAGATAAGGAGGGCTACAACCTGGATGGGGTGCCAACCCAACGCAAGGCACAAGCACACAGATACATTATGGGAAAATCGAAAGGAAATCAACTCCGGAGGAAACCGGAAAACCCAGAAGAAACCCATTAAGCACAGGGAGAATATGCAAACCTCAGGCGCACATATCGGAGGCATCGATATAACCCCAACCCTGGAGGTGTGAGGTGACAGTGCTAACCGAAAGTCAAAGGAATGCGCTGGTTTTGAACAGTCTATCAGGATGCTCCCGTCAAGGGGTCGGCACATCGGACCATCCGATCCGCACACAAGCTTGGCACAGGTTTTGCTTTCATACAGTAGGATGCGCTTTCTGACACAACCCCCCTTTTGTTTTTTTATCTTGGCTTGGTACAGTACTGGCACTGCATCCAGTGGCTGGAGTTTGGGAAATGCAGTCGAACCCGTGCCGTCAACATGGCAGGCGAGAAACCAACCCCAATTTTGGCCTGTGGGAGGAAACTAAAGAACCCTGAGGAAACCCACTAAGCACAGGCAGAACATACAACCTGCAAACACATGTTTGGAGAAATGCAAATATTACATACCAAAGTCACAGATAGATTAGAATGGCAGTAATAATTGTCTATGATGATGTCATTCATGACTTTTAATATCTGAACATATATGTCTGTATTCTGACCTCTTAAACGGACTTATATAAATATATCTACTTATACTGTATAAATGTAGTTATAAATGGTGAAAAGTTTAACATGTCATTGCTTTTTAAAAGAAGTGTAAGTGGAACGTGGCGGCGCGGTGGTGTAGTGGTTAGCACTGTCGCCTTGCACCTCCAGGGTCGAGGGTTCGATTCCCCGGCCAGGTTCGATTCCCGTCTCTGTGTGCATGGAGTTTGCATGTTCTCCCCGTGCTTGGTGGGTTTCCTCCGGGTACTCCGGTTTCCTCCCGCAGTCCAAAGACATGCAGGTTAGGCTAATTGGCGTTTCTAAAAAAAAAATTACCCGTAGTGTGTGAGTGTGTGTATGTGTGTGTGCCCTGCGATGGATTGGCACCCTGTCCAGGGTGTACCCCGCCTAGTGCCCGAAGTCTCCTGGGATAGGCTCCAGGTCCCCCGCGACCCTGAACACAGGATTAAGCGGTATAGAAAATGAATGTAAGTGGAACAAAACACTTTTATTTTATTCGAAAATTAGCAGCTTTAAAATGACAACAATGTTTCTGGTTTCAGCCTCATATTGTGTTTTATTTCAGAGACATACAAAAGCAGACAAATATACAGTATATATATATATATATATATATATATATATATATATAGACATTCATTTTGTTCCAGTGTGCAAATGGTCATGGAACGACTGAGCCTTCTGGCGTTTCTTGAAGATTGCGAGCGAACTTGCGGCGTGAATTCATAAAGTATCAACTGAGAAACAGACAATCTTTTGACCCCCTTCTTTATCCCTTTTCTTAAATTTACCACATTTCCCGAGACTGACTATGGGAAAGGCTTAAGGCGGTTTATCACAAAGGAATCCTCCACCCAAGTAGGTTGTGCGGATAAATCCCAATACTTCCAAAAAAGACCCTTGAGCAAAAGACCTTAACCTTCAACTGCTCAGCTCGAGGCATGGATCATAAACTGCTTTGGAAAACAATGACTGCCAAAAGAGTAAATATAGATGTAAAGCTGTAAATCAAATGGTGCATTGAATCATGGGTTTTCTCTCTCTCTCTGCGGGGAAGTTGGAGGAGGAGGAGGAGTTTTTTTTTCCCCTTTCCTGCCTTTTGCAGAAAGAATCACGGGAAACCGGGCTCCGTCCGAGCATCCAGAGTCAAAACATGTATGGACATGTGATATGCGCAGACCCCCTCGTGCAAAAACAAACCGTGCAATTGGCGTCATGGTTTCCATGTGCAAATTTGAAACCTCACCCCTGGCCCAGAGGGGTGCTTGACAAACCCGTACGTTTGCTCTTAATTGTTTATGTGTTTTAGGTACTGTTCATTCCTGCATTCCTAGTCATATACATTATAATCACACATGCGCCGTATTAAAGAAAAGAAAAGCATGATATAGATGTATGGCTTGCTTGTTTTGCAATTAGAGGAACTCCACGGTGTGTAGGAGTCCTATTTCGTACAATATGCCGTGGACATTTATAGATTGGAATACACCAATTATGTGAAAGTGGCTGTCTGACTTTCCGCGATGAGTGCATTACACAGTTGTGTAGGTGTAGAAGCCATTACTTCCTCCCCTTGGAACTTGGAAGACATTTGGGATTCAGCCTCGGGGCAATCCGAGTTGGCTGGCAGACTTTCCAGTGAGTGTGGAAGCCATTATTTCATACCCTGCGTATTCTATTTATGTAGGAAGTAAGGAGTCGTTTGGGATTTAACCGTGTTGTATTCGGGATAGCCGTCAAACGAGACTGAAATGTGTGAACTACCAGATACTGACATGTTTTACGGGTTCTTTCCATCTATTTTGTCTTTAGCTTATTCGGAGCCATGCACCCTACCCATTACAAACATGCACACTTAAAAACACAAGCATCAGTGGTATATCTTTATTACGTATCTTCATATCTATGTAATTAAGATCATGACTTGTAATACTAATACCTTCCCAAATTTGGAAGAATGTACCGTTCAACCGACTTGAAAAACATAGTTTAATGACTTGGTGTCACAGAGAGGGTACGGGACCTCTGGAGTCATACAGAATGTAACCTTGTAGCAAACATAACAGAAACGTCTAGCTAAGTGAGACTAATTTAAGTGGTTTTGCACATGTGTTTTGCCAGGTTTGGATTCGACAGGGACACATTCACTCCGCACACAGTGAACTTTTGGAAACAAAATGAACCCGGGTTTCAAAAGCCCACAGCACGGGCAAACATGTCATCCTAAAAAAATTCCTTACTTATATTAATTTACTAACTAATAAGCCAAGATTTTCTTTCAGTTTGTAAGTATCTTTCTACACTATATGGACAGAAGTTTTGGGCCAAACCTTGAGTGAAATGGTATCCAAACACATACACTTCCATATCTAGTCGTCCCCCTTTCTGCACCTACAGTATGGCAGCTTCCACTTTTCTTGGATGGCTGTCCACAAGATTTTGTGTTTCTGTGGGAATTCGTGTTCATTTATTCTGTAGACCATTTATGAGGTCAAGCACTGATGTTGGACGAGAAGGTTTGGCTCACAATCTCTGTTCCAGGTCATCTCAAAGGTGCTCGATGGGGTCAGGGCTCTGTGTTCGGGCCGCTCAAGTTCCACATCAAAATCATCAAACCATATCTTTATAGCCCTTGCTTTGTGCACCGTCATGTTGGAATAGAAAAGGGCCTCCACCAAACTGCTGGAAGCAGAGCATTGTCCATGATGTCTTGGTATGCGGAAGCATTACAATTGTCCTTCACTGGGAATAAGGGGCCAGAGCGAACCGCCTGAATTCAATAATTAAAAGGTTTGTCCAAATACTTTTGTCTATCTATCATCATGTGTAAAAATTAGTGCCGCCTCTAATTAATTCTACATGTTTTGTATAAAAACATAATAAAAATGATCTGATCGTATCAGGTATATCAGAGTATTAAGTAAATACAACCTCAGACGAACAACATATAACTTCCCCCCCTTCTCATTATTTATCTAACATAAATGAAACCAAAAGGAAACAAACAAACCAAAAACCATGTGGCCACCTGGTTCAATAGCTCCTAGGGCCACCTTTAACAGGAATCACTCGATGTAATCATTTCCTGTATGACTTTGTTTGTCTCTTGCATTGCTTTGATTCATGTTTCTTTATAAAGGTAATTCTCAGGTCTCTTAAGGTCCCGCCACAGCATTTCAATTGGGTTGAGGTCTGGACTTTGACTAGGCCGTTCCAACACCTTGATTCTTTTATTGTTCTGTTATTCTGACGCAGATTTACTGCTGTGCTTAAGATCATTGTTCTTGTTGTTTTCTGTTGCATGACCTGTACTTTTGACCTTGGGGGTGAATGTGCTGGGACGTCCTCTCCTGGGAAGACTGGCAACTGTCTTGAATGCTTTTCACCTGTGAATAATCTTTGAACGTTGACCTCCAAAGTGTTTGCAAATGATTTTTATAACCCCTTTTCCCTGATTGATGAGCAGCACCAGTTGATTCTCTAAGACCACTGCTTATATCTTTCCCTCTTGGCATTGTGTTAACACACTCCTGCAAACGGCCAAATCTTCTGCTTATAAAGGGCCGCACCCCTGCTGACGGTCAATTAATCAAACGCTGATGATTAGCAGCACCTGGCTGCAACTTACCCTCTTTAATCCTGTTGAAGCAATAAGGGGGTACTTAGTATTGCCCGCATGTTTTTTCGTTCAGGCTTCAGTTTTACTAAATAAATAATGGCACAGTGAAAAGTACTGTATGTATGTTAGATGATTTGAATTTTTATTTATTTATTTTGTAAACATAACACATTAGAGGCGGTACTACCTTTTACTTCATAATTAAGATGGCACATGCTATATAGAATATGAGACTCACTAACACAAGTGCTAGTTATACTGTTGGCAAGATTAGCAAAATAGAAACAGAAGATTGTAATTTCAGTGTTTTTGATCATTTAAAGTACGTCTTAGTTTATAGCATAAAATGTGAGGTTTTAAAGCCGTTAAATTGAAAGAAATTACCCAGGATGCAATGCTAGTTATGTTGTTAGCAAGATTAGCAAGAACAAAAGACACAACCAGAAAACGTAAAAGTCATAGTTTTGGGCAAATATTTCTAAATACAATCAAAAGAAAGATATCAGGAGTTTCCCGTGAAACTAAATGGCGTAGACATGCTAGTATTGTTATTAGCAAAACATCAAAGAAAAACAGACGAATGCTATGGCAGACATGAGCTACGGTTATTTTCAGCTCGAGCAGGAAACAGAAACAACGTAACAAACAAAACTTCTAATTTCGGTGTTTTTGATTTATAAGTCGACCGGTCAGGGGGATGGTTTTAATTATTTAGCCTCATATGCATATTTTCCTGCTTTTCCTGGTGAGTGACCCTACATAGTGCAATTACGCAGGAAATAAGGAGTCATTTGGGATTTGGGGGGGTTTTATGAATAGCTGCCATACGATGAGCCACATTTCACACAAAATACAGACCCAGAGAAACGTGATCTACTTTCAGATGTTGTGTGTGTGTGTGTGTGTGTGTGTGTGTGTGTGTGTTTCTCAAGGCTGAACGCTTTCTATATTGACCACACCAGATACAGACACGCTGTAATGCGATCTTCCCCTCGAAAGTGTGTTTCTCAAGGCCGATATCGCACAGCGGACAGATGCAATCCTCTCTCTCTCTCTCTCTCTCTCTTATAGCAGACGTTTATACTCTGCCCTCTTGAGGAATGCGGCACCTTCAGCATCTTTAGCAGGCCTGAGACATCCTTATTTACGTTTGAGTGAGTTTCTGGGGCATCTAGGGTCAGCGCCTGAGATTTAATGAATGATCTGTCGCACACTCCGCTGCACCTCTTTCCATTTAGCGCTAGTACTGACGCTGCGCAAAGGCCACGTCCCCAGTGGACGGTCTGCCCCGCTCTCGCACTGCTGGGGATTGAAAAAGACAGGGCTGCTAATACAGGGTGGTAAAATGTGTCCCTCTGTCTGAGTTCTGTCTGTAAGAAGGCGACTTGTACGCTAACAACAACATGTTAGCAGGAAATCGTGTGAGCCTGGAAGCAATTTCCAGTCACTAGCGATGGGAAAGCAGCGTGAGCTGATGAAAGATTTCTTGCCTCTGGACATTTAGGCATCCATAGAGTATGGGTAGAGTTTATTAGAGATCCTTTTTCTTTAATGAACAGGCAGGTATTCAAGTCAAACAACATGATACAACACGATACAACGCTTTATAGAAGTGGTGCTGGTAGGACAGGGTGGTGATTCTGTGTTGATTTGGGTTCTACCTCCTGGTACTGTAGATGCAACCAGGTTTTACTAATCAAACATTCTAGCCGCTGTTCCAAAATATTTTATTAATATGTGTTTTAAAAACGCAACTACTCTGCCATCAATCTCTTTTCTGGTATTTCCAAAAGAGGCATTCTGGAGGTTTCTGGAAACAGACATTAATTACATCATAATGTTTCCCCTGGTGGGACGGTGGCTTAGTGGTTCGCAGTTCCATCACACCTTCAGGGTCCGGGTTCGAGTCCCTCTTCGGGTCCGCATGTTCTCCCCGTGCTTGGTGAGTTGCCTCCGGGTTCCTCCCAAAGACATGCAGATTAGGCTAACTGGAGTCCCCAGATTGTCTGTAGTGTGTAAATGTTGACCCACCATGGCTGTAAATATGGGTGGATGGAATGTTTCCTTTATTTTTATTTCTTTGCCACATATTAGTTTGGAATAAAAAGTAGGTTAAAAAAAATGCATGTTCTTACAAAGTGTAAACCAGCCAGTTCCTTCTTTTGAAGGGTGCTAATACTTTTAATAAAAATCTTTCTCAGTGCCTAGAGCGAATGAGGTGTTGACAAAAATCCTTGTGCAATGCAGACATCTAGTGGTGGTCCTGCTGACAAAATAATATATATAAACACACACACACACACACACACACACACAATATTATTAATACCATTAATAATGCTCTGTTAAAAATGTCCAAGTTTGGAGAAAAAAAAAAGTGACCCACTAAATGAAAAACAAAAATCCTTTTCTTTGTCCCACACTCTTCAGATTCCTGAGTTCCCGCTGCAGGCCTTCACTGGAACAAACGGCTCATTCATCCTCTGCGGTCAGTCTGGAAAGGAAAAATAAATAACCCTGCAGCCGGCCGTGTCCCAAACCGCAGCATGAGGGACGTACAGTATAGTGCAGCTGAGTTATTACTGGTCACAGTCTGAACGGGTATGTAGTGCGCTGTGAATGGTGTAGAGAGACAGTCATGTGACACAGACGTGCGAGTGTGTGCAGGAAGGAGAGTAGGGCGTGATTTGGGACACGGCCAACATCATGTTCACTCCGAGCTCGAGATGTGGACTGTAACGTGGACTGTGTGGCTTCTGTTAGTTTGTGACTTGGTGTTTAGTGAACGACAAAGAAGGTAAGTTATTTTCTTTTTTCTTTTTTTTCTTTTAATTTTTAAGTGGCTGGTTGGTTAATAAACCTTAAACTTGTTGTGTGTTTAGTTTTATATATAATAAAGGCAAACTTAGTTAAAGTTATATAAAAAGTTATATAGCCATAAAAGGCTCAGTCTTTCTCCAGGCTTTCTTTCATTTCTGTAAGTATTTTTTATTTATTATACAAATTTGAGTTTTTTTTTTTTTAAATACTTGTTTTGTCACATTAACATAAAATTAGTTTTCTGGCAATTAATTAATATTATTTATTAATCTGGAATGTTTCTTTATCGAAATTAAAAGTAACGGTTCACTTTCCTGTGGCTTAATGAGTGTACAGTAATTGTAACAATGTATTCAATAGATATGATGGGCTTCTGCAATATTAATATGTGTACAATAAGTAACAATTTTCACAAAGTTACACACAAAAAATTGTAACATATAACATTGTTAGAATGTGATGTCATTAACTACTATACCATTAATACCATTAGGGGAGTGTTTAATGTTTAAACCATTAAGCCACAGGAAAATTATAATTTTTATTATAATAATAATAATAATTATTATTATTATTATATATATATATATTTTTTTTTTGTAAATTTTCTTTCATTTTTGTGAAGCTGCTTTGAGACAATGACCATTGTTAAAAGCGCTATATAAATAAAACAATAAATAAATAAATAAAATAAACGGTTACTTTTGATTTCATTCCTGATGAACAATTCAGTTTTAAATAGAAAATATAAAACTAAAAAGGAGAAAAACCTGTGAGAATTTACAAGCCGTCGCAAAACCATCACGCGTAAACTTCCCTTAGTGATCTTCACCTCGTGATCTCAATAGAACATTAAACTACGACTTCTTTACTCCACTACTACTAGCGCGGCTGCTAATATAATAATTCATTCATTCATTCATTTTCTATACCGCTTAATCCTGTGTTCAGGGTCGCGGGGGACCTGGAGCCTATCCCAGGAGACTTCGGGCACTAGGCGGGGTACACCCTGGACAGGGTGCCAATCCATCACAGGGCACACACACATACACACACTCACACACCCAATCACACACTACGGGCAATTTAGGAACGCCAATTAGCCTAACCTGCATATCTTTGGACTATGGGAGGAAACCGGAGTACCCGGAGGAATAATATAATAATCCAGCAGGAATTTTTTTTTTCTCCTAGGCCGTTGTTTACATGCGGTGGGAATGTTACCGGAACTTCGGGACTCATTGGGAGTCAGGGCTACCCCGGGGTTTACCCTCCTAACACCAAATGTGTGTGGAAAATCACGGTAAGCGGCATGGAGTTGTAAATATGCTAGGTTTAAATAGCTAGGTGGTTTTCTAGGTCAGAAATCAAGCACACACACACACACACAGATGCAACTCATTTTCTGAGTTGCGTGAAAAGGTCAAGAATATGGCGGTTGAATAAATGCTGACCAGGAGAGGGCGCTGTCATGAATCAGTGATGGGTTTAACACTAGAAGCACCAAGCACGGTCATTTTGACCGCAAGGGGGAAAAAAACAACAACTTCACACTCGATCAAAATGCAGGACCTTTCTTTCAGGACTTTTCCTAGATCTGTGAGCTTAATCACCCTGCATGCTTACATTTTCTAAATCGCACCAGTAAAAGCCAGTATAAAGCTATTTTGCTCTTATTTACGTGAAATTCCTGACAGCTGCGAGGCGGCGTGACGTTTCCTGCCTTTTCCAAACTGCAATTCATATTACTTTCAGCAGATGGCGCAAGGAATCGCGCATGCTATCTATGCGTCATCTTCCTGGTCAGCCAATAATGCAGATGTGTAAACACTATGGCTAATACAATAGCAGCTAAAACAAAAGTTTATACTTTCAGTTTTTAATTATTTATAAAATTTGTTATATGTTGTTATATGTTTAGATGACTTTTAGGTTACATTTTTATTTATTTATTTATTTATTACAAAAATACTTACAGGAGATATCGTATGTTCAATACAGAAAAACGTCGAGGTAGCTAGACTGGCGGAAAAGTAGCAAAGTGGGCGGGGCCAGCAAAAGCAACAATGTTAGCGAGATTTAAGGAAAATCTACAAAATTTCAGTTTTGATCTCCCATTTCTGTTCCCCCAACCACAGGTTCCTCACGGCAAAGTGGTGTCCCTTACCTTCCGTTCCCTCGACCTGGAAAACGACGGGCTTTGTCGCTACGACTACGTGGACGTGTACGACGGATTCGTGAACAGCCAGCGGCTCGGGCGCTTCTGTGGCACAGCGCGGCCGGGAGCGCTGATCTCCAGCCACAACAGGATGCAAGTAGTGATGGTTTCAGACGCCAACACGGCCGGGAGCGGCTTCCTGGCCGGATACGTTGCCGTTCGGCCAAACGCCAGGGGTAATAAGAGCTACTGTACCATCAGCAGACGTACAGTAATGTTTTATACATAGGAATGAAATAGTCACATCATTCAAGGCAAGTCAATTTATTTCCAGCAGACATTTTATACACCAAGTGCTTAACGTAAGAACAATCGAAAATTAAGACAGGACAGGAACAGCCTGGGGGGGGGGGGGGGGTAGTATATACACAGTATATATAAAAATGAGACGTTAGCGATATTGGTTTTCCTAACCAAGCGATTCCGTGCTCCGGCTGCTGCCGTGTGCTGCGTGCACTCTGTAATATGCAGAAAATTGTACTTGCGGCGGATTTCTTTATGAACCTCCATCCCTACGTGGTTAAATATAGAACGAGGCCTGGCTCTCTCTCTCTCTCTCTGTCTCGCTGTCTCGCTGTCTCCGAGCTCATTTAGTGGAAAGATGAAAAGTATGATATTGTGGAAAGCCTGTTTGTGCCCACAGCCGCTCTCCGCGTACTGTAACGTCTAATTTTCGCCTCTCTGCACCGAGCTGTGCTGCAAAGTGAAAGTGTGTGTAACACGGCCTTGTACCGCGGCAGTAGATTGTCCAGTGGTTTTCATTTGGTTTAAAATATTTTCCAGCACTGAAAATGGCCAAGGCTTTAAAAGGTCATGAGCGAGTGTGTGCTCAGTGTTTGTGCTGCTGTCGCTCGTGCTAGGGGAGCGGTACTGCGGCGGACTCCTGGACAAACCCTCAGGAACCTTCATGACCCCAAACTGGCCGGAGAGAGACTACCCTCCGGGGGTGACATGCTCGTGGCATATTGTAGCACCTGAGCACCACGTGAGTGGAATACTTACTGTATGCTTATGTTTATGCTTATTAATGTTCCTCCAGCTAATCTACCTGCAGGTTAATAAAAGTCTCACAATCAAACAATTTCTATGACAATAAAATTACTGTATGTGTCACGATTTATAAGTTCGGTCACTAACTGCCAAGTCATGTTGTGTTAAAATCCTGGTTAAACTTGTTTATTGGTAACAATGAGTTTTAAAAAAGAATCTTTGAATGTATAAATGTTACCATTTTAATGATTAATTGTAACTATTTGTACTTCTTTCAATATATTTTTTTATAATTTCTTTTTCTTTTCAGTTTAATTTAATAATTAGTCATTTTAAGGGTTAATTGCTAAATTTTCTATTAAAGATTTTATATAAAACTTTTTTTTTGTAATTTTAAAAAACTGCACCGTCTGCTGCTTTAATTTTATGTAAGAATAAAAAAATATAAATATATATTTTTTTTACATTTTAATTATAGAAACTTTTAATAATTTAAATGAATTTTTCAACAGGTTTTTAAATCTGGATTTTTTTTTGGTATTTTAGTTGTAATTTTCTATTAACTTAAAGGATTGAACTTTATTTTATCAATAGCATTTTATCCTAATTTCTGCCTATTTTAATTCTTTAAAATAATTTTTTCATATTTCCTGCCTATTTTTTCATAAATTCTTTTTATTTGTAATCTTAAGGTTTGACTGCAGCATTTCTGCTTCTTTAAAATCAACACATCACATTTTTGATATTTTATTTTAATTCCTTATAAAATTATTATTTTCACCATATAAAAAGAAAAATGCAAACATATTTACTGCTAAAAAAGAGGAAGATTTTAACACTTTAATAGAACAATTATTGTTTTTATATTGTTTATATTGAACATTATAAAATTATTGTTATCACAAAATTGCTTTTATATCACAACATCACGCCGCCCTAATTGATGATGGTAATAAAAAAATTAAAGAAAAAATATTTCAAGGTGCAGTGCTGTTGTTGCGTAACTGTTACCATGTTAAAGCTGATTACATTAAACAAACTAAGGATTAAACAAAACACAACATCAACACGCATTCAACCCCTGGGTTTTGACTTGAGCGGTGTGTTAAAAGTTTTTAAAAGTTTTGCGATAAATGACCTTGTTTTGATTCCAGATAATAGAACTGAAGTTCGAGAAGTTCGACGTGGAGCGAGATAACTACTGCCGCTACGATCACATGGTGGTTTACAACGGCGTGGAAACGAGCGCCGCGAGCAGGATCGGGAAGTTCTGCGGCGACAGCCCTCCTGCGTAAGATCCACATCTCTGCTGTTCTAGTGCTGTGGTCAGTTTCCCAGACTCTCCATCTCCTTTACTGTACATCTCCACCAGATCATCTCTACTCCATACAGTAGAAGTGTGATACGAATCACCAGATAGAAACGTTTGGAAATACAGAAATCTCCTAAAGATACAGCAGCGTTGCCTTTAAAACACGGCTATAAACAATTTGTTTAATGTTGATGTAATTCATAATAAACAATAACAATATCAAATATCATTTTAATTACACTTTTTAAACTAAAAGTTTTTTTTAATGAGCAATAAAATAGAGAAATATTTTTCAATATAAATCTTTTTTGTAATTTTTTTTTTTAGATTTTTCAACAAAAAAAAAATTTGCTTCGATCTGGAAAAAGTTTTTAAAATTATGTATTTTTGTAGTTTAATGATTAATGCCAACATTTCTACTTGTTTAAATATTGATGTTTTAAAGCAATTTTTAGCATTTAGTATGTAATTGCAAAGTTTTAGTTAGTTTCTTTAATTCTGTTTAAAAAATTATTCATTGATTTGTTTGTAATTGTAAAGATTAAATAAAAAAAATCTACAGTATTTAAATTTGTAGGTAAATTTTGGTAAACTCTTAATTAGACATTTAGAAGATTTTTTTAAAGAATAATTTGCAGTAAAATTTTTGAAAATATAATTATTGTAAATTTTTTGTAATTTAACATTTTAAGTTAACGTTTCTGTAATAAACTTTTTATAGGTTTTTACAATTTTAATGATTAAATGCAAAGTTTTTGCTTATAATTTTTTGTGTTAATTAATATTAATACTAAGTTATTACTATTTAGTATTAAGTTAATACTATTTAGACATTTCTTTTTTTAATCCTATGTTTACCTGTTTTTGATGAGGAGTCAGTGAAACTCCTCACCCTTATCTCATGTCCTCATTATTGTCCCCAGTATGTTCTTGTGTCTAAAGACCCATGTGTCGTGTCGTGTCCGCGTTCAGGCCGATCGTCTCTGACGGCAGTCACCTCTTCGTCCAGTTCGTCTCCGATCTGAGTCTCACCGCCGACGGCTTCATCTGCCATTACGCGTTCAAGCCAAAGAACTCCACCATCACGGACTCCCTCGTTTCCGTTACTGCAGCCTCTCCCACCACCGCCGCGCCCATAGGTTTGTCTTTACTGCACAGAGTTAGAACTACAATAAGATCCCAGTAACGTACAGTAGCTAAGCTAATGCTACAACTGGTTAAAATAAATCATGTTTATAGATCACTGTCTTTAAAATTAACACATCACATTTCTGATATTTCATTAAATTCCTTATAAAATTATTATTTTCACCATATTAAAAAAAAAAATGCAAACGTATTTACTGCTAAAAAACAGGAAAATCTTTTTTTTTACTGCTGAAAACGAGGAAGATTAAAAAAAAAATTTTTCTCGCTGTTCAGATGGTGTTGAGTGATAGTTTATAATAACAGCAGCTAGGAAAATGTTCTTCATTGATCATTGGCTATAATATTCTGCCACTGGGTCATTAAAACTCTCTTTGTTAGCACTGTGGCCTCGCACCTCCAAAGTCACCGGTTCGAATCCCACCTCGGGGTCTGTGTGCATGTTCCCCCAGGGCTTGGTGCGTTTCCTCCTTCCATCAACGCTTTCATTCAAAACATACACTGTCATAGAAAATGCATGAACACCTTCTGACCAATCAGAATGGAGAATTCGTCAACAGTATAATTGGACCAGTTTGTGCATGTGGAATCTCCCAGCTCGGTCAAAGCGGATATTTATTCCTGGCACCTCCCGTACCCGGTGCATCCTCACACTTTTATAAGCAGCGCTGTGAAATTGTACTGCTGTTTCCTCCAGCGTGGCGATAATGATTTCTTCTCACTCCCACAGCACTGGTGTATTCTGAAGCTCTCTGCAAGCAGAAGTGCAAGAGGAGCGGAACAATCGAAAGTCATTACTGCTTAAGCAACTTTGGTAAAAAAAATGTGTCTAAACCTTCACACATTTCAACTTCGAGATTTTTTTCCAGGATGCCACATATTTCATATTTCGAAGGACCAGCCGTTACGATCATTGCACGTGAATGATGGAGATGTCACACACTTTGTCCTGTCTCAGCATGCGTTATATTGCACAATCCCCACGTCCACCAGGACACCAGCACATTTCTTAGAGTACGACACGATAGCGCCGAGTTGAGTTGACGTTCTGTTGTCGTCTCATCACAGTGCTGACGGGAACGCTCGTCTCGGCCGCCATGAGGGAACACAGCGTGCTCGCTACCTTCTCCATCGGCAACGTGTACAAGGAAGGAAACCTGTCCATCCAGCAGGCGGGGAAGAACATGAGCACTAAAGTCCTGATCTTGTGTAAGAAGTGCCCTTTGGTCAGGAGAGGTGAGTGGATTGAGGTGCGTGGCGGCGCTACCGCTACTAGTTAGCGTTTTTCGCACGAATGATCCAAAGTTGTGGACAAATTGTGCCTTTCTACAGTACATCTACATCAGCTCGTCTTTCAGCTCGTCGATCGTTTCAAACCGCACATGATGAGTTCCCTCATTATCCCCAAATAGTCACGGGAGAACGCTCCGCTCCTGTTCGAGTAAAGAGAACCTGGCAGCTCGTCACTCGACCAAATCGGTTAAATTATAGAGGAGAAAAACTCAGGCAGGGAAGCTCGCCTGTTTACACCGAGACCCAAAATGATGCAATGGCGCGCAATGCGCGAGCAGCTAGCCCGAGCGGGGCTTATGATGCGACGCCGCGATAGTCGCGTTGGTGTTTTTCGCGGCAGTTTCCTAGCAACCGCATGCAAATCAGCTCGTTCTTGCTGTCTGTCGGACCTGCGAGAGAGTTTAATTATTCATTATTTTGCTGCGATCGTTTCTAAACATCCTCCAGCAAATCCTTTACGTCCTGATTGAAGATGACACTTCGGAATTCTTCGCACTTACACTAGGCATGAAAGTGTCCTTCTTATCTTATCTGTTTAAACACATCGCTACTAAAACTGTCGGTTTAAAAACTCAGGGATGTTTCAGCATGCACGCTTTAGTCTGCCTCGGTAAAAAATATATATATTTTGAACCATTTGTGGCATCATGTTGTGCAGCCTAACGACCAAAAGTGTTTGTAGTGTGTGTGTGTGTGTGTGTGTGTGTCATAGCCAGCAGTTATTATTACCGCTGGAACGTTGTGCAGGGCCGTTCAGTTTATTTATTTAGCTTAGCAAGTGTGGCGAAGAGAAGAATTTTTTAAAAAAGTCGAAAAGAAACAAAAAGTTCTCAAGCTGGCGAAGTGGAATTTGGTTTAAGATATAATATTTTTATCTTCAACTAGGGAATCTAATGATTTTTTTTTCTCCACTGTTGTTTCTTTCCTACAGAAGAATAATCAATTGAGATCATTATATACTGTATATGTGTGTGTGTGTGTGTGTGTGTGAGAGATCAATCTAAAAATAGTTACAGGTTACTATATCGTTACTATCTATTAGAAAATGTTTTAGTCTTCACTTCTTCATCAGACGTCCTCGGATATCAGTCGTCTATGTTTAATCAATCAGCTCTTCAATAAGCGTCTCACTGGAACGAGCGCTGGCGATTGTTGAACCTTTTTCCTGATCGTGTTCCAATACTTCTGACCCTTGAGATAAGCATCCCAGTAAACTGTAAGCGTTGATGAGCTTTCCAGCTGATGGCCGACTTTTGAACTTTTTGACTTTCCAGACCACAGAAAATAAAACAAATTGACCAGGGAGACAGGAGACAGGAACGGAAAGTAAAGTGCTGATAAGACTGTAAGGGAATGAGGATAATTTTTGACTCACCCTCTGCTGTGTGTATACTGTATAAGTGTGTGTGTTTTAAAGCTGATACCTTTCAAAACTTTACGTCCACATTAAAAGATTAAAACACTGTTTCCGTCTCGAGGTCTGAACTACATGGTGATGGGTCACGTGGACGAGCGGGGACAGGGCGTGGTTTTGCCTCAGAACTTTGTCATGGCCTTCAAGACTAAGAAGCAGAAGGATCTGGCCGTGCTGAACAACGTGCGGTGCTGACGGTAGGAGGCAGCCGTGTTGGATTTGGTGTCTCGGCAGGTCAACCTCTGGATCTGTATGGAGAACCTGCTGTAGAGTATTTCCCATAATGTAATCAGTCCTAATAACTCTCTCATAATAACGGTCTGTTAGTGTTCTGTTTACACTTTTTATTTATCTGTGCTGTTAAACTGTTGTGTTTGGCGTCGTTAGTACTGTAGGACGGTACTGTAATTTATTCCTGAACAACCTGAACGTAACATTAAACATGTACGCGTGATCATTAGGACATATGTTTTGAGTATCAAGTTAAAAAATAAAGAAAATAATAAAACGTTTCTGTGAATTTTCTTCTTGCACGAGACGGCAGTCGACTGTCAGGATTACCTGAAGTGTTTTTCTCTCTTCTCACCAGTGACCACAAGAAAACTGATGAACACCTAAACTGTATCCTGGGCCATTTGCATAACAGCATCCCGCTAAATAAATACATGCAAATGTGATGCCAGAAGCTCAATAGTGGAAAACTGACTCCTGTGACTCCGAGGATTACTTTTGACAAAGAAAAGTGAGGAACGACGGAAAAAACGACCTAAAAGCTTAGAGAATAATTCGACCGAGTTGTACGTGGGCGTGCTTATCTTGCTGATCTACCGTCCCAATGATATTGAGTTTAGGAAACAATCTGTACAGCCGGTTTCCCAAAGGATTCCCAAGAATGCAGTCTGTAGCATATGACGTCTTTCCTTCCGCTGCATGTCTAGACTAATTTTTGTATCAAGGTATCACTTTGAGCCACATTGCTAAGTGACAAAGGAGTCCGCACTTTATTCAGCACCTGGAACAAACGCATTAACATCGCACCATTATCTTATAACTGTGAGGTCTGGAGTCGATCAGGAAACTCTGCAGGTATGTAAACTGTCTAGAACTTAACTAGCTCTAGGTGATGATTTCTACCACCACAATGCTTTTCTACACGAAACAGTAGTCGAAACTTTTATACTATAGTAAATCAAGCACAAACGCTGACGGTCCACCCCTCACACACTGCTGGACTGAATCGAGTCCTAATTTCTTCCAGACTCCAGCAGCACCACAGCGAGTACCGTACCTCCAGACTCCCAGAAGCTCGCTGCCATGTCGGAATGAGAATCTGTTCTTTATCGTCCGTTTCTAAACGCCGGAAAACGATCCCGATTAGGATAATATCCTAATCTACGGTACAGTACATCCCCCGGCGACTGGGTTCTTTCAAAAGTCAACCCGAAAACATATTTTTTTCTCTCAGCACTTTCACCTCTCGGAGACTGACGGGATTCCCGATGGACTTGGAGAGTGTCATGTAACATTAGCAGGCTGGAATGTGTTCCCCCCCCCCGCCCCCCTATCTTTCTCTCTGTTACTCTACACAGTCCATTTACTAAAAGATTGGAAGATCTGGACGTTACGACTATAAGGTTAAATGTACTTTCTGATTCATTATTAGGTAATGATGCTGCCTCCCTTTTACCAAAATGACGGGTTCATGCTTGAACATTGGTCTAACATGGGCGTAATCCCATGTGCTGGCTGTCTGACGGTGGTTCATTCATTCATTCATTTACTTCTTGGGGAATCCTCAGATGTTTCCAAGCTGGTGAGAAAGAATCATTTCAGTAGATCCAGGGTCTTCTCTCATGCCTCTGCTATAAGGTTCAGCTGGATTGTCAAGCTCTTTAACCTGTCATAGAGAACCCTAACAGCTGACTTATTCACTACATGACCTCATTTTTTTTTAGTCCCTTTCCCAAACAGAAAGCTTTGTCTTCAGTATTTGCTTCAGAACCACAACATGCCTCGATCTGTGCATCAGTCTCGCACCATCAACTAATGCATGCGAAGATAATCTGATGTGTACAATAGACTGTGTCATGCTAAACCCCCATGAATTGGCAATAGAACAATCGTTTAGAATGCCTTTGTATTGCTGTAGCTTTTCACCTCAATGGACTCAAAGGGTGCTTTCACAATACAGACTCAGGCCCAGACAGAAGCACAGTTAACCGCAAAGTTCAATAGAGGCAGTACGGTGGCGTAGTGGTTAGCACTGTGGTCTGAGTTTGCATGTTCTCCCCGTGTTTGGTGGGTTTCCTCCGAGTTCTCCGGTTTCCTCCAACAATCCAAAGACATGCAGATTAGGCTAATTGCCTTTGGATTCCCAAATCGCCCTAATGTGGGGATAAGTATGGGATTGGCACCCTGCCCAAGGTGTACCCTGCCTGGGATAGGCTCCAAACCTCTCTCGACCCTGTATACAGGATAAAGTGGTATAGACGATGAGTGAGTGAGTGAGTGAGTGAGTGCAGCATGCTGTGCTTGGGTGCCTATGATTGTGTTAATGTTCCTCTTTTTTTCTAGAGTTTTATGTAGCTGGACCTCTGGTTTAGGAAAACAGTAATACTTTCAATCCATACATGTTATCAATACCATGGCATGGTTTTTCTAGAACTTGGATATTTATTAACAATATCTGACCTTTCATACCGAAATAAATAGCTAGTCAGAAATGGACTTTGTTTGGAAATAAGTTTAATAGGCCACCAGAAGCAAGTTTATGAACATATCGCAACAACGGTTTGATACAGTAACACAGAATACCTTGCTAGTAAAATAAACCAATTAGTCAAAATCGCTTTGTTCTAGAAATGAAATTGCTACCTACAAATCAAAGAAATAAAAAAAATGAAGATCATTTAAAATGAAAAGTGAATCATGAAATGCCGGTCAATAAAGCTTTGACTTTTTCTTGATGAGGCTCTGAAAGTACATGTACTGAAAGACAGCAGGTGATGACGGGGATGAACGATTCTCATCCGCGAAGCTCCCAGCTGCTCGTCACCCAGAAACATGTACTACTGTATATGCGACATCGTTACTAACACAGGAATACCGTCAAATCGATATCCTCCGGACAACTTATAACGTCTAATTGACTTTCTTCAGACTCTTTCCCATCAAACAGGCGAACACGGTCATGACCATCTTAGGGTTGACCTCCATCAGGTCTTCGGGCAGCGCGTACACTTTGGCACCGATCTTTCGTGCCATTGAGATGGCATACCTGAAAACAAACAACAAACATTTTGTGATATTTTGTGTTAGAGAAACAAGGTTAAATCGAACGTTTGAAGATTGTCTCACTTTGCGTTGTTGAGCATGTCTTCAGGACTCAAGTCTCCCGTCTTCACCAAGTCATTTCTGATGGATCCGGGAGCAATCGTATCGATCAGATCGAGCACTGGGATGCTGCTGCTGATCGATTTGTCCTGAAAGCAGAAGATACTGTCATTACAAACCCATATGCAGACTTGCCCCCTATGGAGCTGTGTTGGTTCTGAAAGGACTGAAGTTCTGTCGTGGCTTAAATTCAACTGGTGCAAATGGCTGCAGATTCCCTAAACAATGACCTTAATGCTTTTTCATGATTTGCCCTTAAATGTGGCTCCAAACTGTTGACCAAATTAATAAATACTGGAAAATACAGTTTCTGGAGGGATTGTAAAGTAGATGCAGAACTTTGGTGCAAAACGGTGAAAACAACTCATTCTCAGCCAACACGTTTTTCTTAGGACAAACCTGAACAGTCAATGCATTCTTATAATAAATTGGTTTTGCGTCAGATCCAAAACAAACATTCCTAACTCCCAAATGATTTGTCCAATCTTCTCCTTTTTGTGGAATCATCTCCAGGAGACCCGACTGAATGTTTTGACATAAGGCATGTACATTTAGGCATTTGGCAGACGCTCTTATCCAGAGCGACTTACATTTTTATCTCATTACACATCTGAGCAGTTGAGGGTTAAGGGCCTTGCTCAAGGGCCCAACAGTGGCAACTTGGTGGTTGGGGGGTTTGAACCTGGGATCTTCCGAACTGTAGTCCAATGCCTTAACCACTGAGCTACCCCTGACCCCTAGCATGTAGCTGGATTAGTTTCGAAGGGTTACATGTTCTGGATCGACTTTATATGTTTTGTTTCTCAATTGGAGAAAAAAGTTATCACCTTAAAGTTACTGATGGTCGATTTCTTTTCATTGTTTTTCAGCGTCGTGTTCACCCAGTCAACTATGATCTGGTCATTGATCTTTTCTCCATCACCAATGTCGGACAGCACGTTCAGGGTGTACCTGCATGCAGCACGCAAACCATATAAAATATATCATATCAGTTGTTTCTTTTGTCAAAAGTAATCACACCCATGCAACCATATCAAATCTCTCTTTAGATTCAGGACTGTAACTGTTACTGTAACAACTTTCACAATCACAGTCCTTAAGAAAATGACCTGAGAACAGATTTCACATCTTTAAATGTTGCAGTACCTTCTCATGAGCTGCCACACCAGCGCCAGCGTGGGCTTGGGATTGCCTTCGTTGATGTTGTCACCGCCGATGCCCACCAGTGAGAACTTTGCCACCATTTTGCCCAAATCCACAGCATAATTACAGTTCTCCAGCTGGGGACAGGGACAGATTTGCTTCATTAGAAAGACATCCATAATTCAGGACACCTCCTGCAACACTTCATACATGGCAGGGATTTTGTTCGATTTTGTTTTAATGCTAGATGCAGGCAACATGTGGAATTCTGAACATGCTCTTGGGAAATTCCTGCACCTACACAAAGCTGAGTGTGGTGGTCTGTGAACGTTCATGCAGTTATTTTTTATTGTAATTGAATTATTGTTTAATGATAAAAAAAAAAAAAAGATGGCAACTTTGTTTTCTCTGATGTAAAACACAACAGCATGGCGTCGAACCCCTGCCCACCACCATACTGTACTAACCTTTTTCATTTTGGAACCGATGGCAGGATACGGTGGACGGTTTACTTTCTTCCAGTCTACAGGCACTTGGATTTTCTCATAAAGCTGGAGAATAACCAGGCCATCTCCCAGGTCACTACAAAATAAACACAAGGAGGCTTTTTACTTCTTTCTAGTCGTCAAGAGCTGCCGAAACCCTGACCGATAACCCTGCTTGAATTACACAGGAAGCAGGAAGACTTTCTAAGCTACAGTACAGCGTAAAGAGAATAAGGATTACTTATAAGCACAAGAAGGTAAATGCTTAGATTGATTACAAAGATTTCTATTTGATATTTGCCACGTGTACGATGCACGATTTCTAGAATTTGGTCAATTTAGTTGATAAATGACATGGCAGAAGAAAAAACCTTTTTTTCGTGGCTTTTTCATGGCTTTACCTGTATAAGTGATTGACTCTCGGACTTATCCCCAGCGAGTTCATCCAATTTCTTAAGGTCCTGTCCTCTCTGGATTCCCCTGCAGAAATGCAATGAAATCATTCGAGTGAGAAATTACACACTTGTCCACGGTTTTCAGCCAGTGTTGTACAGTGAAAGGTTTGGAAAAAGGCTCAGTCTCAAAGAATCACTGCACACTCACATGCTTTTAACCCCATAAGTAAAAATGATTCATTCGAAAATGGAAGGGTAATCAATGGACTCCTTTTACACTGTCCATCATTTTGGTTTATTGACTGGTCCTTTGCTCCTTTATTGAAACAAGCTGAAATAATTTCCTGAGACGTCCGAGACTAGGCATGAATCAGAAAAAGTGGACCTGCAATCCATCAATAAACTGTAATAAACAATACTCGGTTTATTTTTTTAGCATCTTTTTTGAATCTCGATTAGAGAATTGTTAAGTAGGTGGTGGTGACAAGCTGTGCTCTCAGTGCAGAACCCGAGGTTTTGCTTTTCTGTTTCGGCCGAAGCAAGTTGTTAATTAGTAAACAGCATATGAGGATAAACAGATACCCAGTGAGCCAGTATACAGTGCGGCAACACGCTTTTTTCCTTTTTCAATACATACTGTAGTGATGCTGCTGCTTGTAATAATATTATCTTTATCTTATTTACCGAAAACACAAAGTACAAAGTCGACCTTTCGTAAAAAGTGTCATAAAATCTAACATAAACCGATTATTGGCACCATAATTGTTGGCCTATATGACTATCAGTCCCAATGAGGTGTGGCCTGTGTAACTGTGAGTGCAGACGAAAGCGGTATCCAGGTGAAGTAGGTGTGGCCTATGTGACTTTTAGTTCCAGTGAAGGGGTGTGGCCTACAGAGAGAATTAAGGAATGAAGGTGTGGCCTAAGTGACTGTCAGTCCTACTGCAGGAGGTTTCCCAGTGAATGAGACATGGCCTATGAGACTATTACTAAAAATGAAAAATGTGGCCTGTGTGACTATCAATGCAAATGAAGGTGTGGCCTATGTGAGGACCAGTCCCAGTAAAGGAGGTGTGGCCTCCGTGACATTCAGTCCCATTGAAAGAGCCTTTTAGTCCCAATGAAGGAGACGTGGCCTTTGTGACAGTCAGTTCCATTGAAAGAGTGGCCTATGTGACTTTCAGGCCCAATGAAGGGGTGTGGCCTACGTAACTATCAGAGCAAATGAAGGAGTGGCTTTTGTGACAGTCATTCCCAATGAAGGAGCGGACTAGGTGAATATCACTGCATGGAGGAGGTGTGGCCTATGTGACTAAATACCAATGAGGGAGGCGTGGCCTATGCTACAAGTCATGGCTTATGTGACTATCAGTAACAGTGAAAGAGGAATAGCCTATGCAATTATCATTGTGGTGTAGGCGTGGCCTATTGTATGAGTCATAATAAACGCATCTGGCCCAGATGACTTGAGCATGGCCTAAGTGACAGTCAGTCTTTATGAAGGAAGGCTGGCCTTCAGAGTTAATAAAGGAGACGTGGCTTAGGTACTGTATCTGCTGGTGTACCAGAGCGTTTCAATTCAGTCTCACCAAGTGAAAACACAATCTGTTGACTTGTGGTTGGCTTTATAGTATACAGTGTAATCTTAGTGCAGTAGGAGGAGAAGGAGAACACACTCTTGAGCATGCAAAGTGAGCCACGCGTTAGCACAGTACCTACAGTGGGTGGGGTCAAATCTGGGCAGGAGGGAGTGAAAAGAAAAGTAGAGACATGATCAACATCTGCATCACCTGGTGCTGCAACATCTGGTGCTGCAACATCTGGTGCTGCATCACCAATTTGTAATTCTGACTGACTGATGCATGGATTAGCGTACTTGTAATTATACCGCGCAAGCGTTAGTACCCTTAGCTGATGGGAAAAGAGCAATCCTCCCATGTATGAAATGTAAAGATATCACTGAAAGAGTGAGTTTTAATCGATGCACAGACACCAGATTTATGTAGATTGTGCCAGCTTGTAGGTCTATTACGGTCCTTTCTGTGTCTTCTGCATACTCTATGTATACACGGTACACTATCGCGTTAATTGGCTCTGTTGAGTTATGCATATAGCCACGCCCACTTCGAGGGAAAAAGCACTGAATGTGTCAAAAAAAACAAACAAAAAAAATTATTTGGCACAAAACTCACTTTTACTGAACATTTTGATTGAATTCATGGTGCATGGTTCAGTTTTCATAGCATACGCGCCTTTTTCAGAGTACGCCTCGGGGTAAGCCATGACCATCCGCGCTGTCGTGTCGGTGTATTGCGGATTGTGTCAGTTCGTGCATTACAAAACAAAACAAAACAAAAAACACAAGATGCTGTGATGTGTAATGTGGAACATACTGTAATGCTCACAACTTCCTTTAAACTCAGCATTGTGATTTCATTTATGGTGCAGATTGAACTTCAGGGAAATACAGAAGCACTGGCAAAGTTTCATTAAATTCTGTTCAGCCATTTTTGTGTGATGCTGTGACAAATCCTGCCTGGAAAGACATGTTTAAGAACGTTGCGTGAAAAAAATGCTGGTTTATTTACACACCTGCTATCAGGAGGGGTTTAATGTACAGTATCGCTTTACACTGCGGGAAGAATAGAACGTATAGAAATATCCCAGTCAGCCATTGTTAGCCTCGAGCGATTGTGTCTCGCCGTTAGCATTAGCATGCTGCGACTCACCCTCGATCATGCTGACGTCAATGCCATTTTCCGAGCCTGGCTTTTTTAGGGCCGGGTACATGTTGAACAGGTTGGCGACGTAGGCGATGTTGAGCTTTTGATTCCCGGACACCACGTCCTGAGGCGAGACAAACTGACGGCAATCGATCCGAGCCGCTTGTTTCAGCATAAGCTCCGCCCTCTTTAGGTCATCTTCCTCCTGCGATCAGAAATCACACTAATAAGATTGATCTTATCCTCATTTCCGCAGCTTATTAGTCGTCCCTCGTCTACACCTGATCCGTGATCTGTGTACTGTAAGGATTTATGAGCACAAGCACCTTTAGAGTCTCAAGGTTTCTGGATTATGTCGTCTCGGGGAGTTTTCCATCACCACTGGCTCATGCATTAGAGATCGAAATCTACATCTGGATTCTATTTTCGCAACATGCTTGTGAGGCTGGGAATCGTTTATATTCACGTCTGTGCACGCGGTACTGCATAAGCTCTGAGATGGCTAGCTCGGTGAGATATTGTGTTCGGGACAATGTTTGCACTTTTTATTCAAGGCATGTACATCGCCTTGCTGCATCTTAAAGTCTGGAGAAAACTTGCACGCGGGTTAATCACTGACCCGAGTGTGAGGAATGTAAGACGAGGTAGTGCTTCTTCATTACCTGGCTGCCAGATTTTATAGATCTCTCGCTAACCCGCTTAACTTTGAACCCATTTCAGCTTGTCCTCATCTGACCCCTTTCTCCCTTTTTTTTTTTTTTACTTTACTTTCACTTTTCTACTTGCTTTACGATGCTTTAATATGCACTGCACATTCCTGCTCCTGTTCATCTGGTCCGTCTCTGAGGTCTCGATTACATTTTTTGTACATGTACATATTATTTATTCATTTATTTATGTATTTTTTAAGGAAAGGCTATAGACGGACTCACGTTTAAGCCAGACATGTCGATGATGATGGGGATCCCAGAGTCGGTGTCTCCTCTTGGAGAGATCTCATTCAGTAAGTGGAAGTAAGCTTTGGAGTCCTGCAAGAGAAACCCGTACGAGAAACGGGTTCTGAACATCTTACTGAATACTAGAGCTGACATCTGACATCATTTCATTTCATTTTATTATTTCAATAAAATCAACATCAGTCCAACATCTGTAACATTTTTTTTACCAAATTCACGTCACCGCAACATTTTTGACAGCTAACAATAACCCCAAAAGGCATATTTTGCTTGAGAGAAGTGCGCGGTGATGCTACAGTACCTTGATGTCTTCCGTGAAGTTCTTTATTGGTTTCTCTCCAGCAGCTTTGAGGTGATAGTTCACCCAGCGCAGCAGCAGCTCCTCGGGTGACAACGACAACAGTGTCTCCAAATCTTCACCCTCACCAAGGAGCGCGATCAGAGCTGCACAGACAGGCACAGTTACAAACAGATCACTGAGATCAATGAAGTTCCATTTCTGGGTTAAAAAGAATCTATGATCTAAAACACATTTTTTGGATCATTAAGCCAATCACAAAATTTTTTTTTTCTCTTTTAGTTCGTATACAGGAAATTGGACCAGTAGCACTTTGGGGTTTAACTGTCCAATGTGCACATTGTCTAAATGTTAATGCCCCCCCCCCACTCTTCCACATAACCTTGATGTTAAAAATCAGAAATCTGAGTATGAAGAAAACTTGAAGGTTTGTTCTCTGAGTTTCCTCCCACAGTCCAAATACATACAGATTCGGCTAATTGCTGTTCCCAAATTGGCAGTAGTGTGTGAGTGTGTGTGGCCTCCCATGGATTGGCACCTCGTCCAGGTAAATGTATTTAAAACAAACCTATTTACATGACGAGTGGGAGGGTTTTGGTTTAGTAAAAATTATTCCTTTTGACACAGAGGAACGCGAAGTGCTTGATGTATTTCGTAAACTTCTCTTTTCTACCGGCAACATCCTAACCACTAACCTTCGGTTTCAGACTATGGATGTCACAGTAACCATAATAGTCACTGGACTATAACATTAATGTCTGACCTTCATTGCTCGCGAGCTCGATGTTAGCAAACAGCCCGATTTTAATGATCTGCCAGAGCAGCCCGAGCACCAGGTGAGGTGTTCCAGCGATCATGTCCTGAGCATCCATGTTGACCACCATACATCCGATGGCCGAGGCGGAGTTGAGAGCCAGAATCAAGTTCTCCTAGAAGACAAGAAAGACAAACAGAATTGGGTCTTTATGTAAAAAAAATATAAATAAAATAATACATGGTTATGGTTGATTAGAAATGATGGTTTAAGCAGACGTCATGGGAGGGAAAATTTTCAAAATGATGGGTTCTTCATTATCTACATATACATGAGCACCACAAAATCTCCCGAACGCGGTAGAAGCCACTAAACAGAAGGTCTGGAAGACGCCACATGCCCGAAAGAAATCCATGAGCAACTCGTTGGAACAGACTAAACTATTTGGCCAATCTTGACATTTTTCCGCTTTAAAAGCCAGACAGAATGTATAAAAAGCTTGCATAAGTACAGTATAGTTCTAACAGCAAACCCTCAAGTGTGTATTCATCACACAATCATCTATCTAATATACTGTACAGTATAGCTCCTTTCCTAGGACATATCATCTTGCATGTCTAAAGTGATGTCTGAGGAATGCTGCCCAGATTTAGCTTGACAAAGCCTGATTTCTTTTTGGTCTACGTCTGGCATCAATCAGAGCCTTGAGTTCCCTGAGACCTGGCCTGGAGATCAGCCTGGCTCTGCTTCATTCTTCACCTACCCACAGCGAAATCGAAAGCTTATGAAAAAAAGATGAAGTGTCGACTGGCCTTTAGCACATACTGTAGAGCTGGTTTTGAGAGCAGCAATATGGCTGTGTCGTATTTTGACCCAGCCAAGCACGGAGAGACCATTTTGGACGCGAGCCCGGTGTGTCGTGCTACTTTGCTGCTGTACTGGCACAAAGTGACTCGCGTACATCAGCACGGCTCTGTCGCCCGGTGAACAGCGATATATGCAGACAGGAAGATTCTGCCAGGGATCCGGGGACGTCTTCATTTTCCAGGGAAATTTGCTTGCTGGCACATTTGCAGCGAGCGCTGACTACAAATCCCTTGGATTGGAATTCAACAATCCGTCATTCTGTCCTCCTTCATAACTCGAGTGCTTTACAGGAAAACTGCATTATTACAACTTCACAGGGTCTGGGAAGGAGGCCAAGTACTTCTCCAGGCACAACAACAGTGATACTCATGCAACTGAACTGGCTGAAGCTCACGTACTAAACAAGTTAGGAGTTAGCAACAACAACGCGCCCAAACACTCTAGAAGTGCTATTTTACAAGCGCTACTTATGCACTACTCTAAGTACAGACGGGGTGGCTAGGCTTAGCTCCGCCTTCTGATAAAACCATGTGATCCGTGTGGTGATCAGTTCCTCTCTAAATCTCAGCAGGACCTTATGTTGTGGTAATATTGATTTTTTTTAAATTAACATTACAGATACTGGAACAAAAATTGGTATTAGGTTGTTTCTGAGACTTTTTATTTTTATGTTCTACATGGTGATGGGAACGTTGAACGAATGCTCTCAACACACTTGTGCAAAAACGAATTTATAAATAGAAATGAACCAATGGCCAGATTGGGATTCAAACTCCCAATTGGTGCGTGCAATGAAAGCACTGCATGTTTACCGCTGGACCACTAGGGGGCATGCTGTTGGTGCTAGTAAATGCATATATATAAAAAACAATGAATGCTACAAAAAATACCGGACAACAGCAATTAATTGGAATATTGAATTGGAAAGGGTAAAACTGTCTGAGATCTGTCCTGTCGAACCGCACGTGATGCAGTTCGGACTCGGGGCCAGGGGTAGCTCAGTGGTTAAGGCATTGGACTACGGTTCGGAAGATCCCAGGTTCAAATCCCACAACCACCAAGTTGCCACTGTTGGGCCCTTGAGCAAGGCCCTTAACCCTCAACTGCTCAGATGTATAATGAGATAAAAATGTAAGTCGCTCTGGATAAGACCAATGCCAAATGCCTAAATGTAAATGTACAAGCACCGAGGGAACATTTCAACACTAAGAGATGCGTGACATCAAATACACACACTGTGTGTGGGAAGCTGTTGCATCCGTTCCAATATCCAATCGGAATTCTAAACCCTGTTCGAAACTCAATGGACCGTGGATGTGCTCGGATGTTGTGCGAATGGATGTTAATTAAACGTTAAACGTTATCTCAAAGTCATTCTAACTTATTTTTTAAATGTTGTCCTGACAAATGAACACCATCACAACACGGTTAGAACTGTTTCACCAACGTTTGGCTTCCTGCTGGGAGATTTATCGTATATGAAGTGTAAGTGCTTACAGTCATGTTGAACATGCTGCGTTTTTTTGTGTTGATGACCCTTTCGTCGATCGTGTCCTTCTGGGAGTGGTTGACCATTTTGCTGCAAGCAAAGCAACAATCAAACAATCAATACAAACTATCAGGAGAAAATAGCGATCGAGCTCCACAGATCTCTTGACAAACATGTGAATAAAATCACGTTACAGTTAAATGAATTGAATCTAATTAAACTTGATTTTGGTAACCAAGAGCAATAAGCCAAAGTTAAAGGAAACTTAAAGCACAAGATCGAGTACAATGCAGATGGGGTGGCAACTCATCGCCGGGCACAGGCACATACTGTCCAGTCCACTCAATCTTCTACACTGTGTGTCTTTGGAGTGTGGGTGGAAACCCATGCAAACAGAGTGAAGATGAGAGACTGAAATCCCAAACTCTGGAGGTGTGAGGTGATAGTGCTAAGCACGAAACAACCCGAGAGTCCGGAAGATTTTATATTTCAGTATATACTTCAGTATTATGGAATATTTTTCCAGTGTGTAACCCAATACTATAGATGTAGAAGTGAGTACTGACTCGTGAAAGTCACTTGGGTTCAATCAAGCCACTAAATGTTTTTGATTTGGTCCACTTCACATTGTGTAATGTGGCCTGTTGCCTAAAATGAGTTTGACACCCCTGACGTACCAGGAAAAAAAAAAAGCTGGTATCATCTCACCAGAGAAGTATTCCATCCTTGACAGATGTGAACAGACTGTCGGTATTCGGGTCCATGGGGATGATGTGTTGGCAGTCTGGGTCATTTGCCAAGGCCTTATTGATCCAGTTGACGAAGGCCACTGTCTCTTCATCTGCGGGCCAGTTTTACAGATAAGACATAAGCAGTAGAAGCAGCAGGATCAGATTACCAATGGGAATTGTGCACAACCAACGACCATAAAAGGACTTCATTCAAGCAACTGGCTCAAATTTCAGCCAGAGCTACGGGCACGTGACAGAACACCCTGAGAGAACTACGCATGCAATTACATCAATGGCACTAATCAAATTTGGTGCACCAAAGAAGAAAGGGCTGAATTCAGCTTCTGACTTAATTCGAATAGTTAGGGCAGTTGTTAAACTGGGTATGTTATGCAGATTCACTGGTTAGGCTGATTATTCTTGAGTAAAACCGACACGGGTTTTCAATAGCATCTAGACAACCGTCTTTAAACACGAGCACTTACGCTAAAGCTTACCAAAGGGAAGAAAATAAATATATAAATATATAGCTACAGTAGAAATAATTTTATCATCGGATGCAATACTGCTTCTTATTCTAACTCATACTCAACTAAGACACGCCTTTGTTTTATTCAAACTCCACCCTCTGTGTACACAAGTCAGCTCTGAACACAGCCCAGAATGATCTAGACAACAGTAATTATCCCACCAGAATACGAGTGCTGGGTTCCTTGGCTGGAGCTTCCAGATGTTCCTCCAAATGAGCAGATCCCATCCTTCCTGGTGATGGTCCTGCGAAACGTTTCTCTTATGTCCTTACTTTTTATGTCTTGGTATATCTGTGGGATAAAAAAAAACAAAAAAACAATTTGATCAAAAGTCATGAACAACCCTTGAAGGCATCCTTATCCATTTCGTCAACGCCGTGGATTAACATGTTAGCAGCTAATATCACCAACAGACAACAGTCCATAGATTATCCACACCCCCACAAACTCTTCAAAGCTGATCTTCTGGTCCTTGTTGGTGTCGCCGGCGATGAACCTCTCTGCAATCTCTCGCACCTTGTAAGCTGGTAAATTCAGGCTGGCCTCCTGAAAGAGGTCATGCAGCTCGTAGTCGTTGACGAACCCGCTCTTGTCGAGGTCTGTGCAGAGGGAGTGAAAGGCAAGAGAAGCAAATCAGTCTTCTTAAAGGATTTATTTTCATTTGCCAATTTGTTACACAAATTCCGCTCTCCTTAGTAAAGGTCATCTTACACATACGACTATTGAGTGCTTAAGGCACATTCACAAACACTGCACTGAAAATGAAAATACAGTGACTTAAGACTGACGCTGATCATTCAAGAACTTAACAACACATGATGGTAAATATGACAGTCGTGCATTAATTTCAATAATTTTATCGCGTTTTGCACTAAACATTAAGATTTTTAAAGTTTTAGGAGATAGTTCAGACTTTCATAGACAGACTGACCGATTTTGTCGAAGGCGTCCCTGAGGTCCGCCAGGTCCTCCTCTGAGATCTGGGTCATGTTACCGGTCGTGCCGCCTGCGCCGCAGCCTCTATCAAGCGTACAAGTGGCCTGAAGGAAGAACACAAGCGTGACTTGGAGAACTTCCAAAATCGCATATGAGATCCAAACCATATGCAGATCGTGGCTAAAGAGAAAGACTTACAAACCTCAGCAAGCTGCAGATGCACCTGTCGTACAGTAGATTTGTGTCCTGCCTCAGGTCCGGACGGTGTGAGAAATGAGATGAGATCCTGCTATACAAGAGCAAGGAAGGGGAGGAGACCTTCAGCCTTAATGAATTGTGTTTGGGGTGAGGCCTCTCTGACCGTGTCGGCTTCGAAGAACACTTTTTAAAAAACGAGTCAGGAAGCGTTTTCCAGCTGAGGATGTACAGACCGTCCAGTCTTTTTCTGCCCTAACGTATTGTTTCTGTCTCTTCTCCAGTTGTCCCATTGACCGAGACTAGACAATTGTAATATAGGACGTTATTGTGTATATGAAGAAACATACAAAAGCATGTGTATTTGGTGATGGCAGGTGTGTGTGCACAAGTAGGACATCTTTTAACGATAGTGTTGTTCGAAGCAACAAAGTGATGCAAACACATTCATTACACAACCAGCGCACAAAATCAGAGCGTATCAAATGATCTCAAGCACTGGCTTAATTATAAGAGATTGCTGCATATTCATAAATCTTAAGGGTTTTTTTTTTGTTGTTGTTGTTCTTCCAAATACTGACTAATCTTAAGCAGGGCTTGTTTTTGTGGCACTTCCTGATTTGTGTAGTACCAACCTGGAGTAAGTAATTTTTTATTTTTTTTTGTCAGAGACTTCAAAGCACAAGCACCTGCCACGTGATGTAAATGTAAATCAAAGTAATGTAAATGATTTCCGAAATGATGAGCGCTGTGTATGCAGTGGGATTAATCGTGCATGTGACACCTGTAGGTGTGTATTCGGCTCAATTGTTATGTGTCCGTAATACTCCGTGGTTTCCTGTAGTTAATAAACCAGCCGAGATGTACAGTTCATGCAGGGGTCATGTGTGTCTTGAAAATGCTCTTCGTTTGGAATAGAGTTTTCCATATTTTTGTAAGTGGCCTCTTCCCAGCGGATTTGACATGTAAAACATGCGTTCACGGTGAAGAAGAAAAAAAAAACATAGTCGGCTGCAAGAGAGGCCGGTCATATGCAATCCAGTGCATGTACGGATAATAACATATAAATGTTTTTATTTATATGTAAAGGACGCATAAACATCAGATGTCATTGGTTTCATTCTATTACTGGCATTACGGTAAATTTTGCAACATTGTGTTAGACGCATACATTCGACATTATCCCGTTAACATGTATTCAACGTTGTTTCTACGCCATTTCATCGAAGTCGTTCTAACTTTCCAACGCAACCCAATGTCCATAATGTTGTCAAATTGACATTAGCGCAACCTTTCGACAGCCTACAATTCCTCCTTGGAAAACCCAAAGACACAACATTAGGTCACGACATTGCCCATGCTAGCACGTGTCACGCTCAATATACTGTATGTAGGATAATTAGCACAACTGAAATCCAAACCCACTTCCCAGTCATTGAAAAAGAAAAGCGAAGACAGCTTAGAACTTGATGGTTTATAAAGCAAATGCTTACCAAACCTGCTGAGTCATCAGACTTACTTCATGTTCGCAGTATATTTATCTTGACAACTGCATGATGAGTCGTCCGAACTCGAGGTTCCTCAAAAAAGAAGGAGAAAAAAAAAGGGAAATGAATGAGGCTCAGAAACGCGGAGGCACCCGACACCAGGCCATGCTGACTTCTTTAAGAGGCCGTCACGGGGTTTTGCATCTCTACCACCTGCATTATTGATTTCTTTGCGAGTAGGATCAGTTACCAAGCAGAATCGAGAACGTCGCATGGATGAAGCGTGTCTCACTTCGATTTCTCCTCTCACCTGCTTTCTGATTAATTGCTCTGGACAGACGGCTTCTGCGAAAGGGATCAGCGGAAGGGGAAGAGCAAAGGGTCTCTGTATATATATTTGTTTTTTCCTTCTAACTGGACAGACGGTTTAGATGCATTTTCTATTAGACAATAGTTCCAGCTCAATGGTTTATATTAGCCTATACTTTATTGTTTCTATAGCAACAACATGCACGGGGATTCGTACTGAGGTCACGCCGTCTGAACGGATTCTAAGATGTGATTCTGAAGTGTTTGAAATGTTACAAAAAGGAGTCTCTAATGTGCATGGTTTATGGGTTTTGTTAGCGAAACATAATAGAGAACAATAGTTTGCAGCTGCTGTAACATAAGTGATACAGGAACTACGTTGTTGCACAAGATGAAACTTGTAGCTATAAACTGGTAACAATAGTTACTGACAATGTTTTACACTTCAGTTTTAACTGGGAGCTTCAGGGTACTTTTTTTTATCGGTGATGGAAAACAAAACCTTGATGGGACGTGAGTGAAATGTTCCACTGTAGATCGCAACCTTCGTCTAATGTTAAAAAAAAAAATTGTTGCTACTTTAGGAAGACATTAAGCTTGTAGCTTGTTTACCTGTTAAAGCTCTTTGCTGCCTGCAAGCCAGTTTGCATTTGCAATGAAAATACTGACAAGCCTCAGTTTTTGTTTACCGACCCCAAAAAGGTAAGGCAAAGCTTGTCTGTTGCCTTTTAGGGAAAAGCTGCAGGTCTGAGCGGCGCTGATTTGCTAATATGCTAATTTACACGAACTAAAGCCTGAGGAACTACAGAAATGATCCAAACTCACTGCATTACCAGGAAAAAAAGACATTTTAACAAAGCATGTTTTAAACCAAAATCAACATTTTGATTTTGAGAGTAACTGACTAGCTTGTCCATGTTAGCATGCTAGCAATCCTGGGATATTATTTTCCTTTTCTACACGAATGTCCTGCTTGCTGGAGTGGACTTTGACTGAATGAACACTAAATGTATTTTTCTGTAGAATTAGATGTTAATGTGTTGACTGGGATTTCAACTGATTTTTATAAATTTGCAGGGATTTTTCAGGGTTGCCCCCTAGTGGTGCACTTCTACAGGTGCGCCCCACTGGACTATGACGTTTTTGCCCTATTTCTGTTTTCGGGACTTTATGTCGTCACTCATCGTCTTGTGCTTTTGTGCAATTTGGTTTCTCAAGAGTTTCCGTTTGTTTCATTGTTTCTGTTTGGGTTCTGATTTACTGTTTAAGTTCTGATCGGTTTGATTTCCGCCTTGGGTCTGTACGCGGGAAGTTTACACATTCTCCATGTGCTTCCGGTTTCCTCCCACAGTCCAAAGACATGCAATTACCATTTCCAAATTACCCCTAGGCTGTGATTGAGTCTGTGCTCCAAGGTGTATCGCTGTGGCGACCCCTTACATGTTGAGGAAACCTGATGAGAAAAACCATCTTACTAAAGTTGAGCAATGTGTTCAGGACATACTGTAAGAAATTGGATGCTAATTAACTTCCTTCTGCTTAATCCGGATAAGACAGAAGTTCTAGTCATAGGACCGCATACAGCTAGAAGTAAAATCTTAGATCACACCGTAACTTTAGATGGCCTTTCTGTTCCATCAAGTGCAACAGTAAAAGACCTCGGCGTGATTATAGATTCCAGCCTTTCATTTGAAGCTCATGTAGATAATATCACCAGGATAGCATTCTTTCACCTTAGAAATATCGCCAAAATAAGAAATATATTGTCGCTAAATGATGCAGAAAAACTAGTTCATGCTTTTATCACTTCTAGGTTGGACTATTATAATGCCTTACTGTCTGGTTGTTCAGTTAGGTGCATAAACAAGCTTCAGCTAGTCCAGAATGCAGCAGCGAGAGTCCTCACTAGGACCAGAAGATATGAGCACATCACCCCTATCCTATCTTCACTGCATTGGCTCCCTGTGAAATTTCGCATTGATTTTAAAATACTACTCTTGACATATAAGGCATTAAATGGTCTCGCGCCGCAGTATCTGAGCGAACTGCTAGTGTCTTACGATCCGCCACGCCTACTTCGGTCAAAGGATGCAGGCTGCTTATCAGTACCGCGTATTATGAAAACTACAGCTGGGGGCAGAGCTTTTTCTTACAAAGCCCCAAAATTATGGAATAGTCTTCCAAATAGTGTTCGGGACTCAGACACAGTCTCAGTGTTTAAGTCTAGGCTCAAAACCTATTTATTTAGCCAAGCATTTTTATAAATAGATTTGCCATAACGTAAAGGAGCAGATCTGGGGGACTCATGGACGTAGAGTATTATGGTGAACTGGTATGTTTAGATGCTGTCTTCCTCAGTCTCATTTGATCACTCAGGTTTGTTGACGGTGAGGTGATTGTTTGCTTTACATCTCAGGGAGCCCTCATGTTTGTGTTTCCTTCTGGCTCTCCCTTTAGTTATGCTGTCATAGTTAGTCCTGCCGGAGTCCCTGCTTGCACTCTACAGTAAATATACATTCACATTAAACATTGTGACTGTGACCATACCTAATTGCAATCTCTCCTCCTCTTCTCTTCCTCCCCCTCTTTCTCTTTCCTCTCTCCCCCTGTCTCCCCCTTTCACTCTTTCTCTCTCTCTCTCTGTCGAGCTACACATGTGGTTCCTGAGCTGCCAGTGATCCAGACTCCCTCTGCCCTCCGGACCTGTCTGATCCATCCTGGTGCCCGGTTTCTGGTTGGAGGTCTCGTCGCATGGATGCCCCGTGTGTCTCTTTAGGATGCGTCTGGTGTCTGGGGATGATTGGGGATGTGGTCAGCTGTTTCTCTGATGACTTGACAATTCGATAGTTCAGGACTGGAACTTTCTACAAGTCTATCTGAGTCTCGAATAATTACTGGACTCCATTTTACATCAAGTATTATAACATCAATTAACATCAACTATTATAGCTGAACCTAACACTTAACACTGTATAAATGCAGATCATTTCCTGCTGCATCTGTTTCACTCAGATGAGGATGGGTTCCCTGTCGAGTCTGGTTCCTCTCAAGGTTTCTTCCTATTACCGTCTCAGGGAGTTTTTCCTTGCCACTGTCGCCCTCGGGCTTGCTCGCCAGGGAATATCTGAACATTTTGATTCATACACATTCACATTCCATACAAACTTAAATAATTCTTTTGATTGTGTAAAGCTGTTTTGAGACAATGTCAATTGTTAAAAGCGCTATACAAATAAAACTGAATTGAATTGAAATTACATGTCTGTACCTTACTTGAGCAGTTTTAAAGATACTAAAGGATACTTCATACTTTTACTCCACTATATTGTCCTGGAAATGTCAGTACTTTTACTTCACTACATTTCTGCATGGCGTTGCGTTACATAACCACAGAGGGGTGTAGCATTTAGAGAGAGAGAGAGAGAGAGAGAGAGAGAGAGTTACTATGAAAAAGTCTCCTGTGAGCTCATACAAGCTCAGTACTTTGATTCTTAAACACAAATGTGAAAGTACAACTAGAAACGCAATGAGGACTATTTATAATTATGTAACATTTGACCTGGAGTAGCTCTGATTTAACTCAAGTACACGATTTGTGTACAGTACTTTGCCCACCACTGATCCCCCCTAAACACCCCAATTCAAATTTCTTGTAATTCTATGTAAATAAGGTGTTACGTAAAGTGACAAATTGGAACATGTGTCTCTGATAATGGCTCAGATTAATCAGCTGGCCTGTTATTTCCTGTTTGAAGTTATTATTATGTTTAGCTCAAATCCTGCTCTTAACCACCTTAAATAATAATAAACCATGCATTGAGACTAATAAAAAATGTAAAGATTGAGAAAATGAAAGCTTGGAAGCCTCTGTACACCACCACACGGAATGTGTAGACTTTCAGCTTTAATTCAAGGGCTGTGAGCAGTTTCACAGGCTCAAAAATAATTGGACAGTTGACTGCTAGGCAGTCTGATAGCCATTTTTGCATATTTATTTATTTATTTATTTCATGATTAATGAATAAGTATTATAGTAGTAGATGCTGAAAACATGTGAAATCTCAGTATGCAGTTCAGAGAGAGAGAGAGAGAGAGAGAGAGAGAGAGAGAGAGAGCAGATTCCTTGTGGCCAAATCCACCCATTTTCACACATTTTTTTAAAGAGAAGGAATGCAGTCATGAGCTCAGGGATATCAAAAGCCCTTGAAGACCTCAGCTAAAGTGGATGAACACGGAATTCTTTCCTTGGTGATGGAACTCTCCTTCATGGCATCTAGCTACAGTAAGTCGTGATCACTCTAGAGGAGGCAGGATTATTCATGCAAAGCACAAGATGCAAACATCTGCGCACACCCGAGGACAGAAAGACCAGACTGGAGTCTGTGCAGCTCTGATACAATCACTCACTCACTCACTCACTCACTCACTCACTCACTCACTCAGTCACTCACTCAGTCACTCACTCAGTCAGTCACTCATGGTCTATACTGTATACAGGGTCGCAGGACTTGGATCCTATCCCAGGAGACGAGGGTACACCCCCCCCCCCGCCCCCCCCCCCCCCCGCCTTGTGATAGACCCCCAGGCCTGTATAGAATATAAAGAGGAAGCAGAATAAGGTGATATAGATGGCGTTCGTGATGCAACCCTCCTATTTTATCCAGTTTGGGACAGGGACATCAGTCAAACCCCGGCCTGCCACATGATAAACGAGAAACCTAGCACTGAAACCTACATAAAAGGTTAATTAATATCAAATTGATACAATACTTTTCAAGTTAACTCAATGTTTTAGCTCTATTTTAAAATAGTCACAAACTTGATTAATTCATATGAAGAAACTGGACATTTGTAGCACTTTTAATGCATTGATGAAACATTTTACGCTGGACCAGCGCCCTCTGCTGGCCGTGATAAGAATTAAAATTTCTTTTTATCACTGAAGAGTTACATTAAAAAAAAAAGTCAAAATGTTGTATCGATCAGACATGATGTAAGCTGACTCATTTTTTTATTTCTCACCTGTCGAGCTGCTTCCCCCCCCCCCCCCCTGAGTCTTCCAGGACAACAATCCGTCAAGAAACAGCTGTTCATATCCAGAGGCTGTGGGGGAAAAACTGCAAGGGGCCCCTTTAAATACCATTTACTGTATCACCATTATTTTATATATAAATAAAGTGTCAGTTCTCGGGGGCCCCTCTTCCTTCATTACCTGTTGATGAGCAGCGCTTCTGTTCATATCATGTTCCTGTCAATGAGGATGAATTATAAAGAGAAAAATATACACTTACACATGTACCATCCATCCATCCATCCATCCATCTATCACACAGTTTGGGAAAAGCCAATGAATCTAAGCTGCGTGTCCTGTGGGGGGAAACCGGAGTAACTGGAGGAAAGCCATCGAGCACGGGGAGAAGAGGCACACGAACATGCAGAGGCACAAGGCGACAGTGCTGAGCACTACACCACCACTTCAACACCTACACACATTCCAAATCAACGGCCCGGTCGCTGTTCTCCAGCCCGAAACTCCCTCAATACAGTCAGATCCGGACTCATGCTCATATCCATGATGAAGCACAAGGGAATGAAAAAGAGAATGATTCGAAACTCTTATTTACAGTAAGTGTCTCTCAATAATTCTCCAGAGACAGACAGAAGCAAAAGAAGATATGAAGAAGAACAGAAGATGGCGCTCATGCACAAGAAAAGCATCAGAATCACACAGCTATGATTCATCAGTGATCAAGAGACTGCGCTGTGTATTAATAATTATGTCATCTACAGTGGTGTGAAAAACTATTTGCCCCCCCTCCTGATTTCTTATTCTTTTGCATGTTTGTCACACAAAATGTTTCTGATCATCAAACACATTTAACTATTAGTCAAAGATAACACAAGTAAACACAAAATGCAGATTTTAAATGAGGGGTTTTATTATTTAGGGAGATAAAAAAATAAAAACCTACATGTGCCCTATGTGAAAAAGTAATTGCCCCCTGAACCTAATAACTGGTTGGGCCACCCTTAGCAGCAATAACTGCAATCAAGCGTTTGCGATAACTTGCAATGAGTCTTTTACAGAGCTCTGGAGGAATTTTGGCCCACTCATCTTTGCAGAATTGTTGTAATTAAGCTTTATTTGAGGGTTTTCTAGCATGAACCGCCTTTTTAAGGTCATGCCACAACATCTCAATAGGATTCAGGTCAGGACTTTGACTAGGCCACTCCAAAGTCTTCATTTTGTTTTTCTTCAGCCATTCAGAGGTGGATTTGCTGGTGTGTTTTGGGTCATCGTCCTGCTGCAGCACCCAAGATCGCTTCAGCTTGAGTTGACGAACAGATGGCCGGACATTCTCCTTCAGGATTTTTTGGTAGACAGTAGAATTCATGGTTCCATCTATCACAGCAAGCCTTCCAGGTCCTGAAGCAGCAAAACAACCCCAGACCATCACACTACCACCACCATATTTTACTGTTGGTATGATGTTCTTTTTCTGAAATGCTGTGTTACTTTTACGCCAGATGTAACGGGACACGCACCTTCCAAAAAGTTCAACTTTTGTCTCGTCGGTCCACAAGGTATTTTCCCAAAAGTCCTGCCAATCATTGAGATGTTTTTTAGCAAAATTGAAACGAGCCTTAATGTTCTTTTTGCTTAAAAGTGGTTTGCGCCTTGGAAATCTGCCATGCAGGCCGTTTTTGCCCAGTCTCTTTCTTATGGTGGAGTCGTGAACACTGACCTTAATTGAGGCAAGTGAGGCCTGCAGTTCTTTAGATGTTGTCCTGGGGTCTTTTGTGGCCTCTCGGATGAGTTGTCTCTGCGCTCTTGGGGTAATTTTGGTCGGCCGGCCACTCCTGGGAAGGTTCACCACTGTTCCATGTTTTTGCCATTTGTGGATAATGGCTCTCACTGTGGTTCGCTGGAGTCCCAAAGCTTTAGAAATGGCTTTATAACCTTTACCAGACTGATAGATCTCAATTACTTTTGTTCTCATTTGTTCCTGAATTTCTTTGGATCTTGGCATGATGTCTAGCTTTTGAGGTGCTTTTGGTCTACTTCTCTGTGTCAGGTAGCTCCTATTTAAGTGATTTCTTGATTGAAACAGGTGTGGCAGTAATCAGGCCTGGGGGTGACTACAGAAATTGAACTCAGGTGTGATAAACCACAGTTAAGTTATTTTTTATCAAGGGGGGCAATCACTTTTTCACACAGGGCCATGTAGATTTGGAGTTTTTTTTCTCCCTTAATAACGTAAACCTTCATTTAAAAACTGCATTTTGTGTTCAATTATGTTATCTTTGACTAATAGTTAACGGTTTTTGATGAGCAGAAACATTTAAGTGTGACAAACATGCAAAAGAATAAGAAATCAGGAAGGGGGCAAATAGTTTTTCACACCACTGTATAATCAGTATCCTTGTTATTGTACAGCATGTCCTCATCTTCACGTGGGTGTGTACGGTGTGTGTTTGTGTGTGTGTGTGTGTGTGTGTGTGTGTATGGTGTGTCTTTAAATCACAACCACCACTATGGGCTGCACTTCCTCACCATGTGGTAACAGTTCACCTCCTCCTGAAGTCATGCATCAGCTTTCAGTCTTAAGAAGTGATTGAAGCGCTCTTAAGAAGTGGGGCCCCTGAGAGATGACACTTTTTATTTATATTTATTATAAATAATGCTGATAAATGGTATTTAAAGGGACCCCTTGCTAGTTTTTTGCCCCCACAGCCTGTGGATGTGAAACATTTTAATGCACCACAGTGTCAAGGGATCACCAGTCCGTATACAATACAATAGGTATGTAACTCCATTCTCATTCTTCATTTCAAGTCCTTCTGGATCTGACCAGAGTATCAGAAGACAATGTAATGTAATCCAAACATAAGGTTTTATACTGGGATATCAACATATGGAGCCAAGGCCAGGAACGGAAAAACAACGAGGAAAATATCCACAATGGAGATCCTGCACCATACAGAGCTCTCCGCTCCCTAGGTGGACTACAGCGGTTGCTAGATGGATGGATGGTGGATTTAAAAATTAATTTAAAAAAATTACAAATCATGTCAAAATACTGTAGCATTAAGGGGAATAAAACAGAAGAGAATTTAAAATGAACACCATTTGCATTGTTGTTGCTTGAAAGTGTGCATATTATATTGAATGACTAAGTTATGACAAAATTCTTTCAATTTAGAGACTTTAAAATTTAAGATTTGTTTTCTTTTACTTTATTTTGGCAAATCAAAAGTAAATAATAGCTGGGAAATAGGTGTTAAGTGGGAAAGTGTTCATCTTAAACACTTAAAATGCCTTGTATATATAACATTTTGAATATATATATATATATATATATATATATATATATATATATATATATATATATATATATATACTGTAGCACTTCATACTGTACATGTGCAGCTCTGGTGAAGTCCAGGTCCAGGAGGATTGAGGCCGTGATAGATAATAACGATGCTCACAAGAATACTGACACTTTGGACACAGTTTTGACATGTTCACTCAGGGTGTACTTATTTTCGTTTGCGGTTATTTAGACAATAAAGTCTGTATGTTGAGTTATTGTTAGAGGACAGTAAATCTGTACTGATATACAAACTGTACACTGGCGACTCTAAAGTAGATCCAAGTTTCATTTCTATAGTATCGTCCCTTCAGAACATATAATAAAGTGGTTGCTGAAACGTGAGGGGTGTACTTACTTTTGTGAGTTACTGTAAATATATATAGGGATAATACATAAAAGATTGAATTATACAAATAATTATCCATAGTTAAATATATATTATACAATATAAACAAACTTAACAACAATATGCAAATAAACAATAACAGTCGACAGAGTAAACCAAGGAATAAACAGACAAAATTTTTTTAAACAAATAAATAACAAGAAAAAAAAACACTATTCCATTGAAAATGAAAATGTTGAGACAATAACAGTTGAGATTTATGACCATTCATTAGATTTAAAGAGTTCTAAAGGTTTGGTGTTACACTCACACACTACAGGCCATTTGAGAACACCAATTAGCCTAACCTACATATCTTTGGACTGTGGGAGGAAACCGGAGTACCCGGAGGAAACCCACCAAGCACGGGGAGAACATGCAAACTCCATGCACACAGAGACGGGAATCGAACCCGGACCATGGAGGTGCAAGGCGACAGTGCTAACAACTACACCACTGTGGAAATTATATTTTTACGTTAAAAGAGATAATTCTTTTTCTGTCACAGTAACAAATCATTTGAATCATTTGAATATATTGTCAATTTCTATATATTTAATGGCAATTTTAATGAAATGAATCTTACAATTTGTTCATATACAGTATATAAGTACAGAACCTGAATCATCAGGTAGCAAAGATATGCGATCAATACCTATTTGAAGCCATTTAGAAAGAAAAAGTGACTTCCTTTGGATGGTAATATTAGTATTGGTCCATAATAAACCTGTATGTGGAGAGAAAGTGTGGACAAAGGGAGATTTTGCAGACTAACAGTGCTGGTGGAATGGAGACAGGAAGAACTGTTACCTAATACTGTAGGTAACCTGCATGGCGAAAAATCACAAGACGACAAAACTGGAGCGACAATTTTGAAAAATTGTTTAATTTCTTTTTCAAGATAAAATTAAAGACAATTTTATTTATTTATTAATTATACTGCATGTGTAAACAATTAACTACATCATTAAAGTATAAGACTGGATGACATCATGAATAAAAAAAATAATATATACATAAATATAAATGAACAAATAGATAAATAAATACAAAGTAAAAAATAAAAGAGTATATATATAAAATAAAAGTCATTTCATTATTTAATTGGTGTTAATATGTTTTAGTTGTAATTACTGTAGGTGGTTAAAATCACAAAGAAAATTATGTTATTTTGGGAATGTTGAAGAAAACTTCCCCCAGTAAAATAAATAACTACATTTCCTATATACTCTATGTCATATTCATAATGAGAAAAACAACAAACTATATCACACTTAGTTAAATCTACATCTACATTAGACTCTGCAGATGAGTGTTTAGATAAAGTCCTTAACAGCATTAAATAAAACATTAAGATGATCAATGGACTCAATACTGACGTTACAGAAATGACACTTGAAATGTGGATGTAAAATCACTGGTGTGTTAAAGAGAATTTTATTTACAACTGCTAACGTTTAACGGCCACCGCGCGAGCGCCTTGACCAACGGCCACCGCGCGAGCGCATTCGCTCGCTGGAGATTTGACGCGCGTGAATTTCGGCCAATCGCATTCTTTCCCTGCGGCGCCGCCTCCACCAATCGCAGCGCAGAGAGGGCGGGTCCTGTGTGTCTCTGAGCTCTGATGGAAGTCTCTGGGCTGGAGTGTGTGTGTGTGTGTGTGTGTGTGTTCAGTAGTAAACAGGAGGCGCTTCTGCTGCTCGGAGCATCACATTCAGCTCGGTGTCCATCCCAGGAACGACACATACTCTCTCTCTCTCTCTCTCTCTCTCTCTGTGTGTGTGTGTGTGTGTGTATATATCTGTAACTGCCTCTTTTTATGCCTGGATTTGACATTTCCACACCGGGTTTGTCCTTATTCACCTGCAGCGTGAGAGAGATATAAAGAAAACAGCTCAGGGACGCTGCCTGGTAAGTGAAGGATGCAGTTTTGTCTTGTCTTTACCTTCATTATTGAAACGTAACATTATTACATTTCAGTCTGTATCTAAAGAAGTCCATTGTGTCTAGGTTCCCGGGTCCCCTGAAGAACTGCAGCCTAAATGACCCAATATTGATCAGATGGGCCCAATTAGGACTCGTCCTCATCCTCATCGTCATCTCCGTCCTCAGGCACAACACTCCTGCCTCTGCTAACAGCACACCATAACATCATCCTGTCCTAAATGAAAAACAAGGCATCCTTTCTTAAGCCAACATGGGAGAAAGCGTTCAGAAAGAAGCCCAGGATGTACAACTGCAGGACCAACACCAGGATCATTGCCAACCCCGGCTTGGTGTTAAAAGTGCTGCATCGCAAGAAGATCGTCGTCTTTCTCGCCTACTTCATACTTCTCGCGCTGACCATGCTGAACCTGGCTAACTACAAATGGGCCACGGAGTCGCAAGCATGCAGCCTCCAAGTGAGCGAAATCACGAACGTCCCGAACAGACCGAACCTCCACACGGTCTACCGAGCGCCGCCGGTGAGGAAGCGGCAACTCGTGTACGTCTTAACCACGTGGCGCTCGGGTTCGTCCTTCTTCGGCGAGCTTTTCAACCAAAACCCAAGAGTGTTCTTTTTGTACGAGCCACTCTGGCACATTTGGCAGAAACTGTACCCCGGAGATGCATTGTCACTCCAAGGAGCACAAAGGGACATGCTTAGGGCTTTGTACAAGTGTGATTTCTCAGTTTTTCAGTTGTACAACACTCAACCTGAGAACAATATAACCACTCTGGGAGTCTTTGGGGCGCCATTTAATAAAGTCATTTGTTCCTATCCTCTTTGCTCGTTCTATAAGAAGGATGTGGTAGGAATGATTGATGAAAACGTGTGTAAAAAGTGTCCACATCAGAGCCTTCAAGCTTTGGAGAAGGAGTGCCTAAAGTATGACACCCTCGTGATTAAAGGCGTGCGTGTTTTAGACATCAATGTCCTGGCTCCTTTGATGGAGGACCCTTCGGTCGATCTGAAAGTGATCCATTTGGTGCGCGACCCGCGGGCCATTGCCAACTCCAGGATTCGGTCCAAGTACGGCCTGATTCGGGAGAACATGCAAGTGATACGCAGCAGAAACGCGAAGGTCCGGCGTGTTCCGATGGCTGACCCGAACCATAAAGCCAGCAGGAAAGATATTTCAGACTACCATTCCATCGGAGCCCTGGAGGTCATTTGCGAGCACATGTCCAAGACTCTGAACACGGTCCTGAGCGCTCCTACCTGGCTCAGTGGCAAGTACCTCATGGTGCGATACGAGGACTTGGTGGAAAACCCAGTCAGGACTTTAAACCACGTTTACCGCTTTGTAAACCTGACAGCTGGTCACGACATGGAAGCTTTCGTCTTGAACATGACTAGTGGCCACAGTAACTCTGCCGCACCCTTTCAGGTTTCATCCAGGAACGCGACGCTGGCTGCTAACACGTGGAGAACGGTGCTTAGCCTCCAACAGATCCGGCAGGTGGAGGACTACTGTCGTTACAGCATGTCCGTTCTTGGATATGTACATATCCGTACGTTGTGGGAGGCGAAAGACCTGAGCAAGAGTTTATTAACCTTTCCCAAGGTTTGAACACTTTGTAATGGACTACAATCACAAATTGAATGGAGTGTATTGACATTTCCATGTTGTCTAAATCACATGGTGTTGGGTTCTAGAGTATCCTTGGTGCCATTTGACCAAAACGTACAGTACCTGGTATTTGTTGCCAGATTTACCATTTCAGTTGTGCCAAGGTGTATATAGACTCAGGAAGCTGATATTACTTTATACCAAGCTCGGGTTTCGAGGTTTCTTCTTTGCTGTTCACTCTATTGAAACAGTAACACATTTCACACCAAGTGTGTACGTGGGATGTGGTGAGGCTTTTTGTGAAGAATTGGATGGTTGGAAACCCACTTTATTCACTCTATGCCTTCTGATATAAATCTAAATATTTAATTAAGCAGGGGGTATATCATGCTTTTCTAGACTTTGGGGTCTGGATTTATAACTACTGTATAATGTACAGCAAATAACATGAACTTTCTGGTTATGATTTAAGTAAATGAATAAATGAATGAAGTGCCTTGTTTGGAAGGAAAGAAAAAAAATCTATGATTGTAATGAAAGGCAGAAAAGAAAAGACAATTTTCTTGTTTTTAAATGTTTTTTTATGATAAACTGTTTTTTGTTTGTATCATAAAAATCTACCCAAATGAAGAAGGAACAGAAGCAGCCTTTGGCACGCACTGTCATCTGTCTCACCATAGTAACTGTAGAAAGTTACGAGATTACATTCCCTCCTTAGAGACTCGCAGGCTTCGGAGTGGTGCAGGATTCACAAAAGTGGAGAAGTATGTCAGGGAAATAGTACGGAGAGCTGCAGCGCTAAATAGGGACACGGTATTCAACGAGGATCTTAAGTGGACACAGAGGGACCTCACATGGGGACCTGATGGCTCTCAGAGCGAAGCCTTGGCAACTGCGCTGGCTTCCTGCCCATTCTCCGCTGTTCCACTTCTCTTTTCGTCTTTCACTTAGACATCAGACTCAATCAGGTTAAAATCTTAATCATTTATTATTTCCGCTTTTTTCTTCTTGATAAATCCAATTGCAGATTTATCAACAAGAGTGAAAGTGCTGATTTGTTTTTTTGTTTCTGGAAGGGGGTCAGTCACCGGTCGCTACACTCTATCACATTTCCATTTGCTGGTTTGTGTTTTGATTGAAAGAGCAAATGTTTAAATGCGGAATAATTAGAGACTGAAACAGGAAGTCGCCTGAGACCTTCAGCTTGGAAAATTACAAACGTTAACAATAATAAATAAAGAGTATTAAAAATAATAGTGGGAAAATCAATTAAGGGGTTCACTCAGAAACAGGTGAACGACGACGAGACGACGACCCATCGGACGAGACTCAACAGCCCTGCAGGTGTTATATATTACATAAAGACAATGAAATGGCAATGATGGTATCGTTTCCTTTTTTCTTCCTTTTGGTACTTTGTCACAGTGATACAATGTTTTGGCTGGGGTTTTTTTTCCCCCTAGCTAAAAATGAGCTCATCTTTACACTGTAAGGTAACAGGGACATAGTGTACAGAGCCATGTACAGAGCCATGTACAATACAACGATGCAGACTCGCCTGCAGCACTGGGGGAAAAACATGGGTTTGAATCTGCGGGATGTTCGACAGGTCACGGTCATGTGTTGCCTAAAGGAATTTAAAGGCCTTCAAAACAAAAGAAAAAGAGGGAAAGTCCCGTTGCTTTTCTTTCTTTGAGTTCATGATGTGTGATGAAACAGGGTCACTGCGGTGCGCGCGCATTTCTCCTTGATCGATCCTAACCCAAACGAATTCGAGCGCTAGCGCTAGGTCTTAACATTAGACATTAGTCACACTTTTCATGCGTTGACTTCAACATACTGTCTATTCACTGAAGTTGGTTTTACACACACACACACACACCCCGTGGTGGAAATCCTGATAAACTATAAAGACAAGTAAGTCATTCAGATGTCAAGGTGACCTCTCTCTCTCTCTCTCTCTCTCTCTCATCGTTCCATTCTATACACAAATGTCTCCGCCAATATAATCTACACCCCGAACATCGTGTTCTCACATACAGGGGGTTGATTTCTCTTCCTGTCCCAGGACTCATGTTTTTTCACCTTATCATTTAGTTTCGACTACGCTCGGTTTGTTTCTTCTCTCTCCTCGGTCTCGTCCTTCTACAATCCAACAGGCGAGTTCTGAAGCTTCTACAGTCTACAGTATGTGGCACAATTAATACACAACTAAATCTATTTTAAATCTAAACTGGACTAAAAACACAATTCAAGTCCCTGCGATGTTCTGCGATCACATACAAGGTATATTCTTGTCTTCTTATCCTCACACAGAGACTTGTTCTTTTATTAATATTATTATTATTATTATTCTGTAACTTCATTCCATCACAATCAGAGAGCACTTGTCTAGCAATGACTCTCACTCTCACTAACCCAGATACACACTCGCTCATCTCTTGCCCCTTAAGGCACTCAGTATGTTTCCGCCCACAAACTCATTCCAAATTTAGGTGTAAAAGTGGCAACACAGGACGTGTGAGTTTCTTTGCCATGAATATGAACAATGCTTTTGAAGTGTTTATTTCTTCATTTTTGTAGCCCTTAATGCTATTAGCTTTTTTTTTTTTAAGCTATTATTTGTTTTGCTGTTTAGTTTATTAAAAAAAAAAAAACATATATAGGACTCAGGATTGTGCAGTACAGAGTGACGTATCCTGAGGAACTGAATTTTATTCCATTTTAATAATCACATGTTTCACTGGATGTTTTCGATTGTTTCTATGACCAATTAGTAATAATAATAATAATAATAATAATAAGAAGAAGAAGATGCTTATTTTTTGCGATATCATTCCCATACTCTTGCAGCGGTAAAACCGACCCTTTATAAAGGTAATGATAACTTCTGTTTGTTTGAACTTTTTGCTTCGGTGTGATGTCTGAAGCCTCCCAGTTAACACACACCTGCAAGGCTTCTATATACTGTAGAAGCACATAGATATTTTTTTATCGTCATTAACCCATGTGTAGTTTTGAAGACACGGATCTGTGTCGCTTCAGTTTTAAATGTCCGTTTTTTGTTATATATATCGTTTTATATACAGTATACGCTCTGGGGGGGGGGGGGGGGGGGGATAAGAGAGCGCTGCAAAATAATCAGATTCTTATGTTTAGTTTTTTTCTTACAGGTGCATGTACAGTATTAGTGAGATAAACAGTTTTGTTTCATTTTTTTGTGACAATATTTCTGCTAAATACTGTATAACTCTTGTTATTTAGTGTGTGTATTTAAAGGAAATGACATCATCACAACACATCAAAATAAGCCAGGATCATGCGGTATTTGCAGAGCTTTAATAACTCAAATAAATGCAAATAATTTGTAAACAAATTGTGTTAATGCTTTGGCTAAATAACATTAATAAATCAGTATTTTGGAGGAATAACGCTGATATGCAGTTACAGTTTCCATGTGTTTTGATTTTGCACATTGCTGTTGGGTGACTTTATCCACCATCTTCCTCCTGATGACATTCCAGAAGTTTTCTCCAGTAAATTGTTCTCTTATTTTTATTCCAGCGCTGTGTACCGTATATACAGTATATCTCAGTATATATCATTATATACAGTATGTTGTCTCCTGGAAGGTGATTTGCTCGATTTTTATTCCTCCACATTTCGTAGGCCTGGATAGCAGCGGTGTTATCAGTGTTATCTGTAACAGAATTGGAGTGTAGATGTTTTCCAGCTGGTTCCGTCGTTGTGAATAGACATAGCTCTCCGCCTACGCGGCCTGATAGCAACACCGATCTGATATTAGTAGCCGATCTCGCTTCCGTCCAGCGTGAAACTGTATAAAGATGTGTATCTAAGAGGTAAAGGAATCTGCACCGAGCGGACAAACGACAATGAAGTGAATCGGGCCAGTGTTAGACGTCTTACGTTCGGTGCTCAGAAACCCCCAACAGAGCGCTGGAGTGATTTTCAGCAGAACTAGGAGAGTTCCTGAGCAGCACAAGGTGTTGCTTTGTGCTGTGTGAGCTGAGCTAATATCGAAATTTCCTAAGCTTAAGGGCATCACACACACACACACACACACACACAGATTTCCTAATCGTTCTGCTCATATGAATGGACCCATAATAATTCAGCTTTGTGGCATATTTGCTTACGGACTTTTTCAAAATGCTGACATCGGAGACGCCTTTCAACACACTATTTAAAGCAAACGGTGTTATTTACAGGTTTAAGAAGTATTAAATCGCATGTTCTAACATGTTCTCGTTTCTATAGTAACAGCTCAATCACAAGGACGTGTATAGCAGACAGCTCGCATAATAAGTGGATGATAGAAGAAGCAGATTGGTGTCGGTTCAGTTGCAGGGGAAGTTACATTACTGAGGACCTCTGGCTACGTCCAGGCTACAGTACGTCCACACACAGCACAGGACGTGTACCTCACACACCACAGGCAGGTTGGAAACTAAAACTGATATCTACAGTATTGTTCAGGTCTAGGCTTAGCAACATTACAGTATGTGGACAAAAAATGAAGTCAGCTGACGACCTGAATGTACTGAACGACCATCTCACCACATCTGTGGAGTTTCTCTGTCCATGATAGCACAGGCCTGTTCCAAGCTGCCGATGCCAGGATTCATTGGGCTCATTTGGGGATGTGATGGAGAAGGCTTCACGCAGCACATCATCAATTACAAGATCTTGGAGAGAAAATTAATGCGACTCTGGACGGAATCAAAGCAAAAGGCATTAAAATGAAATATAAGAGTGTTCAAGCTTTCTTCCGGCTTTCTTCTGAGCATCATTTGTGTCTTGTGTACAGCTGTTGATTTAAGTTCGAGCTCACCATAAAGACAAAAACCCAAAGGAATAAGCAACCTGATCTTGATACCTCCATCAGACATGGAGACAGATGGAGTAACGAGACACTATTCTCTAAACCACCCATTGTGGTCAGTGACATATGCCGGGAAGGACAGAGGCGTCCTCTTTGAATACATGAGTGGATGTAATCTGAGAACGGACAAGTGGATGTGTGCGTCCAACAGCGAGGCGCTCGCATTAGATTCAATTTCTTTCATTCAAGGGCACCTATTATGCAAAACCCGCAGTTGTCTTTAGAAATTTAGATGTGTGCATGTACAAAGAAAAAAAATCTGTGAGCGGTGAAAAATACTGTAATATCACCAGTGTTTTCATCTCTTTTGTATTGACGGGGTTTAATCAAGCCACTTACTGTAGATTTTTCCCCCATATACAGAATGTGACCTCATATAAGAAGAAAGGCTGCATCTGGAGGGGCGTGGCTCAGCAGTAGCTCATTTCCATAAACACTGAAATGATGCATTTGGTGGAGGAGAGACACACAGTAAAAGGGGTTTACAGTTTGAGAAAAGCATGTTAAGTTGTTAAACGACTTGTAGGATAAGAAATTGTTAAAGAAACCAATCAGAACGAAATCAATAGAAATAAACAGACTAAAAAAGAAAAACATTGCAAAGTTGATGAAGAACATTTACTGTTGTGATATTGTGTAGTCCAGTGATTATAAAAGGTCTTGAATATGTTTAATAAGTCTTGTTATGCGTTAAAATCCATAACACCGTAAAGTGCCTTTAAAAAACGAGCGAGTTCTTTCTTGTCTTCTTGTCTTCAGCAGTGAGTCCAAGCCAGGAGATCTGATTATGTGAGATGTGAAATTGTTTCTAATCCTTAACGACAATGTTGAAAACATCATCTGAAAATAATACCAATACCTGATAATACTAATAATGCTAATACCTGAGCCAGGGATGGGGGAATTATCAGTTCTGGAATTTTGTTAATTATGTTAACTGTGCTATAATTATACTAACTATGTTAAATATTCATTGTTAGACGCAATGCGGAGACTTTGACAAGGGCGTGAGAGTTGTGGAGGATTATGAAAAAAAAAAAAAAGTTATTTTCAACAGACAATGAGATATTTAAAAATCTCTGAACAGTTCATGTTATATGAGCTGAAACGTTGTTGTGACAGCTATGCTGTCGGACGTGTATGTGAATGTGAACAACACCTACACCTTCTCACGGACACCACGCACAGGAATGCTGTTCAAACACTGTTCTCAAATTAAAAATTTATAAATTAATAAATAAAGTAAATGTAAATGTGGGAAATTGTGTGTCCTGACTGGTGTGTGTTTAAGCAGATGTTTAAGGCGTATCCAGGATGTCCAGTATGGCCAGTCATAGGTTTAAAGTCAAACAGACTATAATAACAGGTGAAGTATGCTGAGGGTGTTCATGCTATGCATCACTAAGAGAAGTAGATCATCAGCTCGTACAGCAGGATTTCAAGCCGGATTTACTGTAATCTCAGGCTTAATGTAACGCAAGGAAAATAAATCAGTGACAGTCTATTTTAACTTTGTTCATCTGATAAAGGCCAGAATTCTCTGGAGGTTTGATGAAGTTTGCACGGGACAATACCTGTACAGGACGAGCAGTGTAGAAGATCAATCAATCAATCAATTATTATTTGGTTTCATGTTTTTTTGTTTTTTCAATCACATAATGTATTTATTATCTAGTTATAACACAAACAAACCTTTATACACTGTATATACTGTAGTATAGTGCAATCATAAATGTTTCACACGTTCAGTAAACATTCATCAATATTCTCCTTTGCTCTAAACTAAGCGCTCTGTCTAAATGATTTACCATCGACAACCGCACTGGGCATAAAGGAATATCTGTTATTCAAATTACAGATAGAATATTTACCACATACTTCACTGGAATATCACTATATCATACAGTATATGACTGGATAGTTTCTACAGTCCAGGATCTGTAGAGCAAACTGAAAGAGGACCCATGACAGGATAAATACGCATAATGAAGGGATTATACAAACGAGAGACTGAGCTCAGAGTTTATGTAAATGTCTGTAGATGTTAAAGCAGAGGACGAGTCTTTAATTAAGTGTCCCAGCGGACGTCATCTGCCCGGGGCAAAGATCCTGAAAAAAGAGTAACACTTAAGAATTAAAAAGACATTCGACATTCGTTCCCAGAGAAATGGCACAAACGCGAAGCGAACCGAGAAAACTCGAAGGGAGTCATGATGGAAAGGCACCAGAACACCCAGTGCACCACCACCACCACCTGCTGAGCCGCGTATCAGGGGGGGGGGAAGGGGGCGACCCGGGGCTCTCCAGCCGCATGTGGCTCTTTCATCCCACTGCGACAGCCGCTGGCACATGATAAAAGGATGACGGCACACAGAAGCAGGCGGCGTTTTTGGTTTCCTGCAGGTGGATAATTTAAATTCGCCTTTTTATTTCATAAATACAAAGTGGACGCAAATAGACATGGAGTATTTAATTTTTTTTTGGAAAGTAACCTTTAACCCAGTCTTTTTTTTTTTTTTTATGAGTTTAAAATGTTTTGGTTGCATGCAGAAATAAAATGTAGTTTTCTCTGTAGTAGTCATTGATTTCATAAATGCAACACACTATAGTTTTTTTTCTACATGACATAAAGGTAAAAACAAACAAACAAAAACCATATCTGCAGTGTTATCTTTATTATAGATGTTAAAGGGGGTTTTGTGGCTCTCTGTGTTTTCTTTTCTGTGCGTCCAAATGGCTGTTTGTGTGTTTAAGACAGACTGGTCTAGACGGACAACATATATGTTCTTTTCACGTGACCTGCAACATGCAGGCAATAATAAGCGGGTAAGTTCCAGCCAGGTGCTGCTAATCATCCGGCCTTGATTAACTGATCATCGGCAGGTGTACTGGCCTTTTATAAGAGCAGAACGTTTGGGCGGTTTGCAGGTCTGGAGCGACTGGATGTGGCTTAACACAATACAGAAAGTCACAAGCCCTAATGCTTTTAGAGAAGCTATTGTTGCTGCACGTTCACCTGGAAAGGCTTATAAAAGATGTATGTTGTTCTGACATGGTTGATTTGTTCATTTGATGCATTTTCAAAGGATTTATTTTACAACCATGATATAAAGGTTCTGGGTGGGGTTTATGCGTAGAGCAGCATTTCTCATGTACAGATGTTGTTTCTCATGAAACACAGAGACATGTGGTTTATCTGGACTCTCTCTCTCTCTCTCTCTCTCTCTCTCGCTCTCTCTCGTGCTCAGTGCGGGAACCTGACAGTCCTGCTGCACACGATTATAGTGCAGTTTCATAAGAGGTTATATGAGGCTGAAAAGGTTAGAGACGTCTGTAAATTCATTCCAAGCTCACGTGGGACACTATCGTCTTGAGATCCTCAAATCTACGAGGCATCTACTGTATATGATAACTATTTTCGCTTAGATGTGTATAGATGTCTATCAGATAATATTATCTGGACATTTATTGCACATCTACTGTATATATTGATAAAGACAGCTCTACCAGACATCTACACTAGCTGGCGCCACTTTATTTGTCAAACAAATCCCACGAGGTATCAGAACAAATTCACTTGTGTCTTGTCCTTGTTGTTACTGATTGACACCATTTGCATCTTACTGAAATAGGCGATGTTTATGTAAAGCATGACTAGTACCTTGTAAACACTACCTGCTATGTACTATACTGTATGTTCACCAAAAGCTGTATATATTGTACTGTATGTTTTCATAAATTTGTTTTCATAAGCTGTTCTCTACGTCCCCCAGGGGTCATGTGGTAACAAACAAACAAACAAACAAACAAACAAACAAACAAACAAACAAACAAACAAACAAACAAACAGAACAATAGATTAAAGATCACTGAATACTAAACTGAGCGCACGGATTAATAAGCCTAGAGGCGTTTTTTTCACCTCCATGGAAACATTGACTTCAGAGAAAGTCAGAGAAATAGCATAAAATAATCATGGGCTGTATTGTTTTTCAATCACTCTATACACAACCCATGATTTGTTTATGGTATTTTAAAATAAATAAATGTTATAATAAGGAGATTCTCCGAATCTTTCAATCCAGGGTTTAAAAATGGAAAATGGAATGCACGATTTACTAATCCGCACGCTCAGTATTATTAATCCTCGCGCACATGACATTGTCCACATGAAATCGCAAGACAAGTCCTGTCAGGAGCGTCCCTACTCAACAGGGGGCCAATCAGAAGCCTAGACAAAATGTCATTACCGGTTCCGCCATGTGGAAGTCCAACCGGGTCTCGTCCAAAACCGCCGCCGCTGTCTGCAGGGTCTCTGTGTCGTCAGAGTTCTGTTTTGTATGTAAGTGACGTTATCACAGTCACTATCTATCAATCTTCACGTTGGACAGAGTTTTTCAAAAGCTTTTTCAATAACCAAAACTGCGTTTGCATGTGGAGGAAAGGCCAAAACCGCAGATAAAAATCTCTGTTTTAAAAATACCCGGCTACTGTACATGTGGGCATATTATTATTCTGTGCGCACGGTTTGTCTGTGTTTTTGTTGTTGTTTGTTTTTACACCACATGACCCCTGGGGCGCTCCGTAGTTCTCTGCACAGTAAATGGGGCCACTGAGAAGCTCATCATGATCATGCCCATGCTGCCAACAAGTTGTGAGAGGAATGCAAAGGGACAGGAGAACGTGTAATTGGAGTAATCATACTGCAGAGACTGAAGTTTTCACACTGAATTTGAATTCCCGCTTCCAGTCTACAGGGTAGACGGTAAAACACTGCTTGTTGCCTTTATTTTCATTTCGAGATTTTTGTTTGATTTTGATTTGAAATGCATGTCGTAAACTTTTCCATTCCATGAATTCCAATATTCCAAACATTAAGGGTTTTCCGTATTTTAATTGTCTGTAATGTGTGATAATGTACATGTTGAGTAAATGTGAAGTTGAATATTGAGATGTTACATAATAGAAGTTAAATAGAAATCTATTAGACCTCTATTGTCGAATGTCACTTAAAGCTCTACAGTATAACTACGTAGGTGTGGTTTAGACCTCCATGATAGACGAATATTAGAGTCCCATTTTAGATGTATAATACACATGCCATAGGCGTCTATGCTATTTTAACAATGTCATTGTCGCAAAGCAGCTTTACACAATCAAAAGAATTATTTAAGTTTGTATGGAATGTGAATGTGTATGAATCAAAATGTTCAGATAGTCCCTGGTGAGCAAGCCCGAGGGCGACAGTGGCAAGGAAAAACTCCCTGAGATGGTAATAGGAAGAAACCTTAAGAGGAACCAGATTCAACAGGGAACCCATCCTCATCTGGGTGAAACAGATAGCAGGAAATGATCTGCATTTATACAGTGTGTTAGGTGGCAGGCAGTTCAGCTATAATAGTTGATGTTAATTGATGTTAAAATGGAGTCCAGGTAGTTATTGGAGACTCAGGTAGACTTGTAGAAAGTTCCAGTCCTGAACTATTGAGCAACTGCAGCCAAGTCAAGTCCTAAGAGAAGCATCAGTCGAGGCCAGAACCGTCTTCATGGTAGTGTGAAACCGTCCACAGACACCATGTGACGAGACCTCCAACCAGAAGCGGGGCACCAGGATGGGTCAGACAGGTTCGGAGGCCAGAGGGAGTCTGGATCACTGGCAGCTCAGGAACGACATGTGTAGCTCGACAGAGAGAGGGAAAGAGAGAGAAGGAGAGAGAGAACAGGAGAGGAGAGAACACTTACTGTAGGTATGGTCGCAGTCACATAATGTATAATGTGAATGTACAGTATATTTTCTGTAGAGTGCAAGCAGGGACTCCGGCAGGACAAACTATGACATCATAACTAAAAGGGAGAGCTAGAAGGAAACACAAACATGAGGGGGAACTGAGATGTAAAGCAAACAATCACCTCACCATCAACAAACCTGAGTGATCAAATGAGAGTGAGGAAGACAGCATCTAAACATACCAGTTCACCATAATACTCTACGTCCATGAGTCCCCCAGATCTGCTCCTTTACCTTATGGCAAATCTATTTATAAAAATGCTTGGCTAAATAAATAGGTTAGGCGTGGCGGATCGTAAGACACTAGCAGTTTGCTCAGATACTGCGGCACGAGACCATTTAATGCTTTATATATCAAGAGTAGTATTTTAAAATCAACGCAAAATTTCACAGGGAGCCAATGCAGTGAAGATAAGATAGGGGTGATGTGCTCATATCTTCTGGTTCTAGTGAGGACTCTCGCTGCTGCATTCTGAACTAGCTAAAGCTTGTTTATGCACCTAAGAGAACAAATAGACAGGAAGGCATTACAATAGGCCAACCTAGAGGTGATAAAAGCATGAACAAGTTTTTCTGCATCGTTTAGTGACAATATATTTCTTATCTTGGCAATATTTTTGAGGTGAAAGAATGTTATCCTGGAAATAGTACATGAACTTCAAATGAAAGGCTGCAATCTATAATCACACCGAGGTCTTTTACTGTTGCACTTGATGGAACAGAAAGGCCATCTAAAGTTAAAGTGTGATCTAAGATTTTACTCCTACTGTAGCTGTATGCGGTCCTATGACTAGAACTTCTGTCTTAAGCAGAAGGAAGTTAATTAGCATCCAAACTCTTATGTCCTGAACACATTGCTCAACTTTAATAAACTGGTTTTCTCATCTGGTTTTGCTGAGACATATAACTGTGTGTTGTCAGCATAGCAATGAAAACTATTACTATGCTTACGGATTATGTTGCCCAGAGGAAGCATGTAATGGGAATAAAGGAGTGGGCCTAAAACCGAACCCTGTGGAACACCAAACTCCACTAGAGAACATGCAGAATTATCACCATTTAAGCCTACATACTGATAACGATCGGTCAAATAGGATCTGAGCCAGGAGAGGGCTGTACCCTTAATTCCTACTACATTTTCTAATCTGTGAAGGAGAATACTATGATCAATGGTGTCAAAAGCTGCACTGAGGTCGAGTAATACAAGCATAGTTACACAACCCTGATCAGAGGCCAATAGGAGGTCATTTACTACTTTAACGAGTACTGTTTCTGTGCTGTGATGAGGCCTAAATCCTGACTGATACAGTTCATGTATGCCATTTCTATGTAGATATGAGCATAGCTGCTCCGCTACTATCTTTTCCAGAATCTTACAGATAAAGGGGAGGTTCGATATTGGCCTGTAATTGGACATCTGACAGGGGTCGAGGTCAGGTTTCTTAATTATCAGTTTAGTAACTTCTAATTTAAAATATTTTGGAACATACCCAATGCTGAGTGAGGAATTAATTATTCTCAACAGCGGTTCTGTTATAACTGGTACTATCTGTTTAAGAAAATGTGTCGGTATAGGATCTAATATACAGGTTGATTTGCAGAAGAGATGAGTGAAATTAGTTCATTCTCTTCAAGGGGAGTAAAGTATTCTAGGTTCCGATCTGGCATGGTTAGTTTACCATCTGCATCAATTACATTGTTCGGTTTCAAAACCTCAATTTTATGCCTGATATTTACAATTTTATTCTCACTATTGCATGATGTTGTTGTGGAGATTTCTGCAGTGATCATATTTCTAGTTAATTTTGCTACGGTATTAAATCAAAATCTAGGATTATTTTTGTTATTTTCTATTAGAGTGGAGAGATATTGTAATGAAGACAGACTCTACACGATAGTAAGTGTAAATATAAATGAGTTTATTATACTTCTGATACTATGATGGCTCTTTGTAGCGGGCACTTTAAGGAAATTAACTGAAGAGTAACGATAAGTGGTAATATTTACTTTCTTCTGATGGCGAGGAGAAAGAGTGTCGGGAAGCCCAAACTGACGAGACTTGGAGAGGAGTACAATCATGCTCCACAACGGTAAGTGACAACAACTCAAAGATGGCAACGGGAGCTGCTTCTGGAAACGAGAGTACAGGAAAGTAAATTACTTCAATAAGTTCTTACTGTACATGAGCGTAGGAAATTGAGCACACTTGGTAGATACGAGCCTGGACACTGACTGAGGCGCTGAGTGTGTTTTTATGTGCTGGTGACAGGTGATGGTGATTAGAACTCTGGAGAAATAGGGCGTGGTGTCTGACTGATTTCGGAGCCTGGCCTGACTGTGACAGATACGTTGATCTAGTTACACTAAGAGCTTTTCTATAGTTCAGGATGGTCTTCTTCCTAGCTATTTGAAATGCTAATAATTTAGTTTGACGCCATTTACGTTCTAATTTCCGAGCAGTCTGTTTTAAAGTGCGTGTGTGGTCATTATACTGTACCAGGGAGAGTTTAGACCTCTAATAGATGTAAAATGCCCAGAGGGTAACTAGTGTAGCTCCTAACTCAAGGCTCAACCCAACATCCCTTTCTACCACCTGATCAGGGGTACTACTTACAGTGTGGAAGGTTGTAGTAGGTTGATTTTACAAACTGCATAGTACACTAGCTTTCTAACTTTTATTTTGGATGCAATCCTGGAGCTGATATTCTAAAGCGGAAGTTTAGAATACACTAATGTATATGTAGTGTATGTATAGTGTACATGTAGTGTATATATAGTGTACATGTAGTGTATATGTAATGTATATATAATGTATATATATAATGTATATGTAGTGTATATATACAGTATATAGTGTATATGTAGTGTATAATATGTAGTGTATATATAATGTACATCAGTGTTTTTCAGCCATTGTGCCGCGGTACACTAGTGTGCCGTGAGAGATCGTCAGGTGTGCCATGGGAAATTATAAAATTTCACCTAATTGGTCTAAAACATTTTTTGCAAATAATATGCCATTGCAGCTGCTGCGATTGCCCGCCGACGTTCCGCGAAGTTCTGCAGGTCCGCAAACTTCCGCGAGGACCGTCAAAAAAATTAAACATGTTTAGAGAGACTACGAGCTGCTGAGGAAGAGCTTCGTGTGTGTCTTTCTTCAATTCCTGGCATGACATCAGCTCTGTGTTCATCCAAACAGGTCCAGGTTTCACACTGAGTAGGTAGAAATATGAAAGATCAATATCAAAAAAGACTGTTTTCATTGTTTTCATTTGATTCCTATTCAAGACACTTTGATAACAATGACTGTATATTGTTAATATAGGCTACAGAGTTTCATTTTTTTTACAGTTTCGATTGTTGGTGTGCTTTGTGATTTTTTTTTTTTTTTATAAATTGTACCTTGGTTTAAAAATTTTTGAAAAACACTGGTGTACATGTAGTGTATATATAGTGTAAATATAGTGTACTGTACATGTAGTGTATATATAGTGTACATGGAGTGTATTTGTAGTGTGCATGTAGTGTACATGTAGGGTATATATAGTGTATATGTTGTGTGCATGTAGTGTACTGTACATGTAATGTGCATGTAGTGTACATATAGTGTACATGTAGTGTACATGTAGTGTATATGTAGGGTATATATAGTGCATATGTACTGTATAGTGTATATGTAGTGTACATGTAGTGTATATGTAGTGTACATATAGTATATATAGTGTACATGTAGGTTATATATAGTGTATATATTGTGTATATGTAGTGTACAGTGTATATAGTGTACATGTAGTGTATATGTAGTGTACATATAGTGTACATGTAGGGTATATAGTGTATATGTTGTGTGCATGTAGTGTACTGTACATGTAGTGTACATATAGTGTACATGTAGTGTATATGTAGTGTACATGTAGGGTATATATAGAGTATATGTAGTGTACAGTATATATAGTGCATATGTACTGTATAGTGTACATGTAGTGTATATGTAGTGTACATGTAGGTTATATATAGTGTATATATATATATATATATATATATATATATAGTGTACATGTACTGTAGTGTACATGTAGGGTATATATAGTGTATATATTGTGTATATGTAGTGTATATATAGTGTACATGTACTGTAGTGTACATGTAGGGTATATATAGTGTATATATTGTGTATATGTAGTGTATATATAGTGTACATGTAGTGTACATGTAGTGTACATGTAGGGTATATAGTGTATATGTAGTGTACATGTAGTGTATATGTAGTGTACATGTAGTGTATATACAGTATATTGTACATGTAGTGTACATGTACTGTAGGGTATATAGTGTATATGTAGTGTACATATAGTGTATATATAGTGTACATGTAGTGTACATGTAGGGTATATAGTGTACATGTAGGGTATATAGTGTATATATAGTGTACATGTAGTGTACATGTAGGGTATATAGTGTATATGTAGTGTACATGTAGTGTACATGTAGGGTATATAGTGTATATGTAGTGTACATATAGTGTATATATAGTGTACATGTAGTGTACATGTAGGGTATATAGTGTACATGTAGGGTATATAGTGTATATATAGTGTACATGTAGTGTACATGTAGGGTATATAGTGTATATGTAGTGTACATATAGTGTATATGTAGTGTACATATAGGGTATATGTAGTGTACATATAGTGTATATGTAGTGTACATATAGGGTATATGTAGTGTACATTTAGTGTACATGCAGGGTATATAGTATATATAGTGTATATGTAGTGTACATGTAGTGTACATGTAGGGTATATAGTGTATATGTAGTGTACATACAGTATAGTGTATATGTAGTGTACATATAGGGTATATGTAGTGTATATATTGTGTATATGTAGTGTATATATAGTGTACATGTAGTGTACATGTAGTGTACATGTAGGGTATATAGTGTATATGTAGTGTACATGTAGTGTATATGTAGTGTACATGTAGTGTATATACAGTATATTGTACATGTAGTGTACATGTACTGTAGGGTATATAGTGTATATGTAGTGTACATATAGTGTATATATAGTGTACATGTAGTGTACATGTAGGGTATATAGTGTACATGTAGGGTATATAGTGTATATATAGTGTACATGTAGTGTACATGTAGGGTATATAGTGTATATGTAGTGTACATGTAGTGTACATGTAGGGTATATAGTGTATATGTAGTGTACATATAGTGTATATATAGTGTACATGTAGTGTACATGTAGGGTATATAGTGTACATGTAGGGTATATAGTGTATATATAGTGTACATGTAGTGTACATGTAGGGTATATAGTGTATATGTAGTGTACATATAGTGTATATGTAGTGTACATATAGGGTATATGTAGTGTACATATAGTGTATATGTAGTGTACATATAGGGTATATGTAGTGTACATTTAGTGTACATGCAGGGTATATAGTATATATAGTGTATATGTAGTGTACATGTAGGGTATATAGTGTATATGTAGTGTACATATAGTGTATATGTAGTGTACATATAGGGTATATGTAGTGTACATTTAGTGTACATGTAGGGTATATAGTGTATATAGTGTATATGTAGTGTACATGTAGTGTACATGTAGGGTATATAGTGTATATGTAGTGTACATGTAGTGTACATGTAGGGTATATAGTGTATATGTAATGTATATACCATATAGTGTATATATAGTGTATATGTAGTGTACATGTAGGGTATATAGTTTATATGTAGTGTATATATAGTGTATATATATATAGTGTACATGTAGTGTACATGTAGGTTATATATAGTGTATATGTAGTGTATATGTAGGTTATATATAGTGTATATGTAGTGTATATGTAGTGTATACATATGTACTGTATAAGTGACAGAAATAGTACCATTATTTGCATTTAGATATATGGTCGGTGTAATAAATCAAACAAACAAACAAATAAAAAAAAGCGTGGTCTGAGACTTTGTTACACGTAACTGCAAGACGCTCATTGTCGTTCTGTTTTAAAAGATTAATTTAAATACTTTTAAAAACAGCCATTTCATGAATTAGTTTAATTATACATAATTTTTCATATTTCACTAATTTTTATTTTGTGCATGTGTGTGTGACGTTGCTTTGCATTTAGAGCCCCGCCCACCTGTATGAGCTCACATTCTTCGTAAGTCTCATAACATTCCATCTGGTTTTGTCCACCCACTCGGCATTTCAGGCAAGTGACAGTTGAGTCACTGTATGGCAAACACACACACACACACACACACACACACACACACACACACACACACACACACACACAAAGGGTTGTGTACAAAGAATCCCTCAGAACAAATATTTTGCTGGTGGAATATTCTTTTCTTTTTCTTCTATTCTAATATTTATTCGTCACATTATTTGTCAAACATGTCATTTTGTGACCTGTGAAAGTGGCTTTGTTTGAACACTAATCCGTGTGTGTGCGTGTGTGTGTGTGTGTGTGTACTGTATATTCACAATGTATAGTATCGAGAATATGGATACACTATTGAAGCTAAAAACAAAATTAAAATGAAGCTTAATCTTGGGCGCACCCTGTGTAAAACGTGAAAGAATCTGGACTTGTTCCAAAAATTTAGTGACTCTCATACTGTTCATTCATTCACAGGCTGTGGTGTTTTAGGAAAATAATCATCGAAAAAACAATGCAAGTCATTTTCCAGAGAACCGTAAACTACTTTTTTTTTGAGAAAAAGGATATCACACTGGAGACTCCTTCCTGGAACGTTGCATTATTAGCTCTAGGTGATGTGGAGCGGCTGCACTGCTTTACAGGTCTTTCTCTAAACTAACTGGTACTGCGGACGCCCCTGTGTATACTTTAAAACTACTGAAAAAATTTACTTCAATGCCTTCCAGATTTCTAGGACACCAGCAAGAAGCACTGCCGGAGACAGCACGTTAGAGTGTGTTCATGTGTGAGGCAAGAAAAACGCCATTTTGTCTCCATCTGGTGACGAAATGCATTGTTTACAAACTCATGGTGGAGAGAAAGAGAGAGACAGAGGAACACACAGGACAGGTACAGTAGATACTGTATATGCAGCCAAGGTCAGAGGTTACATACAAATATCATAAACGTTATGGTCATGACGATTTTTTTAGATATAAATCCTGCCTCATAAATTCCTTTTCTTTCAGACTTCTCTCTCACAGGCTAAGTACAAAACTGTTGCTGTTTTTAGAGAAACCGTCTAATGACTTTTCAATCATTTGGCTTTGGTTTGATTCTACTGTGCTGTTTTCATTATTTCTGACCTCACTGCTAATCGATCACAACATGCTTTTGGTTTGTCTTGATTCAGGATAAAGCACTATGCTAGTTTTTGTTCTACATACTGTAAAAAAGTGTATATTTGCTGTTCTCATGGGTACACATACATTATATCCTTAGCTCCTTTTGCTTTACCTTAGGTTTACCTCAAGGTTCCATGTTGGGGCCTGTTTTGTTTTCTTTATACATAAGACTCTTAAGACTCATTGGGGAAAAATGGTTTCAGTTTGCTAGAGAGCATAAAGAATGGACTGTGGAGCAATGGGAAAAGGTCATGTGGTCTGATGAGTCCAGATTGAGCCTATCCCAGAGTGATGGGCGTGTCAGGGTAAGAAGGGAAGCGCATGAAATGATGCACCCATCATGCATAGTGTCCACTGTACAAGCCTCTGGAGACAGTGTTATGATCTGGGGTTGCTTCAATTGCTCAGGTCTAGGTTGACGTCCAGGTTTTTCCAATGATTAAATTTTTTCTTCCGCTTTTATATTTTGTTCTATTTTCTATAGCTAAACTTACTCTTATTTTATCTTATTGTATTTACTTTTTTTTATTTCTTAATTGTTTTTGCTAAATTTTTTTAAGGTCAACCGCGGTTGTATAAGTATTTCACTGCATATCGTACGGTGTATGAGTGTATATGTGACGAATAAAATTTAAATTTTAAATTTTAAACTCCACGCACACAAACCCAAGGCCCGAGACGGGACTCGAACCCTTCATCCTGGAGGAGAGAGAGGCCATAATGCCATACCGTGTATATTGAATATGTATACATATAAAATGAGACGTTTGGATATCCACTTCCTAAGCATGTTTACATGATTGCCTTAAAGGTCCCATTAAAGATGGTATCCTGTAACAAGCTAACACAGGTCTCAGAGCTCCCCCCAAAGTGTGTGTAAGTGTGTTAATGCCCCAACTCCAATACCACCAGATAAAGTATGTTTTAATACCAAATACTTTCTTTATTTCACTCCTCCTCCAAATGCACCATTTCAGCATCTACAGTATATAAATATGCAATTGACTTGGTTTAAGCTCCAGCCAACAGAATAGACAGAAATAGAAAAAGCAGGGAGTCTGTGAAGATTCTCAGTCGATCCAGGTGAGCTTATCCGGTAGTTGAGTCGTGTCAGCTAGATATGTCCAAATAGCTAAAAAGTCCAGTTGACACGACTCAACTTCCAGACAAAAAGCAGGGATTGAGGTTTTTTTTTTTTCGCTTTTATTTTGTACATGCACACTTGAGACTTTTGCATAATAGGCCCACTTTAAAGATGTCAAGTCATTACTACAGTGTATCAAAAAAACGTCTCCAGCAAATGAGACTCATCTAACAAAAAGATCTAACTTGTGTTCATTATTAGTTCAAGCCCCTTAGATTGGACAACCAGATAAACTCTACTGTTGTAAAGAAAAGCTTTTATCAGCTTAGATGTATCACCAAATTAAAATATATCCACACATACTGTATTTGAGGATTACATCTCAACACATGCTCAAAATGATCCATACAGCACAACTAATGTTATGTTGAACAACGTTTAACAGGTTTCGTCTTCAGCAGATACCATCAACGAGGGTCTGGCAGAATTCTGGATGGAAATTTGACCATTTTCTTAACAGAGTTAGAAATGTTCAGTTGACTTGTTGTTGGTTTCCTGGCACTGACCAGACCTAACCGTAGCTAAAAGTTAGCTGGATTCATTTATTCCACATCCAGCTTTGATGGTGTTTTTGGGTCATTGTCCTGTTCTGCAAAAGAATTCTGAGGTTCCTGGTTCTTCATAATTCTATCAACTTTGTGCAATGCACCAGATCCAGAGAACGATGCCACCACCACTGTGCTTTACATCTGTGACATTGTCCTTGTGGTTGAAGGCCTCTGGTCCAAACTTTCCTTCAGAAGGTGTGGACCTTTGGAGCAGGAGCTTCCTTCTTCAACGGCAGCCTTACAGCCCATGCAAACTGGTGGTTCCTGGGTTGTTTCCAAACAGCTTCTTCTCAGCTGATGGTGACAGTTGATCCAGACCTTGGCATATCAGCTCCACCTCCCAATAACTTACTGTACGTATTGTTGTTTGAACTGATCTTTGAATCTGCTGCTGATTCAAAGATCTGGTGGGGAGGAAATTGCTCCATGTTTACCTCCATCATCTACCTTCCTCTTTCTCACATCTGGACTGAGCTCCTTGGACTTCCCCTGTGATTTGGTCAAGTGAACAAGTGAAAATATTTTTAATAAACTGTAATATAAGAACATTATGATACTTTCTAGTCAAATATCACTGAAATTGGCAGCAAAAATCTCTTGTTCTATTGGCAGATAATTCTGATTGATTTTTAAAAAATTATTTCTTGAAGGAAGCAAGGGCATTGATGGATCAGTGTTAGGTGTTTTGCCTACCATGCGGAATGGTTCGATTCCCAGCCAATGGCCAAACCCCAGCCACTGGATGCAGTGCTGGTCCCAAGTCCGGGTCAAATGAGAAGCTTGCGTCAGGGTAGGCATCCGGGATAAAACCTGTGCCAAGCTTGTACAGTATGTGTGGACTGGATGGTCCGCTGTGGCAACCCCGTGTCGGGATCAGCCGAAAGACCAACAACATTCCTTTTAGGAAGCAAATATATCTCTAATAGATCAAGATATTTCCTCAGACATTTTTGTAACATTTGACTCAAAAGGTTCTTAATCATCTTTAACTTATTTTAAGAAGTTATTGATAGGTTTGGCCAGATTTACTTGCTAAGAAGTGAGTGATGTTAAACAAACCCATTCATGTTGGCACAGAGAAGATACCAGCTGGAGTCCATCATGATAACTAACAGGAAGCTGACAGACATCAGGGTCGGCGAGTTAGACATTTCAGCACTTTCAGCACCACTGAGTTTATACAAAAACTGATATTGGAAAACTCAAAGTCAAACAGAATAAGTGTGTACACCAATCTCTTTTCTTCTGTTTAAAGCTGTATGTTGTACAATGTTGGACGGTTCGAAGAAATCATTGAAAATCATGTCAATATTGCCATGACACTGATGTTCATAATGACAATGACACAAACTTAATTGCTGTCTGCAAGTCTGATTGGTTGTAAAGGCACTAAAGTCCTTCATTACTGTCACCCCAAGGTCTCTTCAAGCGTCTGCCAAGAAATATAAACCCGTCACTTCAGAAGGTCGTTCAGGGTCAGGATTTATTTTACTGGTGAAATTCAACTTTGTGTCCTGTTCACGATCCTGCAACAGATATCTCACTGTGCTGAGCGTTTTTTCTTTCTGTGTTGTGTTCCTGGAGTGTGCTTGGTGGGTTTCCTCCGATTTCCTCCTACAGTCCAAAGACATACAGATTAGGCTAACTGGTGTTCCCAAATCATGTGTGAATGACAATCGTGTGTCGAGCTGGCAACTTGACTGCTTAAGTAACTGCCACAGAAATGCCGGATATATCTCCAGGGTGTGGAGTATCAACAACAAATAAGAAGAATAATTTAATAATCATAACTGAGTGAATTTTCATGCTTTGATCATGAGTGGTGCACAAACAATATTCTCAACATGCGTATTAAACTTTTGAACAGGAAACAAAAAATAAATCACCAAGCTGGGCTAAACTGCAGTTGCTAGAATTAATAGCAATTACAGGAATACCACCACCACCACCATCACGTAGCCACTGATGGCTCAATCGGTTAAGGCTGTGGGTTACTGGGTTACTGATCGGATGGTCGGGGGTTCGAACCCCAGCATCGGCAAGTTGCCACTGTTGAGCCCTTGAGCAAGGCCCTTAACCCTATCTGCTCCAGGGGCGCTGTAAGCTGGCTGACCCTGCGCTCTGACCCCAGTTTCCTAATTGGGATGTGCGAAGAAGAAATTTCACTGTGCTGTAAAAAGTACATGTGACAATAATTGAATATTCTTCTTCTTCTTCTGATGGACCTTCAAGCAAGGTGCCCTCAACTGCTCAGATATGTATAAAGTGACAAAAATGTAAGTCGCTCTGTATAAAGCCATCAGCCAAATGCTGTAATGTAAATCTAATGTAATACTTCAAGGTATTATAGTTGACAGTAAGTGTAGTGTGTAGAGTTCACCACTAGATAGAAGCACAATACTAGCCGTAATGCGACAGACAGAAGCATATGATAGTGTGAGTACAATTATAAGAGGAGTAAACTTCAATGTAGAAAAAGTGGCTATTATTCTTTAACATCTTAAATATGCACATGAACTACAACTAATACTCAATTTCTTTAAAATAAAACATTTAAAACATTTAAAACTTTGTAAGAATTAGACTGCTGGAAAATAGATTTTTGAGAAAATAAAGTAGAAAGTGGTGCCAAAAAGTTTAACGTGTTAAAGTTTTACATGTTTTATACAATTATAAGATAAATTTCATAAATTAACTGGTTTATTTACTTATAAGATGAAAACTGAATGAATTAATAAATTAATTGATTGCTTTTCTATAATGTACATTTATTTAAAAGTATTTTAGAGAAATTGAACATGAAAAGATTTGAATGCTTTATATGATGACAGGAAGTCCTCCTTGATACAATCCTTGATGAATTCTTATAATGTTTATGAATGTAAATAATTGGACAGGAATATTTATATCTTTAAAATATAGAGGAATAATTTAGTTATATTTGCTTGTATACACCTACATTTTATTATTATTATTATTATTATTATTATTATTATTAATTTAATATTGCAATATAATCTAGTATTTTATCTAGTATTCCTTTTCTTTGTTGGTTTTCTCCTTAATATTAAACTTTGTTTAATAATAGATAGATAGATAGATAGATAGATATTTGTATTTCATTTTCTAAATGAATGAATTGACACTAGAGCACTTCCTGGTTGCCAAGTGGGCGTGCCGCTCGTCGTCTACGTGTACGTTGGAGGAGGAGCGTAAACCTCCGTCGCTGTAGTAACCAGAAAGGTAACGTAAACGCGTCCGGGGTGTCGTGACTCGCAAGCGCTGAGCAGCCGGACGGAGTCGGAGCGTTTGTTTTAAATCCCGCGGAACTCTGAGTCACATTCAGGGGAAAGAAAATCGCAGTCGGAGTTTAAGTCCGGGATACAGATGTGTGTTTTTTTACTCTCTCCAAAAGGAATAAAACAGGATTTCCGCTGTGAGGCGCGAGCCGGAGATTTAAAGTGCGGGGGGGGGGGAACAGATAGAGCGCGAGCGCGGCGCGGCGCGAGGCGATGAGAGGAGAGGAGAGTCGCTGAGGAATCGCCTGAGGAGTTTTACTGTGTAGGTCGCGTTTATCTCACTTTATTATCGCTTCATTATTGTGGGAAAAAAGGAAAATAAAAGCGGAATATAAAGTTCTTCAGGTAGAGATATCAACCCGACCGCGAGGAATGATAATACTTTAACTTTGGGTAACTTTTTTACGCTGAGTGTAATGAGAGTGTTAGCTTGTGTGCTAATGAGGCTGCAGGGTTTTTTATTTTCCACTTAACTGTTTATTCTTTAACTGCATTTATTAATATAATATTGTCTTGTTGTTCTTTCTACTCTTGCACAAGTTGCACTTTACCTCGTCTGTGATTAATTTGTATCATGAATAACATTTTACTTGTTTTTTGTTTTTATTGTACCATTTAAACATAATGATATTAATAACAATTTATAAACAATAATATTCATGAATAAAATAATACCTCAACCGTAGCCGGTCAAACTGAACACAAATGTAAAACTTGTTTATTATAGAGCAAAAGGAAATTTCCTCATTCTGTCCTGAACATTTGAACCTTGAACCTGATTTGAGTCAAAATTTTCACCCCTGAAGTGTTTTAAAACTTTTTTTTAATTGTATATGAAGATATTATACTGTATATCAGAATGTTACATATGGAGACGTTTAGTGTCTCGGGGCGCTGTGCTGTGTCTCGGGGCGCTATAGGACATGACGCTGTACGTTGTTCCAGGACGTTAAATGTCAGGACGTTGTACCGTGTCCCAGGACGTTAAATGTCAGGACGTTGTACCGTGTCCTAGGACGTTAACTGTCAGGACGTTCTACAGTGTCTCAGGACGCAGTATAGTGTCTCAGGACGTTAAACGTCAGGACGTTGTACTGTGTCTCGGGACGTTGTACCGTGTCTCGGGACGTTGTACCGTGTCTCGGGACGTTGTACCGTGTCTCGGGACGTTGTACCGTGTCTCGGGACGTTGTACCGTGTCTCGGGACGTTGTACCGTGTCTCGGGACGTTGTACCGTGTCTCGGGACGTTGTACCGTGTCTCGGGACGTTGTACCGTGTCTCGGGACGTTGTACCGTGTCTCGGGACGTTGTACCGTGTCTCGGGACGTTGTACCGTGTCTCGGGACGTTGTACCGTGTCTCGGGACGTTGTACCGTGTCTCGGGACGTTGTACCGTGCCTCGGGACGTTGTACCGTGCCTCGGGACGTTGTACCGTGCCTCGGGACGTTAAACGTCAGTGGACGGTGTACCGTGCCTCGGGACGTTAAACGTCAGTGGACGGTGTACCGTGTCTCGGGACGTTAAACGTCAGTGGACGGTGTACCGTGTCTCGGGACGTTAAACGTCAGTGGACGGTGTACCGTGTCTCGGGACGTTAAACGTCAGTGGACGGTGTACCGTGTCTCGGGACGTTAAACGCCAGTGGACGGTGTACAGTGTCTCGGGACGTTAAACGCCAGTGGACGGTGTACAGTGTCTCGGGACGTTAAACGCCAGTGGACGGTGTACAGTGTCTCGGGACGTTAAACGCCAGTGGACGGTGTACCGTGTCTCGGGACGTTAAACGCCAGTGGACGGTGTACCGTGTCTCGGGACGTTAAACTGTATATCCGGAGAGTCCCAAAGACAGATAAAATGTGAGGGTTGCGTCACGAACTGCACTGGGCGTAAAACCAAGTTGTGCAGAACAGGGGTCACCACAGCGGACAACCTCGATAGAAGCAGATGCGAAACTAATAACATGCTGTATATCAGGACATTGTTTGTCAGTACGTTATCTTCTTCCTCAATGTCTCAGGACGTTAATGTGAGGACGCTGTATAGTGTCTCAGGACGTTAAATGTCAGAATGCTGTAGTGTTGGTCAGGACGTTATACTGTACATTAGGACAGTCCCAAACACGGATCAAATTTGAGGGTTGCGTCATATACAAAGGTATGCAAAGGGTTATACTGTGTCTCAGGACGTTGTATATCAGGACGTTATGCTGTTTCTCAAGACATTAAATATTAGGACGCTATACTGTGTCTCAGGATGCTATACTGTATCTCAAGATGTTAAACATCAGGACGTTATACTGTGTATAAGAACGTAAAATGTCAGGATGTTAAACTGTATATCAGGACAGTCCCAAACACCGATAAAATGTGATAGTTGTGTTACAAAGGGCACTGGGTGTAAAACCTGTGCCAAGTTGTGCAGAATAGGTGACGTCAGGATGTTATATTGTATGTCAGGATGTTAAATGTCAGGATGGACGACTTTTTCCAGGACAAAGAATCTGTTGTAAATCTTTCCGTGAGCAAAATTCCAGTTATTTAAGTGAATTAAATAATTTGAGTCACTGAATCAGTTAGTTGAATTTTCAATTTTTCTCAAATCCTCTACGCAGGAGAAGTGGTCGGTGGGTTTGTCAAAGTTCAGGAGTCACAACCTCCAATCACGAATTGCATAATGAAGACATGGGAGGGAAAAAGACAACAATACGAGCGAAACGATCTCTCAACAAGATCGCTTGACAAAGACACGTGAATCGATATGTTTATTAAAGCCGTGTTTGCGCAGCTGCGCACGCTGAATGAGCAGCAATAAAGGCTCTTTATTTTCTTTTGTCTTTGGTCTGTGTACATACGCTAAAGGATTTGACTTTACAAAAGGCGAAAGGACGGCACTTAAAGTTCTTCATTGTTTTAGGTTTACGACCCATAAGCTCTTGTGGAAACACAGACCGCATCTGACAAAGTTTCTAGACCTGGGCGTGGCTTAATATTTAAATTAGCATGCTTGATTGACATGCCTCTTCTCTGGGGATTTTTTTTTGGTTGTTGGTTTGGAAAAGAGCTGCAAGTGTTTGTTGTAGATTTCTTTTGAAAACATTGTTCATTTTATTTATTTTTTTAAATAAAAATAAAGTGATAAAATCGATGATAAAGCGATAACAGTAAAAGTACGCAGCTAGGTTATGTTGAGTTCGAGTTATGTCGCGTACGCCATATTAATTAATTTTAAAGCTGAAGTTAAAAACACGTCTATACAACTACCCTTACTAATTAGCATCCTTTCCATATTCATAAACCAGGACTAAAGCGTTCCACTCGGGTCACAGCAATTATTTTTGCTTCGCTCCTTTAATCATCCTACAAAAGCCCTCGCAGTCGTTAGCCACAACCCGGAGGTTTGATTTATGGAAACACGGCAGAGACTCCGCTCCTTTTCCAGGCGCGTCTCAGTTTTCCCTCCTGCGTCGCATCAGTCAGCATGGCGTGAGGCACGTACACACGTTTGCGTTTTGTTTGCATAAGCGGCGCCTGTCGGAAGGAGCTCTGCATTCTCACCCCCACGACACTTCCCACCTCCCTCTGCCCCTCCTTTTCAGAAATCCAAACATGCCGCGGAGTCAGAATTCAGTCTCCATGCCAAAAATTTACATTCATTTGGCTTTCAGATTCGTCCTGACTTACGAGTGAACCCTGCGTCCGAGACAGAGACAGAGAGAAACAAAACCGTGACGTCTACCGCAGTGTTAATACGCATCACAGCGTCACTTACTGTTCTAGTGAAACTTCTACAGCCAGACTTTTTACTTCTGTTTATCAAATAGCAAAAGGACCAGCATTTGTCCCTCAAACTATAAGGGGGGGAAAAAAAAAAAGTGTGTGATGCTTTGTAATTGCTAGCATGAGGAGGAAAAATCATTTGGAATAAAATTTACCTTCACCTCACGTTTCACTTTTTTTTTATCTACAGCACACTTTCATGCTTGTTTAGATTCAGTAAAGGGGACGTGGCCTTTATCGGACGCCGACGGAGAGCTTCAAAAGGAAATGCATCAGCTCTGAACCTTAAACTCTGAACAAAAACGTGAAAGCGAAATAAAACATTGAGCTTCGATGTATGTAAACTTTACAGTATGATAAAATTAGCGCCGCACTTCCACTTCTTCACTTTCCACCCTTCAGGCATTCTGAGTAACATTTTGTTCAGGATTTTGTAATTTTCTTAACAAAAAAAAAATAAAAAAGCACATGGAATGTGAATTAGCACGAGGTTGTTATTTACGGTGTTTTTCGTACTCGGGATCGTCCGGAACAAGATTTTAATAAAATAAAAATAAAAACAACTCTCTGAGATGAAGGTAAGCAGTAAGGCCTGGCTTGGTGTCTTCTAAATTTATCCCTCAGAAGGAAAAAATAAATGTGTCGGCGTACGTACGCAGTTATGAAAAAATAATGAAACTTGTCTTCTTCGCTCCCTATAAATGAGGAGAGTGTTATGCTAATACCTGCGATAATGGTTTTTTTTTTTTCCAGGCTGTTACCTCATCTAAGAGAAAAATACCATATATTTTTGTTGACTTCTTGTTTTGTTGTTGATTTGTAATTGAGCACACAGATAATCACTGTCGAGGTTATTAGTTCTACCGTGTCCTTGTGTAGGTTCTTTTACACTCTGTTGAGAAAAAACAAGTGGTGTAGGAGGCTGAGGCTCAAACACTTGTGCGGTGTCATATTATTATTATTATTATTATTCAAATAACCAGTAGTAGGAGGAGTAGAAAAGTAAACAGTGCCGTTAGAATTGCGCTATTTTATATGATGAAGCAGATATACAGTACAAGGGCTCGAGCCGTGAACTAATCCTCACTAATTGTAATGTAGTGTATGGTGAAGGTTTAATGCCCGCTTCTCAGCTTAATTCCCCCGTGGCACCTGGAAGAGAACTAGAGTGTGTGTGTGATTGTTGTCCCGGCAGCATAATGCCTCTGTGATCAAACGTTATCGACCGCGGCACTCAATAACCGCAGCAGCTGCAGCGGTTTTGCATTTCCAAGTCCAGCGCGAGACAGTGAATAGGCTCAGCCACTTACAAGGCTGTGTAGATAGATAGACATCACACACACACACACACACACACACACACACACACACACACACACACACAGAGAGCAATACGAATTAGTCTCTTCCTCCTTGCCTATGTAAGTTAGCTTTTCAATGTTTTAGTGCATACGTTCATGAGGGTTGCAATTATTAAAAAAAAATACTTTTATATTCTTTATTTGAAAACTTATGTATATCTAGGTCATCAATGGTCATACAAGTGTTTAACTGCATATCATATGCATGTGACTGTGACAATTTAAATTTGAATCAGTAACGGATTAGTTTCTAAATATTAACGGTAACACGAGGCACATTTTTATAACTGAAAACATCACAAGGGATGAATGTTAACATTCAAACGGTTTAAAAGAACAAACAGAAATTAAAAAAAAATAATGAATGAAACATACTGTAATGGCCGGTTGTGTAACAGACTGTAGTCGTTCCGTGATCTGTGTGTAGAGTTGTAACGATTTAATCGCTCCTGCGACTCGTCTCAACAATCAATTCTCCCTTTTTTTTTGTGAATTAGTTTCAAATGTTAAACTTGATTATAAAAAAAAATGCAACCCGCTTGCGTATCACCCCTCTTTCTGCTTTTAAAATTTACAAGCTGTTATGAGTGCAATACCTCCACCTAGTGGACCGGAGTGTGGCAGCAAAGATTGAACCATCAACACATTACACAGCAATTCCAGTGCATATTAAATACTCGTGGGAGTTTTTAATGCTCTCAAACGTCTCGCTACTTTGCGATCTTTTCCTGCGGTTTGGGCTGACGATTAGTTCTGACGTGTAACTATTATAGTGTGAAATCCAGTTTTACCTCCACTGTATTTAAATTTCTATATATTTTTGACATTTTTTTTTGGCCAATTTCACAAGCTATATTTTCCACTTGTCCAAACTCTCTTGACAGTATTATGAAAAAAAAAAAGTTAAATAAACAATAACTTGCAAACAACTCCCTGACTTACGAACATTCCCTGAGTTATGAATTTCTGGAGATACGAACGGTTGATAGATGCGAACAAATCGTGCAAGTATCTCACGTGTATTGTACTAAACATAGACACTGCAGTGCACTAGATACCATTATTTACAATTTTATATATATATATATATATATATATATATATATATATATATATATATATATATATATATATATACAATATTTTCAGTGTGTATGTCGATGTATAAAATGTTAATAATCTTGAGAATTCAAAATTCTAATTTTCATTCGTCACTTACACAACCGTACACAGTATGATGTGCAGTGAAATGCTTACACGACTGTTTGTGAACTTTAAAAAAAAAAAACAGTTGTTACACTTTATCACTTGGGAATAGCTAACACATTGATTAGTCATGTGACCAGCATTGACGTTTGCGCTGTAATTGTTACCACACTGTCCTTACTGGTGCAGTTTTTCAACGTGTCGGTCGTCCTGAGATGCTTTCCTGCACACTATGGTTGGAACAAGCGCTTTCTCGAATTAGCTGTTATTTGTCAGCTTGAATCAACTCAATGTTTGTTTTTTGATTTTTTTTGCACAATTTTAGAGTCGTAAGCTCAAACGAGCCGTTATTTCTGAGTCTCAGTGCGACTATATCGTCCATATTCATAAGACTTTACATTAGATATTAGAAAACTGACTGATGATTTTTAATACGACAACCGATGACGGTCAATAGCTCATGGTGGAGTGGAAGCAATTAGAAAGTCACTCGTTCAGCTGGAGCGTCTCAGGACTAATTGGTAGACGTGTACACTCTCTTTGTGGCGACAAAGGATCTTTTTCCCCATCATTTTAAGGACTAATTAAATTTCCTCATCACCGGAGGACAAGAGCGAGAGACGTACGTACGCTACTGACCAGTCTTATCTAATTCACTGCTCATGACACACTTTTTTTTTTTTTTTTTTTTATCTCCCCAATTACGCTTTGCAATTAAAATTAATATCGGAGGATCACACGGGTGAGATGAGCACGGGCTCCGTATCGCGCAGACTCAGCCAGGATTGCGCTCATTTCAAACGCGGATGAAAAAGCTGGCGCGCTTTTAAAAATTCGATGGATGAACAAACTTTTTTTTAATTCCAGAACAACTTTGATCGACTTATTACGCTTTCACAAAGTTTAGGACGGAGCTTCTAATAGTGCAGTATCAGTGTGGAGATTATGATCTGTGTGTGGTGCAGAAGAATAAAAACGTCTAATCTATGCTAAAGTTATGTAAAATGTTGAGAGTTAATATTATAATGATAACTACATTCCACACCGTGTCGTGGAAGGACATGACGGACAGAGACGACACGAGAGAGAGAGAGAGAGGAGAGAAGTGACGGAGTTGTACGGCTGAATCATTTGCTAATCTCTGGCCTGTTTGGTGAATTAACAGTGTTGTGTTCCACTGTGTGTGTAATTTATCTGGAATTGTTGTCGAGTAAATAAGCGAAATTCATTTGAGTGAATCGCCGTCATTCAGACACATGATGAATTGAAATTGTGATTTATTTATTTATTTTCTCCTTGATTAAATGTGCAGCCCTGGTACTAAATTCCTCCTTAAACTCTGCTACACTTGCACTCCATATTATTTACACAGATACAATCAGTCCTCAACATACGAACCGTTTCCATTCCAAGAGCTTGTTTGTAAGTGGGATTTGTTTGTAAGTCCAACAAACAGGATACAAACACAACTGTCTGTACACTGTGTAAAACCAACATGGTCCACGATCTTGTCCTTGTTCTTTAGAATTCTTTCGAGTGATTCACGTTGAAAGAACGAGCGACATCTGCCATCTTTTTTTTTTTTTTTCTTTCTTTTTTTTAAAACCTCGCTCTAATTATTTTACTCAATTATTTTCTCATTTGTCCACATTATCGCTTCTCTCTCTTTCTTTTTGTTTTTTTACACTCGCTTTCGGACATCCTGCGCACTGTACGCCGGACGTGATCAAATGAATGTATGTTCGTATCTTTGGAAGTCCGTAACTTGAATGTTCATATTTCGGGGACTCACTGTACTATATTTGAAAACTTTCAGATTCAGTCGGTTCAGATATGCGCAACAAATACCGACTAATCTCTCTAGTTATTTTTTTTATTTAATTTTTTTTGTAGGCCCCCTTCGAGTGTCAAAACACTCTTATTCTCTACTCTTTCTGCACGAGCATTTGTGTGGAATAGCAATTAATGAAAATAATAAAACCTTGAAGCAGCCCCGGTCTAATGTCGTGTGTGAATTTGTTTAGTCTTAAACAAGATTTCTTTTCTTTTTCAGGTGAAGGTGACTCCTGAGAAGGATGCCCAGTGCTGAAGACTCAGTCTTGATCTTCAGACATGGGGGCGGGGTTTCTCAAGGCTGACGACGTGAATCAGCGGCCTCGCCGTGAGCATGGATCGTTATAGGTGATCGTTAAGCATGTGACCAGAAGAAGTTTGGGACGTTTGTGGCATTGAGGAAGACTGAACCGAGCGCATCCTCCTCCTCCTCCTCGTGCCGCTGCTAGTCAGCATGTTGCGCTTGCTTTCGCTGAAGCTCGCACGCGTCTACCGCTGCGGCAAGTTCCTCTTAATCGCGGCGCTCTTCGTGGTCTTCCTCATGAACACCCACAACCTGCTCGCCTCCTTCCAGAGGAACGAGCTCGCCGACCGCCGCTTCATCGGCCTCAACAAGTGCCCGGCCTGCTTCGGGACCAGCTGGTGCCGCAAGTTCACCAACGGCCAGGTGACCTTCGAGACGTGGGGACGGCTACGCTTTCTGGACTTCTTTAACGTGAAGAACGTTTACTTTGCTCAGTACGGCGAGCCCAGGGAAGGCACGCGCAGGGTGGTGCTCAAACGCCTGGGCTCCAACGCAGAACTCGCAGAGATCGACCAGAAGATATGCAAGAGGGCGACGGGGAAACCTCGCTGCGACCTCGTCCAAGCCATGTACAAGACGGAGTTCGCCCGGCTCAACGGGGACGTCAGGTTGCTGACCCCAGAGGTGGTGGAGGGCTGGTCGGACTTGGTGCACTGCCCCTCGCAGAGACTCCTCGATAGGGTTGTCCGGAGGTACGCCGAGACCAAAGACTCCGGAAGCTTCCTTTTGAAGAATCTCAAAGACACCGAGAGGATGCAGCTACTGATGACGCTGGCGTTCAACCCGGAGCCTTTGGTGCTGCAGGTATGTCCTTTTTATTGTCCATTTATTTTTTTATGTTTTTCATAAAATAAAACAAAAGTAAAAAATTTTTTTTCTTTTTAAATCAGTTATGTAAAGTTACAAACATTAAACTTGTCTAAAATTCAATCGGTCAGTAACAAAAGGTCTGATAATTTTGGTTCGTACACATTTCCTCACATTTAATACAACATTTCCACCAGTTTTCTTTGCGCAGCTTTGTGTTATTTAAAAGCACAGCCCTAATAAAAATTTAATTGAAAAAGAAAAGAAAAAATAAATAATCAGAAAGAGCTCTATTCCCAAGTAAGTTTGCACGTACAAGCAGTTTGTTTTGCTGACGGAAGCCTCCAGAGACGACAACGACAAACAAACAAAAAAAAAATCTTAATATTGAGAACATTTAACTAAAAAAAAAAAAAAACACTACAGATTTTGCAGAACATAAAAAAAGCACACGCTCCTTCTACAAATACTCGCATTTTGCAAGATCATCTTCTGACTTTTTCTTCATTTGCGTTTGCCGCAATTCTTCCACCTACTGGACAGCACAGAAAACCAGCGAGGGAAAAGAGAGGGAGAAAAAAAAAAAGATTTCAACAATAAACAAAAGTTGCACAACCTTTTACACAGCACGTTAACTCCTGGAAGTAAACAGTGGAAAATGCTCAAAGGATCCGATCGGATCTGAACACCGTGTGGAAATGTTTCTACCTCAGAAATGGTGCTGACATTTATGTTTACATTTTTTTTTATTATTGTTATTATTATTATCATGGGCTTCGAGCCGTTACAGTGATTTATACATTGGTTGGGATTTTAAAAATGTTATTTTTTAAAAAATTTTATGATAAACTGAATAACAGGTCGACTTCCTGTCCAGCGAGTCAGTTTTAGTTTTTTTTATATTGTCCTGACAGAAAGACATCGCCTCCTGTAGATTTCGATCTGTCAAACCTAATTATCTGCATAAACAAACAGACTGTCGGCCACTAAAATAGGAACGGTTTATTCAGTCCCTTGTTTGGCGAGAGCGCTCGTTGTCTTTTGAAGCACCCGTTCCTATGACTCTTTTAATTGATCTTTTTATCTTTCGAGGTGAGGTACAGTATGCTACATTCTTGGAATTTGTCGGACGGCCCGTCACATCGTCTCCGCTTTCATATTAAGCTGTCGGTGTTTGACTCTGACGTACAGCGGTGTGGCTGCCTCTCTTTTTTTTTTCTCTTCTCCACCACAGGAGTCGTTGCTCTGCTCCTCGCCAGCCGCCGCGGCCGGGATATTTTTAGCCGAGCGGTCGGAAAACAATCTCGCTTCCCTGCATTAGCAGAGTAGTTTAGAGTGAGAAGAAGGGGGCCAGGGCAGGTTTGCGCTGAGGAGTGAAACGTGTGTGTGTGTGTGTGTGTGTGTGTGTGTGTGTGTGTGTGTGTGTGTGTGTGTGTGTGTGTGTGTGTGTGTGTGTGTAACTAGAGAATTATATTCTTGTAGCCAGAACGACGTTTTTGTGCTGTGGTGGTGGTGAAGAGGAGGAGTAATGGGGGGGGGGGGTTTGAGTACATTACTCCTTGCTCTGTTGAGGAGAACGAGGCCCATCTGCTCAGCGAGGCTGAGAATAGCTCAGGCAAGCGCCTCAAGGGTCACGTCGATCGAGGCATTAATCTAGCGCGCCTCGCATCCTTCACCTGGCAATGAGGTTATTATGAGGTTGCGATGCCCCAGGCACCTTCTTAAACACTCCCAAAATGGACAGGAGACCTGCAGTGTTCCTCTACATCTGTCGGTGTTAACGAGGGTGAATTCAGCACGACTGGTTTTTTTTTTTTTTTTTTTTTTTTTTTCTTTTCCCCCCCCCTTTATTTATTTATTTATTTATTTTTTTCTTATTTTCCCCCAGCTTGTTGCCGTGGCGCCCAAACAGAGCCGCCGCCAACCTGGGGCCGTGGGCGCGCGAACACCATACATATATATATATATATATATATATATATATATATATATATATATATATATATATATATATATATATATAAAATAACAAAAATAAATAAAAATAAAGCACTTCGATTTCACTAGAAGGTGTAAAATGTTAGCTGACTTGTCTGTGTGTGTGTGCTGAAGTATCTCTAGTATATCACAATCTCGATTCATACGCACACACACAGTCTCATTTCTGAATGACGGCGATTCACTTGCGTGTGTTTCCCTGCGTTCAGATCACGCAGCAGTCACGAGTTCACACAACTCAACTGCTGGATCAGTCAAGGTCAACACAAAACACTGTTAAATTACCTTACAGGCCTGAGATTATCAAATGATTGTTATACTGTACAACTCTCTCACATGACGTGTAACGAGGAGGCGGAGCTAAACAAGCTAAGCAGTAATCAGGGATTGGGGCAGGGTGGTGTTATTTTCATGCTTTGCACCCTGATTGTCATTTTTGTTTGCTTAAACACTCACTTACCGCCCCCATACCTCACCTACGCGGTGAGACGTGATGTTGGGCACCGCGAGCCACAACGAGTGACCGCCCGACATCATCCTACGTTTAATTTTCCGCGTGGAAAGATCGGAAATGTAATCACTACACCAAAACTTGTGGTGAATCGCGATGAACCGAACTTACGGCCGCCGCACAAAATCGCATGTTAGATTTTCTCCGGTCGTTGTGTTTATCAAAGCATAAGTGCATCTGCGTTATTTTTATCAACTTATGGTAAATGACTCTCACACTCGTGCTAAAAACTCAAATACACACGTGCAGTTCTAATTGGACTATAACTTAAAGTATTAGATCATTAAAGCTGCCGTGTTGATTCGAGCCGTTACACAGAGCGAGAGCTACAGAGGAGTTTACTGGAAGTTAAGATTGAGGAATAAACCCTTCGACAACAATAACTACTACACTGTAAACTATGTATTTAATAACAAACTACCCAACACTGCAACACATTTGTTAATTTACCTTATACTGATAAAATAATCATAATAACATATGTCATGAAGTTCTGTAGTTTTCCAAAATGCACAAGTGCTGCCTATTAAGTATTTATTTACATTGAAATAGGGAAATTTGACATTTATTTTGAAAGTCCTGTGCAGACAACAGAAGAAGAAAAAAACAGAGAAAGATAATCGTGTGAGGGAATCGCGATCTCAATTCTCATGGAGAAAAATCCTGATTGACATTTTGTCAAGAATCGTGCCGCTCTACTCCATTAGCGCTAAGCTGTTTCTCTGAGCCTAACGTTTGATTGGACGCCGTCGTCCATACGCTACACGTCGACGTCTACACTTTCGGTTTCACGTCTACATGATTCCGGTTAGCTGCTTAGCTAAAAATGCCTAGCGATTTGAGGCCTTTCTGAAAGCAATCTGTCAAACTGATGAGTTGCATAAAAACAAAGAAGAAAAAAAATTTATAAATAAAGAAAATAAATACATTTAAAAAAATCCATTCCCCATAGAGTTGTGCATGAATATGAAATCTAGCAATGAAGACCAATAATTTTTTTTTCTTCCTTATCTGGCGGCACTTTGGCGTAGCGGTTAGCACTGTCGGTTCGATTCCCACCTCAGGGTTTGAGTCCATACTGCATTTGTTTTTTCCTCCCCACACGGCGTGATTCAGAAATGACTCGTCTTTTTGACAGCTTTTCACCTTTGTATCGTAAAACTGATTTCCGCGCGGCCAGTCGAGCAGCACCGTTATCACCTTATCAGAGGTTTGGGGTCCGGACGCTCTGTATCCGCTCTTCTGACTGAAACGCAGCACGCGGTGTGTTGGTCATCAAGGTCAGTCCGTTATGAGCGTAACTTCTACAGCCAGCCCGGTTTTTATTTATTTTATTATTATTATTCAGTTTTCAGTGCCATTTTGAAGGTCACTGTAATCACAGGCTGTGGAGTCGAGTGAGTTCAGCCCAGCTGCGGAGGATCTTCATCTTCATTTAGTTCATTATTTCTCATTAGACCGAGTGAGAGCGCTGGACTGTTGTTTTTTAACAATCGCAGAAATGTCACGTAACATCTTTCCAGCCTCGTTCCTGCTAAATATCTTCAGCCATGCAAACACTCACGTCTCAAATCGAATCTCTCCTGAAAATAACTTATTTATATCTATATATAGACATTTTATATTCCGGATCCAAGTGTACTGTGTCGAGTTTACGTCTGGGGGGAGGGGGTAAAATATGGGCGTTTTACTTTATACATTTTTTCTTCACTTTATGTCCATTTATATCTTTGTAACTCATTCCTAAAAACCTTTTTTTCCTTTCACATTTCGTTAATAAAGCAAAATTTACTTCATAAATCATTTAAATCCTTTTTTTAAAATAATAATCATATTATATCATAACACTTCATGTTAAATATTTTTAATTACTACCTTTTTCGTTTTTTGTACTTTCTAATATTTTTTATTTAAAAAATGTCTTATTTTAATTCCTATTTTTAATTTTATTTTTAAATTTATTTTTGTTTATTTTGTTTTTTAATAATTCTTTTTACTGAATTTTTGTGTTTTAATATTTTTTGTTTTATCTTCATTTCTATTTAATGTTATGTTGAACATTTAAACTTTGTTGTTTAATTAATGAACATAATTATAAATTTTTCTGTACAGTGGAACCTCGGATTACGAGCATAAATCGTTCCGGAGGTGGGCTCGTATTCCAAAACACTCGTAAACCAAATTAAATTTTTCCATAAGAAACGATGGAAACTCAAATTATTCGTTCCACAGCCCAAAAAAAGAAATACATAAAAATAATTAACACAAAACATAAAGTAAAAAAAAAATAAAAATGAACCTGCACTTTACCTAAAAAAAATAAAATAAAAATTATTCCAGACACATAAGTGTTTCCGTGTGTGTGTGTGTGGGTGATATAATGCTAATATAACAAGAAATTTCGTTATCGCAATATTCAACAATATCGCATTTCGCATATTTTCCTAATATCGTGCAGCCCTAGTGTGTGTGAATCTAAAGTAAGCTCCCCTCTCCCCCTTCTCCTCTTTCACAGTTATCCTTCCTCCACTCTTTTCAAACACGCGCGCACAACGGTAACACTGTTTTATCGGGGAAAAACGCAAGAAATCTTTGACTCTCGATTGAGCGACGGAATCACTGCTGTAAAGTAAAAATAAAACCAATTAATCTGAACTTTACCTTTGAAAAGAATCGGGACAGAGCAGCGTTTCTGTGTAGAGCACAGAGAAAGAGAGTGTGTGTGTGTGTGTGTGTGTGTGTGTGTGTGTGTGTGTGTGTGTGTGTGTGTGTGTGTAGGCGAAAGTAGGAGGTGTGTGTGTGTGTAGGCGAAAGTAGGAGGTGTGTGTGTGTGTGTGTGCAGGCGAAAGTAGGAGGTGTGTGCGCGTGTGTGTGTGCGCGCGTGTGCGCGTGTGTGTGGGTCACGGTGTCCAATGATGTGCGCGTGTGCGCGCGTGTGTGTGGGTCACGGTGTCCAATGATGCGCGCACGCGCGCGCGCACACAGACACAAAGAGCAGCTGATACAGATAGAGAAAATGGATCTTTAACCTCTCTAATGAGACTTGCTTTTGCTGTACACACGCACTGTACACATACAAATACAGACATATGCTAAAATGTTTTACACACACACGTGGTCACGGTGTTATAGTAAACAGTACACGTGTGCACGGATGTTGATTATACCAGTGAGAGACGAGCGCTAAGACCCAGCAGGGGAGACGATTTCCCACAATTCCGGAGCGCAAGAGAGAGAAAAACGGTTGGCTCAGTTGTGATGACGTGACGCTCGGCATCAAAACAAGAACATGATATTCATACTCATGATGATACATGATGCTCTGTGCTTGTGAACCAAGACAATCCTCGTTTTCCAAATCAAAACTTATTAAAAATCTTTGCTCGTCTTGTGGAACACTCGTAAACCGTGTTACTCGTAATCCGAGGTTCCACTGTATTATGGAAATTTTTAAAAGTGCTAAACGTATAATTTTTTTTTTTCTTTAAATAAAATAAATATTCTAAATGATAAATATTTAGTCGTAACTAAATATTTGTTAGGTTTTAGGTTTGCTAACGTTGTTAGGTTTACCTTTATTTTTTATTTATTTTCCCTCTAATTATAAATATTTCATTGATGTTGATATTTTGGGTTGTTCCATGACACACCTACATTTCTCTCATTGTCCTGTTAAAGAAAGAAAGAAAAAAAAAAACTTCTACACTGAAACTGTGAGGTGACTTCACATTTCAGACATTTCAGACATTTTTTGAGTATTTGTGAGATCACGCTCTGGTGTGTGCGCGGGTGTGTGTGTGTGTGTGTGTGTGTGTGTGTGTGTGTGTGTGTGTTAAACCGGAACAATCCCACCTCAGTTTCTCACGCTGGCTGTGCTTCTGACATTTACAGCATGCACTTTTTCACACTCGGCGTCCACAAGTGCTCTCGTCCTCGTTCCTTCTCAGTCCGAATGTCACATAAACATCTGAAATATTTCTCACACACACACACTGTTCTGTCCAGACTTGTACATGTTCCTGTTTGTCCTGAAGGGAAGTGCGGCCATCTTGAATCTGATCCAGATCACCTGGATACTGAAGATGTACTGCAATGTAATAAATAAGAGAAGTTAATTAATTTAAATAACTCTCATTATAACTTTGTCTCTCTTTACCGAGTACAGTTCTGGACGGAACACAGCAGTTACGTAAACAAAGCTCTGTTTTTTTAAAGATAATCACAAGACGAAATTCTGCTGTAAACACAACTTCCTGTTTTTAGATAGATTTCAACATCTACTTATACAAAATAATGAACATTAATTTTTTTTCTTTGTCTTAACTGCTACTTAATACACATTTTTATTTTTTATTATAGGGTTTGTTTTCTTACTTAATAATTGAAATTGAAAATTTTTTTTTTTTTCAACCGTTTGATATTTTATAAAATATTAAATAATAAAATATTAAGCAATAAAAAAAAAGCAAAAGAAAAAGCATTAATTTCCCTCTGGGATGAATAAAGTTCTCGAATTGAATCAACTTTTTTTTTTTCTCAATTTCCTTTTAAGGATAAGTTGTTATATGTATGTATTTTTTTTTTTTTTATAAAATGCTACTTAGTAGTAAACTTTAGAACTTATTTTATTGTTAGCTAGAAATTAATCTGAATTTTTTTCAACACTTTTTAAAATTTATTACATTTTTTAAAAAAAATATTTTAACTACTTGATAAATTTTTTTCTTCTCAATTTCCAATTTCTTGTACTAATTTATTTTATTATTCATTCATTTAAAAAATATATATATTCCCCCCCCCCTCAAATGTACACACACACACACACACACACACACACACACACACACACACACACACACACACACACACACACACACACGTTTTAGTTTCACAATTCGGTCTGGAGCGTGCGCTGGGGCAGTTAGCAAGTGTTAGCATTACCTCTCGGTTGTGGTGGAAGTGACATTTCTGAACATGTGTGAACTCTGTAGCTCTGGCGCTCCTCAGTCCTCCTGCTTACATTGTGTCTCGACAGAGCTTCCCCTCGGACGAGGGCTGGCCGTTCGCCAAGTACCTGGGCGCGTGCGGCCGCATGGTTGCCGTGAACTACGTGGGCGAGGAGCTGTGGAGCTTCTACAACGCGCCGTGGGAGAAGCGAGTGGATTTGGCCAGGCAGCTGATGGACATCGCCGAGCAGCTCACCAACAACGACTTCGACTTCGCCCTGTACCTGCTCGACGTCAGCTTCGACAACTTTGCCGTCGGCCCGCGGGACGGGAAAGTCATCGTCGTCGACGCGGAGAACGTCATCGTGGCCGACAAGAGGCTGATCAAGCAGAGTGAGTGCGCAACAATCTCGCTATGTGGCTACTGTATAACTTCATAACTGTAATGTATCTCATTTTAGATACTTTGTTGTTTAGTTACTTAATTGTTTTACTTAATTATTTGCTCGGATAGTTAATTATTCCAGCCTTGTTTAGACTGCAGGTGAATCTCATTAGTTTCACAAGTCTGATCTCTACGACTGTCTAGTAGTGACGGGTCGTTCATGAACGATTCGTTCTTTTTGACATGACTCAGTTGAACGAGTCGTCTCGGAGAGTGATTCGTTCATTTTCTATTGGCCGCGCATGCGCAAATCATTGCAAAACCTCCGTATGTTACATACAGGAAACAGAATTGAACGATTCTCAGCAATGAGTCTTCAAGTCTCGAGTTGTTCGTTCCTTTGTCGCGTGACTCCCATAGACGATATGCGGTGCAATAGATTCAAAAGAACGAACGACCCAGACTAAGAAGATATAAGAGGTGAGCTGCTTATTCTGTTTATTATAGTATGTCTTTAGTTGCATTGTAATATTTTCATAACTGGAACTATAGCCAAAATTTGTGTATGTAGACGTGTTGGGGGTATTTGTATTGAAAACGCAACATTTTAATTCATTTTAACGAGATTCAAAGAACCGAGTCACTAAAATGATTCAAACTTCCCATCACTACTGTCTAGAGATCAGACTTGTGAAAGTCCAGTTCAGTCCAAATCCGACCCATTTATCCACCTCTCTGTATTCGCTGCTCGTCCTCTGTCCATGGTGACTCTTCTCCATGTCCGTACTCCAGCCCCCCCAAAAAAAACCACGGTTAATTCTACTGCACAGAAAATTCAACTGCGCGGCTTTTACACACTTAATAGCACCAAAAGCTATGAAGGTGATCAGATTTCCAAATCTGGATATGTCCAAAGAAAAATGGATTTGGTCCTTGGATACTTTTTTCTTGCATAATTAGGTATGTCATTGTAATTAGGTATGTACTGTAATTGGATATGTACTGTAATTGGGTATGTACAGTACTTGCTTAGTCACTTAATAACATACTATGTTTGCTTAGTTAATTAGTTATTAATCATTTAACTGGTTTCTTAGTTAATAAAATACATACTGTACTTTTAATTAGTTTAATTGTTTTTTTAATTACTTGCTTAGTCACTTGATTTACTTACATAATTTATTGCTTAATCAGTCAGTAATGTGCTAGATGTATTTATTTAACTGGTTGTTTAATTACTTGTTTACAGGTAGGTAAACATTTAAACACTTGGACACTTGATTGTTTAAAGGATTTAGTTATGTAGATACTTAATTTATTTTAGATCTTAATATAAAATACCTAAATACTTTCTGGCTTAGTTAATTACAGTGGAACCTCGGATTACGAGTAACGCGGTTCCGCAAGACGAGCAAATATTTTTAATAAATTTTGACTTGGAAAAACGAACAATTCTTGGTTTACGAGCACCGAGTATCATGTATCACGCATGCGCTTCTTGTTTTGATGCCGAGCGTCACGTGATCACAAATGAGCCAACGGTTTTTTCTCTGTTGCGCTGTGTAGGGCTGCACAATATAGCGAAAAAATATCGTTTTCGCGATAATGGCATGCGCGATAACCATATCGCAAAGAGTTGCGATAAATAATTTATGTGCCAAGCATTTGTGTGTCCAAATTTGACCAATCAGATGGGCCCTTACTATGTTTATACCCGCTTATATCTTTATATATATATACAGTGGTGTGAAAAACTATTTGCCCCCCTCCTGATTTCTTATTCTTTTGCATGTTTTTCACACAAAATGTTTCTGATCATCAAACACATTTAACTATTAGTCAAAGATAACACAAGTAAACACAAAATGCACTTTTTAAATGAGGGTTTTTATTATTTAGGGAGAAAAAAAATCCAAACCTACATGGCCCTGTGTGAAAAAGTAATTGCCCCCTGAACCTAATAACTGGTTGGGCCACCCTTAGCAGCAATAACTGCAATCAAGCGTTTGCGATAACTTGCAACGAGTCTTTTACAGCGCTCTGGAGGAATTTTGGCCCAATCATCTTTGCAGAATTGTTGTAATTCAGCTTTATTTGAGGGTTTTCTAGCATGAACCGCCTTTTTAAGGTCATGCCACAACATCTCAATAGGATTCAGGTCAGGACTTTGACTAGGCCACTCCAAAGTCTTCATTTTGTTTTTCTTCAGCCATTCAGAGGTGGATTTGCTGGTGTGTTTTGGGTCATTGTCCTGCTGCAGCACCCAAGATCGCTTCAGCTTGAGTTGACGAACAGATGGCCGGACATTCTCCTTCAGGATTTTTTGGTAGACAGTAGAATTCATGGTTCCATCTATCACAGCAAGCCTTCCAGGTCCTGAAGCAGCAAAACAACCCCAGACCATCACACTACCACCACCATATTTTACTGTTGGTATGATGTTCTTTTTCTGAAATGCTGTGTTACTTTTACGCCAGATGTAACGGGACACGCACCTTCCAAAAAGTTAAACTTTTGTCTCGTCAGTCCACAAGGTATTTTCCCAAAAGTCTTGGCAATCATTGAGATGTTTTTTAGCAAAATTGAGACGAGCCTTAATGTTCTTTTTGCTTAAAAGTGGTTTGCGCCTTGGAAATCTGCCATGCAGGCCGTTTTTGCCCAGTCTCTTTCTTATGGTGGAGTCGTGAACACTGACCTTAATTGAGGCAAGTGAGGCCTGCAGTTCTTTAGATGTTGTCCTGGGGTCTTTTGTGGCCTCTCGGATGAGTTGTCTCTGCGCTCTTGGGGTAATTTTGGTCGGCCGGCCACTCCTGGGAAGGTTCACCACTGTTCCATGTTTTTGCCATTTGTGGATAATGGCTCTCACTGTGGTTCGCTGGAGTCCCAAAGCTTTAGAAATGGCTTTATAACCTTTACCAGACTGATAGATCTCAATAACTTTTGTTCCTGAATTTCTTTGGATCTTGGCATGATGTCAAGCTTTTGAGGTGCTTTTGGTCTACTTCTCTGTGCCAGGTAGCTCCTATTTAAGTGATTTCTTGATTGAAACAGGTGTGGCAGTAATCAGGCCTGGGGGTGACTACAGAAATTGAACTCAACTGTGGTTTATCACACTTAAGTTATTTTTTAACAAGGGGGGCAATCACTTTTTCACACAGGGCCATGTAGATTTGGAGTTTTTTTTCTCCCTTAATAACGTAAACCTTCATTTAAAAACTGCATTTTGTGTTCAATTATGTTATCTTTGACTAATAGTTAACGGTTTTTGATGAGCAGAAACATTTAAGTGTGACAAACATGCAAAAGAATAAGAAATCAGGAAGGGGGCAAATAGTTTTTCACACCACTGTATCTTTATACTTGATTCTGTCGCGAACTAACCCCGGATGATCAGAAGACTTAGCGATTAGCCGTTAGCCCTTTGTAGCGTGGACGGTAAACCCAAACGCGGAAGCAAGCGAGTAGGCAGGATAACCACGCAAATTAGTTTAAGGACTCTCACAGAAGGGAGAACAAGGGAAAAACACATTTAACCCGCGTCCTATAAACACACACTCGAATCAGAAAGTAAACAATCTGCACCGACATGGCGAACTCAGTGACTAAGCATGTGGTGGTTTGTTTACTCCTCTTATACTTCCTGGTTCGCGACCGCATTACTTCTGGGTCCTAGTGCCGGTCGCGGAGTGTGTGTGTGTGTGTGTGTGTGTGTGTGTGTGTGTGTGTGTGTGTGTGTGTGTGTGTGTGTGAGAGAGACAAATAGTATTTTTTTTTATTTCATTTTTGTTTAATAATATTTCTTTTTATTTAAAAAAAACAGGCAAGCCAAAGAGAATATTTAGTTTAAAAGATGCTCTTGTTTTAAGACACTATTGATGAGTGTGTGGTTACATGTAAATAAACAGTTTTATTTTATTTTTTTATTTACCTTTATTTAACCAGGCAAGACAGATTAAGAACAGGTTTCTTATTTACAACTGTGGCCTGGCAAAACAGTAATGTTTGAAAGTAATTCATATTGTGTTGGCAGGTTTATAGTAACAGCAAACCAGAAGTCAGAATATCTGCTGAGGGGTTTAAGTCATTCATAGTGTTTTGAAGTCTAAATATTTGCAACTTCCTTGACATATAGTTTCTTTTTAGCCTGAATTAGATTTAATTACATCAGACGAATATCTATTACCTGTTTATTTTAGTATGATCATTACATATAAATAAATAATAAAAAAAATAGGCAATAATAATAATTTAAAAATGCATTTCTCTAGGGAAATGTTATATAGCAAGAAATATCGTTATCGCAGTATTCAACAACAATATCGCATATTTTCCTAATATCGTGCAGCCCTAGCGCTGTGGAATTGTGGGAGCCTGCTCTTTGTGTCTGTGTGCGCTTGCGTCATTGGACACCGTGCCACAGGTTAGTTGCAGGTTAATTAGTTTTATTTTTACTTTATATTTTGTGTTAATTATTATGTATTTATTTTTTGGGCTGTGGAACGAATAATTTGAGTTTCCATTATTTCTTATGGGGAAATTCGATTTGGTTTACAAGTGTTTTCAGGTACGAGCCCGCTTCCGGAACGAATTCTGACCGTAATTCAAGGTTCCACTGTATTTGCTTCGTTACTTAAATTACTTGGATACTTCATTGATTAATTAGCCAGTTATGTACTTACTAGCTGTTTAAGTAGTTACTTAGCTAGTTAATTGTGCAGAAACCTGGTTGCTTAGTTAAATATTTGCTTAGCTAATTAATTGGTGCTTAATCATGCAATTATTTAATAAGTAATTTTAGATAGATACGATTGTTACTTAGTTAATAAATAATTGCTTCGTATCTACTTGGTTTATGTATTTAATTGCTTAGACATTTTGTTTAATTTATTGTTTCGTTCTTTATATATTTATGTAGTTGGGTAATAACTTAAATTATTTGTTTACGAAGTTACTTATTTGTTGACTGAGTTGTTTACATTTTCGATTCGAGTTGTCTATCACTATCTGAGTTTAATTATTTTCTTCTTCTTTTTTCGTTGTTGTTGTTATAGAATATTCCAATTTGTTACACGCTCTTCTTCATCGAGTGTGTTAATGCTGATTTTGTGAGATAAATGTTAAACGCAGAACAACACAATGTCCCAGCAGCAGTTTAAATAAGAGTCGTGTGTGTGTTTAGTGCTGTGCTGCCGAGCTCAGGCCTCCAGGCTGCTGCTGCTGCGGCTGGAAGCCGGTGATTTGGCACACGGCCGTGTGTAGTGGAGCGAAGCGGCGTGGCTGCTCCGAGACTACCAACTCCACTGCCAGATGGACTCTGTGTGGGTGTGTGTTTGTGCGCGTGTTTGTGTGCGAGCATGTTGCCAACATTACATTTTCATATACCAATAACCCCCTAAACATTTCTTCTTCTGGTTTATGAATAGGCCTGTCACAGTGCTGAAGTTTCATTGTTATACGAGCAGTAGTAATTAGCTCTGTAATTCACTCCCGTGTCACACTTTACTGATACCAGGTGCGACAATAAAAAACAAAAAGGCAAGATAATTAAAAAATGACAATGTTACATAAACCTTTAACTGGTATACTGAGGACTGCAACAAACAGTTATTTAATATGATCAGCTAATATAAGGATGAGTCACTGATCAAGTTACTGTAACTAATTAACGCTAGAATTCAGTAGAGCAGCTGTGCAGAATCTCTAACTTATTTCAATTTTATGATATTTAGAGAACAAGTCCATCACTGTAAAAAGGTTTACTTGTATATTTCTTTATTTACTTACTTTCATATTTCCTTATTCTCTGGTCAGTTTAACCCACTGGTGGGGTCGGATGAACAACCCAGAATTCTGGGTTAAATGATTAAAATTGAGTCAAAACAACCCAGCGTGTGTTGTGTCCAATATTGACCGAGCGGCTGGATTATAGTTGGGTTTTTTTTTTTTAACCCAGCAGTTTTTAGAGTTGCATATTTCCTTAATTACTTACTTTTATCTACACATTTCCTGATTTACCAACTGATACTCTTGATTTACTTACTTATACTTGCGTAATACCTTATTTACGTATTTATATTTATATATTTCATTTTGAACTTACGTACTTTTGTACATATTTCCTTATTTACGTACCTGTTTTTGTGCCTGTACTTTGCACCTATAGTTAACCTATATAATTTAAAAGGCGCATGCCTTGTCCTGCGTACGTTCTTGTGTAATATTAACCCTTTGATGTCACAGTTAAGTGGGTCAGTGACTTCTCGGTCTATTTCTGTGCTGCCTTAAAGCATTTTGAGAGAGAGGGAAAGAGTTAAGCTTGGAATTTTATTTCTAGTTCAAGAGTCAAGGACACACACACACACACACACACATACACACACGTCCCTGTGATTTATTTATTTTTTTTCTCTTCGCTGTGATCTTCCTGGAACGGTGTTCATAACATTTCAGAGCGGAAGTTTCACTCAACCTTCAGCCGCTACATACTTTGTCCTGAGAGTGAAGGACGTGTCCTCGTACTCGAGTTCTTAGTAATACATCGCACTATGGAGCAGAACCGCGCGTGCGTGTGTATGTTTTTGTGTGTGTGTGTGTGCGCACTTGGCATTGGACTGGCTGGTTCAGCTGATAATTGGCTCCCCGGAGGGCGATAGTGACTTCATTCTCTGTAATTAGTTATTGGCGTGCGATCGAGTCGTGTCAGATGACAAGGAAAGTGGATCTCCTTCTCTCGCCGTCGCCGTTTGAACACATATAGCACTCGTTATGAATTATCATCACTCCATCGTCATCACTCGTCAAACTAACCAAGCCTCAAGTCCATCGATATGCTACCTGTTGAAATAAAATTAAAAGAATTCATTATGTCTAATACTCCTTGGCCATCCATTTACTTTTTGAGGGGAAATTTAGTTTCTTTGTCTTTCTGTGACATTCAGACTGATTGTGGGTGGATTTGACATGAGCTCGGTGAAGTGGCTGGTTGTAGAATAAGCTTAGTAGCCTAAAAGTTGTAACTGGAACATTTCATATCACACACACACACACTGAATTCAATCTTTTAACAAATTACTTTAAAACTTGCTGCTGCTTTAGAAATCACATAACACCGGGTTATTGGGTATCGATACCGTAGATGTTTCAATGAATAGCACCAGCACCGATATGTAGAAATATTGATCTTTCAAATAAAAAAAAACTTCCGCTAGTGAACGTTAAGTACAGCAGATCATCAGCATAGTGTAGTTAAGGTGAAATTTTGTATGTGTGTACAGTATATATATTAGGGATGTAACGGTATCAAAACTTCACGGTACAGTAATACCTCGAATGGCAGATCCAGTAATGCGGAAATGGCGGTGCTGCTATTAGCGGCGAAGGAAAAGAGATGGAAAGAGTAAATAATCATTACGGAGTAAGCGGGTTTTAAATCGGATGTGCGCATTACTGGATCTGTAGCGACAACAAACCGCAAAGGATGATGGTCTCGCCTGGGCTGATGGGAATTGTACTTCCCGCTACCTCCCATTCGCTCCATTCGCCTGAGCAAACTTTTCTCAGAAGACCTATCATTTAACCGTCATGCGACCACGGTATTATCGAAATAAAGTGTTATTGCGGTACGACGGTATTTACAATATCGTTACATCCCTAATATACATCAGTGTGTATATAAAATATTATTGAATTTTGGACTAAATATGTATTACACATTATTGAAATGTATATTAAATATTATTGAAAATTTGTAAGAAAAAAATTTTTAATAATAAATAATACATATTAAATTGTATACAATATAGATTAAATATTATTGCAATTTTGTAACGAATATTATAGAAATTTTGTATAAAATGTATATTAAATATTTTATTTATTAAATATATATTAAATATTATTGAAATTTTGTTAAATGTTATTGACATTTCCCATAAAATATATATTATGTATTTATAAAATTTTTTTTATATATATATATATATATATATATATATATATATATATATATATATATATATATATGAAATATTATTGACATTTTGTATTAAATGTATATTAAATATTCTTTAGAATGATTTCACACAAAACAGAAGAACGAAATGCGCTTTTGAAACAGTACAGCACAGTGTACGGTGTGTTCAGCGTATACAGCGGCACCTCGTCATACGAGTCCGCTCCGGAGGAGAGTTCTTAAAGTGAAATTGAAAAACAATCAAAATATTTAGAAAAGACGTGTAAATAAAGTGAAAGAATGACACTGTATCGAGGCGTTAAACCAGCGTTATTGCGAGTACAAAAAGAAATGGCGCAAAAGCAGTCCGGTCTCGCTGATTTCTGTTTGTTTATGCCGTTTAGTTTTTTTCCAAAATTCCAAAACGCATCTAATACCTTATTAGCTACCTCCAGCTAGTGTACATTTATTTACATGTGTCTAATCATTTTACCTTTCTCGCTCTTTCCAGACAAGCCGGAAAACTACGACGTTTGGTACGAGAGCCGCTACGAAGAATGCGACAAAGAAGCCTGTCTCTCGTTCTCCAAGGACACCCTGTGTTCACGCGTCACCGTCGACCACAACTACTACGCCATCTGCCAGAACTTACTGTCCCGCTTCGCCGCGTGGCGCGGCACCACCGGCGGCCTCCTGCACGACCCGCCGTCCGACGTGGCCCGGGCCGGACATCTCGCGGCGCTGCTGGACGAATGCGCCAGGCCTCAGAAACACTACGGACGCTTCCAGGCGGCCAAGGAACTGCGCGAGTATCTCACACAGCTAACGGAGCAAGCTAGCGCTAAGAGGTAGTACTCGGAGGAAGGCGGATTCGTACCGCCTCCAGGACACCAGGGGATACGAACTCGGCCTCGTTAAAGCGGCGGAACTCTGAGACGTTTCGTTATCGTGGGGGTTTATTTTTCATTTTTGTTTTGTTTTTGGGGGAATTGCTGCCTGCTGAATGCTGTAGCTTTGACAGATGCTAATTAAAGGAGTTTTGCAAATGGGCCTGGCTGAGAGCACTGGGTGAAGAGCTGAAGAAGTGTGTGTGTGTGTGTGTGTGTGTGTGTGTGTGTGTGATGTTGCACTGATGCTAATACAGGAGGCTTGTTAGCGGTAATGGGGGTGTGCGAGGCCCACTTGCTCCATCTGGCCTCTGATCACAATCCTCTAATGAGGTTTATGTTTAATTTATAGGGGCTCATGCAGAGGAACGACCCCATCGCAGAGCCTGGGTTTGCCAGACAAGGCCTTGTTTTGTTTTTTAGTGTGTGTGTGTGTGATCTTGTGATGTCTTGTGAACCCCCGTCGGGTATTTTTTTTTCCTTTATAAGGTTTTATTTTTACCCATCCTCATTAGGACTCATTACTAGACACCTACGAGTTCTGCGGAATGATGAAACCGAGATACTAATAACAGACACATGCTGAAATCAATCGTTTACAAATGACTTAAAAACTTGCTGCTGCTTTAGAAATCACATAACACCGAGTTATTGGATATTGATGTCATAAATTCTGTATAATTATCCGATATAGGAACTTTCAAATTCATTAACTTCTAACATGAACTACAGGAGGCGAGTTCTTGCGGCGAAATTTCCTTTTGCGAAATTGTCCACATCGTCCCAGAGGAAATAATGTAAATGCAGACACAATGCAGACGTTCCAGCCACCCAGACATATTACTAATATCACCAGTTTCCAACACTACAATTATATTTTCACATATCAAAACAATCAAAACATTTAGAAAAGACGTGTAAATGAAGTAAATTATGAAATAAATAAACAGTAAACCTTACTTAACATTAATTTATGATTCCTCTTGGCACCGAATGCTTAAGAACCAAACTGAAAGCGGCTCAGATTTCTTCTTGCTAGCATTCTTGAGGCCCATGACTAAATCTTCCACAAAATGGCAAAAAAAAAAACACACACACACACAAAGTAATAAAAATATGTAACTCGCATCGATCGACTTTCCACTTTTGAACGTCTCGCTTCCTTTCGTAAGCCGAAAATACTTCGTATGCCGAGGCAAAATTTACATTTCTTAGGGCAAAAATCTCAGAAATGTTTTGAAAACACGACTGAGTTTAAAACAGCCGAGTGGATCTCGTGGGACTCTATGGCGGGACGTCACTGCGGCGTACACACGCGCAAGAAAATACCAAAGAAATTCATTTTCTCATTATAAGAAGTCATTTTTTTCTTCTCCACGTCCTTACTGTGTATTCAAACAAAACCAACGCAATTCAGATTTTTTAATTATTATTTTTTGGTTAGACTATTAAACTAAAAACAACAACATCATCATCATAATGTTTACTGAGGTGACTTGTTGCACTACATGTTGTATTGTTTTTTTTTTGTTTTTTTCCCCCTATTACTACCACTTCTGTGTGTGTGTGTGTGTGTGTGTGTGTGTGTGTGTGTGTGTGTGTGTGTGTGTGTGTGTGTGTGCAGTTCCTAGCCCACATCGCTCCAAGGCCTCACTTCGAGCATTTCCTCGGTGTCCTTCAAGGCTACTCGGTAAATGTGGTCTTACTTGTGCCTTCAGTCTTTACAACTCAATAAGAACATTAAAGAATATTATTAAAGGCAAATCTACACCTTTATTATTTTTTGTTTGTGTCTATTCATCATTCACAGATGTTAATCTCTGTCCTGATTGGACGGATTGTGTTTTATTCAGTTTTTTTTTTTTTTTCGTGTTTCTTAGTAAGCCTAAAAAAATAAAACATTTAAAGAGTGAGGCTGGCGAAGACATGATTAGACATTTCAATAAAAAAAAATTTATCATGTAAGGATCACACCTTTTAGACTTTTTCTTTTTCATTAGTTTCAGAGTAGTAATTCTCGGTCCCCACAACAGCAGTAACACACGACTGTGTGTACGTGTATGAACTTGATATAGATTTCCTTTCCGCTGGAGTCCAGCCAACGCGCACATCCTGTGACTGAGGAGGAAAAAAAGGCGGAGAGGGAATCAAAAGATGGAGTGTGTGAAAGTATCAAAGCCCTCTCTCCACTTGCTTATACTATTTTCTGCACTTCTGGTGTGTGTGTGTGTGTGTGTGTGTGTGTGTGTAAGGTAAATATACAGAACCGACCTGGTTAATGCACCGGAATGAAAACTTGACTTCAGCAGGGTGGAATTCAAAGTATGCAGAAGGAGGTGAGGTCGTTGATATTAATCTGCGCACCTGAAGTGAAGCCAAGAGCCTCCGTGGTGATGAAGATCAGCGTGACGGCGTGAGGCTAATCACGTCGACCCGAGTCGTCTAAATATAGACCACTGTGATGAATGAGCATGAAAGCAGAGAAGTGTTACTGAAGTTAATAATAATAATCATCATCAAAATGAGGACTAGGCAGGACCTGAAATCCTTAGTTCCGACTTATTGACTAATTACATTATTACGTCTGAGATTCTTGTAAACGTTCGGAATGTTAAATCCGCAGTGTTCTGCACTACTTGCCTTCGTTTGCAGTTCTGAGGTTTTAAAGTGCTTTTCCCTCCCCAAGCCTGTTTGTGGGTTCTGATGCTTTTAGACGGACCTATCAGTTTACCCCAGGCTTATTTAGACACTTAAAGGTGTCTTGGATTCCGGGAAGAAGTGTGCAGACTGTGCTCCAAGAAAAGAAAAAAAAGCTGGCCATGTCATGTGACTCACTAGCTTTAATAATAATGTTGGAGAAACTGTTTAAATCGTGAACCGATATTTATGCACTCGGGTGTTAAAGAATGATAAATACTGTACACATCCAGCGCAAACATCTGAGTCTCAATAACCCAAGGCTAAGAGCATTTTCCATTTTACAAATATTCTAGCAATTTCTATTTAAAAAAAAAAAATATATATATATATATATATATATATATATATATATATATACACACTCTGCAGAAAAAAAAAAGAAACGTCTTCTAACTTTCAACTGTTTTTACTTTCAGTAAACTTAATGTGTAAATATTTGTATGAACACTAAAAGAGTCGACACCATAAGACATAAAGTAAAAATGTTTCCCAATGTGTCCCTGAATGAAGGGAGGCTCAAAATCAGTCAGTAGCAGTCAGTATCTGGTGGCCACCAGCTGCTTGAAGTACTGCAGTGCATCTCCTCCTCATGGACTGGACCAGATTTGTCAGTTCTTGCTGTGAGATGGAGGGATTGTGTGTTCCTGGTGTGACTCGGGCAGTTGTTGTGGCCATCCTGTACCTGTCACGCAGGTGTGATATTCGGATGTACCCATCCTGTGCAGGTGTTGTTACACGTGGTCTTCCACTGCGAGGATGATCAGCTGTCCTTCCTGTCTCCCTGTAGCGCCGTCTTAGGCGTCTCACGGTGCGGACATGGCGATTTATTGCCCTATAGCCACATCAGCAGTCCTCATGTCCCCCTGCAGCATGCCTAATGCACGTTCACGCAGATGAGCAGCGACCCTGGGTGTCTTTCTTTGGGTGTTTTTCACAGTCGGTAGACGAGTCTCTTTAGTGTCCTGCGTTTTTACAACTGTGACCTTAAATGCCTACTTTCTGTAAGCTGTTAAGGTCTAAACGACCATTCCACAGGTGCATGTTAATTAATTGATTATGGTTAATTGAACATGCATGGAAAACATTGTTTAAACCCTTTACAATGAAGATCTGTAAAGTTATTTGGATTTTTACAACATTATTGTTGAAATACACAGTCCTGAAAAAGGGGCGTTTCTTTTTTTGCTGAGTTTATACAGGTCCTTCTCAAAACATTAGCATATTGTGATAAAGTTCATTATTTTCTGTAATGTACTGATAAACATTAGACTTTCATATATTTTAGATTCATTACACACAAACTGAAGTAGTTCAAGCCTTTTATTGTTTTAATATTGATGATTGTGGCATACAGCTCATGAAAACCCAAAATCCCTATCTCAAAAAATTAGAATATCATGAAAAGGTTCTCTAAACGAGCTATTAACCTAATCACCTAACTTTTTGAGAAGGACCTGTGTATATATATATTGTACCAAAGCCTGTGTATATATTTTATTAATGGTTGTAATTATTTACCCGTCCTCATTATTACGAGTTCTGCGGAATGACGAAATTACAGAGGCACAGAATTCAGTCATTTTACAAGTTACTTTAAAACTTTCTGCTGCTTTAGAAATCACATAACACCGGGTTATTGGATATCAATACTGTCAATAATGTTGAAATGATTTGCACCAGCACCGATATGTAGGAATATTGACCTTTCAAATTCAATAACTTCCGCTAGCGAACGTTAAGTAACAAACATTAGTTTTTGTATTTCTGAGGCATATGAGTTTACAGTTTAAGCAACAAGCAAAAAATAATAATAAATCAATGTGATAACATTTAAAATGTACGGAAAAGGAAAGAGGATTAGGGGCCACAATAAAAAAAATAATTTGAGTTCTGACCCTTTTTTCTTTTTTTTATTTGCTCAGAATTCTGGCCCATACGGAACCAACTTCAATAAGTGAATGACTTTCACTGAATCTGGTTCCTTTCAGTCTTTATTCTGAGGAAAATTCTGAATTCTGATAGTAAAAAAAAATGAAGTAAGAACGTTATGGTGGCCCTAATCCTCATCTGTAGAAAAGTACAAAAGACAAATCCAAGCATTCGATATTTCATCTTTCACTTTTATAAAAAAAAATTTTTCGTTAAATGCGCTAAATTAGTCTGGAATAAAACTCGTAGCAGTTTGTTTGTAACTTTGTCGAGGGTCTTGTACTGTAAGCGTTGACGTGGAGTTAGTACGGAGTCTAGCGTGTAACATCAACTTAACAGTTTTGCGATGCTTTAAAGGTTTAGTTTACCTTCTGAACAGTTACACATTGGCTACTTCAGTTTCTCAGTGGATCTTCAAGCTTGTTAGTGTAAAAACATGGAGTCAAGTTGAACATTCAGTTCAGCAAAACAGACGGATTGTAACTCGGGATCCTGGAGCTTGTGGCTAGAATTCCATTTCGCAATAATATTGTTGGTGACTGCTGTGCTACCTCATGCTTACGTATATATACACTCCCTTCTTGTGATCAGTATTGTTGGTTATTTTTATGTTAAGCCTTTATTTTGGTGCACAGTGAAATTGGTTTTCTGCCCCTGGAGCAGACGGGGTTAAAGAGAGAGCTCAAGGCGAGCGGAAGCTAATGGGGCTTGAACCACCACCCTGTCGATCAGTAACTCGGAGGCTTAACCTTCTAAGCTGCCACTTCCCCTGCTTCTATTAAGCTTTTTGTTCATTTTGTTATACAGTACATCCAGATTTAAATTTTCTTTAAACGTTGTTCATTGTTAAATCATTGGTGTTTTTGTTGGATGAAACAACAAAAAAACCTAAGTGGACCGTTGATTCAAGAAAATAGAGCGCACACACACACTATGGTCAATTTGGGAACGCCAATTAGCCTAATCTGCATATCTTTGGACTGTGGGAGGAAACCGGAGTACCCGGAGGAAACCCACCAAGCACGGGGAAAACATGCAAACTCCATGCACACAGAGACGGGAATCGAACCCGGACCCTGGAGGTGCAAGGCAACAGTGCTAACCACTACACCACTGTGCCGCCTACAACTACATTAGAATAAGGTTAATTATATGAAGACACTTCTTATCCTAGTCAGCTTAAACTTTCAGGAGCCAGCATGTTTATGATTTCTGCTGTGCGTCACGTCAGTTTGTTTTCTTCACAATTACTCAGCAAGGAAAGTAAGAGTAAGACAAGCCAACATGGTGAAAATAAATCCCTTTCAGACTTTCCTGGAAAGCCTTTCTTAGTTGCAACTTTGCGGTCTTCTTTCATCAGCGTCAGAGTAAAAATAAAGATGGGGACCAGACTGACAGCGCGATAGCATCGGCGGCTGCTCCATGTCTGCTGTCAGATGGTGGCCTCATATGAGCAATCTTAACACACAAATGTGTGTGGGTCAGCTTTATTTCTTTCCCCCTGTCAGACGGCCACAGGCACAAAGGTTAAATGGAGGGAAAAGTGTTCAGAAAAGCAACTTGGAGAAGTGGCAGAACAGCTGTGCTCTCTCCTGAGAAACATGCAATTCTTGTAATTACTGGTAAGACATGGCCCACCAGCTCTCCTCCCACAGGAGAGTCTTCAAGTTTACATGGTGCTCTGATTACAGTCCTGTGGATCATGTTGTTCTTGGCCTTGACAACCATCTATCCACTGCGCTTTAAGGGCCTGCGTAATCACAGACACCAGACACAACCAGATCTAATTTTTGTGCTGCTGCAAGATTTATGCAACAAGTGATGTAATGGCAGAGTCTTCAGCCCCCCACTCTACAAGATTTGCCCAGAATACAACAACCGCCAATCTTGGAATTTCTCTTCAGCAAAGGTGATTAAAGCCAAAACAGCCGTGTAGGATGACGGTTCAGCTGAGTGTTCTGCCCCACTCCATTGTTGGAGGCAGGAACGACATGGTGACATGAAGAAACACACCAGTGATGTAATCACATCTCACAACAACCATACAGGAGGAAAATTATTTCATAGTCACTGGGTAATTGCATCAGGCAGGCCAAAGCCTACTTATATATAATAAATAACATCCCCAGGCTTACTGAGTGGAAGAACTCATGCTGACTTGCCTACATACAGTAGAGGAAGAAAAAGAAGTTTGAAAAAGTAGCCAAGGGAACACTTCTTCTCCATCGTTCCTCATCGCTCGGCTCTCGGCCATCAGTCTTTCAATTGTGTCATCAAGGTCGTGCTTTCACATGAGGCACTCGGTGTCTTATTACTCCACTTAGAACGATGTTGGGTCTCTGGTTTTCAGTTGGAGAGGTCAGAACTGGACTGGAAGAATAGGCCAAGATTGCATTTTTCACTCCCCTGTGAAGAGGACCAGCATGAAAGCTGAACACCTTTTCTGATTGGTGGTAGGGTTGAATCAAACTCCAGACCGAATATCATCCAGTAATTCTGAGATGTGGTCAACCAAGTTTGATCCTCAGTCAGTGTTGACAACCTTCTTTGCTTACTACAGTGTGTTGGGTGGAAGATACATGGCCAGTCCTCTTTATTGTTATTGCACTTAAAGAGCACCAATGTCTTGATCAGAACAATCATGATCTGTTATTTCACTTGGGCAGCTCCACCCGTTTTTGACGGAATGTCAAATGTCTAAGGTGATGTCCTTCAAACGTCTGAAGCTGCAAGCTTGCTCTTAAAGGTGAAATTGGAACTGGAAATGGCAATGATCTCTACAGCAATCTTTAAGGACCAGGAGGAGGGCTGGAAGTTGTCAAGGAGATAGCAGGAAAGATAAGAGATCCCTGACACATTTTAAGGTACAGGCTGCTGGCGAAGGGCAAGAGCTTAAGTGAAAAATATTGAGAAACAACCAAAATCTTAGAGATATTCAAAAGACAACAGGACAACTTGGGCGAGATCTGCGGAAACTTCACCTAGACTGAGCTCAGTCGAACCCAAACATGAACTCGTAATCAAGGCCAGACCTCAGCAGGGTCCACATCTACCATGTCTATCGATGTGGTGGTTGCCAAATCATGCTAAAGTTGGTTTTCCCACCACAGTTTGTTCCTGAAGTGTTTACACTAGGGCAAAACCCCTTCCATATACAGTATACCTGGATTGAAATCTCGTGATTTCTAAATAAAAGCCGTATAAACATTTCCTCGGTGTGGACTTGGTCCATGTGTGGTGTTGAGTCTACAAGCTCATGATCATTTATTCTGGTTTCCAACACAGTCATGCCACTTTTTTCCCTCGTCCTGGTTTTCTGACTCCGAATCCGTTTTCCCGAGAGTAGAGGCTGGTACTCTCCCGCTGACTCGTACCCTCAAACATGAGTGTGGTTTTAAGCAAAGTCACAAGACACAAACTATTAGTTTTATCCAAGAACCACATTTGGTGACCATGCTTTTTGTTTAAAATATTAAATATGCTCTCTAAATAAAAATTATTCCAAACAAGTCTTCAATGAGCAAGAATGACTGACAGCTCCTTCCATTTCATCAATGTAGTTTACTTTCTTTCTAAACTTACTTTATACACTTTCTCTCTTTTTTTCATTTTATTTTGTTTACACATCTCTATAATTTAACATCTTTTGTCCTTCTAATATTTTTTCCTTTCATTATCTTTATTTATTTACCTTTCTTTTTTTCATTTCTTGTTTAACTCTATATATCAGATAGTTTTTCCTTGATCTTTTTTCTCTTATTTTGTACATCTACAGTAATTCTCATTAATTCTTTTATTCTTACATGATCTAATGTAATTTTCCTGTCTTTTAGTCGTTTGTATAGTTTCTCTAGTTTGTATTTGCCTCTAAATATTAACAGTTTTTTCTTATTCTTTAGCTTTAGCTTATTCGTCAGTTTTTTTTTTCTTTTTTAGTTGTTGTAAATTCTTTTTCACATTTATTTTTTTACATGATTAGTTTTTTATGCACCTTCTTTCTTTGTTTCTTTAATTTTGTCCTTTTGTTATTTTGTCTTTATTTAATCCTCATTTTTTTATTTACTTCTTAGATTTAATTTTGAATTCTTTATACTTTTTATCCCCATTTTTGTTTTCTTTCTTTCTTTGTCATTTTGTATTTTTTCAGTTCTTTATTAATTCTGTTCATTTTTTTATTTTTATTTTCTTTCTTTATACTTTTTATACGCATTTTGTTTTTCTTTCTTTCTTTTCCTTTCTTTCCTTCTTTTTTCACTTTATTTATTTTTTTTAAAGATATTCATATTAACTTCCCTTTTTCATGCTCAATTATCATTTTCTTTTGTTTTCTTTTTCTTGAGTTTGTCTTGTTTCCTTTTTGTAGTTGTTTTTGTAGTCAAAACTCTGCAAGCCTCAAACCACCACTCCTTGTTTCCAGCTTTTTTTTTTTTGCAAATCCTCAGTTCTTATTAGCGGAGCGGAGCGAGGTCCGCGGGGGAGCTTCCAGATGAAGCGCATCGACATGCTGAGTCAGGCTCGGCACGCTCCAGGCCTCTTTATCAACGTGACAGAATCGATGGAGTCATCCCAGTTCCGCACCAGGAGCGCCGCATCACGCCAACTAAAACAACAGGCTCGCTCGCTTCCTGCTTTCTGATCAACACTACAGGCGAGGGATCAGCGGAGGATCAGTGGAGCACCGAGCAGCTGCACGCAGCACTGTAGCGCTTGGCGAGTGCTCTTCAGGAGTGGAGACGAAGCCAACAAACACAAACTATGACTCGTCTCGGAGTCGGAGCTGCGGGGACCCTGTGGAAATGTTCCGGGGCCACGCTAACAGGCCAAGCGGCAAAAGTGAAAAACCTTTTTATCATATTCGGTTAAATGTTTTAGAAGTTAAAGGGGCTGCTTATCATGCAAAAGTTTGTACACCCACATGACAAATCGGTTGCATTTAAAACATGATATTGATTGATTCGAAAATAAATCAGACTCAAGATTTCGGCAGCGTTGTGGTGCACGAATAATGAGGAAAGTATTAATAATAATAATAATAATAATAATAAATAAATACTTGATTTACAACATGTAAGTGGTTAAACAGGCTGTGTGTGTGTGTGTGTGTGTGTAGGAGGAGGAGGAGAGATCGTTGCCCTCAGCAGGGAGTGTCATGACCGCTGTTATCTCTGACTCAGACAGATGGACCTTTTTGGAAGTTTATAAAGTCTCTCTATCGCTCTCCTTTTTCTCTCTTGATCATGGGGGTAGAAGGGGTGGGGGTGGGGGGTGGGGTAGGGCAGGATAAGAGGCTTATATAAAACTGCTTTAAGGGCTTCCTATGACCTAGAAAGGTTGAACAGACAGACAGAGAGAGACGAAGAGAGGGAAATCAACACGACAGCACTATTCCAGGATGAAGCCTTCACTAAAGTGATGAGTGCGACAGAGTAAAGCTGTGTGTCCTTGATGGAAACTGCCAGTCTGGGAGTCTGGAAGCGCAAAGTCGCTGGAGCATTAATGCTTTTCTTTTTCTTTTGTTTTTTTGGCATGACACGTCCCATTACATCCCGTCCCCTTGAAATAATACACCGCACATTGTCTGTCTTTTTTTTTTTTTTTTTTTTTTTTAAGAACTGATTTTGTATCCTATCCTCAGCGCCTATAGGGAGAGGTATTTGAAGCACTAGTATCTTTCTTCTTGTCAGCTTGTTATTGTAGAAGTACGGCGGGCGCCTCTGCACGATCCAAGACAAATGATAAGCAGATAAAAAAGTGTTGCTTTATGTTACCAAACAATAATATGGAAAGGTTTAACTCTAAGGTACCCTGAACATCTGTACAAACAGCTGTAGGCATCAGGTACCAAAGCGCATACATCCGTGGAGAAATGCGATACTCCGAGATCAGTATAAAAGAAAAAAAGCCAGACTTAGTTTTGAGGTCAACATCCGACTTTTGGAGAACATGTGAAAGACTGGGATAAAGATCAGCTTAAAGTTTAAAGAATGTTCACATAAAACATTGGGGTCTTGACTTTATTCCTGTTTCACTCCTTTTCCAAACATGCTGTTTCAGTGTCTAGTTTTAAATAAACCTTCCCGGTGCGCCCCTTTTCTGACATGCATTTTCCAGGCAAATCAGAAACCGGAAATGGCTGGGAACAAAATAACTCCTTTAAACCCTAAACTGTATAAAAAGTCCTGGATTCTGGTTGTCACCATCTTGACAGGCACTGACTCCGCCTACACCCCAGTTAATCCATAAATGGGAAAACGGGTTGAGCGAATCGAGCTGTTTTGTGCAACCAGACAACTTACCTCAGTTACCCCACGTGAGCAAGTTTAGCTATATCTTAGCTAAAATGCTAAGTTGGCTAACATTTATTTATATGTAAACATCGTCACGTATCAACTCCTACATTTCTTGTTGGAAGTTAAACTACGAAGTTACTCTAACACTCTAGTTAGCTAATGTGATGTGTAGCAGACAGCTAGCAGTTCCTCCAAAGCAGCTGCAATCAAATCGGCCACACCCCTAATTACGCATAACTTTATGGTTTAATAATTTTATATTCGAGGTACATAAAAATTCAGCCCGGCATAGTCATCGGGAATGGGAACTCTAGCTATCGGGTCAAGTTTGGCATTTAAACATGGGCATCTATAGGGATTGACTCACGTTTGGAGCCAGACAATTATGGAACTGCATGTCTTTGTACTCCAGCATTGACTACATGTTTCAAAACCAGCGGTTGCCCCCTTGGTGCTAATGTTTGGAACAATATAAGGAATTTGTTTCAAATTTGATATCTCTAAGCAGGTGAAATCGACAACTTTTATACAAAACAACGCTCATATGCACACAATGGATCTGCTGATACACATTACAGGTAGAAATATTAATCTCACAGTGTACCTTTATTCAACAAACAATACCTTTAGAACAGGTTTACAGCTTCAAACGAGGGTGTAGTTCGGTTCTCTAGGTTCCATCCAAAGCATAAAATGCTATATGAGATTTGGTTTGCTAGTATAAAGTCCTGGTTCGCTTAGTCTTTGCTGGTTTTCCAGTTTTCATTTTGCGACTGGATTTTATCCAGAGAGTCGTGACTGACCCTCCAAAAAATATAAATAAATGAAAATAAAATTCAAGCAGCACCTTTAATACCTCTCTCCTGAGGCTGAGCACAAGGTACGAGAGCACAGGATAGTGCAGCAGGGCTGTGTTCAATATCGAGAGCATTTAAAAACATAAGGTATTTCATCAGACCTGTTGTATGTTGTCGCAATCGCAGACCTGCTGTCCCTAGTAAATGTCCTTGTTTACTTATTACATTTAACATTTAATTTTGCAGTGTTATATTTATAATGACATTTGATATTTTATTATTTTCCTTTTTAATCTTGGGAGCTTTTGAAACTCATCCAGCTAACCAGCTAACTAACGCGCCTGACATTTTCTCACTCCTTGTCCGTCCAAACGCTGAACTCCTCTTCATTAGATGTTGCAAATACAGGGTCGACCAATGAAATCCTCAGGGACAGTCCAGTCTTGGTTTGTTCCTGAACCAGAGTTCAAACGGTTTTGAAGCTCAACTGCGTATGCTCCAGGAGCTGGAACTCTGGTTCATCCATAAACAGGCAAATGGCAACTGCATTGCTAAGCTAAGCTAAACTTGGCTTTAGCTTAGCTAAAATGCTAAAGTGACTAACATTAATTTATATATTAGCGCAGTTTGCATTTATTTTGAACTCCGTCATCCATACCGTAAAGATCGGCCTGTTGTTTACTTCTATATTTCTTGCGGGAAGTTAAACTACAACGATTTCAGTTAGCTAAAGTGATGCATAGCAGACAGCTAGCGGTAAATCAGCCACGCCCCTAATTACAACTAAAGTCACAATTACTAACTTTCGGTTTAACATAATTTTAACTGATGAGTTGCGTAAAAATTCTCACCGCCTTACAGTTGTCATGAATGGGATTGTTAATGGGATCGTTGTCTGTGATCAAGCTATGGAGACTCATGTACAGGAAGCGGATCAAGATCCACATTTTTAAGCTTGGTGCTCACTGAGATTCGGACCACACAAACAGAACAACCGCACTAGAGTTCGTTTTAATCATCCAGTGTGAATGTTTAGTAATTTTTGGAAAAAAAAAAAAAAACCCTCAGAGGCCTACAAACCCGGCTGAGTTACACCAGGTCTACCAGAAGCAAAAAAACACGTTTCATATTGTTCCACTTCACTTCAGACATTTCCAGCCTGGGGGTGGAGTTTGCCATAAAGCAGAGGCGGAGTCTCACTTACACTTTTGAATAATTAACCTCCCAATTCAAGTTCTCGCTAAGCCTCATTTCCGGACGTTTTCCTTCATCACCCTGACAGCTCAGTGTTGATGACTAGGCGCGTGAAATGTGTGGGCTGAATAAGGTGAGACCTGGGAGAGTTCCAGCAGCGACTTCAGGCCTCGTCTCCGGCTTGCTCGGCCATCTGTCGGCCATCTGCGGAGGGCTGGAGCATTACAGGATTATTTTTCATTTGGTCACAAACACACCTCCTGATAATCTTTGGGTCTTTGGTTTCATCAAGAACACCTCGCACCCCAATTTCGTCCTAGTTGGTTTTTAATGCTAGCAGGATTTACAGTACAAAATGCCTCCTTCTTTTTCTTCTTCTTTTTGAAGCAAAAAGTGGATTTTTTTGTGTCACGTCTACTTTATTGTGTAAAAACTCCGAGCTGCAAGAGTTCTTTGATTATGGGCCTCACCTTTTGAAGTGAAGACTCCCAGAGGCTGAGAGGCTTGAAATGAGAACTGGAGAGAAAAAAATCTGCTCTCAGAAACCTACAGACACGGGGAGCAGCAACACTTCCCGAGTGCATGAGAAGACGGCCGGCGCTTTCCTCCAAGAAGAGCCAAATTACCCCAGAGTCTGCGCATCTCTCAGCAATAATGTGCGAAGAGAGCGAGCATGGGTTCAATCTGGCTTTCTGATCCCTACCCTAACGCCGTCGGGCTCTCTGAGTGCCAGCAGTGTAATAATAAGAAGGAGCTTTATTTATAGGGCTTGTAGCTCGAACCATCGTATGAATGAGGTGCAAAAATTATGTGAGGAAATATAATGTAATAATATTAATAATAAAAAAAAAAGTGAAATGGGAATATAAATAAAAAGAAAATAAGCATAGAGCGGGAAAAGTTCATGGAAATAGATCACATAATAAAAATTGCATTAAAAAAATACTGTTACTGCAATTTCTGTTTAAATGAATCAAAAACATGGTCACGTCCCCAAACAGATTAAAAAAAACAACAACGTTAAAATACGTGTACTGTACGATGCTCCATGTTTAAGAGATAATTGCCAATGTTAATGCTACAGCTAAATAATAAATATCTTGATTGTAGAACGGAGTAAAAACAGAGGACAGAAAAACTAATTAGTCCATTTTGCGCCTGGCTACTTGAATCTACGAGAGCGCACAGACGCGCATCGCTCGTGCTAATCTCATGTCGTTGTGCGGGGCGAGGTTGCCTTGGAGCACGTCATTAGCGACAGAGCTAACGCACAGCCTTGTAATCAAAGCTCTCGTGCATGCGAATGCTAAATGTAGTCCTTAATTATCGTCTTTAATGAGGCCGGAGAATTAAGCGGCCTGGCAAATGTGTGCGTTTACAGTGTGTCGCTTTCCTGCATGTTCATGATTGATTTATTAAGGAACAGTTTCAAGCCTGTGTGCAAAACATTTCATCACAGTGTTATTTACAGCAGATTGTATGCAGTACAGTACAGTGTGTAAGAAGCATCTGTTCACCTCAGACATGAAATACATGTAAACAATAGTCTAGACGCGTGTGTGTTTAGTCTAGGACTGTGTATTTAATTTAGATATGTGTGTGTTTAGTCTAGAGCTTTGTGTTTGTTGTCTATAAGTGTGTTTGTTTAGTCTAGGAATGCATGTTTAATCTAAAAATAGATTGTTGTGGTTACAGTCCAGTACTGCTGGTGTTTAGTCTAAATCCGTCTATATTTAGTCTAGAACTGTGTGTTTATTCTGAATCTTTGTGTTTCATCTAACCATGCACATGTTTAAACTTTAAACCTGTAGGTGTTTAGTCTAGGACTGTGTGTGTTTAATCTAGAACTGTAGGTGTTTGTTTAGGGTAAACCTGTAGGTGTTTAGTCTAGAACTGTGCATTAAGTCTAAACCTGTAGGTGTTTAATCTAAGCAAGTGTTTAGTCTAGAGCTGTGTGTGTTTTATCCAAACCTGTACTGTAGGTGCAACTGAACTGTGTTTTTAGTCTAAACCTGTCGGTGTTTAGTCAAGAACCGTGTTTAGTTTTAAACTCTGGGTGTTTAGTCTAGAACTGTATGTCTAGTCTAAACCTGTAGGTGTTTAGTCAAGAACCGTGTTTAGTTTTAAACTCTGGGTGTTTAGTCTAGAACTGTATGTCTAGTCTAAACCTGTAGGTGTTTAGTCTAGAACTGTGTGTGTTTTTTTAGTCAAGAACCGTATTTAGTTTAAAACAGTGGATGTTTAGTCTAGAACTGAGTGTTTAGTCTAAACCTGTAGGTGTTTAGTCTAGACCTGTGTGTTTAGTCCAAACATGTACAGTAGTTGATTAGTCTAGAACTGTGTGTGTGTGTGTGTGTGTGTGTGTTTAGTCTAAACCTGTAGGTGTTTAATCTAAAATTGTGTGTGCTGGAGATAAGAGCTACATTTAAATCACATAACCTGGAGAGGGAGCACAGAACTTGGACCGGCGTGTAACCCGACTCTGAGTACTTATAACTTTCTGACATATTGACTTGCGCAGGTTCTTGTGAAATATCTTATAGAAACTATAAACAGGCTACACACTGGCCGGCTCATAATGGTGCTGCCTCTCCTCTGATCTACTTTCCCTCTACTCATCTGAGATCTCACTGAAAACTCCGTCCATAACCGAGAGGGTGAGTGTCAGATGGAGATCAACGTCACCTCGCTGTTTCAGGGTGATCGAAGGGATGAAAGTGGGTCAGACTGGAACCGACGGCACAAACCAGCACGCTGCGACTTGCCCTAATTTCGATACACTAAGCCCATCACTCCATGTGCTAATACAGATGACTCTTTAGTAAGACCTAAGGCAAAGGCCGTTTATCTCTGACTACAGCTATAAGCGAGCTCACGCACACACACACACACACACACTGGTATTAAACATACAGTCGATGTCGTTAAGTCATTGCAAGCGTCAGCATGATGCTTTGAAAAAGGCACTGGGGACCATTTGGGGAATTTAGGCTTCAGCTACATTTCATGTCCTTTCATCATCGGCTTTGTTGACGTCCTCAAAGCACGATCAGGAAGTACATTTCCATTACTCTGGAGAGCTGAACTAGATATTATTGGACTGACATGATATACGCGACTCTTACAAGCGGATAAATATTTGAAACAATCCGCAGGCAGATTTCCTCACGTTTCATTTTGGCATGTCAATTTTACTGTCACTTTTGATATTTCTTCAATCCAGCATGCACAAGCACACACACACACACACATACACACACACACGCACTGATTTCTGTTTTATCAATGCATGTAGAATTCTCCGATCTGACTGGGCAGAAGGTGTTGATTAACTGAATGGATCCAAAGTAAGCAATCCTCTTCAAATAACCAATCGTAATGACATGAATGATCAGCACCTTGACGCGTTGGTCCAAACTTAATGCTATACATTATGCAGTGTCTGGTATATATAATATATTTCTCTAAGACTGACCATAGACTATTTATTCAACCAAACAAACCAAAAATTCTAGAAGACATTATGGACTTTCAAGGCAATCTCTTGAAAAATCATTAGAGTCGTTCAGCTGCCAGTAAAACCACTTGCACAAACTGCCAAAGGTGAAGATGTGTGTGTGTGTGTGTGTGTGTACTGACGGTTTGATGGTTATGGTTATGCAAGTAAATGAATATAGCTGTCACAAATATTATGGTCTTACAACACTTCGGTACAAATAAGAAGCTTCTGGGTGCCATTACTTTTCCAACATCCTGTGAACATAAAAAAAAAAATAAAGAAACCGGCCCTACTGCTCACTAAATAAAATAGAAAAAAAATATATAATTTTATATATATGGATTGGGAGATGGCCATCAGTTCAAACTGTAAACTTTGAAAAATTTTAAAATTAATATTCTGAAATAATGAACAAACTAAATGTTCTAAATTTTCAAGAATTTCCTTCAGGATCAATAAAGTCTCTATCACTTAAAAATTCTATTCTTGATTAAACATTGAAAATGAAATATTAATAGAAAATGTAATTGATGATAAAAAAAAAAACTAAAGACTACTGAATTAACCTTGTTGCTTAAAATTTACCACATTTTTGAAAATTTTTATTGCTTTGCCAAAAACTTTTGTTCTCACTTAAGAACAAAATGCCAAAGAAGTTGAAAGAAGCTTTTGTTTCAAATGATTTGTAAAATGATTTTTTCCTGTCTGCGTTCACAAATCGGTGCAGCAGAACAGGACAGTTTCATCCCATGAGGCACTTCTCACCGGCTTGTTGCTAGAAAGATCATCATGGTCGTTACAAATTCAGTGTCATCATGACTAATGTCTCCGTGAGAGGATTTCATTTCCAGCAAAAGAAAAAAAAAGCATGCATAAGTGAGGACGGTCGGTCTGAGCCACCAGACAAGAGGACTAATGAACGCTTCTGTCAAGTCGCACTGAACACTTTCAGTTCTGGGACCGAAAAGGATTTCAGAGGCTGAGAAAATCCGCGCCGCGCTGACTTTTGAATACGTCCTGACAGCCAATTATAAATAAAGTGTCCCGTTCAAAGGGAACTAATGATGAGATTCAGCTCGGGTGAAATAAGTCGCGGGTTCCGATCGTGGATTACGGGAAAGAGTCCTTGAAAGGGGAAATGTTTCACATTTGAACCAGGCGTGTCGGGTAGTTAAAGGTGTAATACCTGACTGTGCGTGGCCGTTAGGGTCGTACCACCAAAAGGTACATCTGTGGTACCTTTAGTGTGTATCTTTCATATGGAAATTTGGAGGCCGTGTACCATTCCAAGTCAGGGATGGATTTAACCATAGAGCTGATTTGGATGTTGGAAACTCGAAAGTTGGAGAAAACTTCACCAAATCTGTGATGAGATTCTACTGTACAAGCCTCTCTATAAGTCGTTACTATAGAAACAAGCATTAACATAAACCTGGGACTTGACTGTTGCAGAGAATTTATCAACACCTTTTGTATAACCAGACTCCTGAAATCCAACCGCATTGTGCGTTTCGTAGACGCGAGAGTTAGTGCCGTACTGACGGATGTTTACTGCGGACGTGACAGGTGACATGGCGAGAGTGATGTCATAACCTATAACGGCTCATCGGGTCCCGGGCAGATGCCACCCTCATCCTCTTTCCTTCCGCTAGCCAAGAACTCATTAGCACAGGGAGACAGGAAGGCATGTCACCGCCTTCGGAGACGAATAAAGTAAGTCGGGACAGGCGGAGAACGGAGTGTGGGCGGACCACAGCCGCGGAGCTGAAGGTCCGTGTGCAGGATCGTCAGGTTTAATCGCACTGCGCAGAAACTGCCTGGCCTCTGGGGATTCCCTGTACTCGCTTTGATGTGTGCAATTTGACGGCGAATATGCCAGAGAGGGCTTACCGCGGCCTAGTTCTATTTCACACTATTTTACTTAGGGGTCTGTCCAGAGTGTGTGACTTAGGAAATGCAAAAATTAAAAAAACATGCAGATTATCTCTTAGTGTGTTTGATTAAAGGTACAAATGAATATTTATCGGTTACTTAAATGACAGCTGGTGGAAAAAAAAACATTGGAGACACAACGTAGGGAACAAAACACAACACATACACAACATAGCATATAATCAGTAATTCGGTAGTGCAAAGTTGCAACATGAAATGTTGTGTTCTCCTTATAGAACTGCTGCTATTGGAACTGAATCTACTGTACAGGATCAGAATGTTTACAAAAATGGAATGAATCTCAAAAACAGGTGTTTCTTAATTAATCAATTCACTGTTAATTAGTAACAACACATAGTAAGGTGGTAGTAATGCAAAAATCAGCAATATACAGTATTTGTTAAAATTGTTGTACTGACATTAACAATCTACGTTTATGCACCTACGAGAACCTGCTCTCGGCTGTAATGTCCTCCATCCAGCAGTTACTCAGAGACTGAGCGTGTTGATAGATGGTCAGCCTGATAGAGAGCCGTCAGTCCCTCGGAGGCGAGGAGGTGAAGTGTAGCACGCTGAGAAGAGCACGGCCAATCAAAGGCAATCGGAGCCTCGCCGCAGGGGAGCGTGGGTATTCTGATCCAGACATGTGTGGGAGCTGAGGAAGTGACTCACGAAGGCTTATATGTCTCAAAAACAACAACTGCTAGCTCTAAGAAAGATATTGTGACACGTGCAGGGTGTTTTTATTCAGAAATTTTGCACATATTATGATGTAGACAAGAGCTTATTAAAAGTAGAGTTAAACATCAGAGGGTCATGTTTGAAATTAGTGTAAAATTAGGATGCTTTGCTGAAACATCTGCCTAGGTATACAGTAAGTGTATTCTAACCTCATTAGGTTTTCCCTTACTGTATTAAAGGTTGGGATTAATGAAGTTGAATGCTTTGATAAAGAAACTGAAACCAATAGAATACCCTGTGCTGACTCGATTAGCATCAAGCGACTCTCGCACGCCAAAATGCTAAGCTAAAATTCGACTTTCCTGCTATACTGACTCGTTATAACATGCAGCACATGGAACAAGGCTGCATCAATGAATATCAAATCACAACTCTGCACCGAACCTTTTTAAATAAACACACACATCAGTCAACTTCGTATTTGGACTTGTGATGGAATTTTGATTTAGCTGTCAACTCACAAGATTTGCGTCATCACAAGAATATTGAGTATGGAATATGCGATCGTCCAGTTGAGATACAACTGATCAGTAAAAAAAAATGATTATTGTCGGCAATCATTTAGATAACCTTTAACAAAAATAATGCCTTTACGTTAGTGATCTGCACCACTATAACAAAATTATACCAGTTAAAACATTTACTGACTGTCTAAATGAAATAAAAACATGACAGGACCTAAAATAAAGCCTTGAGGGATACCGATTGTAAAAAAAAAAAAAAAAAAAAAAAAAATCCCATCGATTTATCTAAACCCACTTTACCTACTAAAACTAGTTATTGTGCATCCTGAAGTATCGTTAAAAGTCCTTTATAATCTGTTCTTGAATTACCTGATTCCTTTGACAAGTCAGACAATTAAAACAATTAACCTTAAAGTTTGTCATGGTGCTGTAGCAACTTCAGGTCTACTGAAAGATCTGATCATGTTTAAAGATTGTAGTGAAGATGGAGGTGCTTGTTTGGACAGTTATTGATCCGTAGGAGACAGCGTCTGCGTTTAGAGATCTTGTTCAAGGTCGATTTTGTCCAAGTCACATGAGCGCATGAAGTATACTGTACATGCTGAGTGTCGGTCTAATAGAGTGATGTATGTTAGATGATGGTGTCCACTGTTGCAACTTTTTAACCCAAGTATCTCCCCAAATCTCTTGGTTGTCATTGGGACATCACTTCATTTTGGGAAGTTTATTGCAGTTTCTTTTGAATCGATGCACTAAATATCAAGAAAATCTCCAATCATTAACTGTCCGATCTTAAACACTGTCACTGACACCAACACCACAGTAAAAAAAATTTCTTAAACTGGAGGACAAAAAAGGCCACAAGAATTCTAATGTGACCGTTGTTATTTATCTCACATAGCTGCTAATCAGATATGGATCTATTTTGGGACCACATATGTAACTGGCTTGGTTGTAATTATGAAAAGGTTTGAAAATTTTACCTATAGTGTAAGCCTGAGGATCTTCTCCCTCAGCCCACCTCTCCCGAGAGAACAACCTTCTTTCCAAGTCCAAATGTGCATCACTGTGCGTACGAAAGTTGTGTGAAATTTATGACAGCCTAGAGAGCAGATCTCAGAGGTGCAGGGACTTGCACTCCCACATCAATCATAGCAACAAGTCCCTCCGGTATCTGTTAGCTAAGGCCAGCGGAAGGGGCGGATAGCACTTTCCTACTGAATATTGTATAAGCAGCAGGCATAGTGTTACTCTGAAGAAGAACATACTTGTCTTTGCCATGCCTGGTTAGTAGTTGTCACCTTGATAGGATAAAATAAAAAAAAAATGGTAGTGGCACGGTGGTGTAGTGGTTAGCACTGTCAATTGCACCTTCAGGGTCTAGGGTTCGATTCCCGCCCTGGATCTGTGCATGGTGTTTGCATGTTCTCCCCGTACTTGGTGGGTTTCCTTTGAGTTCTCCTGTTTCTTCCCACAGTCCAAAGACATGCAGATTATGTTAATTGGCGTTCCCAAATTGAGCGTGTGTGTGTGTGCCCTGTGATGGATTGCCTCCCAATCTCCTGGGATAGGCTCCAAGCCCCCCGTGACCCTGTATAGAGGATAAAGTGGTATAGACTTTGATGATGATGATGATGATAATCAAAAGTGAGTGTATGTTTGAATACTGTACACTGTATTTGCAGAATGTAGCTAATATTAGCTAAATAATGTTATTAGCATCATCTGGGTTTGGTGTACTGAATAGAGGGGGCAGGACACAATTCTTTTGGACAATTAGCAGTTACAATCAGATATGGGTTGTAATTAATCATTCATAAAGGGCAATTGAATTACTCGACAATTAGTCACAATGAGCATGTTCATCCTGGTTTCATTCTCATCAATAACTGGATGTACTTATGAAATAATTTATTTATATATATATATATATATATATATATATATATATATATATATATATATATACAGTGGTGTGAAAAACTATTTGCCCCCCTCCTGATTTCTTATTCTTTTGCATCTTTGTCACACAAAATGTTTCTGATCATGAAACACATTTAACTATTAGTCAAAGATAACACAAGTAAACACAAAATGCAGTTTTTAAATGAGGGGTTTTATTATTTAGGGAGAAAAAAAATCCAAACCTACATGGCCCTGTGTGAAAAAGTAATTACCCCCTGAGCCTAATAACTGGTTGGGCCACCCTTAGCAGCAATAACTGCAATCAAGCGTTTGTGATAACTTGCAACGAGACTTTTACAGCGCTCTGGAGGAATTTTGGCCCACTCATCTTTGCAGAATTGTTGTAATTCAGCTTTATTTGAGGGTTTTCTAGCATGAACCGCCTTTTTAAGGTCATGCCACAACATCTCAATAGGATTCAGGTCAGGACTTTGACTAGGCCACTCCAAAGTCTTCATTTTGTTTTTCTTCAGCCATTCAGAGGTGGATTTGCTGGTGTGTTTTGGGTCACTGTCCTGCTGCAGCACCCAAGATCGCTTCAGCTTGAGTTGACGAACAGATGGCCGGACATTCTCCTTCAGGATTTTTTGGTAGACAGTAGAATTCATGGTTCCATCTATCACAGCAAGCCTTCCAGGTCCTGAAGCAGCAAAATAACCCCAGACCATCACACTACCACCACCATATTTTACTGTTGGTATGATGTTCTTTTTCTGAAATGCTGTGTTACTTTTACGCCAGATGTAACGGGACACGCACCTTCCAAAAAGTTCAACCTTTGTCTCGTCGGTCCACAAGGTATTTTCCCAAAAGTCTTGGCAATCATTGAGATGTTTTTTAGCAACATTGAGATGAGCCTTAATGTTCTTTTTGCTTAAAAGTGGTTTGCGCGTTGGAAATCTGCCATGCAGGCTGTTTTTGCCCAGTCTCTTTCTTATGGTGGAGTCGTGAACACTGACCTTAATTGAGGCAAGTGAGGCCTGCAGTTCTTTAGATGTTGTCCTGGGGTCTTTTGTGGCCTCTCGGATGAGTTGTCTCTGCGCTCTTGGGGTAATTTTGGTCGGTCGGCCACTCCTGGGAAGGTTCACCACTGTTCCATGTTTTTGCCATTTGTGGATAATGGCTCTCACTGTGGTTCGCTGGAGTCCCAAAGCTTTAGAAATGGCTTTATAACCTTTACCAGACTGATAGATCTCAATTACTTTTGTTCTAATTTGTTCCTGAATTTCTTTGGATCTTGGCATGATGTCTAGCTTTTGAGGTGCTTTTTGTCTACTACTCTGTGTCAGGTAGCTCCTATTTAAGTGATTTCTTGATTGAAACAGGTGTGGCAGTAATCAGGCCTGGGGGTGACTACAGAAATTGAACTCGGGTGTGATAAACCACAGTTAAGTTATTTTTTAACAAGGGGGGCAATCACTTTTTCACACAGGGCCATGTAGATTTGGAGTTTTTTTGCTCCCTTAATAACGTAAACCATCATTTAAAAACTGCATTTTGTGTTCAATTATGTTATCTTTGACTAATAGTTAACAGTTTTTGATGAGCAGAAACATTTAAGTGTGACAAACATGCAAAAGAATAAGAAATCAGGAAGGGGGCAAATAGTTTTTCACACCACTGTATATACAGTATATATATATATATATATATATATATATATATATATATATATATAAATTTCTTTCAATTCCTTTCCCCAAGCCTATTTCTCTAAGGTGTACCACATGTCCCCATCATCCTTCCAGTGTCTGTCTGATTATAACATTATAAACTTTAAGGTTGTAGACTTCATTAAGTCACCTACAGTAATACAGTAATGTACTGTAACTCAAATACCCCTGATAAATCCAGTCTGATCTGGAGAATTAATCATGTGGATTCCATTCAATGTGCTCGGTCCTTTGCTATTATCTCATACCGCACAAAATGAGATTAGATGGTACGAGCTGCGTCCCGGTGCGTCTTTCTTTCTTTCTTTAAAATGATAGATATTGATGTTGGTGTAAGAGTTGAGGCAGTATACGAGATCATCATACTGAATGATATCAATCACTACACGGAGCCAATTCAATAAGAAGACTTGACTGTGTATCCATCTAGATCAGGACACTTACCAGATTGGATGGCGTTCGCCGCTCGTATTGAAAAATGGGTTTCGAAAAGTCACAACAATGAAAATGCAATGCTTAAAAGTGCAATGCAATGCTTAAAAGTTGAGAGCGAGTGAGTTGAAACTCAGTTTAAATTCAGTTTAGTCGATTTCAAAATCCATTTATGGAATCTGATTGGTCAGAGCATGTCCAAAGTTTGATTAAAAGAAAAGAAGAACAAAAAAACAACCCCTGATTTACTGCAACTAAATTTGTCAGATGAAATAAGATATCGTAGTATTGAAAATGGAGATTGAGCTTGACACCTGCGAGGATCATCTTCAGTAAACCTCGTTTACTCGGTCCTAGCGGAGAGTTAGCCTGTTATTATCTCTCCACTGTCTTGTGAAAAATGGATTCATTTCCAGTCATTAAGGATCCACTTGGGGGAAAAACGGAGTTTCTCGAGACACAAACCGTTTCGGACAAAGGCCCTTCATCATCAGCTTTTTTTTTTTTTCTTTTCATCTGAAGGATTTCTGTCCTGCAGGTTTAGAGAGATTCTCTCAGCTTGAGAACTTGCACGTCTGATGAAGAGCTTTTTATCCAGAACGTCTCTGCAGAGTGGATGCCTGTGTAATACTCTGAATGCAGTCGTATATGTGTCCTGTCCATCTCAATCACAGCAGCGTTGATCAATCCAGAGCTTGTGTAGAATCATGTGGAAGAGGGTGGATAGCGCATTCTGGTGAGTGTGTTACTGTACACTGCCCTGTGATACAGCATGTGGAGCACCTAATGCTAAAGAACCCACAGAAACAATATGTAAACTTTCTTTCCACTGACGCAAACAAGTATTAAACGGCGTCTGGACGTACGCGCAACTTAGCTCACGTTCAGTTCAGCTCGGTTCGCTGAAAAAATAGCGAAATTTCTGTTTTTTATGCAGAGGTACTGCTGTACAACGTTAAAAAACATTTGAAGACGTCGAAATGCATGAAAGGGTTAACACAAAAAATAAAAACATATCCAAAACCCCGTCCTTTTGAGTAGAATATTTAACTTTCCTTCTCCAGGAAGTAACCCAAACCAGAAAACTTGTAAATGGGTTAATAAGGCCTTCGTCTCCTTGAAGGACATAATGATGTGTGTTTTCGCTGAAGCAGTGCTGTGCTGTACTGACCTGATATACTTTTCTGTGCCTCTGTGATAAATGACTCGCTCTGGGTCTCTTTTTTTCTTTCTATCATGGTATCCTTGAGATAACGTGTCGCGAAGGTTCTTACTGTCCCACAACGTGCTAACATACAACACTTGACCTCCTCATCCCAGTGTAATTTAAACATTTATTCATCAAATTCAATCATTTATCTTCAGTAACTGGGCTATCCTCGTCCAGGTCGCTAAATGAAGCAATTTATTTCTTAGATTTAATAGTTGAGGAAAATGATGATGTAATTTTTTTTAATGTGTAAGTTGTAGACATTGTGTAAAAATAAATAAGGGATGTATAAAGGACTCGGATGGCAAAAAGATAACATCTTAGAAGTCTGTACAAGATTTTTTTATTTTTTTTGATGATGATGATTAAACTTGAGTCTAAGGAAAGCAAATAAACTAAATAAATAGAAGAATAAATAGACTCATTCTTTACTAAAGCGGTGAGGAGAAAAGCATTTCACAGCACATCAATACAGATAGGCTGCAAAAACAGGGTTCAACATCTGTCACCCTAGAACAGGAATACTTTGGGACAAAGGACAAGTTGGGAAAAAATGTCACCCCATCTAATGGACGTCGATTTCTGTGGATATTGGGGCGAGAATTTACAGTATGGATCCAACCTGCCTTGTGTCAAAAGTTCAAGCAGGTGGTGATGGTCATGTAATAGCATGCTGGATACCATAATATACAATATCTCACAAAAGTAAGTACACCCCTCACGTTTCAGCAACCACTTTATTATATGTTCTGAAGGGACGATACTATAGAAATGAAACTTGGATCTACTTTAGAGTCGCCAGTGTACAGTTTGTATATCAGTACAGATTTACTGTCCTCTAACAATAACTCAACATGCAAGACTTTATTGTCTAAATAACCAGTACAACATGTCAAAACTGTGTCCAAAGTGTCAGTATTCTGTGTGAGCACCGTCGTTATCTATCATGGCCTCAATCCTCCTGGACCTGGACTTCACCAGAGCTGCACATGTTGTTGCTGGGATCCTCTTCCACTCCTCCATAATGATATCACGGAGCTGCTTCCTCTTGAGGACGCCCCACAGGTTGCTCAGTAGGGTTCAGCAACCTGATTGCTCAGTAGGGTTCAGCAACCAGTAGGGTTCAGCAACCAGACTTGACCGCTGACGAACACATGAACATGATGAATAACACACGTGACTTTGCATGGTTAAAGATGTACAGCTGGTATCACTTACTGTACGGTGTACTCAGTTATTTGGACAATACTGTATTGGCTGTATGTTGAGTTATTTTCAGAAGGCAGTAAATCTGTACTGTTATACAAGCTGCACATTGACTACTCTAAAGTATATCAAAGTGTCATTTCTATAGTCTTGTCCTTTGAGAAGATATTGAGAAGATATAATAATATGTTTGTTGAAATGAGTGGGGTGTACTTACTTTGGTGAATGGGTGTAAATCGTGTTATCTGAGTTTTGTTGCGTTTTAACACGGACCCGTTAGCGACCACAATCCGCACATTGTTCTAATGTCATGAAGCAATCTCAAACTGGTTCTAAGAATCCAGTAGAGCATCTTTGGGACGCGGTAAGACGTTCAGCGATGAGGTGACGCGATTGGACCAGAATCTCAAAAGCATGTTTCCTACACTTCGTGAAAACCAAACCAAGGTTGTTTTACGGGTTAGCTTGTTGCTAAAATCGCATCTCGTGCTTGTGTAAGAAAAGGCAGTCATTCGTCGGCCTACACTTTAATCCACCGGTTTGTTCCGTCATACAGCATCAACAATGAAGGAATATTCAGTTCATGATGACCCCGATTAGCCTTCAATACGGATCACACGTCAGTGCGCTCAGAAAAAAGTGCGTCCTTGTGACGCCCTCGCGGCTGGTTTCTAATGAACCTTGTTTGCTCTCGGCTGCCGCCCGCTTAACCTGTCATTATCTGTTGGTCGTAGGAATATGAATTTATTTTAAGCTTGTAGAGACTCTCGTGGGAATAAGGGCAGAAATAATGAAGGCTTTTTAATGTCGTTGGTGTAATCGGCTTGATCCCTGGCTCGCCTCCAGCGAGCCCGCAGCATTACCCATGAATTAAGTATAAATCACTTCAAATTTATGAGCTGGAGCTTAAAACCCAGCCAGTTCGGACTCTGGAGCTGTAATGATCATAAGGAGGACAAAGGAAATACTGGACAAGAACCATTATCACATGATCGGACCTCGCAAAAGAGAAGAATGTAAATACACTTAAAGGTGAAGTAGAGTTACTGGTCGACCACTGAGCGTGATTATTATTATTATTATTAATATTATTATTATTATTATTATCCAGTAACAGCTCATAATCAATGGTTCATTCCTCCTCATGTTTCATTTGCCTACTTTTTATACATTTATATTTAAATGTAATGTTGTGGAATGTCCATAGATCAGTTTAGCTCCTCAGTAGTCGTCGTTTATTTTATAGCAGAATCACTCGACGTGAAAAAAGAAAATGCAACTTATGACCAAAAAAAAAAAAAACAACAACTGCAAAATGTTTATTAATGTTAAATGAATTAAACATCTCCACTGTGAAATTTTTTTAGTTTTTTTTCTCTTTATTGATTTATAAATATTTGCTGAGCTGTTGCTTGAGAAACAATAATGGATCAAAAACCTGGCGGTGCTCGGGCTCGAACCCCTGACCTTCCGAACGGTAACCCACAGCAATAATCATTCACAACGAGCACATTTCATATAAAACTACAATCTGAATTACAGCCAATCACAAGCCAGAATCCTCCAAGGCTGTGGCTGATTTTTTTACATTTATTTATTTATATATATTTTTTTACATTTTCATTCTCTAAGTGCACTGCAATCTGCGGGTAAATGAAGATAAATACGGAGTCACAGCCAGGGCAGGTGAAACCTCATTAGGCTTTGTGTAATTAGATAAATCGTTACGGTCACTCTGTAATTACATAATAATGAGAGTGACATAAATCACGACTCAGCGAAGGAGTATAAAGGTTTAATGGAGGGTTTTGTTTGTGCATAAAGTTCCAAAACTGAAAATTAACGGACAACGAACATTGCAGACACGGTTTTCCTTTTCTTGTCTGTAACGAGATCGATTTCCGAGTGGAAAAGACTGAATATTGTTAAAGGTAGCTAGAGATAGCTGGTACGAAATGATTACCTCGTAACAACTTTCAAAATCGGAATGAAATCTTAATTGTATTACAGATTATGAGATACTGAATAGTCTTTAACGAGAGGCTTACGAACGAAGGGAAATTATACGTTATGCCTACAGAACGTTATTTTGTTGCTATATTATCGGTATCATGTTTGTAGCCATCACGTGAGGCTCGAGGTCCTCCTGCGCTGCCGTCCTGTCGGTGGCTTTGAAATGAACATTAACTTGTCGAAGGGCACTAAGAGCAGAATAAATGAATTTTGGTCAACATTGAAGTTCTTGTGGTCAAAAGCAGGTCTTATCCGTCGTCGCTGGATGCAAATTTAACACTAATCGGATTTTCAGATGTTGACGCCGCCTGTCCTCGGCATGCTCGCCTCGTCTCGTCTCTCTCTCTCTCTCTCGGACGTCTAATTGGATGCCAAACAATTTCAAGGCACGGCGAGAGACGCGCTTCGGAATGGAAACGTATTGATTTTTCTTCAAGCCTTTGCTAACTCTGTCTCATTCTCTCTCTCTCTTTTTATTTCTCTCCCTCACTCTCTCTGCATTTCTTTTTCAATTGACAGAGGCTTTCTTTTTGTCCTCTTTTGCACTCAGGCGCGCTTCAATCGATACCAATTGAGATCGGTTTTGTCCGAGCGCCCCTTGCTCCAGCCGGGCCCGTCCCGAATGTCTCGCCGGTCATCAATCTTAGCGTGTAAGTGTCACGTTGAGTAACTTTGGAGGGCTTGATGTTATCAAAATAAGCTGCAGTGCACTTCTTCTGGCCTTCCTGACGCGAGCGTGGAGGATTTCTGCAACTGAACCATGGAATGGGATGATGGGACTTATTTGATATTTGAACGGTGTGCTGAGTCAGATCGACGAAAGCAAGCTCTCTAAATTAGGCAACTAAGCATGAACGGTGATTGGTAAGAAGTCTCTGACAGTAATGTACATCAAGGCATAAAGTCTACACTATAATCAAAGTTGCCTTCCTGCAATATGTTACCATTTGAAGTCGCTTCCATCTGGCTGTTTTTAGATTTTCCCAAGGGCTGAGGGGAAAAAAATGTAAGTTTGTACAAAAAGTTTGGTCCTTAAATGATGAGGTATAAAACGCTGTTCTAGGGAAAGCCTGTGTGTAATGTTAATCAGTCGAGGTGATAAAAAAACGCCATAAATGTAAATGAACGAATGAGTGTGTGTGTGTGTGATGTTAGGTTATGGTTTTTAATACCTATAAAGGAACATTCATAATCTTCAACAAGCACGTCTGGAATGATGAATTTCTTGGGGGTTTTTTTTCCCCATGATGCTTATCCGTATCCACGCATGGTGTTAGCTGACGAACGTTTCTCATCGAAACCCATTCGGCAGCTGCGGGGCGAGATCCGTCTCGTGCCGTCTTTGTTAGAGCTGACAGACAAGCGGAGATCTTTCAACAGTGATGACACGGAAACACAACTCACCATCCTGGCCTCAAGCTTCAGGCAAGAACTCACGCAGCTAGTCACGCAGACGCTCGCATTAATGCTGGGGAGCTTGGATAAGAACATTTCCCCTTAGCTCGCTTTGTTGTGTTAAATTCTGTAGTGTTGCAGCAGCATAAAGAGCTCAGGCCTTAATTACCGTTTCAATAGGCATGCGCTCATTCTTCTGCTTTTAATAATTAATACACGATGCGTGCTAACGTTCTAAATGGACTCACCGTCTCATTTTACACTACTGTATATACAGCTACATGAGCGCGACTGAAAATGAAGAGCACAGGATACAGTATACACATGCGCATTTATAGGATTTATAAACCGAACATGCTTACGGTTTGTTTTTATTGTGAAGCCATAAAAATTTGTGATGTGTGTTGATCTGGGAAAACACGTCAGATATTTCTGGCAAAAACAAAGGAAATATCAGCCAAAAGTTGTGTATGAACAGGCTAGGTTGAGATACGTACGGTGTGTGACGCCGGTCCCCAACGTTGTGTGAGGAGCAGTTTGAAAATATCTGGACAGATGGCGTCTCCCTGGTCTTTACCCTCCTTAATGGAGAGAGGGTGGGAATTGGATGTGAATAAATTAGGGAGGAAATCTGGGAAATCTACCAAAAAAAAAAATACAAATCAACTAAACTTATTAGCCTGCGTTACTTAATGCGTTCAGGGATTTACCGTGCTGTGCGAAAGTTTTGCGTCGTCTCTCATTTCTTCATTTTTAATGAAATTTTTTTCAACGATGTAGATTAAATTTATGAAACGGGAACAAAGTGACTGCAGTGACAGGCTGCAAAGTGCCTAAAGATACAATTTTCAAACTGGATGTTTATGTAACAACCTCAGCAGCATCCTCATTTCCCCTCTCGCCTGTTCCAACCACTCAGCGTTATTACGCATCAGCAGTACACTAATCACCAGCCTGATCATCTGCACTTGTTTCTTACTCGGTCATGCCTCAAGTTACGTGATTTTATCCTTAAATTATGCATAGGTCACTGTGTGGCTTAAAGAACAAACACATTCCTCTGAAATAAACAAAATATGAAAAAAAAAATGGGATTGGAGGGTCATGACTTGCACAGTACTGTATTTTGCCTCACCACACCAACAACACCCCAACACAATCCTAATAAGTTTTGAACATAATAGATAATTGACACCAGGTTTGTTGATTCGGGTCGATTTTACAGGCCGTTCTGGAAATCTCCTCGGTTAGCGATATCGGACAGCGACGGCGGCGCCTAAATGGTTTTTGACGTCTCTTCAAGGTAACGTTTTCTGCATCAGCACAATCTGATCCCGCAGTCGACTTGATTCTGTCACTTCATTTCGCAGCTTAATGAGCGCGCGATGTTAATCCACTGACTCGACAGCATTCGACGGCTGCTATCGATCATTCTGCTTCAATAAACGTCCCGACCTGCGGCTAATGACAGCGGCTGCACTGCGACAAAACATACAATGCTATACAGGTACAAAGGAACACAACAGGAAGAAATCAATTCCATTCTGAGCTTTAGTACAGAGCAAGGCTACAAAAGCAGATTTACTCTTTTCTGCTAGTTATATAAACAAGAGGTTACTTCTGTGACCAGTACATACTTTAAGTGTTTGAAGTACACCCTATGGACAAAAGTTATTAGCCAAACCTGTAATGCCATCGTATTCAAATACATATACTTCAATATGAATTTGGTCCCGCTACAGCATCCTCTTTTTTTCTGGAAGGCCGTCCACAAGATTTTGGAGTGTATTTGGGGGACTTCGTGTGCATTCATTCTGTAGAGCATTTATGAGGTTCAGACACTGATGTTGGACGAGAAGGCCTGACTCACAATCTCCGTTCCAGGTCACCCCAAAGGTGCTCGATGGGGCCGAGGTCAGGGCTCTGTGTTCGGGCCGGTCGAGTTCTTCCACACTGGACTCATCAAACCATGTCTTTATAGTCCTTACTTTGTGTGCTGGGGTCTTGCATCGTCCAAGACGTCCTGGTATAACGTTGAAGTATTAAGATTGTCCTTCACTGGGGCTAAGGGGCCTGATTGATTGAAACACCTGAATTCAATAACAGGTTTGGCTTAATATATTTTCTCGGTATAGCGTAGCTAACATGCTTAAGGCTAAGCTTCATGCGGGAGCTGGGCTCTGCTAGTTTAGCTCCACAGTGCTAGCTACTCTAACTACTTGTAACTGCATTTTAAAAAGCAGAAATATCAGTGGGGGAAAAAAGAATAAATAATAAATCCTTTGTTCTCAGATTACTGAACATTCCTTGCACTTACTCTGGCCCACCCCAGGCTGGCTAGCATTGAGTTAGCATGAACACATGCCGATTCCTAAAAAGAACTGGCGGCATTTCTGGCATGCGTGGAAACAGATTGCAGGCCGTTTACGTTCTTAAACCTGCGAACGGTGCGATTAGGGGATTTAAAATCTAATTTAATAAGTAATACCCCTTGTGAATCAGCTGTATTGATTTATAATGGCTAGAACTCTGGGGCATTTAGCAAATTACAAAATCACATAAACGCTGTAAAAATGTGCCAGCGACGAGGCGGGGAGGTTAATAGAGATGTTGCGCAGTGTATTAGGAACCTGAGATGCTGGAGGGAAAAAAGATGCCAGAGAAACCATGCCAGACAGGGGTGCCAGGGTCGCATTCTTATGCTACATTAGGCTTAGATGTGGAACGAGGCTGCAGGTGGAAGAAGTTTATTTTTGTTTGTTTGTTTGTTTGGTTTTGGCTTTTGGGCAAGTTTTTTTTATTTTTTATCCTCAGGCGGCAAGATATCAATATTAGAAAGAAAATATTTGCCACGTAACCAATGTCATCTTATCGACCTGCAGCTTATTAGATTCACATGCAATAAACCCTCAGGAATGTGTGCTATCTGCCCTCTTCCACATACACACAAGCTTACAGGGATTTCAATTCAATTTTAAGGTTATTGTCGCAAAGCAGATTTACGGAATCGAAAGAAAATTATTGAAATGTTTATGAAATGTATGAGAAAATGTGTATGAATCAAAATGATCAGATCGTCCCTGATGAACGAGCCGAGGGTGACGGAGGTAAGGGAGAAACTCGCTGAGATGGTAAGAGGAAAAAACCTTGAGAGGAACCAGACTCAACAGGGAACCCATCCTCATCTGGGTGATAACAGATATCACGGATCGATCTGCCGTCATACTGTGTGTTAATAGGCTGGAAGTTCAGTATAACAGGAGATGTGGAGAAGTTCATATGGAGTCCAGTTCGATTTCATGCTCCGCCACCAGCACCACCGTCTAATCTCTGGCTATTTCTTTTTCCTGTCTCCTTTGCACATCTACAGTATGTGGTGTAGAAATATCCAGTGGCATAGTGTTAAGCTGTACACCATCATAATATTGCTCCTTATTCATACCTAAGACAAGCTCTTGACTTTGCACTCCTCTGCCTGTCCAAGCCTACATTTATCAAAACGCATTACCCGGCTCTAGATCTTGGCCATGACATCCTAAATGTCCCATAGCGGTGATGCTGAGTTTGAACATTACATCACTGCAGATGGGAAACTGTTAAACCCGGTGGTCTGCTAATGCCCATCCATCAGCGTCCTTTATACCACTTCCTTTCTCTCCAAGGACGTCCAGCTGATTAAATATTCAAATCGAAGAGGACCAATGGCGCCAAGGCAAAAAGAAACCAAAAAAGAAAAAAAGCTTCTCAGGATGAGGGTAATTTAGCGTAATGAAACATGACCCCATACATGCATATATGTACACTCTTCCAGCATCAGCAGCTCCATTTGGCTAATTGCACATTGAAAGCACAATCAGTCAGACGGCTGAGACCGGATTGATGTAAACATGGCAGGCTTAATCAGCGAAGTGGATAAACTGGGATTCACGACTTTCAACGCCAAAGATTGACCATCAAGTTTAATCGTGATTTATTACGTCTCAAACATTCTTTGCTGGCATGCTAATCATTTAAATTTTTATTGATAAAATCTTCGTTCAATAAAAACTTGCTTCCGTTCTGTAAAAACAAATCTTTACAAATCCGCAGGAGTGGTTAAATGTGTTGATTATTTGTCACCTGATTCTAGCCAGAGGATTATTGCACGAACACTTCGACCTGAAATCACACAAATTGCTCCAATAAAACAGCCCAGGCCTTGTGAAGAACGAGCCCAAAGTGTCGTGGGAGCAAAGTGAAGCTCAATTGAATTTCACATTTAATAATCAGGCTGGAAGGCAGCGACGGCTCTCAGAGGAGAGACCGCTCGCCGTGATGAATCTGCACCTCGGCCGCTCGCATCAATCCTGCGTAATGTACGAGAGCTACTCGGGCTACGCTAAGACAGCTTGATGAAATGCTCAATCAATTGGGGTTTTTTTTTTTTTTTGGTTTTTGTTTTCACCTGCCAGGATGTAGAGCGCACATGGTCTCACTCTGCAGGGTTTTAACCAGAACCTGTTGGAAACTTCAATTACACGATAATTCCTCGCTCGGGTCTAAAAGTGAGACGATATCTTTAGAAGCTTTTTGGGGCAAAACTGGTACTTACTGAGTCGAAGAAATTGCTGAGGAACCCAATCAGTGTAATGAAAAACATGGACTAGCTGACATTCATTGAAGATGGAAGAAGTAGGAAATGCAGTTGTTTTAGCATATAACAATCTCTTAGAAAACCTAAAAACATGATAGATGTATGTAATATACCTATATATACTGGATGCAGTACATGTTTTCAGAGATTCTTTTCCAAAATCCATATTTTTTTTTAGATATTTGCATATCAAGTTAGCGAGTTTGACCACCTGCTCATTGAATAGGCTAATTAACTATTCTAATTTAACTCATTATACATCTGTGCAATTAAGACTAAAGGGCCTTGCTCGAGGGCCCAACAGTGGCAACGTGGTGGTGGTGGTGGTGCTGGGGTTCAAGACGGGTTTTTGAAACGGCAGTTGTGATTATTCGTTGGAAAGATCTTTGATTTCCGCCAGTCTGCTTGTCTTGGGCAAATATGAATATGGATGTGTATAAATATCTGACACTAACCAGGAGTGATTTATACTGTAGAGTTTAAGGTGTGTGTTATGTTGGCACCTTCATATAAATGACTTCACATTAAACGGCGTGTACAGTACCGATGAATTTGCAAAAACGTTTTCAGCGACTTCTCATGTTGTTATTGTTTTTTGTGTGCGCTGGCTAATGCGTTTTGAGAGCTTATCCATAAAATATGAGTTGCGACCAGGTTTCAGCCGGGTTTTTGCAGCGCTGCGCACTGATTTATGAGTGTTCTCACCCAAGTGCTGTTGTAAAGTCAATGCATGCAAATCAAATCTATAAACAGCACTCAGCCACTGCACATAAAACAGCCCAGATTATCGGAGCTTTTCCAGCTGCGCGCTTCGTAAGACCTGACGAGAAGACGTGAAGCCATGCCACGCATGCCAAGCTGTTCATTTTATTACGTGCACCAGTCAAGGTGTGTCACTTCTGTACACTGATTAAACTCTAGTAATTGGTGTAATCACTGGATGAAATAATATCAACTTTTTCAGTTTTTTTTTTTTTTTTTTTATGTTCATGTGGATTCGCGAGTAGGATAATTAACATTTTCTAGTTTCCAGCTCTCACAGGCAGCATTTGTCATCTTTTAACAGCACGTAACAGCTTCTCGTGGTGCCATATCTGAAGCTACGCCGTGCAATTAGCACTGAATTCTTGAGTTTTAGTAAATGAAAAGATTTACATAAATGTCTTAAGCACACTGATATGAGAATTAGCATAAAGCAAGTTGTATGAAAGTTGTAAATCGTACTGAAGCTGATACATGGACAGACATGGGTTCTTCAGGGGTTTTTAGTATCTGGTTTAAAACATTAGAAACTTAAAGAGAATGTTCATGGCTAAGAAGCCAATCAGGTGATAAGAACAGCACGTTTTTTAGCTAATTTTTCCAGTTAAACCAACATATTAGTGAAATTAAATTCATGCCATGAATGCAACATGTAAGCAGGCTGATTTAACAGTTTTTAGCTGTTTTTTTTTTGTAGGACGTGGATTTATAGAGTTTTGCAAAACAGAACAAACAAAAAAAAAACACGGATTTGATTAAACAAGTTCGACAGAACACTTTGGCGTTTTGTTTGTTGCGTCTTTCTCGAAGTGGCCTGTAATGGATTTATCTCATTTTGCACCGAAACCCTTCACGTATAAGCATAGCCTCTATTACGTACATGTGCTTGTCCTTGCTGTGCTTCGCTGAACTCTTATCACGGCTCGATAGGCAACCTCGGGTACTGAGCAAACTCTTTTTTTCTGTACTAATCGTGCTCCAACAGCTGTTCAAACACGGTATAGGTGTTGAGCAAATGGCAGTGTGTAGAACAACGCGGGACGAGGTGACTGACAGCCGAATCCACAACTAATTAGAGCAGCTGGCTTCTGAGCCTGACAGTTTGACAAGACTGTTCGAAAAAGAGCCTGCTGCATGTAAATGGCCTGTTTTTGCACCTAACTGTATTTAGATAAGAGAGAAAGAAAGTGTGTGTGTGTGTTGTGTGTTGAAAAGGATGGCTGTGGAATGAGAAAAATCCCATGCAGTAATTAGATGTGTGGATTAGAAGAGCGACAGAACGGCTGATTTGGAAGATTTGAGACTCCTGTATACAGAAAACAGACAAACTTGGCTTTAACGCGGATGAATTACAGACGGAATACGTGTTATTAGCAGCCCAAATTTTCGATGTGAAAAAAATAAATAAAAAAGTTAAGCGGTGCATTTTAAAAGGATTATAAATAGCCCTCTGAGCAGGGGAAAGAGTCTCATCTACTGTATGATGATAATTCAAGGTCGTGATGATGGTGAGGGGGGGGAGGGGGGTTAGGTAATGCACAAGGCCAGCATTAATCAGCAAAATCTAACAATGAACATCTTTCACCTGTGTGGCATTTAAGCTAATCTAAGCAGGGATTTTTGCAGTTGTTTTGCCTTTGTTTTTGTTAAGCATGAAATATAAAATATCTGAGACATTCTGATGCCGTAGCCAGATATTTCTCATCTCCCTCGTCCGATTTCCCCTCGTGCTGAGTCGATCCTGATCACCCTGGGACGTCGGCAGTCCTGGAAGTATGGGCCAAGCTGAAGACACAACTTGAAGGAACTGCGAAGCGTGGTGGTGGTAGCATCAAGTTCTTGAAAAATGTCATTACCAGCTTAAATGTAGCTCCTCCAATAGTGTGTTATATACTGCAGGTGTTATATTTATTATATATAAGGAGTTTAAACCTAAATACAACTACGAATATATCTGGAGTAATAAACAATTCAACTTTGAACACAAATACACATAAAACATAACTGTGTCCCGTTCTCCATGGGCCAGATGGTGAAGGCTAAAGTAACAGAGCAGTCTATCTTCAAAACGTTTATTATGCCTCGTGTACCGTAAAAGAGAGAAATGTGGAGACAGCACTGCTCCCTGTGCATGTATTAATTACCACGTGACATACAGTACAGTATATGCGGACGTTGATCAATGAGTTTCAGCCCAAACAAATCAGTCCATTATTTTAACAGCGCTGGCGAAAGGCTTTCTGTGACACTTCTATTGAGCCACTTACAGCCTGTCGATGAAAATGTAATCGAGAGCTAATGCACGCTAATTACCTCAGGCTCTTTCCTTTCACATTCCTCAAATGGCAACAGCTTTCAACGTGCAACTTTAACTCTGATGACCGACTGACTCAACTCCGGTGCGATTCATTTCGGTAAAGAGCAACTACGAGGAGGAATCATTGAAAAACGGATTACGAGAGACACCAGTGCATTTTTATCGACAATAACCCGAAGGAGCTCCTGCGCTAATACGATAGCGTCAATGACATGGCGGTGTTGTGGTCTAGGATAGATTGTGTGATTACCTCATCACGTCGGTCTCTGCACTGAGACAGTGGAAATGCGGATGAAATTCATATGAAAACGTTACCAAAGAAAAAAGGAAGCGCACACTCTTCTGGAAGTTCATGTGAAGATTATGAGTCATGTTCTCCAAAGTACCGTGTAAAAACAATGTATATAATACTTTATATCTTCTTCTCCATTATTTAGTATCTTAACTACTTATTTATATTCATATTTGTATAATTTGCTCTCCATCACATGAACATCACATGAACATCACATGAACACATGTACTTGACGTGGACTCATGCAGTGAATTTACTGTAAACTTGCAGCACTGATTGTGACTTTATTTGTCATGTACGCAACCATACACAGAACAGGATACAGTAATATGATGATCAGACTGTCTGTACTGTTAAAACATAAAATGGTCCAAAATACAATCCAAAAATAAAAGGTAGAAATATAGATTTATTTTTAAAAATTAACTGGCAATTTTTATAATTTTTATAAAACCATAATTAAAATGAAATAAAATAGAATTAAAACTTAATAAAATAATAAAATAAAATTTTCTATGACACAGGAAAAAAATTACAAAATTAAAGTGTAAAGTGTGAGAAGACTAGAAGTATAAAAATATACATGTGTAGATGCTTTTTTTTATATAAAAAAAAGTTTTGTTATTAACAAATGCAAACTTCTAAAAATTTTAAATAAGACATTAAAGCTAAAAATAAACTTTTAAAAGTCAAAAAAAGTAAATCTATGTAGATTTCTTTGCATTTTATACATTTATATTTTTATACTTTTCAATGAATAAAAGCATTCAAAAAGAAAAACATATTTTCATATATACATATATATATATTTAATAAATACTCATATACATATTTTTGTATTTTTATAAATGACAAAATGAAAATGCCCCCCCCAACAGCTAACATGCTAATAAACTGTAGCTACACACAACAATGACTTCATGCTCATATTAACAACATTCTGTATCGTGTTGCTTACAAACTTCTAACTTCTTACAAAAGGGCCACGAAACCCGAACACAGACGTAATGAGAGCAGCTGTTATAAAGCACGGGTTCTGGACTCTCCTCCCTGAAGGCCACCGCGCTGCACAGCTTGATTTAACCTCATTCGCAGCAGAATGAGGTGTGAAGAAAGAAGCAGAAATGTGAACTATGAGGCCAAAGTGAAATAATGAGTGATATTGTACTGTATGTACCGTAGGAGTGATCTCAGTACGCCATGCGCATCGCTACACACCTGTTACTGAGGCACCTTCTCTAATATTGATCTGCTGCTCCACCCTGAAATCTCAAATTCAAGCTTTAACAAGATCCTCTTCGCCATGTGGTTTAATTTAGATTCACAAAAACAGGCAGGAATGGATTGTTTTATTCTAATCCACAAAGTCAAAGAAACAGAAGCTGAGGAGCCCCTTACTGTACGTACAGTAGATCAGACCCCATTAATATTCCAGAAAGTTGAGTCACAGTCACCTGACTGATCACTTTACCAAAATAAAAAAGAGGCAAATTTTATAAAACTTTGTGAATTTTTCCCCATCAACCAATCACATGTCAGAAGCACTATACAGTAAGATCAAACAGCTCCAATACAGTACAATTAAAGTTCATATCAAAAACATCAGAAAGGGGAAAACCATAGTGTGTCTCTATGACTTTATCCGTGACACATGGGGTTTTTATTCACAACCTTCTGTAGTGTCTGAGTGAATAAGTGTACACTTTATTTTTCACACGTCCCACTCGATTCAAATTGCCTTTGACTTATTATTTTTTTTTTTACCAATTTCTATGATTATGGAATTAATAAAAAGGCTCCTCTAATAAAAAGGCTTGTAATCATGTGACGCAATATTATTAATTGTCTTTTCAATTATAGGACAATTTAGTGATGATTACATTCCACTACCCATCAAACGTTTGGAGACCCTTTCTAATCCCATAGTCTGTCCTGAATTTCCAAATATATGCAATAATCTCCTTTGAACAGTTGATATTGAGATGGATATCTGCTACTTCTGCTCTGTAAAGCTTTGTTAATTGTGCTGGTTGAGGTTAATTGGTGGTTTCCGAGGCTGGTGACTCTAAATGAACGTCTCCTCTGCAGCAGAGCTCAGGTTTGGTCTTGCTTTCCTAGGAAGGTCTTCATGAGAGACATCATGGAGCTTTATGGGTTTTACAAATGCGCTTGACACAATGCTGTTCTTGTAGGAACCGTTGCAGAACATCTGACCTTCATGTCTTAAAATAACAACTATCTAATGCCATACAATAAATGTGTTTTGAACTCTCCAGGATTGTTCTAGAATTCAGAAAATTGAAGTAGAAGGTGTGTCCAAACTTTTGACTGGTACTGTAGATGTTACAAATATATATATTGTAAATGTTGTAGTTTTCAAAGTGTGCAAATATATACTGTATAACTAGATATTTTTCATTGTTTTGTTTTTGACCTCCATATTTAATTCAGTTTAATTACATTATTATTATTATTATTATTCATACAGTCATCCCGAGTGAGGCAGCCAGATTCGACAGCAGTGAGGAAATAAACCCTGGAGCGACAAGAAAAAGGACGGAGGAGAAGAAAAAACCATAACAAATAGCCAGTGTTTACAACCATGGTGAGTTCCCAAGATCAGGAATCTTCCATCACACCACCTGTCTTTGATTACTTTCCTAAAGCTGCACTCCCATGAGAGTTTTAATCCTTGATTATTAGTTATTGAATCAGGGACTACAGTAGATGTTATCCTGATGGAGAATGTCTGGCTTGGTACTTTTTCTAGCTACAAATATTCAATTATGGAGTCATATAAAAGTCCCACCAGGCTGACGGGGTAAGTTGAGAAGAAGAAAGAAAAGTCAGAGTGTTCGTCATCAGCCCTCTATCTCCATTAGTGTTCAGGACGACGCTCCACATCGCCAGCTGAATAAACATGAGCGAACATGGTCAATAGCGAGGCAATTAAAGAGAGGCTGCTCGGGGAGGGACGGCGGCGTAATGAAAGCTCTCCGGTGAAAGGAGAGCTATCGGCTGTGCGACGCATTGGCGCAAGACCCAGCAAATTGTAACGTGGAGGAATAAAAGGAGCACCGGTGAAGCAACTGATGGTATCTGAGGCTAATTAATCCGGAGGCCTCCTCTGACAAAACCTGGGACCTTTTGTAATAACTTTGCATCAGTAGTTCAAATCCCTTCAGGGCTGAACGTGTTAGTGTGAGATTAGCAAAAACATCCATCTCTTAAAAAAGCACAAAAAAAAAGCTGTCCTGAATGATGCTTAGGACGTGCTCGGAGTTACAGAGATGACCTGATGTTAAAAAAAAAAAAAAACACACACACACACACAAAGACATGGGTGACATTTCATTTTCTCGCAGCGCTGAGCTTTTGGCAGGTGTCCTCAGCTTTTAATAGAGATGGATGGAAGCGATTAAAGCTCGGGCTTTATGTTTGGAAAAATACTCATTCTTGTGGTGAGTAGAAGAGAAAACTAGCAAACAGGAGCTGATGGAGTGGAGCGAAAGTGTCTCATGCGCCAGATGTGCCGCATGCAAATCCGAGCTGTCGGGAACGTTTCAGAAGAGCTCGAATGATCTGCGCGTGATGATCGCTGAACGACACTGATGAGAAGCTGAGGAACGCAGGAGGTACATACCGTACCGTACCGTCCCAGGGACGACGTCTGAGGGGCCTGGAATCAAACGATAAGCAGCGTTCTAACGAGAACGCAGGGCAATTATCACGCCATCGTTTGTGATAGAAGTGTGCACTTTGTAGGAGTGAGTGGTGAAAAGGTTGCTCAGGTAGACATGCAGTGGTGCGGAGGGAGATAATTAGATGGAGCGTCGTCGTGAAGTGAAGGAAAGTGCTCTTGAAATTCTTGGAAGGAACACGTACTCCAAACAGCCTTACATATGAGGACAAAACACTCGGAGATGTGTCGCTTGAGGAGAGGAAAAGACGAAGTGGTGCGATGAAGCTAAAAACACCGTCTGTTATCGGTTTGTTACTGAGAAACAGCACAGAGTACAGTACACTGTCTTGAAGACTTTCTCGTGGCTGATCTTGGGTTAGATAGCACACAAGATGGCTCTCATGAATATTAAACAACCATCTTCTGGGAGAAAACTTCAACAGATCAACAATGACACATCCTGGCCAGCTCTACACACTAAGAGGTACAGATGAAAATGTTCTCAGCGTTAAGCATCCAAGCATACGCCTGCTTTAATTCTTTCCTCTGTATCGCAGAACAACCTGTTCATCCTGAAGATGTTCCAGCGCCAAGATTCACTTCGTCTCACCTCACATTGGATGGATGGATTTTTTTTTCTTCTGAAAGCTTTGTGTAAAAGAAACTAACCACATTCATCCAAAGCAGCTATTTCACCCTCTCCTAGGGAGAAGCCTCTGAAATTGAACTTTCCAACACTCCAACTTCTCACATGACAGAAGACCCATAAGAATGCGCTATTCTAAGCTTTTTTCGGATTCAGAGGTCTTCTGCTCTCGGGAGTTTGAAGTAAAATCGGTTTGAAACCGAGTTCTGTATGGAACAGTTAAACTAAGAGCACCGCGGAATTTTGTAAAACAACAAAACCTGCTGCATTCATGATCTTTTAACAATTGGGCGGCTCAGAAACATCGTACGATTTCAAAACATCTTACGAGTTCACATTATAGTTCGGAACTGATAAGAATAAGTCCAAAAGTAGGACTAGGAAACAACATACTGTACTGTAGATGCTCCCCACCCGCCCCAACATCACATAAAATCAGAAAGTATCCTCCTGCTAACGTGGCCAGAACATCACCATCCATTTAGAGAAATTTCATTCATTCGTCTCATTATTATCTGCACATTTTTCTCACACATCCACACTTCCAATTATTTTCTTTTCTATAATTATTATTATTATTTGTTTTTATTTGTTTATTTTCTATTATAATTTTATTTATTTATTTATTACTTTATATATAATTATTCTATATATATATATAATATATATATATTTTTTTGTTAAATTTCTTTAATTTTTGTGAAGCTGCTTTGAGACAATGACCATTGTTAAAAGCGCTATATAAATAAAATTGAATTGAATTGAATTGAATTTAAAACATCATTCTGTTCCATTGAATGAGTTTGAACCTGTTTTGTATGAGTAACCCTATCATACACTTAATATCAATAAAACAGTAACTGGCTAGCTTATTACTAATCTAATACACAAGTTCATAATCATCATCTTGCCAGCTTCACATCTGGCCTTCCAGGAACTCCATGAATGTCCCAATCATGTGGAAATGTCTTGGAGCGAGGTCAGGACTGTACGGGGATGTGGCAATAACAACAATTATTTTATGTCTAAATGCCTTTTAAGTTCAAAATCCAAACTGATAGTTCTTTGTTAAGTCGAAATTATTTTCAAGTTTAGTTCTTTATGTCTAATTTTATCGTAAGGTGATTTCATTACGGTCTTCAGTTCTTGTCAAAATTTCTTTTAAATGTAAATTCCTTTTGGGTCTTAATTCATGTAAGTCCTTGAAAGTTTAACTCCCATTTAGGTCTAAATTCCATTTAGAGTTCTCTGCATCTTAATTTATTTTTAAATTAAGTTCCTTTTATATTAAAATTCCTCTTAAGTTCTTTTGAAGTTCAAAATATTCAGAATTAATACTTCCTTTTAACTTTAATTTAAGTTCTTTATGTTAAGTTCAAAAGTTATTTTATTTTGTGTTTAAATTCATTTTAGAATTTCTTTTAAGATAACAGTTATATTTTCACAGTGTCATGAAAAAGTATTTGCCCCCTAGTTTTTGCACTTTTAGGTTGTCGCATTTAAATGAGTAAAACATATATATTTTTAATTACATTATATAAAGATAACCCAAGTAAATACGAAATGCAGTTTATAAATGATGATTTCATTTCATGAGTGACTGTTGGTATGATGTTCTTCTTATAAACCGCTGTGTTAGTTTTATGCCAGATGTAATGGGACACACAATATTTGCCCAAAAGTTTAGGGGATAATCAAGGTTTTTTTTTGTTTGTTTGTTTGTTTGTTTTTTAGAAGATGTGAAACGAGTCTTCGTGTTATTTTTGCTCAGCTGTTTTCACCTTGGAAATCTCCCACGGATGCTATTTTTGCCCCCAGTCTCTTTCTTATTGTTGAATCATGAACCCTGACCTTAACTGAGGCGAGTGAGGCCTGCAGGTCTTTAGATGTTCTTCTGGATTCTCTTATGAGCTCCTGGATGAGTCTGCCTTGTGCTCTTGGAGTAATTTCAGTAGGTCTGATGCTCCTGGGAAGGTTCCCCCCTTGTTCTGAGTTTTCTCCTTATGTGAATAACGGCTCTCACCGTGGTTCGCTGGAGTCTTATGAATAACCAGGTGGATACATGTCAATGACTTTGTTTCTCAGCTGCTTTTGAACTTATTTAGATCGTGTTGCTTAGTGAGATCTTCTAGCGTGCTTCAGTTTGTCAGAGAGATACTCAACAGGTCTTGCAGTAATCAAGCCTGGGCGTTGCAAGTGAAACTTAACTCAGCTTTCCCTTCGTGATTTTGCAGGGGGGCAATTAGTTCTTCACGTAGGGCCAGGTGAGGGCCGATTTGTATTTACTGGAGGTAAGTGTGACAAATATGCAGAAAAACATAAAACTCAGGAAATACTTTTTCATAGCTCTGTATGTCTTCAACTAGTATAAATTCTTGGTTATTGTATTCTGGGTCACGTGATCCTCACTGAAATGAAATGCTTGAAGGTTTGAGTCGACTTGGTCAATTTACTTGGAGGTAGTTATTCTGGAATAAAATCTATTATGCAAAAGTATAATTATCCGTTTTTAATTGGTTTTTGCTTCCGGATTTTCTTCTTTTTCTGTAAATCTGTACAGTCAGGCCGTTTGGTTGATGCTTATTGAGTTATTGGAATGTGTGAGTTAGATAAGTCAGAAAATCTGGAAGGGATCCGTGAGAAAGTCTGTACTTTGAGATAAGGAATGTGTGAGCATGCAAAATGTACATAGCTCATCAGAAATTAATAAATGAATTACAAGATGGTTCAGCATTCTTTTTCCTCCTTTGCTGCCTAAAGAATGAATTCACAGGCATTAAACCGCAGACTGAATAAAAAGAGATACTGATGTTTTTTTTTTTTTTTCGCGAGCCTGTAAGGCGTTTGTTCCGCGGGTTTGGATGACGCAGCGCTGCTTGTTGGCCGCAATATTTTCAGACGCTTTAATCCAACTTGCAGAGCTGAATGCAGTTAAAGTAATGTGAAGTCATAAACATTCCAGTCATTAATGCAGAAAGTTAACATAAAAACTGGCAGTAATACCCCATACTGTAATAGTGGCAGCATGATCGCTGAGGATCCGCCCTGTTTTTGTGAGGAAGGAGGAAATTGCAGAAGTTGTGCGAACTTAACACGTTTAAATCAATACGAATAAAATGAATCATTTGTTATCCTTGTTATAACCAAATACAAATGTTGATGCATGCTGCGGACAAAACGGTAGTTAAATAAACTAGATTTCTTGTTTACGCCACTCTGTGAAGAAGGTGCTGTTACGAGAAGAGCGCTCGCCGCATTAATTTCATATTCAGGACGCCGTGGCGACGCTGAGATTTGCGTGTTTGCAGCTTTGTGCTCCTTATTACTGCCACCCTCTCATCTGCGCTTGTTCCCAACTGTGCATTCATGCATGAATTAAGTTCTTTCAACGAGAAGCCTATCTGAGGTCGGGGAAATTAGACTTTATGATGGGGCTGGGACAAAGACCAAGAAAACAAGGGCTTAAATCTAGTACAAAGGATTATCCGAGATGTATAAAGAGCTTGATTAGAAATTCAAAAGCATTACCAGAGCTGAGAGAATTCTGCTTTATAAAGAAGCTTACACAACACACACTCAAGAAAGGACAAAATGTACTTGTGTTCGTAAGTGATTCGTATTGGGCCGTGAGGTTGCCTGAAAAACACTAAGGAATCTGAACAAGTAGCCGTGATTTTGTCGAGTTTTGTAAAAAAACAAAAAACAAATTATAATAATAAACAATCGACTCACCTAAAATCTGACTCCCCACCACTAGAGGGTAGTATCATTTCTGGGTTACCTGATTCCCATCACTTTCACTAAGAGACGTTATATTAACGTATATAGTTTCCGGTCGCTTGTTGCTCATCGGCTAGCTGAACGTCCGCAATTCTGAGGTGTGTGTTTGTCGGAAATCTGGACAAAAATCTAATTAATTTTTTAAATTTTGTGCAAAGGAAGAATGTATGAATGCATTACGCACCATTCTCCTAAAGAAACATTTTATTCAAATGTTCACAATATGTGCATTAAAACATCCTTGAAATTCTAGAAAATTTGGAGGACAGGATATTAAAGGACGACAATGTCAATAAATTATGCCTTTTAATCTTTACAAACGTGCGCCTACACAGTACTGTCAAATGCTCCAGCACTCTTTCTCTCTCTCACACACACACACACACGCGCGCGCGCACAGAGACTGCAAGGACAATCACTTGAGCAGGCCACTCGACTGTAGATTCCTGATTGGCCGGACAATCATACAGAGACAGAAAGAACAAGGACACGGACTGAAAAGCCCATATTCACTTCATACAGCTCCGGGCCGAGCTGGAGGTCAGAACTGACTTATTCACCAACAGAAACTCACGGCTGCTTCCCTGAGCATCAATGTTTTAGAAAAAAATATATATATATTTAAAAGTAATATTTAATTAGCTCTCACATTTTATCAGTTTGTTAGGTCTGTGCAACGCGCAAGTCAAAATGCTTCACGTTCCCAAGGCGATGACATAAAAAGAGGTGTTTGATGAAAAATTCCACTCTTCATCTATTTAATAATGTGAAAAGCCTTGGTTAGCGTTAACAAAGCTAGCAAGCTAATGGTAGAAGAAATTCCCCAGGAAAATCTAGTTAATCTTTAAGAACGTCTGCCAAGATAAATATGGAACCTTAGATAACATGCCAAGAACGAGGCTAGATGGTGCAACAACAACAACAACAACAACAAAGCAAGACAACTCAATACTAAAACTACCAAAATGATTTTACTAATCAAATAAAGCCAGCTAAACCATGTTAAAGAATATCCAAACAAATGTTATAACTAATCAGTGTTAGCAAATATACTGTACATTAAGCTATATAAATTAAGCTAAATATAAATAAAGCTAATTAAAAAAAAAAAAAAAAGATATACCAAAATGAATGTTATAGTTAAAATAATGTTAAAGATTATAACTAAAATCAAGGTTAAACAAAACGTCCCAAACCGAGGTATCTAACATGAGCTGGGATGTTAATATACTGCAGGACTGAAAATCAGGACATTGGGTTGTACAGCTGGGGGCCAAAAGTTTTGAGAATGACACAAATATTAATTGACACAAAGTCAATTCTGCTGCTTCAGTGTTTTTAGATCTTTTTCAGATCAGATGTTACTCTGGTATACTGAAGTAGTATAATTACAAGCATTTCATGAGTGTCGAGGACTTTTATATATACAGATTATGACCACCCACCTACTGTAATATTAAGTAGCTCCACCCACTTTGCCACCAAAACACTAATGTACTGTGTGTTGTACTAATGTACAACCTTTCTGTTGGAACCTTAAGCGTTAACCTTTTCATGAGTTTCAGCTACAGTACAGTAGTTCTTCTATTGGACCGGACTACACGGGCCAGGCTTCACCCCCCCCCCCCTTCACCCCCCCTCCCCCCCTTCACCCCCATGTCCATCAGTGAGCCTTGGACACCCATGACCCTGTCACCAGTTCACCGCTTTACTTGGATCAAATGACCTGACCACTGCAGACTGGGGACGTCCCACAAGAGCTGCAGTTTTGGAGTTCTCTGATCCAGAGATATAGAACCGACCTAGAGTCCATACTGTATATGAACACTTACTCAACTGTATACAGCAAATGTTTCTCATTTTTATTCATTTAAGAAAGACTTAGAGTTATTTTCCACAATTCCAGGAAATTCCTGGTTTGACTCGAACAGCCCTTGAGCGTTTACCATTGTTGTTATTCAGAAATTGACTTTATGACATGTCAATCAACGTGATGTCTTTTGATGTATGTTTAATGAAAAAGATCTAAAAGGTTCTAAAACATTACACTCCAGCACCACTTGAGCTGTGCATCATGATACCAAGTTTCTCCTGCCGATGGCTTTGACTCATTTAAAATGTTTAATGTCATGCTTCAATTTGTACCGAATCCATCAAACAATGTGATTTTCAAATCCACAGTAATGAAAGGAACTCATTTTCACGCACAAAATAAATCAATGTCATTCTGGGTTTTGTTCTGTGTTCGTTATGAAAGAATATCTGATTAACTGCTCACCACCAACAAAGGCTGCACAAATCCAGAATTTCTTAATCAGGTTACTTTAAAGTTATTATGCATTTTGTACCCAACACTATTGTAGTAATTTATTATAGTCTGCTAGCTGAAAGCTTTATTGCTTCCTATATTGATTGATTAAAGTGTGTAAAGAAACAGCGATATGCAGCAACACAAATAATCCGTGACATGATAAAACACAGACAGTTTGCTTTTTTCCTTCCCCTCTAAAGCCTCGTCGCTGCTCCGTTCCAAAGAGCTCTTTTAAATCAATCGAGAAATCCTGCTCACTGAAAATATAAATCTCCGTCAAACTAATTAATTAGCTTGTTGGCGTTCGTGCTTTGTGACCCAGTGTTCCATCTTAACCGATGGTTTTAAAAGCACTCTGGCACTTGGCTGAAATAGATGAAGTGTTTTGTTTGGATGTTAAAAATTCAATACTCGTGTACAAGCTGAAACATCAAAACAGCCCTGACTAATGCATCAGCGCCTGCGCTCGGCAGAAATTCATAAATCATCACTGCGAAGCAGGAAGACTGAGCTGGCGAGCGTGTAAGCTGGAGGTTATAGGTTCAAATCCAAGGAGCCAAAGAGCCACCGTTAGATCTGCATCTTTTTTCAATCAGAAACACATCAAACTTTTTATCCATGTACTGTATAGATGCAGAATGTAGAATGATGTTCCTCGAACCTTTTGTCTCTTACTGGCCTCTTTCTTTTTTTCCCTCTCTCGCGCTCGCCTCGAAGTTCAGAAGGCAAGAAAAACACTTACAGAAGAGAAACCACACGCATAATCCACATCCTCTGTGCTGAAGACTCGACTACTGTACATCATATATCATGTAGAGGACGTTCGATTACAAGAGGAGAGAGATATTAAATTAAGGTGAAAGCAATCAATAATTAATAAAAAGCAAGGACGACCAAAAAGAAACAAGGGAAAGAAAGAAAGAAAGAAAAAAGAAAAGAGAATGATTAAAGAAAAGAAATATATAATAATAGCAAGAAATGAAACAGACAACAATGAAGGGAGAACAAAATTCATATTTACAGGAAATAAAAACTTATAATACTAGCTAGAAATAAAAATGACAACAAGTACGGAATGAAGGAAGAGAAAAGTAGGTAAGTAAGAAAGAAGGAAAGACTCTATCCGTGCGGAGCGCCTGCTATTCCTGCTGATTGTTGTTGTTGTTGTATTTATTTATTTTTTAATCTGGATTTTGATGGATTTCTTTGCACTACATATTGATTTTGGATTATGAACTTAGCTCCAGTCTATCGAGCTGAATTTCTCTTCGGCTTCATGTGTCGTTTTGTGTCGTCTTCAGCTTAAAAAAAGTATATTAAAAAACAAGCGCACTGCTAAATGTCTACTTATAATGTGGATTTTGTACAGACTGACTGCTTCACTGACATAAACGTAGAAATGAAAACAGTCACAATCCAAGTTATCCAAAAATTCTCATATGCCTTGTAAACTTTTATATACAAGTATGACAGATTTCTAAATTATTAAATGGCATCCAAGTCAAACCTGGGACTTTCAGCCAGTGGATAACCTGTCGCCAACGTGCTGTCTGTGGAAACTCTACACACAATCATTCACCAACACCGCTTGCACGTTACACCAGTTTGGCCAGGAGTTCTCGCCACATGACATCGCCAGTCCTCACCTCGCTCCAAGACATTTCCACATGGTTCTCAGGGAACTGAGAAAACGTTCTACCATGATGGTGTCCAAGCACTAGTGAGACACCGGGATAAGTGCATTATTATAGAGAGGAATAAAGCCAGCTTTATACTGTAATGGTCTCATAACTCGGTTGTGTTATGCAGCTCACCTTTCCTTTCAGCATGCAGCACACTGATGAGGTTCATTTCTTCTGTCATATTAAAGCAGCGATGACCTCGATTTGAGGAAGGAAACCCAAAACAGCAGGAAGAAATGAAAACATTACGTAACTACTTTCCATAAAAACATTACAAACTACATAGCTTAGGTTTTTACTAATGCCTGCTTTATGAATCTATAAACTTTCTTCCATACATTCGTAAATAGGCTACGCCTGTCTTTATAAGACCTGATAAGTCATTTATTTAAAAAATGTGAAATTTTTCACACTGGATCCAAACAATCTGTACCGCATCCAAATCTAAACCCCCCCCCCCCCCCCTTTCTCTGCTAATTAGTTTCTTTCCTCTGTAGTCAAAGAGGTCAGCTTGCAGCTCTCAGAGTCAACAGTTTGGTTAACAGTGCCCTGGTTTTCCCAGCAGGCCCTGGAGGAACGATTTAACAGCAGCGCTTCTTGTGCACGGCATGTAGTTGACAGGGATCAAACCGTCAGGTTGCTGTCAGCGTTAACACTAATACAAATTAGCTTTTATAATTGGCAATACAATAAACGTTGAATTTCTAAGATCCTTATTAATTCATGATGACACTCTTGTTGTGGTGTTGTTTTTCTTTTACTTTTGAAGTTAACATTAATAATAGGGTTAAAAAAAGCTAATTAGAACGATTACAGGAAAAGTAAAGCTAAACATGTTTACAAGCATTTTCTCAGAAAATTGTGGCAGAAAACAACTCATGATTACTTTGTGAAATGCGTATCGCCGTTGCGTAGGTGCTATTCTAGAAACTCGGGCCTCTATAATTAGGCCCGCGCCTGCAATATGAGCCAGACAGATAAAGCAGGATTTAGTGCAGTGGGTGGATTCTCTGCTGATTATTCAGCATGCTAATTTATAGCTAATACAGTACGTCTTTCATGTGATTAGCATTAGCATGTCAGTCTCTGAGGGTTTTTCAATCTGAATTTGGTGTCTAAAATATTTGGCTCTGCTAAGATGCCAAGGAACATTTCAGCATTCACATCAATCTTGGAAGGACTTGATGGTTTATTAAAACTTTTAATTAGCAGACGACTTCAAGGCTTGTACCCGAGCTTGCGTTGCAGTATTGCTGTTAATAGCCTGTCGACTTCCTCTCATGCGGAAAGGGATTTATTGAAGTGCACTTGACCTTGGCAGCCAGCATGTCATATTCATTTGAACTCTTGTGCAGAGGCAAACTAGCTTGCTAATAAGCTAGTTAGCAAAAAAAAAAAAAAAAGATATATATATATAAAATTCCCCCAAGCAGATACAGTGGTTTTGTTTATAAGGTACAGAAAATACACAATGCCTTAGCTAGCTAAAAGCTAAAAAAAAAAAAAATAATTAACATCAAGAACATGTTGAAAAACAAGTGCTGAAAAAAAAAACCTAGAAAACGTAGCTCGCATCAGGTAATTTCCGGTTTGGATGCGGAGAAAAAAATGTTAGCAAAAATATTTAAAAGATTATAGCTAGCTAGCTAATGTTAACTAAAAAAAAAAGATGAAAATGTTTTAGGTATCACTAATGTTTTGCTAAAAGACCATTTTCAACTTGTATATTGTTACTGCTAGTCAATGGTCATGTTCATTATTGCTAATTGTATACAATAAATTATTAATGTTAATGCTGGGAAACTTCAGGTTACTGGATATCTTTGTTAGATAGATAAATGCTTTAGTACATTACTAACAAAAACCTATTAATTCTTACGTAGCTAGCTAAATAATGTTGTTTCATGTTGCAAAATGTATTTTCTCATAGGAAATAACGCAGATAATCTGTTTGAGCCGCCAAAAATATTACCAATATTACCAATTTTCAACACTATAATCATATTTTTGCTAATAAAAACAATTAAAACATTTTGAAAATACGTGTAAATGAAGTAAAATAAAACTTCTTTTTTTTTTATTTTTTTCTTAGCTAAAATGAAAGTGACTTCCTTTTCTTCTTCTAACCGTGCTTGCTAACATTCTTAGCAAAAATACTTAAACTCGTTTTGAACGGCTCCTGGACGTATGCGCAACTTAGCCGCCGTTCAGTTTGGCTCGGCTTCGTTTGCTTGTATGCTGAAAATGTTTCATCTGCCGAGGCAAAATTTACGTTCTTAAGCCAAGGTACCACTATAATCTGTAATAAAGATCAACCTCAAGACGATTTTTAATCGAGCTGATGTTATCACCTATTGAACTCACATTACTTTATGTATGTTGTCTGCTGTTAGCATTAAACTTCCTGCATATTTAATGTTGGTTAATCTAAATTAATACATCATTTGCTTGTTTTTGTTTTTTCCTTGTGACCTTCAGCTCCTATTGGGTTGGACACAGTTTTCCGCTTCTATATTTATTAACAATCTCGTAGAAATGACACGTTCGGAATAAGGCGCCAACAATCCCGCGAGAGCCATGGCCGATATCCCAGGCATCCCTGAGGAAATCTGACATGACAAATCGCATTAGGCCGGCGCTCAGGCTTAATTGCTGGTGATATTGTAAGCACGGCAGATGTGGATGTGTGAGCCAACATCCGTGGGCGTCTCGTTCAGATAGATCATTACAGAGCGACGTGTATCGGCTCTCGGTTACTTAGTACAAGTGATCGTTTCATCCAGCGTAATAAGATGCGATGATGCGGAATATTACACAAGGCGTACTGCGCTCTCAGTGTGTCTACCGCCGACAGGAATAAATGACAAGTGTGGTGCAGATTGATCACCGGCTGCCATGACGCCCACGTATCATGACATTTATAATGCATGGCTTCACCTGAGGGGGAGGCAGGAGTGCCAATTACACGCCACTCTTTCAGGGCCCCGGGTGCCACCGGGGTAATTACACAAGAGCACAAGACACCGGCGGCGCTGGATCGGACAGAGCTCTAATTTGTACACGAGGACGGCGGGGGAGGTCTGAGATTTTATTATGCGGATGTAGAACGCAGTGATTACTGTACGATTGTACTGCAGGGTCCAGAGGTCCAGCAAGAACCAGTAAAAGAAAGAAATCTGACATTTTTAAGACATTTTCTAATTTAATTCAGGCAGGAAAATTTGTCACAAGGATATATACAGTACATATAAGGTTCTAACACAGTGTGTGTTTACTACTATATTACTACTATTCTATAGAACAGCATCGCTTCTTGCGCTTCCCTTCTTACACTGCCACGCCCATCACTCTGGAATAGGATCAATATGGTCTCATCAGGTCACATGATCTTTTCCATTGCTCCAAGGTCCAGTCTTTAAGCTCCCTAGCAAACATAGATCTTAACCCAGTTCCAGTCATTTCAGTTCTCCTTAGTTGTTATCTTTGCTTGATGTAGCGCAATAATTTGACCCTTTTTTGACTTTTTTTTTGCCCAGGCAGAGTATGTGGCAAATAAAAATATTATACTGTAATACAAATCAAGAATTATTAACTCACGTGTCTCACTGGTTCATGCCCTAAGTTAGATGCTTTTTATGCCTGAACGATTCATAGGTCACTATGTGGCTTAACAAACAAAACACATTGCTCTGAAACTGCTCAGGTACAGGAACTGGACTGAAAATGAGAGACAAAAAAGTCCGTCAGGAAGCCTGGACAACTATTTCTCATTAAAAACAAATTAAAAAGTCTTGCACAATACTGTTTATCATGGCATTACATTCATCTTATAATAAAGTTATTTCTAATACAATTGCTGCTTGACTTGTGAACTCGTTACATCCTGAAAAGCCCATCAAAAATAAAAAAATATGGAACGGTGATAATAATAATAATACTAATATATATTGAGAATAAAAATAATAATGAGGAGCTAAGATCTACAGAAATGCATATGTATGAGTTCTCAAACTGCTAAACTGTAGCGGATTTATCTCTTTTAACTAATTCTTGAATAAACCTGAGTTGAGTAGATTTGCTCATTACTTTGATGTGACGAGACATGTAGTCAGATGAAACAAGACAAGTTATTTGTAGTGAATTCAGAACGGCTGTGGAAGTTCCTAGAGCCAGCGTCTTTTTGGGAAAGGCTTCTGAAACGAGTGCTTAGTAACGATAAAAAGCTAGAAGAACATATGTAGTTGCCAGAAACGGAGCAGATGGGCGACGCCATTGTATGGCATCAGCCCAGAAACCGAGAGCGTCTTTACACTTAAGTACCTCCTTGAGTTGCAACAAGCGGCACTATCAAACCTAGCGCAGAGACGGCTTTCAGGGAATTCATTAAATCTTGGCATTGTCAGAAAACGACCTTTCAAGAGAAAGGCTTGCCGTGCCCAGTATGCTGATATTTTGTCTTAAGCTGTGCTAATATATTCCGGCTCAGATACAGCTAATGAAATCTGCGTGTTATGACTTTAAAATGTATTATATTAAATGTTAAAACACTAAATGATTGTAGGTATGTTTGATCATTACCTATCATTACCTAGGTTGCTATGTGGTTGCTAGGCGATTTGCCAGACTATCTCACATGGTCTCTAGGGTGTTGCTAGGTGGTTACTAAGGAATCTAGCTAACTATCATTTTTCAGGAGGTTGCTAGAGTGGTAGTGGGCGGAGCAACTCTGTATATCTGAATAAAGAAGGCTTCATGTATTCGTATCCAGGGGGAAAAAAACTTGTGATGATTGTGACATATCATATAAAGAGATACTATATGTTCTGTAAATCTGACTTTTGATTGAAAGTCTGTGTTCAAACAAAATTGAGGTTCATATAAAGTACATTTCATTTGGTCTTAGTATTTATAAATGTCGAACTTATCATGGAGTTTGTCGCCCAGAATGTGAGTGCACACAAGCTTGGTTCCGCGTACGTGGGTTAGTGTTTATAAGCATTGTAGCCTTGCACTTGCAGGTTCCAGGTTCAATTCCCGCCTCAGGATCTGTGCGCGTGGAGCTTTCCTGTTCTCGCCGCGCTTTGTGGGTTTCCTCTGGGTACTCCGGTTTCATCCCACAGTCAACAGACAAGGCAGATTAGTCTATTTGACATCGTCTGTATACAGGATAAAGCGGGAGAGATGATGAGTGAGTAAGTGAGAGTTCCAGGCAGAAACGTACTCCAAAAGAGACGCACAGGAAGCACTCGCACTGCGCTGGCTTCTACAGCTAGTCCTGGTTAGCCATCGAGGTATTTCTGGTTACATTTGTATTAAATACGCTGTAAAGTTGAAAGATGTCAAATCATTTCATCTCAGTGGGACGACAAAAGCCTTATGACAGTCTCGGTTGAACTTTGGAAAGCATGTTTGCACGAAACTATGGCGATGGTTATTTTGTATAAACTTTATATGTTTATCTTTATTTTACTATACTTCAATTTTGAATGAAGACAGACTTGAATAAAACCTGCTAAATCTTTGCTATATCACAATCCTTATTGTGTTTGATAGAATACTACTAAACTTGGTTATGTATTTAAATCACCTCATGTCTGACGAACAATAAAAACATTTTATGAACATGTTTTTCAAATGGCAAAAAGTAGGAATTTTGCCTTGATTTAAAGCCGAGAAATCGACTATATAGAGTATTAGGTGTCATGGTTGCCATGGAAACAAGCACCGCCCTCTGATGGATTGTTACCTGATTGTGTTCACCTGTTTCTTGTTATTTCTTGATTGTTGTGTCTGTAAACCTGATTGTTGTGTCTGATCTGTTGAGTCCATGTTACAATACCTTTGACCCGATTATGGTCTGTCCTTTGATCTGTTAACAAAGCAAAGTTCAATCTGAGAATAAAATATTCCGAATACATTATTCCCAAACTGGGCCTTTTTTAATGTTGCAAAAATGTGTTTTACTGTATGTACAGTATATCTCTGAATCAGAGCCTGAAACACTGAGCAACTAATACTTTGCTGGTCCCACCCACTGAGGTTGATTGACATCTTACCATTAGAAAAAAAACAGGCATTAAGTACACACCAAAATATGCTTGCACGTCCAGAATGTGAATATACTGTATAGTGCAATTATTACCCGGACATATCACACACACACACACACACACACACGTTCTACTGAGGCTGCAGCAAATTTATTCCTCTTTAATGGCAGCTCTTGTCAGACCTCAGGAAATTCTTGTCAAAAGTCTGATGTCCAGCTCGTCAGACTGACAGGCCCTGTGGAGGGACACGCTATCCTCACCTGAGCAGTACAAGGAGATAATGAACAGTCCATAGCGTAGGATTTAATTTAAATGTACGCGTGTGGGTGGGGGGGCTCACACCTGCCCGAACAGCCCCACTGGGATCCGAGTCCTATTAAACTTATAGGCATTTTGGGGTAATTCACGACGTGACACTGTTTTTTCCGCTGCGTCAGGACACACTCGGGCCTCCCGGAGGACTCGTTAATGAGCCGCAGAGTGGATCTTCACGTCTCAGCTTTCTCAGCAGCACAACGATGACTAGGAGCCGAGGATGTGTGGGGCTGTTAACATTTCATCATACAGTGCATTTCTCCAGCAGTGTTCACTCGGATGTTATAAAGAATTGAACAGGATTATCACACAATACCTTCACTGTGGTTGTGTTCATGATCATCAATTAGAAATGATTGCACAACAAGAATCATTTTTTCCCCCCCAAATAAAACACTTATTGTATTTTATTCCTGTTTTTTAAAAAATCATTGTATTTTCCGTTATTCATGTTCAGTTTACATTCGGTCCTGTCGAAACAGGTTTTGCACTTACCCTATAGCAGCTGTACATACTCCTTCGTCTTATCAGCCTCTCAACTCAACAACGTCCAGCTTTTACTTTTACAAACGTTGGATTTTAAGCTTGCGCAACTTCCGACCAATCAGATTTGAGGATTCAGCACCACCACGTGATAAGTTGTGAGCCTTCCTGAGCTTCCTGTTTTGTTTTTGTTTGTTTTTTTCCATCCATCAAATCGTAAAAAGATGTATAAAAGGCTGGTCTGGGGTGGAAGGTGAGCATCACGCAGGAGTTAAACCTTTACGCCTGTAGGATAGAATAATAAACTCGGCCTAATTGTGATACGGTGCAGGGTTTAATGCCGACTTACGTGTTGAGGCGTGAAATGGAGTTAGCACTGAAAAGATTTAGCGCCCGTTCATTGGAAGGCAAATGGCCTAAAGAGATGGGGTGGGGTGAGAATTTCATGTTAGTTCACCTCCGTTTAAGTGCTTTAACGGGAATAATCGCGCACACACACACACACACACACACACACACACACACACACACACACACATGCTTCAACGAAATCATAGAACAAATCTACGTTCTCATTTCACAGTTCTGCTCTCTCACACTTTCTCCCTCACTCCCTCTCTCTCTCTCTCACACACACACACACACTAACTTCACCAGTTCCCATATCATTTTCTGTGTCCTCCTGATTATGTACTCAGTGTGATTGATGCTCCTTCACACTCGCGTGTCTGTTCCCTCATGGTGCTGATGGCAGTGTGTGTATACGCTGGCGGTCTGTTGGACCGTTTCCACTTTCATCTTTCAAATATGTGATTTAAAAACAGAAAAACAACAAACCCCCATTTCGTTTAACCTTCCGGTCTAATTTTCGTCATTGGCATTTGATTAGACATCAGTGCAGCACAAACAGCAGAATATAAATGCATTATGAGGGTTTTCTTTTCTTCTTCTTTTTTTTTTTTTTTGTCCTTCATGCTGACACACACAGACTTACGGTCCATCCTGCTCCTCGGTGTAGGCTTCATCATGCCTCTGATCTCACACTTAACTCACAAGAGGAGGTCGTGAGGAGGTCAGACTCCTCTGCTGCATACGGCACAGTCTTACTCTTAGCTGTGATGCTGTAATCCACGTCATTCACTCGCTTGTCGGTTTCGCCTTGTTTACTAAAACAGAACGCAGAGGAATGAAGGTTAGTCGCAGCAAGACGGAATACATGTGTGTGAATGAGAGGAACCTAAGAGGAACTGTGAGGCTACAGGGAGCAGAGGTAAAGAAGGAGCAGGATTTTAAGTACTTACTGTAGGGTCAACAGTCCAGAACAACGGAGAGTGTGGAAAGGAGGTGAAGAGACGAGTACAGGCAGGTTGGAATGGGTGGAGAAAAGTGTCAGGTGTGTTGTGTGATAAAAGAGTATCAGCGAGAATGAAAGGAAAGGTGTACAGGACAATGGTGAGACCAGCGATGCTCTACGGCTTAGAGACAGTGGCACTGAAGAAAAGACAGGAGGCAGAGCTGGAGGTAGCAGAGCTGAAGATGTTGAGGTTCTCTTTGGGAGTGACAAGGATGGATAGGATCAAGAATGAGTTCATCAGAGGGACAACCCATGTTAGATGTTTTGGAGATAAAGTCAGAGAGGCCAGATTGAGGTGGTTTGGACATGTTCAGAGGAGAGATTGTGAATATATCGGTAGAAGGATGCTGAGGTTGGAACTGCCAGGCAGGAGGTCTAGAGGAAGACCAAAGAGGAGATTTATGGATGCAGTGAGAGAGGACATGAAGTTAGTTGGTGTGAGAGAAGAGGATGCAGAGGATAGGGTTAGATGGAGGCAGATGATTCGCTGTGGCGACCCCTGAAAGGGAACAGCCGAAAGACAAAGAAGAGGAAGAAGATTATTATTATGGAGTGTCCTCACCAGGAACAGAAGGAAAACATGTTCCCCTATGTGACCTACAGTATGGAAATGTCACCTAATGTTCCTCCCACATGGGGCAAACATGCTCAGAAAGAATATATTTATTCCAACTAAAGAGAAACCCTCTGATCAAGTGTTTACATGGCTAATGTTCACCTACTGAATGGATGATGAAACCTTTACACGATGCACGCCGCTGTTATTCCCATTATTTGTATTATTAGTCCAGTATTATCCCGTATAAATGCTACAGTATAAAACCCCAACAACATGTCCCTTTAATCGTTCTGCCATATTAAAAGCCAATTTGACGTTTACACTCATCCAGAGGTCTATAAATAAGAATGTGTTGAAAAAACCACAAGTATTTACTACGAATAACTGAAAGAAACACCGTATGATTGAGTCTTAAAGACATCACTATGCATTTTAAAGGCCTTAAAGGGATCACTGAATTATTTGAAAGCTACACAGCACTTTTATAAAAGGTGCATTTCTTTATTATTTCTGATGACGCTGAGTTAAGCGAATGGCCCGCTGTGAATTTTTCCATCCATAATAAAGAGGAAAGGTGTAAGTTAAAGCGACGTGTATGTAAAATTGCCTTTCCATTGAACTGCACAGCAGTGCGTGAACACAAACACACATTTACTGCTCCTTTCATATTACATTTTAACACAATGGCTGAAATCAGCAGTGCTAAATTAATCCCTACAGAGTTAAACAGCACCGGCGCGTCTATATGGGCCATTTTTCACCGAACAAGCTATTAATGGCAACTGCATTTTATAAGAATTTAACTATAATTTACTGGTACGTTCAAGTGGAAAATCCATTAAGGATATATCATATCTGTCAGAAATGTACCGCAGCAGGCAGACGATCATGCTGGAGTTCAGCGTCCTCCTGGGAAGGAGATGGAGGAGAGTATAAAGAGCAAAGTGTGCCACAGGGACACGCGCCAGGGTGAGGGTGTGTCATGTTGAAAGAGCTGAAACACCCAGAGACCCTGTGACGAATATTACTCACCATGTGTAAAAGTGCATGAGATTAGAGATGTCGCAACTGGAAGGTTTCGAAAGGCTGTTCCAGAGGATACAGACAAGTTTAAAGGCAGCTGTGTGAGAGCGAAGGGTGAAGATAAAAGTTGAGGTCTGTGTTCAGAAATTGTTCATATTTTGTCTCAAAAAATGTGATGTAATGCTTTCAAGTAACTCTGAGGGTGCACAAACTTTCGAACTCAGATGTTTATTGATGCTCTTAAACCGAGTAATGCTTACTGTACAGTAGATGGAGTTTTGTGTTAAACTTATATGATTTATGGAAGGAGTTTCCAGCTTCATAATGAGAGTCATGAATTAACTCGTTTTTTCCAAAGGTTTAGTGTTTGACACGGTCTCTCCTATAGTACATGCCACCGTCTTCTCATCCCCATAAACCCCATGATGGTCTATATTCTAGGCTTTATTATCTATTTGCATATAAACAGCAGTCTAATGGATATTGACAAGCCTGTAGACAGGTCACTGTCCGCTGTAACTCACCACTGATTTCCTGAGCAAGCCATTCCTATTCTTCTCCTGCCAGACTCTCGCCCGTGCACAGGAACTCATATACTCCAGTGTTTCGGCTTTGAGTCTGCGCATCAGGAAATTACTGCTGCGCATCAGACCACCCAGAATAATTCTCCTTTGAAAGCACACAGGCCGCAGGATGTAAACACAAGTCCCCGCAAAAAGCCGTCTCTAAGAGCTCGTTCTGGTCACAGAGGATGACAGGCGGTGAAAGTAATGATTCAAATGAAAATAATTCATGCGGAGCGCTAGCCACCCTCGCCGCTGTTTACTGTTTCTTTCTAAAGCAGATTTACAGAAGTGCTGTTTTATATTATGCGATATCGTCATCTCGATGTGGTGTTCAGGAGAAACGCTGTGGAATAAAAGCTAATTAGCATGCGGTTGCTTTAAAACAAATATGCAGTTTTAGGAGAAATACATTTCATTTACAGTGTCTCCAGCATGACTTTTACTGTTGGTGCTTTTTAAACCACAAAACCACAGACCGACTGCCTACTGCACTGTACGTCCTAGCTAGATAACATTTCACAGACACAAAAAACATTGCTTTTTGCAGACATTTATAAAAAAAAAAAAATTATTATTTTAAATTGCTGGATGCATCTGCAAATGTTAATTGTTAGTACGTATTTATGATCTAGAAGACGTTTGTTGCTACCTCACAAGCTCACCAGCTTGACATTCAGAGCTACTTATGTTTATACTGTAGAACTTTGACAGTATATCACTTCATGGGCTTGTGGGAGGGAATGAAATCCTTTCATGTACAATCTTAGCAATGTAGATTAGAATGGTTAATGAGATCCCAATGGGCAAAAATTACACTGAGTCTGCCTCGAACCCACAGAATGTCGGAAACCGGCCCAACTGAATGGCTCATGCTGACCCAATGAAATGGCTGACATTGGCTCAACAGGATGGCTGCGGTTGTCCCAAAAGATGAAATACCATTGAGCCAGCCTGGACCCAGTGGAATGTCTGTACAGCGCTGGTAAGGTGGATTAAAAAGACTCTGAAATCTTGTTGATCTTAGTGGCCCGATGTTGGCCCGATGGAATGTCTGGCTTTAGGCCCAGGGGAAGGGCTGACGCTGTCGCGGTAAAATATATGGAACTGGATGAATGAAACAGCTGATGTTGTCCAAGTACATCTCAACGCAAAAACGTTTAGTAACATGTTGCTTTTCCTTTTAGAGAAATTTGCTGGCCAAATAAAATATTTGATGAGGCTGTTTAGGTGACACAACGTGTACCCAGGGTTAGCACTGTCGCCTTGCACCTCCAGGGTCTGGGATCGATTCCCAGCCAGTCTCAATTCCCATCTCTTTATGCACAGAGTTTGTATGTTCTCTCCGTGCTTGGTGGGTTTCCTCCCGGTACTCCGATTTCCTCCGACAGTACAAAGATTGGCATTGCCCAATTGTCCATAGTGTGTGAATGAGAGTGTGTGTATGTGTGTGTGCCCTGCGATGGGTTGGTACCCTGTCCAGGGTGTACCCCGCCTTGTGCCCTAAGCCTCCTGGGATAGGCTCCAGGTCCCCTGGAACCTAAAGTGATGTCGAAGATGAGTGAGTGAGTGCGTGAACGTGCACCCAGTTTAAAATCTTAAGTTGACTCAACTGCCATCATCCATTGTATCCATGTGTGCCGTGGTGGAGCAGGATGATGTTACTGGAAATAGAAGCAGGGGTGATGGGGTTGAGGTCTTATACAGTAGATCATGTCATCGCATCCCAGTAAGACTAAATTGCTGACTCAACTTTTTGTTTATTTACAGGTAGTATGTGTCTCGAGAACACAATGTTACCTGTTGTCTCAACAAATACCACTGTAAGAATTTGAACCAACAGTAAAATATTATTTCATACCAAATTTATCTAGTTGGATTTTTTTACAGTGTAGAATGCCTGGTGTTAGCCCAGTGGAACAGCTGATGTTGGGTCAAATGCCGGTTAGGTGGATTTTAAAAAATTCTGAAATCCTGTTGATCCTAGTGGCCCAAAGGAGTGTCTGGGTTTAGGCTCAGTGGAATGGCAGATGTTGGATTAAAGAACTAGCTAACATTGTCTCTGTAAAATATTTGCCATTGGTTGAATAGAAAGGTTGACATTGACTAAGTGGAATGTGCAGGATTAGCCTCGTGAAATGGCTGATTTGGGTCCAGTGGTCACCCAGTGGAATGATAGACGTTGATACTAGCTGATAGTGTCACGTTAAAATATCTGCCATTGAATGCCAATGAATGGAACGGCTGACATTTACCAAGTAGAATATCTAGGGGTTGACCCAGTAGAACGGCTGATGTTGGTCCAAGGATGGCAAAGTGGATTGAAAATCTCTAAAATCCTCACCAAACTAGTGGTCCAACACTGGCAAGGTAAACCCCATTGACTTTTTCCTCCAACATTGGCCCAGTCTGGCATTAGGCCCAAAGAAATTAAAACATTAGAACATTAGACAGAAACCTAAATGACCATAAATATATAGTTTTAATCCCAATTTCCATAAAAGCAGACATCAGATTTTCTCCCAGCTGCATTCTATGCATATCCTTGTACGATCCTGATGATGGTGTACAACTTTCCTCTACCTGTTTTAAAGACTCTGATTAAATTCAGCTGCTAATAATCAGAAATATGAGGAGAAATTACAAGGAACATGACATATGTGATGTTGTTTCATACCAATGATCATTGTTTAGATTTTTTATAGGGAAATAATTCAGCCTTGCCATAAGTCCTGTTCATGGGTGTTAAAGCGTCATCATGTGTGGTGGATTGTACTGAAGTCGCAGAATTTACTGAATGTCAAGGACCTATATATCTTTTCATCTAGAATAAATGAAGTCTTCCTGAGTAAGTAGTGCACAATTAGTCAGTTCAAACACATACAGTGTGTCTGATTCCTTCTGCATTCGTCGACTTCGGCTGGGGATCGAAAATGCAGCTTTCATCAAAAAAGCGGGCATCTGGTGACTTTATGTAAGAAGCTAAGAAGGATCCACCACTATGTTGGGTTCTTCCTCCCACTGTGCCAGAATATTCTGCTTCTTCTGATGCCTATAAAGAGACTTCGCTAATTACCTTGTTGGCTGACTCTACAAAAATAAGCAAATGATGTATCAGGGGCATCATTAAAGCTGCGCTGGAGGAGTCTTCGAAGGAAGTTCTTTTTTTTTATTTATTTTTTTTACTTTTTATGAATAGCATGTGCCCCAAACTAGAATTGATCACACTAAATTATTAACACTAAATTATTTAAAGGGAAAAAAAACTATAAAACCAGGTAAACAGTCAGTATTTGGTTTGATGACCCTTAGAGGAGCATGTAGTCTGAGGGACAATTTGTGCGGTTTTATGATGAAATTAGCTACTAATTTTTACTGAGCATCCTGCAGAACCATTCACAGTTCCCCAGTTACCTGAAAAGTGGTTTCTTTTCTGGCATACACATATTTGTCTTTAACTTTTAATTTTGTGTTGGAATACTGATGCTTTACAATCGCAAATGTTTTTGTACTAACTTAATAATAAAGTCCTAAAATAAAAAATGCATTGGAAAGTTTTTTCTAAAAAACACAGTGTGCCGAAGACTTTTGCACAGTACTGTTTCTTTACTAAACATTGTATAAAAAAAAGAAAAATTGATGTAGCAATGATAATAATTAAATAAAAAATATGGCAAGCTACATGCTAATGCTACAGTAAATAACAGAGCTAAGCTTGAATATAACGATGTAACAAAACCGGAACGTAAGTATGCCTAAGCTTCAATCAGGTGTGTGCTAATTAACAGAACTTAAATCAACTTAAAAAATACAAAGATGGAACAGGAACTAAATGTAGCTAAGCGGAACGCTGATCAGCGTTATCAACTACAATATTACTAGTAATATTAGCTAAAATATGGAAAAAACAGGTCGCTAACTCTTTGCCATCAGGATCGATAAGCTTCTTGAAAAAGCTTGTTTGCTAGCAGATTAGCTTCCACCAGCGTATAAAGTTGTGTTTTTAATTTATTTATTTTTTAAGTCTTTACAGCAAAAGACTTAAAATCCAACAGATTTCTGTGCTTCAGCTACCAAGAACCATTTCTCAGTCAAAAAATGTTTTTAAATGAAAGTTCTGCAAGCATCCAGAGGCAGCTCTCAGCACGTTACCCGTCTTTTAAAGTGATTGAAAGCGTAAAGATGTGCTCTTAAAAACACAGATGGTTGTGCTCTAAATCGAGACGCTAAGTTTCATGGAAATCAAGCGCACGTTTCCGCGCACGCAAAGCTGCTTGTCAGTTGCAGACCTAGCGATATGTTCAGAACGCGCTGACAGGCTGGGACGAGAGGATTCGTCCAAAAATTCATTAAATCTCACAAAAATTACTTACTTTGTAGACTTTGAGCACTTGTACAGTTAATTCCGCCTGCAGGAAACATTTCACGGACAAATCATTCCCCTTTTAGAAAAAAAAAGCTACGTAATGATTTTAGACAGGACTGTAGTTTTTAAGTGTATTGTCGAGTACATTGCTGGGATATTAATGTATTATTGGAAAAGAAACAATCGCACATGCACCGTATTAGTCTAGTCTTCTTCCAGATATGGATTTTGACACCTCTGACGAGCGCGGCTGATTTGATTCACAGCGGCACAGTGTGGGGTGAAGTGAGGGCCCGGAGTCTGCCACAGGGTTCGACAGAGCTGGTCTGGCTGCGAACATGGATGCATATTTGATACGGCTCGGATCCACGCTGTAGACTCGAGTACAACGGGTCGGGGCACTCCGGATTAGCAGGATGTGATTAATAAATAAAAGGCGAGCAACTCTGCGGAGCTCACTCACCGTGTACGGCCTGGGAGAGGAGAGTGCAGCGAGCCGAAAACCGAGTAAATGAGGCCGATTGGGGCTACGTCAAATCCTAGAGTATTGATCTTTAGTTTTTCCTATAATTTAAATCAGTGTTGTTATTGTTATTATTATTGCATTGTACCAGGATAGACAGTACGGTAATAAGCTGACATGCTTGTGCGATTCCAATGTCAAATGTCACCAAACGTGTGTGTGTGTGTAAAGTTCAGATTTCAGAAGAGGATGAACAGACCGAGACAAGGTGATGTATAATAACCCCTCAGTACACCAGTGCGAAACTGAAAAGCAGCTCAGAACTTGAGGCTCATTGTCTACTCCAGCAGAAGACTCCTGGCTAAACTCTGGGTAGTTGACTGAGGATTTCTACAAGGTCATGTTTGGCATCAACAGCGTGATGCACCCGTTCTACCTTGGAATGACGTGACGTGGAATGACTTCTTGGCACGCATCGGCCGGCGTTATACCCATCGAGCATCGTTTGAATGCCACCGCATTGTGGGTTTTACGATGCCTACCTCAGTCGCCAAGCCATCTCTAGCTGGGGTCAACATCTAGTCCTAGTGTAAAGCTCAGAATTTAAATATCTTATTAAACACCCGCCTGACAGGCTGGCTCACGTCTCTGTTTTCTTTCGAAACGCTGGTGACATCTCCTCAAATTTTCGTCTCACTTTTGCATTAGAATTTAATTGCTTGCCTGTGCGTGTATACAGTATATGTGTGTGTGTATGCGTGTGCGTGTGCGTGCATCTCACTAGCATTTATTGCAGAAACACCCATGGCTTTAGAAATGTTTTTCTCCGGGTTTTTTTGAAGAAGAAAAGAAAGAAAGAAATTCTGCATTTTTTCCCCCCTGTGTACCTTCAAGCACCTCTGGTGTGGTGTGATGCTGAAGCTCAGCCTAAACCAGGATCAAAAATTCATGTGCAGTCTCAATTAATTATTAAGCAAAGACTCGATAGAAGAGCTGCTACAACTGGCGAGGTAGCCTTTGTTATCCTCCTGCAACCAAGCGACTTCAAAGCAACAAGGCCGAGGAGAGACGCATTATTTAATTTTTGCTTTATATGAATGTGGGAATAATAATTTGTGAAACTGGTAATTGATCGTCATTTGAAGAATACACCATAAGACCAGAGTTTTTTGTTTTTTGTTTTGTTGAAGAGGAATGATTGACAGTTGCCAAATCTCAAAGCCTTGCATCATTCAATCCATTTTACATTTTGCAATGCTGTGAGTTTGTTAAAGTGAAATCCGACAGTGTGTGTTTACTTTATTCTCCTTAGATATCAGACACATTTCTACAGTATCAGTGTTTAACCTCATAACATGTGCTAGAGATTAGCAGTAAGTGTTGGAAATTCCTATCAGACAATAATGCATGCTGCACTTAATTGTCGTATCCTCAGCACCTCATTAATTATTCCCACTCATGTGGCCTGGTTTCCTTCCCATAGAGTCGAACCCACCAGTCTTCCTGTTCCAAACCTGAACGTGTGTAAATGGGGTCACCCCTCCGAGGAGCTACGTAGCCTGCTTGGTTTGGCCGTGCTAGCTAGCGCTACAAGCTCTTCTGGTCTGGTACTGTATATCTGAATCTCTGGCAGATTGTGAGTTTGAATCTCGGCTTCTTTTTTGCGTCTGATGGGAGTCAGTTAGAGTCAGTTATCTTTGAATGGTGCAAACGTTTAAAACGTTTTAAAAAAAAGCACCCGTATATCCGCTCCTGGCTGAACCCACCGCAGCCGCTCCCGTGAACATTCATGCCAGTTCAACACCATTGGCACATTACAGGAACTCGGCTGGGAGTTATTGCTACGTCCCCTGTATAGTCCTGACCTCGCTCCAAAGGCGCCTTTAAAGGAGTTCCTGGGAGGCCAGCGTTTCAGACGTGAAACTGGTAGTCCGATCCTGGCTCTACGATATTGAGAAATCTTTCTACATGGATGGAATCAAAGCGCTAGTGAAACCCTGGGATAAGTGCATTAGTGTAGCACGGGATTATAGACAGAAATACAGGGAGTTTTTCCTCTCGGAACGGAGGTTCTGTTAGTTTGCACTACTGATAGTAGTCCCACTTTGACTTGAACGCCCCTCGTACATACTACAGAACGGCGACTGCTGCTGGGATGCAATGAACTTTTCTGCCATCTAGAGGCTATAGTTTAAAAACACATAAATGATGATGATGATGATGATGATGATGATGATAGATAGATAGATAGATAGATAGATAGATAGATAGATAGATAGATAGATAGATAGATAGATAGATAGATATGGTGTACATATCTATTCCCAGTACATTAAATATCTGGAATTAAAAAGAGAAGATTCAAATAATCTAAAGCCAAAGAAATGAAGCATGGACACGTCATGTGGACGAAACTGGAAAAGAAATACAAAACAAGGTGCATTATTATTATTATTATTATTGCACAATTATATTATTATAATTTTTATTATAATAGTAATAAAACTTTATAATGAAAGAAACTTACACAGGAAGGAATTCAATCTCTTTTATTTATTCTGCTCATAGAACATGAAGTCCTAAGAAATTAAAACAGAGCCAACAGTCAGACGAATGAAAAGCGATTTTTTAAAAACATAATTAACAAAGGAAATCGAATACTTACGATGAGAAAACATGCTCCGAGAAGCACAGCCTTCATCTTGACATCCAGGTCCATAGGGAACTTGATCCCGAAATTGTCAGCGTCGCTGAAAGACTCTTGGATGATGCCGGTCCACTGCTTGCTGATCCGGCCCACGCAGTCGCCTTCATCCACGGACAAAACCTGAAGATTTATTTAGAAAAAAAAAAGAAATGCATGAACATTTTCGTTCCATAGGATTGTGCTGAGGAATTATTTATGGTGTACGATGAGAGATAAAATTTCAGTCCCAAATAAATTTGCACCCCTGCCAAAAAAATACTTTTGGGGGATAATATTTACTTGTGGCACAAAGATAAGGATTATGGGTACGCCTAACATTTTTATAAATTTTTTATTTTGCATTGATTTTAACAATGCTAATGTTTGCATCTACCTCAAAGTTCACGTCAGTACAACATTTCCAGGAGCAGCAGGGGCCCACGATCCTCAGGACGTCCTGCTTGTTCTCATTTTGAATGGTGTACTTGGGCAGGCAGGGGTGCCACGTCTGGACCACGTAGCCGATAGGAGTGCCCGGTGGAGACTGCACCTCAAGCTGTAAGTGGAAACAAAAATTAAATAAAAACTATTTAGATGGACACAAAAAATGTGTTATTATGTAATTTTATTATAAACATACAATTAGAGATTTATTTAATTAGAGATCTCTATATATATTTTCTTAGATAGTTAATGGATTAATTTTTCATTTATCTTGCATAAGAATGCAAATAAAATAACCAATTCAAACTTATTCCAACCAGAAAGAAAGTTTATTTAGGTCTCAAAAACAAAAGTGCCGGAATCTTAAAAAGGATGTCTGAGATGCGATGTTAAAACTGCAGTACCTCTTGCAGAAAGCAGGGGCACAAACAGCTGTCGCAGCGTAAAGGTCGCACGAACGTGATCACCTCCTGGCCTACGTTGTCCTGGACGCGGAGGTCGAACGGGCGAATTGATCCGCAGCACATCCGGTTACAGCAGTCGGTGTCCTCGACCGCGTAGAAGACCTGCTGCCCGAGCGTGTTCTTCACCACGTACTTGTTCCTGCTCTCCCATCCTAAAACAACTGCACACCAGAGCAAAACCGGGGGTTTTCGTTAACTGCATTGCAGAAGCTAAGATTGTAAAAACTTGAACACAATAAAGTCAAGTACTAAAAGCGCGCTACAGAGTCAATAACAAAGAATTGTCCAGAATAAAGGCTCTAAGCTTTTTTCATCACGACTGTTAAAAAGAACAAAATAGAGCAAAATATGAATATATGAATATGTCTGCTGCCCCCCCCACATTCATGAACATCGAGCATGGGGCAGCGTGATTCCCTCCCCAGTGGGTCTCTTTTTATTAGCATGTGTTGCACGTATATAAAATAAAAATAGTGTCTACTGTCTTATTTAACATGATACAGAATCCTTTCAGCTGTAGGAAATCATTTCTCTTGGTTTTACCTTAAGCAAGAATCTTCTTTCTGTCTTCTATATTCATCATAATCCTCCTTTTCAGATGTTTCATTTAGATTTTTAATCAAAAAAATGTTGTAAGCTTTGGAAAACCTACAGTATTTTATTTCTTTTCTTTTCTTTTCGTTTCTTTTGATTTTGACATGGTTCATGGTTCATGGTTGATTATTTCCCTGTCTGGCCCGGACATTAATGAATGATGTCATAAAGGGAACCATGAAATAAGTTAACCACTTGTGGCCAGTAGGGGGCGCCACAAGCCCACAGGGCCCCATACAATTGCGTGCTTTGCATGGTGGGTAAACACGCTACTGATGATATACACGCCTGTTTCCTGGGTCATGATGTTTTGTGCCTTTTTCAAACACACGTCGTGGGTGTTAAGATTACTGACGCTCAGGTTCTGGTAATCCATGCAATAAATCATCTCTTTTTTTGCAACCTGATCATTCGGACTCTTGGCTTTTCCTCAAAATACAAAAGCAAAGTCTGTTTGACCTTTGATCGTTTTAAATCCGTGTTCATGATACCAACAGCTACCTATTAGAGTAATTCTAATTCTCTAAACCGGGTCGGAGTCACGAATTTTGTCATGTTATCAATTTGACAAAGAAAGTTCAAATGTCTTACCTTCAGCCAGCTCCACCTTCTGATGAATGAGCAGCTGGTCGATCTGAAGCCCAGAAATAAAACAGTCACTCATAAATACACATATTTAATGATGTGAGGTTCCACTACTGTATGTATGTAGCAAAAGGACGCCAGACGCGTAGACGTCATCATCGGTGTGATCGACACTAGCCATCACAATTTCTGATCTCACCTGTGCTAAGTACTCCAGCCCGGGTGGACACCCGACCGGTCTCATCACCATACCCCGCGGATCCAAGCCACCTGCAAACATACCTCCTTTTACTGTATTTATAAAAGGCCATGGGATTCCTGAATTCATCTAAAATAGCCTTAACTGTACTTACCAGCTGGATTCATGGCTAATTAAGTTCTAACAACCCAATCGGAAATACTATACAGCTCGCTGGTTCGGTTCCTCCGTCCTGACGTATGGTGGAAAAGGAAACACTCCCGCAGATAAGAAGAGTCTCGTAGCCTGATGACTTGTGGTCCTGGAGCAGAAGAACTAGATAAAGGTGTTTTAAAAACTGGCAAGATGGAAAGTAAATGACCTGAATACAAATCGTACAGTGAGAAGAAACTATAATGACGTGGAGTGTGTGTGTGTGTGTGTGTGTATGGGTTGTGTAAGTAAAACACTGGGGTCAATGTCTAACATGACTACACACACGCAAGGGTGTGTCACGTTTGTGTGTGCCAAGTATCTGTGTGTGTGTGTGTGTGGGGGGGGGGGGGGGGGGGGTTCATTGGTATTACTACATTTATATCACATTAGGTGCAGGCTCTAGTGTGTTCGTTTCTGGATCTGAGGATCTGGGTTCGAGCCCCAGCAGTGGTGCTCTCTGTGTTGGCCTTCAAGGAGCGTATATGTAATATAATATACAGTACTGTATATCAGCCATAATATTATAACCACTGACAGGAGCGGGGAATAACATTGACGGCAGGTGGTAGTGGGATGTTGGATAAATTAGTGAGCAAATACAAATTTCGTCTCTGAACCTGATGTGCTGGAAGCAGAAAAAATGGGCAAGCGTAAGGATTTAAGTGACATTGACTAAGCTGCAGCTCTTGTGAGATGTTCCTGGTCTGCAGGGGTCAGGACACATCATAACAGGTGAAGAGAAGGCAGCAGGATGTAATATGAGAAAAGGTACGACAGCAAAAATGGCTCAAGAATAGTTTGAGGAACACAACAATGATTTTCAGGTGTTGACTTGTTGCTGGAAAAACAAATCCGATCCATGGAGGCTCCACTTCGTAACTTACAGGATTTAAAGGATCTGTTACTGACGGCTTGAAGTGAGATCCCAAAAAATTGGAAACTACCCCATATTAGGCAGGAGGTCACAATGTTATGGCTGATCTGTGTTTATACAGTGTATACATCAGAGTTGCTTTTATAGAAATGGGATCGAGACCTTTTGACCAAATCAGGACTGAACAGAGTCGCACTCTGAAGTGGCTAGAAGGAGACACAAGACAACTGAACTGCTTTTTCCTTCTTTATTTCATTTTTTTTGTTACTTGGGAATAAACACTAAAACATGAGGAATCTACTGTATACATAATTGTGCTTAAGTAGCCAAACGAGTATACACTTGTAATACTCAAAAGATAAATGATAAAATGATCACTTATTATTAGATGTTTTTTATGATGTTTTAGATAAAATGATTAAATGTAAATACACATGTGACTTATTCATTCATTCATTCATTTTCTATACCGCTTAATCCTGTGTTCAGGGTCGCGGGGGTCCTGGAGCCTATCCCAGGAGACTTCGGGCACTAGGCGGGGTACACCCTGGACAGCGTGCCAATCCATCGCAGGGCACACACACATACACACACTCACACACCCAATCACACACTACGGGCAATTTAGGAACGCCAATTTGCCTAACCTGCATATCTTTGGACTGTGGGAGGAAACCGGAGTACCCGGAGGAAACCCCATGTGTCTTATAAGTTGTCTATATATCTTTACGCAAATGTGCTGTTTATATCATTTCTGTCTGTTTCAAAATTTCTGAAATACTGAGATAAGAGTGAGGAGATAAAATACTTTTCCAAGCACTTTTACACAATCTGAACGAGATTTCTTTTTGTTTTTACACTTTAACTACTTTGTATCTACTCATCTACACTCACAATTTTAAAACTCTATCAAATTATCTTCATGTTTAGGCTGATCAAACTTTTTCTTTTGTCCAAAATATCCAAAACGAAGCGTACCACCCTGAACGTTTATTACATTTCACTGCACTTGTATTATATATTTGTGGTTAGGAGAGCAGAATCTGTGGTTGGCTCCAGCTTGAACAAAATGCTGTCCATCGTGTCCCACAAACACTACTCATCCTCAGGTATACATGTACTGTAGCTCTCCTGTATAACAGACAATTTGCACTGGTCTCACTCACTCGTCACTTTATACCGCTATATCCTGTATACAGGGTCACTGGGGGCCTGGAGCCTATGCCAGGATACTTAGGGCATGAGGACAGGGTACACCCAGGACAAGGTGCCAATCTACAGTATCACGGGGCACACACATACACTTAAATTCCAATTAGCCTAATCTGCATGTTTTTGGACTGGGGGAGGAAACCAGAGTTCCTGGGTTTATACACGAGATGGGCGATCTGGACTTTGACACTAAAGTACGCTGGTATAAAATTGACTTATACTAGGACTGGTTAGTTCGAGTCATGGTCTAGTTGCGTGTATCCGTGTCATTAGTAAACTGGAGACAGTTTTTTCTTTGTTGGACTCGAGGACAAGTTATGCAGACAGTAGATCCGAAACCTATTTTGTTAGTTAAGTTGGAAATTTTATTACCAGACATGTGTGGTTGAAAACACCTGCGATGACCATAGATCAGGAGGACAACAGTTTCTCCAACAGTTTCTGCAACGTTGGACAAATTACTGATCGAACCAAACGCGTCCACCACATATGTCATGTTCACCCCTAACAGACATGAAGGCTGTGAATATTATGGCAGCATTAAGAGGCTCAGTATAAAACCTCTCTGGTATTTCTGTGTATTAATCTGACTGTGATGTAAAGTGTAACTAGTCTTTGTGAAAAGTGGCCGAAATATTGGCGATTCTTTGCTTATAAATGAATTTCCACACACAATAGAAATGTACAGTGTTTTAAAGAAACCTAAAGTAGTTACAGTATATTTAGACAGAGAGGATATTTGGTTTAGGATAAACGTCCTGCGAACCAGCTCACGATGAAGAGACTGGAATAGAAATAAAGTGAGAGTTAGAATATGAGCAAGCTGCTATGACTACAATGTCAAAAAAAAAAAAAAGATAAAAAAAACCTTCGAATATAAATGTGAATACGTACACAGGCAGAAAACTCACTCAGCGTCTATTCTGTTTTCTCTCAAAGAACATGAAGTCCTACATTAGACACAGGAAATGAGAAGCAGGTTAAGTTAATGTTATATTTCTCTTCGATTGATTTCAGCAGTTACAAAATCTAGAGAAATAAATGCTTACGATTAGAAAAAGGGCTCCGAGAAGCACAGCCTTGATCTTCACATCCAGGTCCAGAGGGAACTTGATCCCAAAATTGTCTGCATCAGTGAACGACTCTTGAATGTAGCCTGACCACTGCTTGTTGATGCGGCCCACAGACGACGTCTCATCCATCGACAAAACCTGAGATAAAAACGTCACAGCACATTATACAGTCTGTTTTCTTTCTTTTTTTTTATACTTCATATTACTTCATAGTTTCTTAGGTAACTTTACATTTAAAATAGCAAGCACTAATGAGCGCTGCTCTTCTGAGTGTGATTAGAAACATGGACATGGGTTGCAAACAGTTACAGCACCGACTTGAAAAACAGTTCTTGTATTATTATTATTATTATTAGTGGTAATAGTATCTATATAAATGTATGTATGTAGGTCTGTCTGTACGTCTTGTCTGTATCCCTGCTGAAAAAAACAGCATAGACCAGCATAGCTGGTGACCATCTTAACCAGCAATTATACCAGCATTTGTTGTGTTTTGGTGCTGGTACTGTACGTATGATGGTGACCAGAATACATTTTGCTGGTATGATGGTCCTGGTATGCTAGTGCTGGCATACATTTTGCTGGTATGTTTGGTGACCAGCATTATAGTGCCATGATGCTGGTGCTGGTATGCTGGTCACTTTACTGATGCTGGTCCCCAGAATACCAGCATACCAGCACCAAAACACAACATATGCAGCCCATGCATCCCAGCAACATTTGATGGTAAGCGGTTCACCACCCCATCAAATTTTGGTATGGTATCTTTTGCTTCAGGTATGTTAGTAACTCCCTAGTAACAAGACAAAATTCAGGTTTTACAAGATGGTCATCCAATAACTCTGTAAAATATAGAATAGAGTCAGTAGGAAATCAGCTTTATTGTCCAATACAAACAGTATTTACAATGTGTAATATGTTACAATATGTACATTTGTAATTTAACAATGAACAGCAAACACTTTTTGACAAAATAATAATAATAATAATAATAATAATAATAATAATGTACATGTAACAAAAACAAAACATGAGAGCAACTTCTCAGGAACACATTTACACTACTGTGGTGTAAAAGTAACTGTGTGTGACTGAGTTTGGCCCTCACTCATTATTTAGGGGTGTGCAGGTTTACAGTGCGAAAGGGTGTTGCCCACTTTTACACCCTATTCACAGTCATACATCTTTGTGCCTCTCTCGAAAAGCAGTTCTTGTTACCTCAAGACACAAGTGGCATTTCAGTGGTGTTTTTGGCTGCTTTCCATAAACTGATTTGCAATGCACACAGACCCGGTGACCTGGTTGTGCACAGTCAAAGGTGAAGCCTTATCGTGTAAATCGCTTTAAAAAAATTATCGCTTACTAAATTACTAAATTATCGCTTAAATAAAAGTACAAGAGATCCATCCTCAATCAAGATCCCAGTCGTGGTCCAGGTTCCCATGCAGGCAGAAATCACAGAGTTTTCCATGACATAATGATGGTTCGTCTGTATCTTGCCTGCATGTTTGCATTTGGTCTCTATAAAACAGGTGGCTGATCATTTTCACGGTAACAACTGTTTATAAAAAAGGAAAAAGAAACATAAGCATGATAAAATTACTGTATATTATCATCAATAACTATTGACCATGGATAAAGACAACACAAGCTTTTGCAATGTTATACAACAATTTATACTTATTGCATTACGATTTACATTTACACCATATTATTACATCTGTAAGATACATAAGGCCGTATTTTAGCCTCCTCCTTCATTCTCTGTTGGAGTCTCAGTGTTGTTCTGAGGTAAATCTAAACTCCTCCCACTGTCCAGAACTTTCTGTAGAGTTTCAGAAACCTGTACAGCACATGACATCTTCCACACGCGTTTGAAACTTGTCGGATCGACTGTGTGTGTGTGTGTGTGTGTGTTTGGGGGCGTGCCCTTATATGTAGATTACCATGACTGTTTCCCTGTGAATAGCGTGTGGGCGTGTCCTGTCTCAGGTCATTATCAGATAATGAAGTGTAGCAGAAAGACTGTATCTCTCCTTAGACTCATATGGATTACATAAACTGAGAATATTTATTTTTGATTAAGCTTGCTTCATGGCGGTGTAGTGGTTAGCACTGTCGCCTTGCACCACCAGGGTCCGGGCTCGATTCCCGTCTCTGTGTGCATGGAGTTTGCATGTTCCTCCGGGTACTCCGGTTTCCTCCCACAGTCCAAAGACATGTAGGTTAGGTTAATTGACATTCCAAATTGCCCGTAGTGTGTGAATGAGTGTGTGTATGTGAGTATGTGTGTGTGCCATGCGATGGATTGGCAACATGTCCAGGGTGTACCCCGCCTTGTGCCCTAAGTTTCCTGGGACAGGCTGTTTCCTGGGATAAGTTTCCCCCACGACCCTGTATATAAGGATAAAGCGGTACAGAAAATGAATGAATGAATAAGCTTGCTTCATTTAAAAGTAGACACTTTAAGTTTCTATACAGTGCTGCTTAAAAGTATGTGCCAAGAGCAAAGGAGATATCAGAGGACATGAAGAAGAGGGTAGTGACAGCCCATCAGTCTGGGAGGGGCTATAAGACCATCTCCAAAAGATTCCAGCTGCAGACCTCTCTGGCAGAATCTGGGACAAATGTGCATGGGTCTACAATCAGACGAAAATTTAATAGCCATGACATTCATGGGAGGGTTGCTAGAAGGAAGCCTCAGCTCTCAGAAAAGAACAAAGCTGCCCATTTCAACTTTGCCAGAGAGCACTTGGACAAACCAGAGGCCTTCTGGAAGTCCATTCTCTGGACAGATGAGTCCAAAATAGAACTATTTGGTTACAGTCAAAACCAACATGTTTGGAGAAAAGCCAATGAATAAAAGAACCTCCTCCCAACCGTGAAGTATGGTGGTGGAAATATGAAGGTCTGGGGCTGCTTTTCTGCTTCTGGACCTGGACAACACCATTTTATCCAAGAAACCATGAATTTTTCGGCATATCAACAAATTCTTGACCAGAATCTCCTGCCATCAGTCAGGGAGATGAAGCTGGGACAAAAATGGATTATGCAACAGGACAATGACCCAAATCATTCCAGCAAAACCACAAAGGAATGGCTTCAGAGAAAGAGGATTCGCACTCTGGATTGGCCCAGTCAAAGTCCGGACCTTCACCAATTGAAATGTTGTGGCGAGACCTGAAGAAGTTGGTACATGCCAGATATCCCTCCAACCTCTCTCAATTGGCTGAGTTCTGCAAGGAGGAGTGGGCAAAAATCCCCATAAGCAGATGTGAGAGACTGGTTCGTGGCTACAGGAGACGTTTAGTTAAAGTAATGGCTGCAAAAGGAGGAGCCACAAACTACTAATACAAGGGTTCACATACTTTTTCACATGTGAAATTTTCAGTTTTTGTGAAATGAACCGCCTTTGTTGAATTAAATAATGAAAATGTGTCTGTCCATTGTTTGGAAGGTGTGCTTTACACATTGGGATTTTGATGTACAGTGGAACCTCAAATTACGAGTAACGCGGTTTGCGAGTGTTCCGCAAGACGAGCAAAGATTTTTTTAATAAATTATGACTTGAAAAACGAGCATTGTCTTGGTAGTACCGAGTATCATGTATCACACATGTGCTTCTTGTTTTGACGTCGAACATGAGTGTGAGTGAAACATATTTTATTTTGTGAATGTAAGCATGTTTGTACAGCGCGCGTCTGCTTACTAACAGAATCACTGTAAAGTAACAAAAAAAATAAAAATTAACCTACACTTAATCTTTTTGTTAAGAATCACGACAGAGCAGAGTTTCTGTGTAAGGCAGGGGGTGTGTGGGGGGGCGCCAAAAGGGGGAGGGGGTTGAATGGGGGCTGTAAAGGCGAGAGTGTTTTTGTGTGTGCGCACACACGCGTAATTTGACACAGTGCTTCTTCACTCACAGCAACACACACACACACACACACACACACACACACTCACCTTTACAGTCCCCCCTCCCACCACCTCCTACCCCCAGCTTCGTGTACACACACACACACACACACACACACTCACACACACACACACACTCTGCCTTACACAGAAACTCCGCTCTGTCGCAATTCTTTTCAAACGTAAAGTGCCGGTTCATTTGTTTTTTTTTACTTTACAGCAGTGATTCCGTTACATTACACACACACACAGACACACATACACACTCGCCTTTACAGCCCCCCTTCCACCCCCTCCTCCTCTCTGCTTCACACACAGATACAGACGGACACTTTTCGAACACACACAGCGCATGCGCGCACAAACGGAAACACTTATCTGTCGGGATATATTTTAACTTTTTTTTAATAGGTAAAGTGCAGGTTAATTTGTTTTATTTTTACTTTATATTTTGTATGAATTATTTTTATGTATTTATTTTTTTGGGCTGTGGAACGAATAATTTGAGGTTCCATTATTTCTTATGGGAAATTTTAATTTGGTTTACGAGTGTTTTGGAATATGAGCCCGCTTCAGTGACCATGTCTGGAGGGTTCACAAACTTTCAAGCAACACTGTATACTGTATGTATAGATATATAAATATATGGATGTGTGTGTGTGCAAAGTTTCAGTTCATTTTAGAACAGCTGACCCCATGATGCTGGTTCTGGTATGCTGGTAACCTTTACTGATGCTGGTCCCCAACATACCAGCACCAGTTTTTTTCAGTTTTAAGTGATTTCCATTGATTGGTTTTTAGAAAACCCAGCAGATATTTTCACATTTTACATATTTTTTAAATGTAAAATAATGTATTTAAATGTTTTTGGTAAATGGATTATTTTTGTCTCTTGTATGTAAATGCAATAAAAAAATAACACTACACGGGTCCATGTATTTACATCACACACTATTTTCAGTACTAGCTATTAAAATACAAGATAATGAGCTAAAATGGTAATCAATTTTAACTACCAAAACCTTGCTGGTGGCCCAGCATATAAATCATGCAGAACCAGACCAGCACTAACCAGCAAGACCAATGCTGGTGGTAAGGTTTCATCAGTGTAGATATGCTGGTCTTCCATCAGTTACAGTATGCTGGTTAACCAGCATAAACCAGCATCAGACCAGCACTAACCAGTATTAACCAGCATAAACCAGCATCAGACCAGCACTAACCAGTATTAACCAGCATAAACCAGCATCAGACCAGCACTAACCAGTATTAACCAGCATAAACCAGCATCAGACCAGCACTAACCAGTATTGGATTTTTCAGCAGGGTTGTCTGTCCAGCCAGATTTTGTCACAGCATCACGCCAAACAGGATGGACAGAATTTTATTAAACTTTGCGAGTACTTGGATATCTGCCTGAGGTTTACCCTGCACCATAAGTGAAATCGAAATGTTGAGTAAAAGCGATGTTATGAACAGTTATAAATAAGCTACTAATGCGATACTGTCAACAACTGGACATATTTTAATGTTTTTACTGGGATTAGTTCATATTTTCACTTTGGCTGAAATAACAGCGCTGAAGTGGTATAAGTGAATTTTAAGACAAAACTTTTTATCTGATCTACTTTTTCCATTCCTCATCTGTGATTCACTCTCCGATTACCGAACAGGGAGTGTATTTGTCTGAGCACGAACAGAGTACAACTTAATGTAAACAAGGCGTGAGATCCTCAACCTTACCTCAAAATTCACATCGGAACAACATTTAAAGGTGCAGCAAGGTCCCTTGATCTTCAGGATGTCCTGCTTGTTTTCATTTTGGATGGTGTATTTGGGTAGGCAGGGATGCCACGTCTGAACCACGTAGCCTATAGGATTGCCTGGTGGAGACTGCACCTCAAGCTGGAAAAAAAACATTACTTAGATCTTAGCAGCTACTATACACAATGTCAAGTAATTATTTTGCAGCATTAAGTCCGGTTTCTGAAGTTTATCCAAAGGTCAACTCGATTCCTGAAACCTTCAATGACGAATTTTAAATATTCAGAACATTGCAGTACCTCTTGCAGACAGCAGGGGCACAAGCAGCTGCCGCAGCGTAGAGGTCTTGTGAGCGTGATCACCTCCTGGCCCATGTTGTCCTGGATGTGGAGGACGAAGGAGCGGAGCGGTCCGCAGCAGTTCCGGTTACAGCAGTCGTTCTCCTCGGCCACGTAGAAGACCTGCTGCCCGAGTGTGTTCTTCACCAGGTACTTGTTGTTGGACTCCCATCCTAAAAGAACTGTATTGCAGAACAAAGAATGTGTTGTTAACTGCAAGGGCTTTTATATTTCTGCCAATAGGTGATATGAAAGAGATTCATAATGAACTATAATGACATTAAGCCACTTTCCATTAGCAAGTGTTTTTTTTTTTTTTTCTTCTTTTTCATTCAACATTCACAGCTTAACATTTAACCCAAAGTTAAAGTCGCTCACCTTCAACCAGCTCCACTTTCTGGTGAACAAGAAGCTGGTCGATCTGATCCCCATATACAGAACAATCACACACACATTTTTAATAGCATCAGGTGACACACTGTTCCAATCAAAAAATGTGCACACATGAATAGTTTTGGTCGAGATCTACTAATGGGAACACATGATGCCGATACTCAGCTTAGTCAGCGCTGATAACATCACCTCTCGTTTTCCAGCACAGCCTTTCAGACCATGGTGATGTTTTAGTAACGGTTGTGTCGTAGAACCTCACCTGCGTTAAGTACTCCAGCCCAGGAGGACACCCGGGCGGTCTCTGAGGAGCCGGCATCATCCCCGGAGCCTGTGGGGGCACGTAGCCTGCAGATACGGTGCATTTATTTATTCATAAAATCATTATGAGGGGGTCGAAACAGTCTCACTTCACTACCAAGAAAAATGCATAAAAAGCCTTGGATTCCTCATAGCTAATGGAACTTAATACGCATCTATCAGCAGTGGAGATCTTCAGGTGTTTGTTGGACTCGTACCTGGCGGGACAGGAACTTCTCCATAGTAGGGGTTGCCGAAGGATTTTCCCGGTTGGAGATCAATACAGTTGGCTCCAAACTGACCCGTGTGTTGGGCTGGAAGATGGATTACGTATTACATAATAAATAGAATATAAATCAGGGATGTGTATAAAAGATCATTCAATCTTCTTTTAAATCATAAAAAAATTTTTTTTATATCAGTTATTACTAATTGGGGGAAAAGAATGTGGCACAACAGCAACTCCACCTAGACTAGACTGTCGAGTAATTATCGATTTTTGCTCTAACATTGTTTTGAAGTTTTAGGACATGTCAAGTAGAGCAAAAGTTACCATGAATTTTATTAAGGGTAAAAATTTTGCCACTTTAGGAATGAGGGAACAGTTTCACCAAAATGTAGAACTTTTTTTTTCTGCTCAGTCATGTAGTCACTCTATACTGTTAATTAAAAAACCAGCAAAACAAATAATAGCTAAATTGCTACTAGGGCTACGAGGGTGAGGAAAGATAAAGCGTAAGAAAGATTTTTTAAGTTATTTATGTATTTATTTATTTTTGCACAGTGGGAGGGGGAATACATGGGCAAGGGCACTTCATGATCAAAAAACACACATCAAACTACACGATTATACACAACTCACCGGCTGGATCCATCAGCTCTGCTCAAGGAGCTCCTTCTGCGTAAACAAAAAGCAGAAATACCAGTTACTCCACCGTTTCCTGATATCAGATGTGAAAGTAAACGCAATGCTGCATTCCATGTGGCACGTTAAAACATTTCCAGTGCAAGAAAATCATACCTTGATAAACAATGCAGTTCGTCGTATATAAAACAGATGTTTTCAATTTGAGCAGGGAGCAAGAGAAACTGATGAAGGGGGGAAGGGGTCGGGGGATATTCAGTTCTAGGCTTTTCTTACTGGACATAACAGGAAACTGAAAAAAAGTGCTTTAGAATGGGGGAAGGTATGTGAGTGTGGAAAAATGTGTATGTATGTATGATTTATAGATTACATGAATGCAGAGGGGGACAAAGTGCACAGACTCAACTTAAGTAAAAGTACTTGCCTAAAAATGTACTGCACTGTATTTACCCTGAGTACGTACGCTAAAATGTAGTTTAAGAACAAAAGTGCAAATACTCCACAATAAAACAGTTTTTTTTTTCTTGATATCTGTTTAACTGAGATACTGATAAACTGTGTTTAATCACAAGAAAATTTAATCCTGTTAAAAACGTCTACAGTATGTATTGTGTGTGTGTGTGTATATATATATACAGTATATACAATACACTGTGTTACAAATTATTATGCAAATGATATCTTTCTCTGATTTTCATAATTAGTAAATACAAACAGTCAGTATAATTTTCTAGTCATCAACTATTAGGGTATAATTTGAATTTTATTGAATAAACCTCCTAATGATAACAATATTTATTAAAAAAAAAGAAAAACTGAAAACGCACTGTTCCAAATTATTATGCACAACAGAGTTAAAACATTTTATAGGTTGTAAAGAACTGAAAATAGGCTTTTGTTGAATTTGCAGCATTATGAGGTCATATTTACTGAAATCAAAAACTATTTCAATCAAAAACATCCTAACAGGGCTACATGTTACATCTTAACATAGGACCCCTTCTTTATATCACCTTCACAATTCTTACATCCATTGAACTTGTGAGTTTTTGGACAGTTTCTGCTTGAATTTCTTTGCGGGATGTCAGAATCGCCTCCCAGAGCTGCTGTTTTGAATCAAACCGCCTCCCACCCTCATAGATTCTCAATGGGGTTGAGGTCAGGGGAGGACGGTGGCCACACCATGAGTTTCTCATCTTTTATTCCCATAGCAGCCAATGACACAGAGGTATTCTTTGCAGCATGAGATGGTGCATTGTCGTGGTCAGTCGATATACTTTGCCGAGGTCATTTTCACACCTTCAGGGACCCTACAGGGGCCGACCAGTTCTCTCCCCATGATTCTGGCCCAAAACACGACTCCGGCACCTCCTTGTTGACGTCGCAGCCTTGTAGAAACATGGTGGCCATCCACCAACCATCCACTACTCCATCCATCTGGACCATCCAGGGCTGCACGACACTCATCAGTAAACAAGACTGTTTAAAAACTTGTCTTCATGTATGCCTGGACCCACTGCAACCGTTTCTGCTTGTGAGCATTGATTAGGGGCCGAATAGTAGGTTTATGCACAACTGCAAGCCTCTAAAGGATCCTACACCTTGAGGTTCGCGGGACTCCAGAGGCACCAGCAGCTTCAAATACCTGTTTGCTGCTTTGTAATGGCATTTCAGCAGCTGCTCTCTTAATCCGATGAATTTGTCTGACAGAAACCTTCCTCATTCTGTCGAACCTGTCTGTGCTCTGAATCAGACACGAATGTCTTCACAGTACGATGATCACGCTTAAGTTTTCGTGAAATATCTAATGTTTTTATACCTTGTCCAAGGCATTGCAATATTTGACACTTTTCGACAGCAGAGATCCTTTTTCTTTCTCATATTGCTTGAAACCTGCGGCCGGCTTAATAATGTGGAACAACCTTCTTCACTACTTTTCCTTTAATTGGCCTCATCTGGCAAACTAATTATCACACGTGTCTGAGATTCATTTCGGTGACCCAAAGAGCCCTGAGACACGACACCGTCTATGAGTTTAATTTAAAAACTAAACATTTAATGTGTATGACACTTACATCCAATTTGCATAATAATTTGGAACGCGGTGTACAAATGAAATGATTTAGACCAATTTATTTCACATTTTTAATACATGTTATTTTAGTAATTTGCCTGGTTGGCTCAGACGTGGCTGGACAGAAAGGAGTGAACACTGTTTTTTAGACAAACGGTTAAAGGTTTCAGCTTGTAACAGTCAGGACTTTAGCGGTTAGCAATAGCAACCCAGAGACGGGCAGATGATGAAAAAAGGTAACAAAAAAAAATGATAGCTGAGAGATTATTAAGTTACTAAAGCAAATGAAAAGGAGGCCCTTGACATGATGCCATGACTTTTTGATAGCAACAATATTTGACGTGAATTAATCGAACGCCATCAGTGCCTTTTATTAATTCGGTAGTTGAACTAGCTAATTGCTAGTCAACACACTTCAACATGAGCATACAGCAAACATGAAGAATACAATAAGGATAAATGATGCACCAGTCATTTCTGTAAACTAAACTAGGATTTTGCTCCAGACCTTTAGTATGGGTGGAGTTTAGGTCAGGCTATGGTATGAGTGACAGCATGAATGCCCATGTTTACAGTATATTAGAAAAATAAATGCGCTTTTGTGTCCTTGTCATCTAAAACTAACCAAGTCTCTATTTAGAACGGATGAAGTAAAAGTACAGGTTTTTCCTTTCAAAAAAATGTAGTGAATAACGGTAAAAATCATACTGTACATAGAAAATACTCATGTAAAGTACAGAAACATGTACTACACTTAAGCACTAACACAGTATAAGTATTTGTATAACCCTAACCCTACTTGCCACCTCTGTATAAATATAAATTTAGCTCTGTGCATAGAAGAGCACTAGGACCTGGCAGGATCCTGATTTTAGTATTAATTGATTACTGATGACTGATAAATTAAAATCCACTTTGCCTTCTCAATGGGTAGGGGTAGCTCTGTGGTTACGGTGCTGGGCCGCTGATCAAAAGGTCAGTGGAAGGTCCACTGTTGCACCCTTGTCCAGGTCTTTTACCCTCAACTCCTCAGATACAGTTAGGCAACATCTGGCAATCCTGACCCTGTATTACAAAAACTCGGACTGAAATGATGGATACCTCTCCAGGGGTGCCCGGTGGCATGTGGACAGCCTTTTACCCCATTTTACCCTGACTACTAAAATCAGACTGTGGATTTCCAACCCCACTCCCTTTGTAGTATTTGGTCAAAATCTTATTATTCATTATTTCATAAAACAAAGACACGGGTACTGCTGAGGAGCATTCCTTTCACACTATTAATACAGTGGAACCTTGGATTGCGAAATTTTCAAAACTCGTATTTCAAAATACTCGTAGATCAAAGCAAATTCTACCATTAGAAATAATGGAAACTCAAATTATTCATGCCACAGCCAAAAAAAAAACATAAAAATAACTAACACAAAATATTAAGTAAAAATAAAACAAATTAACCTGCAAAAAATTCCGTTTATGTGTGCAGGTGCTGTGTGTGCGTGCGTATGTGTGTGAATCTAAAGTAAGAGGACAGAAGGAATCAGCCAATCCCATCTCCCCCTCCTCATCTTACAGAGTAAATCTTTCTCCTCTCTTATTTTAATTTCACACAAACACACACACACACATTAGCGAAAAGACTGTTTTGTCGGAAAAATTAGCAAGGAACATCACTAATGACACTCGTGTGAGCGCATACTAACGGAATCACTGATGTAAAGTAAAACAAATGAACGGCGTTGCTCACAATTTGAGGTTTCACTGTATCAACTCAGCTTCTCATTATAAAAAAAAACTATATCACAGTGGTGATAAAGATGATTATATGATGAGGTGTGTGTTGAATGATAACGCTTTGTAAACTGCTTATAATAAATGATGTCTGAGATCATTTGGAGCGTCCTGTGCAAACCGCTGCTATGGAAACAACGACAACGTATTTGAACAAAGGGTATTAATTTATCATTTAACCTGCCGAGGTGAGGTACTGCCAAAACTCCACTTTTTATATTACAGCATGTTCTCTCAGTGTTTATGGTTTGGAAATTTTTGTTTGTTGTTTTTTTAAATAGAAAACAAATCTGTGTCGTTACTGATGGATTAATGTTGAAGTTCGCTGTTATCAGATTATATAAAGTGCTACCAACAATTTATGGCAGGGCAATAAACAATCATTAAATGCTTTAGGTGATAATCTGATTCCAATCAGTGCTACACGAGGGTTTGGTTAACCCAACCCAATGAGTCTGATTCATCACATGGAGATACTAATGCAAATCCCGAGCTCAACACCAGCAATGAGTTCAGAGCTTGGATTTTTACTTTTTTTAAACAAAAATGTCACTGATTTGTTGGGGAGAAACATCCTAAACACAATGCAATCTCTTAACAACTAGCTATGAAAGTGTTCCAACGGCAAGAGGGAAAAGAATCACGCACCTATTTCTCAGAAGCAAGAGATTCGATTTGGAGAGCGAAGTAGAATGAGGATGAGAAACAGCGAGACCGGTAGTTTTCCACCATACACTCATGACATGTCTCCCTCTCTCTCTCTCTCTCTCTCTCTCCTCTGCTGTTATAGAGAACCAAAAAGCTGTCAGAGGTCTATCTAAACATTTGTTTGCACCAGGCACTCACTGAAGGGCAACTCCCACAAGGACGGAAGGGGTGGAGATCTAAACATTACAAAAGCACTGTCCACCTCCCTCAACTTATTCTTACAGTTTTTTTCTTTATAAAAGGTGTGCGGTGCTGTGTGTGTGTGCACTCGTGTGTGTGTGTGTGTGTGTGTGTGTGTGTGTGTGTGAGAGAGAGAGATTAAGCTCTAATACCTCATATCGCACCTGGCAGTGCAGGTAAAGTAGCTCAAGGAGGAATAATGGAAATACCTACCTTACTCACTCTACTATTACGAGTTTAACATTAACTACAATAAAGCTAAAGTGTTAAACAAAAATACTACAAATTAAAATCTGGAATCAGGGATTTCAACCTTCCCATGTTCCCATGTCCACTTGTAATGTTTACAAGTCGTTTGTTTTTATGGCGCATCCGTTCTAATTTTGCCCATTTCTAGGTTCCCTTTCTTGGAGAAAACATAATGAAGTGCCCCAATGGCTAGTGTGATAGATAGATAGATCGATAGATAGATAGATTGATCGATCAAACTATGATAAATGATGTACTGTATACAGAGAATGCATGACTCACTGCCCTATAGGCTTCGACTATGTGTAAGTAATTATGATAAAGTGCCCTAGTTGGTGCACTTTTACTTGAGAATGCCTGATATAACATTATGGGTTAACCTATGAGTAAAAAACACATGAGTGCTGTCGTACTGAATATCATCATGGCTGTCTGAAGCCTTCCCACACGGAAAGAACCTATATAAACATATATGTTTTAATATAGGTTTTGATATAGGTTTTTAATATATGTGACATATATAAAATTGGCCGTTTTCCTATATTATATGTACATATATGTACATATATGCGTGCATATACAGTATGCGTGCATATATGTACCTATATAGACATATATAAAATTGGCCGTTTTCCTATATTATATGTACATATATGCGTGCATATATGCGTCCATATATGTACCTATATAGTAATACAGTATATGTGACATATATAAAATTGGCCATTTTCCTATATTATATGTACATATATGCGTGCATATACAGTATGCATGCATATATGTACCTATATAGACATATATAAAATTGGCCGTTTTCCTATATTATATGCGTCCATATATGTACCTATATAGTAATACAGTATATGTGACATATAAAATTAGACGTTTTCCTATATTATATGTGCATATATGCGTGCATATATGAACCTATATAGTAATACAGTATATGTGACATATAAAATTGGCCATTTTCCTATATTATATGTACATATATAGGTACATATATGCATGTATATGTGTGCATATATGCATGTATATGTTTACCTAGATTAGTAAAAAAAATCCATAGCTGCTAGACAACATAAATAAAAGCCCAAAATTTAGAAATTAAATTTTTTTATTTTCTTAAGAACAATCAACTAGTAAAAGAACAAAAACATGACAAAAAACTGAACAGGAAGAAAAAAATATATTTTGTGGATCTTCCCAGCTCCGTGAGCTTTGAATTGATAGATGTGCCTATCTGCCTTCGGGTGGCTGCCGGCCACTTCTTCAATGTAGCATCTAGAGAAGACAAAAATAATAAGACAGTATAATAATAATAAATGATTATTTATTAAAACTTCAGACGACAACAATTAGTGCCACGAGATTATTTGCAACACTATATGTTCTACAAAATAGAGGACTACACACCCTACAGCGCAATACCCCAGAAATGTGGCTTTAGAAGAGGAAAGCTAGGATTAAGAAGTGAGCAAGCGATGAATTAGTATTATAGGTACCAAGCAGATACAGTAACAATAATGGGTGCCCTACCTTATGCAGTCTCCATTGATGGCTAATAAACATTGATACAAGTAGGCTATGGTTAAAGTGGTGAACTTATAATGTTTTTTTCCCTTCTCAACGCATTACGCATTTACTCACCAATAATGGCTACCTTTTTAATTTGGTCCAGTCTCCAATTCGAAGGTGCCCAGCAGCAGATTCCGTACCATGGCAGTAGCAGAGGTGGCAAGGCGGGCTGCTCTCCACGCTTCTGCCTGGCAAAACACCCCAGAGCCCTTTATAACTTCAATCTGAAAAATAATTTCACATCACAATATTAATTTATTGGCAACTTTTAGAAACTTTTCATGTTTCATACTGATTCTTATGTTTAGTTTCCCAATAGTTAATAGGATTTTATGTATAAATGCAGATTAATGATAAAGATACATGCAGGGTAAAACTGCAACAGGAACAGTACAAAATAAAAACTGAAAAAAGACGGACATTCAGAGTAAAACAGTGCAAGATAAAAAAAAAACTGTACAAAACATATATGCAGGGTAAGCATTGGTTGGAGCAATGTCCAAGCAGTGTAGAGAAATATTTCTGTACGACTTCATTGTTTTGTGCTGTGTAGTATAGTATTGTAATAGCTGATCAGAGGGATCAACTCCCCATGTGGTGGTTGTACGCAGTCACAGGAAATGTCTTTGTAGTCCATGTACCTTGTAATTTCACCCTCATCTTCACCGCGTCTACTGTATAAGCAGAATGGATGGTACAACATGAAGATACTTCTCGTGTGTCCATCCACTTCACAAATACAAGAGGTCCATCTGAACGGAGCTTGCGTGTCCTGATGTGAGGGGCTGGTGAAGGCAAGGGTGATGCAGACACATTCCTAAAAACAAATAAATAAAAAAAATGTTAGCCTATACTGTTCAGAGTAAATGGATGTGCAATTAATATGGATGCATAATATATAAAGAGATGACCAAAAAATGTATCCACACTTCAACATGAAAAATATACACCTCTCTTCTGTAGGTCACATGACAGCATCAATGATGGTGATAGATAATACTACACACTGCTGCCATAATTCAATTTGAGTTTTAAAAAAAGGCCATAGATAACAATTGTGAAAGTGTGTATACATTTTTGTGCCCCTCTGTATTTTTGATGGGCAATAGGCTGGGCAAATATCTGTTGATGGACAACAGACCATGTAGTGGATCTCAAACATTTACAACTGAGACATTAGCAAACACCATCCATTGGACATTACACACATATTGAACACATTCTAAACAATTACATCTTATCAGGCATTTGTAAATACACGCTAAACAAAAGGGATTATATACATTTACACCAAAGAAATATTCATAAGCATCACTTAGCTACATAAGGCTGTATTTTAGCCACCTGGAACTAGCTTGTTTGTGCTAAATAACATTACCGATAGCAGTGTTATAAGCTAACCAAAACAGAGCCAAATACACATTAGCAACCATAATCTAAAGCTATCCAAAACAAGGTGAAATACATTAGAACATTTATAAACATCTGTAAACTACATAAGGCATTAGCTTAGCCACCGGGAAATATCATGTTTGAGCTACATGAGGCAGCATGCTAGCATGATTTACCTAAACTATATAAATGGCATTGAAAGCCAATGTGTCACACAAGCTGACAAGAGCTAGCTGTAGTGAGGAAAATATTTACTAATATTAGTTTAATATTATCAGAATAAGAGTTATATAAGACTTAATAACTTACCCAGTGTAGCATGGGTCTATTCTCTGTTCAAAATGCTCCTGTTCGGCATCGGAGTCACACAGTCTTCTTCTGAGGTAAATGTAAACTCCTCCCACTTTCCAGGAGTTTCCTCGGATGTGTAAGCGCGTGCCATCTTCCAAAACGTGCAGAAACCTCACTGAATCTGAGTGTTTTCAAACCTGTCTCTCTGTGTGTGTGTGTTGATCAGGCCGGTGTCCGGGGGCGTGGCCTAGTATGTAAATTACCCGGACTGATTTCCGTGTGATTGGCGTGTGGACGTGTCCTGCCTCGAGTTATTAGCATATAAGTGCGACAGAAATTCTGTGCCTCTCCTTGGTTTCATACGGATTACATAAACTGAGAATATTTGTTTTCAATGTGACTTGCATCATTTAAAAGTAGACATTTTAAGATATATAGATATATTTCACATTTCAGTTAATTTTAGTGACGTGTTTCAAAAAGATTTTCACGGAGACTGAGGTTTCATATATGTGCATATATCCTCATATACTGTATGTGGGCAATTAGGATATCAATTTAATGTGTTCGCACATAAGTTTTTATGCATTTTTTTAAAGTTAGTTCTTAGTTATTGCCTTGATAATAGAAAATATAAGCTAGGCATCATGTATGGCAGTTGCCAAAGTGAGATATGAGCTAAAATGACCAGATCCTGCCATAGGAGACATATCTTGTATGTACATATAGGGCTTATATGTGGATATAAAGAAGCAATACAGGAGACCTATATGGCCTGTATATGCATATATATGCACCTCAATGTTGCCTATATGTGGCATATATATGCATATATGCAGCATATATATTATCAAATATATGCATATATACTGCATATAGGTTTCATATATGCGCAGATATCCTCATATAGGTGCGGTTATATGCGCATATATACTGCATATAGGTTTCATATATGCGCATATATCCTCATATAGGTGCGGTTATATGCGCATATATACTGCATATAGGTTTCATATATGCGCATATATCCTCATATAGGTGCGGTTATATGCGCATGTATACTGCATATAGGTTTCATATATGCGCATATATCCTCATATAGGTGCGGTTATATGCACATATATACTGCATATAGGTTTTATATATGCGCATATATCCTCATATAGGTTCTTTCCATGTGGGAAAGTGAGATATGAGCTAAAATGACCAGATCCTGCCATAGGAGACATATCTTGTATGTACATATAGGGCTTATATGTGGATATAAAGAAGCAATACAGGAGACCTATATGGCCTGTATATGCATATATATGCACCTCAATGTTGCCTATATGTGGCATATATATGCATATATGCAGCATATATATTATCAAATATATGCATATATACTGCATATAGGTTTCATATATGCGCAGATATCCTCATATAGGTGCGGTTATATGCGCATATATACTGCATATAGGTTTCATATATGCGCATATATCCTCATATAGGTGCGGTTATATGCGCATATATACTGCATATAGGTTTCATATATGCGCATATATCCTCATATAGGTGCGGTTATATGCGCATGTATACTGCATATAGGTTTCATATATGCGCATATATCCTCATATAGGTGCGGTTATATGCACATATATACTGCATATAGGTTTTATATATGCGCATATATCCTCATATAGGTTCTTTCCATGTGGGTTCACTGTGTACTTGCTGAAAGTGCTTCTGTGACTGGTTGTGAATGTGGGTTTTGGCAGGTGGCTGCTCTCTCCTCAGTACTGCGGAACATACAGACCTACTCACAGCCACACTGCGGCCAACATTAGTGTAATTAATAATTAGGAAAACACCTGTGACCCTGGGGGACACATATAATCAAAAATCCCAGTGTGCTATGCCCTTTATCACCACTCATGGAACGATAGTCATCCTGCTCAAACAAACTGCTCGGTCTGAACAATTCTTTGATGATGATTAACTAGGATTACTTTGTTACTACAAACACACAGTAATTCGATCCATACTTTGACCTCTATAAACCACACACAGTCCTTAAATCCAAAAACACAATAGTTATTGTATGAAATGTGCTCAATAGGTATTGTATGAAGAATGCGCTTTGTTGACTACAGTTTAGCATTTAATATCATAATTCCCTCCACACTCATCACCAAGCTGGAGCACCTGGGACTCAGCTCATCTCTGTGTCAGTGGATCTCCAATTTCCTAACTGGCAGACCACAGGCAGTAAGGATAGGTGGACATGTCTCAGCCTCCTTCACTCTCAGCACTGGAGCCCCCCAGGGTTGTGTTCTGGGCCCCTGCTGTACTCTTTGTACACATACAACTGCGTGGTCACTACCAACTCCACCACTATCAAGTTTGCTGATGACACCGTAGTGGTGGGCCTGATCACGAACAATGATGAGACAGCCTACCTGGAGGAGATTGGAAATCTGGAGAAATGGTGGCAGAGGAACAATCTCCTCCAGAACGTCAGCAAGACAAAGGTGGCAGTGAACTTTAGTACAAAGCAGGAAAGGAACTACCAGACCCATGTCATCAACGGAAGCCCAGTGGACAGCTTCAGATACCTCTGAGTCCACATCCCGTCATGGTCCTGTCACATCAACACCATGGTGAAAAAGGCCCGGCAGTGTCTCTACCACCTGTGATGCTTGAGAGTCTTCAGACTGCCCTCCAGGGTGCTCAGGAATTTCTACTCCTGCACCATAGAGAGCATCCTGATGGGAAACATCAAGATCTGGTTCAGAAACAGCACCATGCAGGACAGACGTGCTCTACAGAGGGTGGTGCGATCAGCTGAGCACATCATCCACACCAAGCTCCCTGAACTGCACTCAATTTACGGCAAGCGGTGCTGGACCAAGGCCAGGGAGATTGTGAAGGACCTCAGCCACCCCAGCAATGGACTGTTCTCGCTGTTGCAGTCAGGAAAGTACACTTATAGACACCGCACACCTGCACATTCATGCACATTTACATATTTCTATTTCATTCCTTGGCTCGTTGGACACAAGTCACTTTAAATAATAAAAAAATTATAAAAATATATTATACAGTCTTTTCTCTTCCATATTTAAACCGTTAAGTTTTCTTATATTATTCTTATATTGTATATTTTTGTCTTCTATAGATATATTATTCTTCTATTTTATTTCTATTTTCTATTTTATTCATTTTTTATTCATATTTATATTCGATTAATATTCTTTTATTTTTAAGGTCATGGGCGGTCGTGTAAGCATTTCACTGCATATCGTACTGTGTATGACTGTGTATGTGACAAATAAAATTTGAATTTGAAGTGTGATTTCTTTTTTAATCACACATGGATTGCCTGGTAGCACACAGCAGCTTCAACATACATTGCGTACACCGTCACAGAGTTCCTACGACATCTCCAGTAGGAAATGTCACAGCAGAGAAAGTGGAGCACCGAGCAGGAACAAGATAACACAATTCAAATACGATTAAGGCCAGATGGACATATAATGCAATCAGTGGCTATGAAATCATAGAGAACATCCATTAAAGGAACGGCACACTTGTACGAGCATCGCACACAGGCACAAACACACAAACAGTAACAACACAAAATGATCCCACACCCAAATATCTGTTTTGTTTTGCCTTATGGAGGATTTAGACAGTAAGTGTATGCAGAGCAACACCACACTCAATAATGGCCGACGATCAGAGGTCTCAGTGGAGGTGGTGTGTTCCAGGAATAGTCTCGATGGTTTGAGTGCAAGTCAGACTCCATGGCCAGCCAGCTTCATACTTATTACATTACAAATTATGAAATGATGAATGAGTGTAGCATTACAGGCTGGTGGCTTGCTTTAGTTTTTTCTAGTTACTTCCATCCTCATACAATCGAGATGTTTACTCAAACACGGCATAGGTTCTGCTTTCTGAGTTTTGGTTCCTCTCTCTATCTCGATCTCTTTTTTTTGGCTGCACACAGATGCTGCTTTGTTGTAAAATAGTTATAAAATATATATTTCATACATACATACCATAGCATACATACAGTATACACACCACCGTTCAAAACTTTCTAACTCCATGATGGTTCCTGGTTTTTATTTCTTTCTACATTGTAAAGTTTTGCTGAAGGCGTCCAAAAACTGCATGAATCTCCTTTGAACAGTTGATATTGAGATGTTTCTGCTACTTCTGCTCTGTAAAGACTTCATAACGCCTCTAATCTGAGCTGCTGTTAATTGGTCATTTTTCAGGCTGATAACTCTAAATGAACTTCTCGTCTGCAGCAGAGGTAGGTTTTGGTCTCGTCCTCCTGGGATGGCCTTCATGAGAGACAGTTTCATTATGGTGCTGGACGGATTTTGCAAATGCACTTGACACAATACTGTTCTTGCAGGAACTATTACAGAAAGGCCGACCTCTGTGTCTTAAAATAACAACTAACTGGTGTTTTTCTTGTTGTTACGTAATTACCTAATTCCATATGTGTTATTTTATAGTTTTGAAATCCGCAGTATTGCTGTAGAATGTAGAAAATAAATCACTAAACAAAAACAAAGAAATGTGCAAGTGACCCCCAAACTTTTGAACGGTAGTGTACATAGATCTTCATCTTCTACACCGCTTTATTCCATGTACACACACACTCATTCCCACACTACGGGCAATTTGGGAAGACCAATCAGCCTAATCTGCATGTCTTTGGACTGTGGGAGGAAACCAGAGTATTTGGAGAAAACCACAGACCCTGGAGGCGTGAGGCCACAGTGATGACCACTACACCACCGTGCCGCCACATACAGTACGGTACATACATACATGATTAAATAAACAACGCTCTGTGACATTAATGGTGTGAGTCTTGATTTGGTGAATGCTCAAAAAACATGAAATCCTGTCAACAAAACAAGAGAATAATCATTAAAAAGCATTAGTTTTTCCTATCATATACATACAGTATGAGGGAACACTTAGTCCCGGTTCGACTTAAACACTCTCGTAGAGCTACTGTACGGTACTGAACACAAATCTTAAGCACACTGTGTCACAGTGTAACAAAGTCCTCAGAGGCTGGTTCTTATGAGATCTCACACACTCTACCTGGGACCATATTTTAAGCAAAAAGCTCGTCACACCAATTGATATTGACTTTTTAAGAGTTTCATTAATTACTTTTTTCCCCACCGTTTTGTTCAAGACACCCTTTCTCTACAGCAGTTTTTACTTAACGTTCAAGTCAAACCAGGACTAAGTGTTGACATTGTTTTGAGCAGTATATTAGTATCCACATTAACACACACTGAAATGTCACTTACAATGAGGAAACAAGCGGCCAATGCAACAGCCTTGATTTTAACATCCAGATCCATAGGAAACTGCACCCCGAAATTATCTGCGTCCGTGAACAGTTCGGTTTCCAAGCCTGACCACTGTTTGCTTATCTTACCGATTACTGAAGCCTCATCCAGGGACGTGATCTGTCAGGGGACAAAAACAGTAATGATGGGATTATTGACTATGAATAATGAATGCAATCTTATGAATTAATACATAAATTTACATTAGGTTTGCAGTGTGGAAATGATGTTCTTTTGGCAAATCGTGGATCCTGCACTTGTGGAACATCCTCCTGTGTTTAACAAATTAACTTAACACCGGAATTCAACATATCTTGTATCCAGTCAAATGTATCTACTATTTCTAATTCTAAAATGTGCAATTATAATAAATAAATATAAGACTGTTAAGCTTATTTCAGGGAGTATTTGATCATGTTAAATATTTTCTTATTTATTTAACTTATTTATCTTCTATATCGTCTCAAGGGACAATACTATCGAAATGAAACTTGGATATATTTGCAATAAAAAAAAAATCCGATTATAATTTTTCATTCTCAGATTTTATTGGACGTCACTAAAGTAGATCTAATTTTCATTTCTATAGTATCGTCCCTTCATAACATATAATAAAGTGGTTGCTGAAAGGTGAGGGGTGTACTTACTTTTGTATGTAATATATACACATACGTAGAGAAAGAGAGAGAGAAAGAGAGAGAGAGAGAGAGAGAGAGAGACTGTACATATATGTACACAAAGAGAGGAACGAAAATGTTATCTTTCCTTTTTTTTTTTAAACTTGAATTGAATTATGGCAGCCACCTGTACAATTATGTTTCCTCTAAAGATCTCAGTAGTCGCACCATTGTTGATGCTATCGTGACTGTCAGAAGAGCGGAACTGTATAAAGAAAGGCTTCTAGTGTAAAAACTCATTTCCACAGAGAAAAGATCTCGAAGGACAATCGCATAAAACCCATAATGCTAAACGTGAATCTCAAACATCTTCTACTGCCACATGTTAAACTGAAAACCTCACAGTGCCAAACTCAAATAAAAAAAGGTTAAAAATAAATAAATAAATAAAATATTTCAATAAATAAAATCTTAGTGTCAAAACAAAGTAAAAAAGAAAGATCAAATGGAGAATGAAAAAAACAGCCAAAATTAAAATCTTAAAAATGACATCATAAAATCTTATCAATCTCAAAACGTCAAGATAAAATGTCCAAAACATCAAAAGGTAAAAAAAACACGTGTTAAAGTGCAGTACAGACGCGAATCGGACGCCTCTAGTGTGATAACATAATAACATAGTGGTTTCCATTCGGTGCTCAGAACCTTAAAAACGACGTCCGAGCAGCAGGTCCACTGGCAGAACGGACCGACGATGCGCAGCACCGCTCTCATACTCGCGTCCCTGATGGTGAATTTGGGGAGGTACGGGTGCCAGTCCTGCATCACATATCCAATAGCAGTACCACGAGGGGCCTGGACCTCCAGCTGAAACACACAAGGCAGTTCTTCTGCAGTTACAAACAGCTCTTGTCTAGACCTGTCTAGACCTACGAAAAGTCAGAGATGCTAGAAAGAAATGCTATGATGTCATTTAATATAATGTCACTCAGTGTGATGTCAGAGAAAATTATTAACCACTCTTCAGCATAGGTTTAAATCATCGTCATGGCTGCTTTTCGTTCTATGCTGTTGTCGTAGTACTGAATAAGGTATATGTTTCCCATTTCTTTGGACTCGATTCGCATTTACAAGATGGAAATTCCCTGAAACATGGCAACCAAATCTAATTAATACAAATATAAGCTCTGCTGTTCAGACCAGTTTTTCTTAATCCTGGTCCTGGAGGACCTTGTGTCATGCATGTTAGTGTTTTCCCTAATAATAATAATTAACTGATTTGTTAAATCATGTGCTAGGAACTGAGAAAATATTCAAAAGTTCATAGCATGGGTTCTCCAGGAACAGGATGGAGAACCGTTGTGCTAGATGTTACCCTGGACAACGGTGTTTCATAGCTCGGGCTCAAAATTGTAACAAAAATGCTACGGATAAACCAGTAATGTTGACTTTTCTAAAAGCAGATGACGAAACAGACGTAATACAGGAAGGCCATGTCGTTCTAGGCGTGGACCTGAAAGAGAACCTCGCCTGCCCTGGTACACACTTGGCTCCCTGTGTCTGTATGTAAATGACGGAACACTGCATGCATTATTTCTTGCTAACTCATTTGAATTTTCCCCGTATATGTCGGAACAGTGGTGGTTGATGCAAAATAGTGAAATTTAGCGCTTATGACTAGAGTCAGATCAACATTGTTGACTCTCCAGGTCAAATTTGACTGCTAGCAACTGCAACCGCCAAACAGCGCAGTGCTGAGAGTGCTGGAAAATAAGTTCTCCACCTTCTTCCTGACGTACCTCCTGTAAGCAGCAAGGAAACCAACAGCTGCTGCACTTTAAAGGCCGAGTAAGAGTGAGCACTTCCTGCCCCACGTTGTCCTGGAGGTGAATGACAAAAGAGCGCACAGGACCGCAAACTAACCGCGTGCAAAAGTCACTCTCTTCTGCGGCAAGCCACACTTGCTGCCCCAGGCTGTTCTTCACAACGTACTGGTTGTTGGTCTCCCAACCCAAAAGAACTGCAAGATGAAAGAGAAAAGTTTCACTTTTGGTCGTACAGTGTCGTATTGAATAAGAATGATTGTATTTTTCTACCTTCAACCAGTTCGACCTTCTGATGGACAAGCAGCTGGTCCACCTGTGTGCGACACGGGCGTTATTTTCATTAGTGATGTGAAATAAACACAATCACACGGAAGGGTGTAATGTTTTAGAAACGCGATTAATATGAAATTTCTTCAGCTCCATTGACACGATGATGTAACTCCTCCCTCACCTGGGTTAAGTACTCCAGTCCAGGTGGGCATCCAGGTGGTCTCTGTGGGACAGGCATTATCGGGGGTAACTGAGGCGGCACATATCCTGGAGCAAACATGCAAACCCTGAGTGCGAGCGCTATGCACAAACGTACAGTATGTAAAGTTGACATGATGCTTTTTAAATTGTACCTGGTGGAAAGGTCATCGCCGGAGGTGCCGGAGGGGGCACGAAACCTGCAGGGAATGCGTACTGGAGGTAAATGTCTCATTACAGCGACCTGTGTATAGAACAAACTCTGATGGGAACGCACCTGGGGGCAGGGGAACCTGTCCGTTTGAGAAAGAGTTGCCGTAAGGATCGGTGCCGTAAGCTGTGGGGGACATTTTAGAACAGTTAGCGGTACAACCTTAGCTAGATACAGTGTTTAATAGATAGGAAAGAGTTTTAGACCCTCAAACATAAGTGTTTGGTATTTGGTTTGATATTTAAAAAAAATATTAAACACGAAAAATATAATCATATTAATTAATATACTATATACGGTGCTGTGAACAAGACACTGCTGACCAAAAAGAACACAAAGGCTCGTCTCGCGTCTTCCAAAAAAAAACATCTTGATTATCTCCAAATTTGGGGATTTTGGGAAAATATTCTAAGGATTGATGAAAAAAAACTTTTTGGAAGGATTGGGTCCCATTACATCTGGCGTAAAACTAATATAAGCATTTCATAAAAAAGAGCATCGTCCCGAGAGTCAAACATGGTGGTGGTAGCGTGATGGGGCAGGAGGTAGGTCAGTGGTTAAGGCATTGGACTACTGATCGGAAGTTGCCACTGCCATTAAGCAAGGGTCTTGATGGGCCATAATGGACAACGTTGATAGCCGTAATTGATGGAACCATGAATTCTAATCTGAAAATTGTGAGGGAGAATGTCTGGCCATCAGTTCATAAATCTCAAGCGCAGGAGAATGGAGCGAAACACAGCAGCAAGTGCTTCTCTGAATGGCTCGAAAAATACAAAATGAAGGTTTTCATTTTTAAACAGGCAGTACATGCTCGAAAAACACTCCAGTGCGGCTGAATTAAAACGATTGTGAAAAGAAGAGCGGGCCAAAATTCATCCGCAGCGATGTGAGACTCATTGTCGGTTATCACAAACGCTTGATTGCACCAAGGCTGGAACAACCAGTTGGAGGCAGTTTAGGAGGCAGATTTGGGCAGCTTTTTTTCTTTTAATAAATGAAATCATTATTTAAAATTTGCATTTTATATTTCCTCATGCAATCTTTGTTTGATATAAAAATTGGTTCTTCACTAAGACCAGTAAGTGTCTGTAGAATTAGATTTAGATTTGTCCCTAACTTGCCAACCGAAGTGTCGTAGTCAGGAGACAGCATTTTATTCTGGGCTGCCCAGGTCATGTGATCTACCACCCTGGGAACAAGACCGCTATTGCATCAGGATACATGGACAAACACTTTTCACACCTCACTCACCCGGGATCATGGGGGCGGTGCCTGGAGGCCTGGGAAGCTCTCCTGCTGGATCATATACAGAAGAATTAGAGAAGGTTAACATGGATCTGATCTTCTACCTTCCTTTACTACTACTGGTTAATCAGTGATCTGAGGAAATCAGCTTTTCAGGAAATATAACTGCAGTTTATTTCCCCCTGATGTGCCGTGTTTTAGTCATGAATACGCTGATCAGTATCATACAGGAACAGTTTAATGCTGTAAAGTTGTTTGTGGCCTGAAACCAACAGCTCACGAATAAAGAAAATTCAGTAGGCTCGCTATATGCAGCGTATCTTTTCTGTAAAGCCATGAAACGTGTACTCGTGATGTAATTTGTACAAGCTTGAGAATCTTGTTGCAGATTTGAAGAGTGTTTCGCTGCTCTTTTGTACGTGTGCACTGCACCAGTTTCTAAACGCAATCTGAAGAAACTATCACTGCAGGATTATTAATGAAGTCCACAGTATCTGGTTAATTCAGTTTTTCAGGAGTAAGCTGTGAGTAAATATGTACAAGTCACATGCAGTAACTGTACATGAAATGTGTGGCTTTAAGATGTCGTGTCCTTTAATAGTGTTAAACTCAGAAACTTATTTGAAATGTGTGCAACGTTGTCAGCTGATTTCAAATTTTCCAACTTCCTCATGCTAATGTAGGTCAGGGTTTCAAGCTGGAAGCTCGAGATGAGAAACTCAAAGATTTTTCTTGCTACTTTTGAAAACTGCTACTGATAAGAACCCACACTCACACAGACGTCACACACGTCTTGTCAATGCCTTATGTTCCTTATTCAGCTTTATCCTTGACCTTAATTCAGGTCGAGTCCTTAAGTGACATCTAATGACTGTTCCAGTACAGTCATGTGACAACCTGTGACTTTTTATACCCCTTAACAACATTAAAAAAAAATGGTGGTGGCTGGGTAGCACCTGTAACACCACCTAATTTGGATACTGAAAGAAGGTTTAATCCCACTTAACACATGTAATATTTTAACATCTCATTTTATATTTAACCTGTTGTGACTGCATTTCTTGAATAAACTGATAAATCCAGGAAACATCACTGTGATGTCACATACAGTAGGGATAAAGTCTTGATGTATTTCATGTGCTCCATGTGGTTTGTTTGGTCGGTGTTAAATTCTCCTTAATCTCCCGTAAAGGAGAAATAAGTCAGATTTAAGGACGGCACATCAGAAATTCCCTGAAGCTGCACCAACTACATAAGTAGTCATGTCCTGTGCAAAATGTACTGTACATCTTCGGTAGATATTTCCTACACAGTCGCATCCTTGGCTGGTGATTATCACTCTCCTGAAGGAGCATACTGTACAACACGAAGCTCCTTTCGAAGTCATTATATTATGAAGGCAATTATGAAACTAAGCTGCATTTTTAAATCCATCATCTGAAAGAAATTGTCTCTCGTGCACGAGCTGCTATGAATTATTCAGGATTTTCCTTATCAGTGTTAAAGGGAGTGTAAGGTTTCGGTAGAAAGGTGTTCAAACAGAACCACAACACACTTAACCTGGTGTCATATACGGTTTAAAGATTTCCGAGGATTCAACACTGGATAGCAGATTAAACTATCTTTTTCCTTCCCAGAAATCATGTTTTTAGTCCCAACAAGGAAGAATTTGAGATTTAGTCCACAGGAGCACTCTTAGGAGAACATAATTAAATTACAAGATTTAAAGATGCACCATGTGCAGGTGTTTATGTATTATAATATAAAATTCAAGGGAATACACACGAGTAAAACTCTTAAATGTTTGAGAACAGGATCTTTAAATGGATAAAAACTCCAATTCTTACACAAAAGGCACACTTCATCAGTTATTGTTCTTCCATACAACTAGTCATGAACATGCATAAACCACCTGTTTCTTAGAATAAAATAAGCTCCACCCACCCATGCACCACCTCGAGTTTGCCCCCTCCTAACAAATTCCCCCCCCCCTTTACTTACTAGTTTCTCCTGGCAGATGATCGCGGCTCCAGTCACTTCCAGCATCCACATAACGAATGGGTCATTCCTCCCCGGGCACATATTACTCACTCAGTCATGTTGAGTATAGCATTTCCAATACCTTGAGGGAACCTTATATGCTACAGAACACTGACACCCAACAACCTCCCTATTATCATGAGGAAAGGTTGCTAAGAACCAACCACCTCTACTCACCACCCATCCGCCCACCCCTCAATGTTTTCCTGTTAATTTTTTATGACGAGTAGTTACTGTTTTTCGGGGGATAAAGACAGCTGATAATGATAACGAGCTCCTATGTTCAATCAGTTGGAGAAGATACAGTAGTAGTTTGTTTTTGAAACACACCTCTACTCACCACCCATCCGCCCACCCCTCAATGTTTTCCTGTTAATTTTTTATGACGAGTAGTTACTGTTTTTCGGGGGATAAAGACAGCTGATAATGATAACGAGCTCCTATGTTCAATCAGTTGGAGAAGATACAGTAGTAGTTTGTTTTTGAAACATGATGGTATACAAAATATCAGGTGAAGTAGAAAAAGTTGACGTTTTAGAACAAGGTAAACAAAAAAATTATTAAAATGAGTAGTGCTTGTGGTAGTAGACCAGTGGAGAGCTTTAGTGAGAAAATTAAAAGGCGGTTGTGTGGGGCGGGCGAGGTCAGTTCAAGAAAGACCAGGTTTGACACACGTGAGCCTTTCAATCATTACAATTTTATTGAACGACAGGTCAACAATGCTAAACGGTCAAAATCAACAATTCTCTGCAAGAAACAAATAAATGTATATACTGTGTATATAAAACACAACAAAGCCCTAAAAGATAAAAAGGATATACATTACAGTTTCAAAAAAAACAAAACCAACCACATGACATGAAACCGTTTGTGTTTACCTCCCGGCCACGCTCCCCATTTCTCAGATAGCCTCCGATTATGTCTTCTTTTTCTACCCCCGCAACGAATTCTGTTGTGGACAGTTTTGCTCAGAAGGACACAGCATACTGCATGCATACCACAACATATGCAGCAACCAACAACATAACACTCTCCAGTAAACTGTCTAGATCAATCAAGTGTGCTAAGCAAATGAAAAATATCAAATATATATATAGTAATGATATTAATCATAATTCTACCTTAATCTACCTAATCTGCACATTTTCAATCCCTGGCCATAAATCAGCAACAGTATGCACGAGATCAAAGAGTGAAAAAAAAGAAAAAAATGTCATTGAACAGTTCATCAGCAAGGTGAAAAACGCTAGCATCAACAAGTTATTTTTTGCCCTAAACGTCACATTTTTGCACAGATTTTTCCTCATGGTATTTTGTTTTACCTTATAACTGGAGCCCTTGAACGGTCTATGTTCGGCAGAGGGACACAGTCAAAGGACTCCTCCTTAGGGACAACCCTAGCTGAGGACCTGATTCTACGAACTACGCCTGCAGCGTCTTCAACACTGTGAGCGAGAATGAAGGCAGCATGTTTTTTTATTAGCGCCACATCAGCACAGGGTTTAAATTAAACCAAGTCAGTAATACATACACGAGTAGTGCAGAATTGCCATCACAGATTCTTTATGATATATTTATATATTATATATGTATTTAGGTGTTTTTTCCTTTTTATCTCCTTTTAAATATGCAACTGCATGCAGCATCGATAAAGACAGGGAATACAGTCTACAGTGCCATCGATTATTCTAGCACACTAATATGCATTGATTAGACAGGAAACAGTAGTTTTATCATCATCATCATCATGTACAGACAGATGTCCTGCATGTATTCTATATAGTTAGATGTATATATATAAATGCATCACATTGCCAACGACAAAGCATTTAATACATTGGGCCCCTTTTCAATCCTTAACGAGAATGCAGCAGAAAAACTTTCGGAAATTCACATAAAGACTCTCAGGTCAAAAACAATTATGTTTTAGTCTTAGGTTAAGCTTACCTGTGTTATTGCAGCAGAACCTAAGGCGCGGGGGGGAGACACTGCGCATCGTGCCGCCAATCAACATGGGGTTAATTCGATATATTTATTTATTTTTCGAGACAAGAAATTCGCAAGGAATCTGAGTCGCAGGCAACTAGAACAGCTTGGAAAATTGTGACAAAGCTCACCAACATCCAAACTACACATTTTCCATTTCTTACTTTTTTTTGCAAATGCCAACAACTTGCCAGAATGTTAAGTGAATGTTCGTTAACTCGTGCAAAGATAATGCATTGGCAAAGAAAAACAACTTGCACAACGATAAACACATCTAAGAAACTAGCTGAACATTTCCAGTATTCAGGGATGGACAAATCAGTAGCCCGAGCTTGTGGAATAAACCCTGTAAATTTTTGTGAAATCAAGTGATATAATTTATTATTCACCGTCATTGATGCAGCGCACCGTAACAGCTTAGCTAGTGAGCGCTACACAAGTCTATCCTGTACTAATTAGCAATCTAATTTCACTTTACAGTCCAAATTTAAGACTTGCTTGAATCATCACTCGAAGAGACTACTTGGTTTTTAGTATTTAAAAAAAAAAAAAAAAAAAAAAAAAAAAAAAGTTACAGCATTAACCGTCAATTTCGAGAGAAACTAAATTTCAGCAAATGTAATTGTAAAAAAAATAATAATAATAAATTGTCCATGCAGGCAAGACCAGAACAGCTTTATGATTTGTTCACCCCTGATTTCTAATGCAAAGACAATTTCATTTCATGTGCTGCCCTGACTACACAACTTTTTTTTTCCTTCTTTCTTAAATACACACAAAAATAACAGACTGGATAGCGCACAGTTTAAGGATTAATACAGTTGCAGAAATTGCTTGACAGAACTTAACATTCTAGGGTAAGGTCACAGGCTCAAGAGAGAGTCTGCAGCCCAGACATACTTACCCCAAAAAGAGTCAAATTCACAAGTTCAATTTTAAAATGCACTAAACTTGGTCAAAGACAATGCATTGACAGAGCAGAAACTGGGGCTGTTATTCTTATTAAATGTGTTTTTCTTTTCCTTTTGGTACTTACAGAGGACTCATTTTCACTGGTGTGGAAACAGCATAGCCTCCTCAGCCCTAAAAACAAACACCTACAGGTCTACACCAAACAGGGTGGGCAAAAAAATGGCTACATCATATTTGTTTTGGTTTTTCTTTTCCTCTAAAATAAGACATTTACCAGAAATATTATGCATTTATAAAAAAAAGATGATAAAGGGCAGAACTGTATATAATACATGTAGTAATACAAAACGCCTCACCTGGCCTGGGAGGGAGTGTGTGTGGGGGGTAAAAAAAAAACAAAAAACAGCTTGCAATCATTTCACATTGCTTTATGCTTTTATGCGGTATTTTGCTTACTGCTGTCCTAAACTGGCCTGTGAGGGGGGAAATTTCTCACATTATATATAAAACAATCATAGCATGGGTCGCATACCTCATACACCACCTTCCCTCAGACATACACAACCCTGTCTAGTCCTACGGCCAATAAACCAGACTACGTTCTGTCATGTTATAGCTAAAACACCAGGATAATAAAGCAGACAATTGGAGAGAAACAAAACGGCATTTTAGACAGCAAAGAGCAATGAAATCTGTGGACCGTGCCGCACGTGACCCGCCCGTCCCACCCCTTAAAGAAATCCAGAAACAAAATAACAGTATATACACAAACAAGAGCAATCTTCCCCATTTTACTCTTTTTTTTACCGTCCCACTTACCAACACAGGAGGTTTCATTATGTTTTATTGCAAAACACAACAAGCATTTTTAAAACTGAGAGCATTTACATGGAAAGAGAGAGAGAGAGAGAGAGAGAAAGAGAGAGAGAGCACTAGAGTACTTGTATAGACATGAGTTCTGAACTACATAATGAGATACAAGAGCTGGAATGAGCAATATCATCGCACTAAAAACAGTTCACTTTATACAAAGAGAGGACAAAAATTACAAAAACAAATAAGCCAAAAGGAAAAAAAAAAAACCATAATAGGAGAATTCTCAATCCGGAGTCATTTTGCAAATCTATGTTTTTAAGGAAGTTTAAACCAAGGAATTTTTTTTACGATCTTCATCAAGAGGCGTCTGCATCCAAACATTAAACAAAGGATTTTTTCGACAAGGTAGCATTTACTTTATGTCCGCTTCACATTACTGGCCCTGTGCAGAAGAAATACATAAGAAATACACAACATGTTAAAGGCAGAAACAGTGACTGGCTAACCCACCCCACCCCATAACCTAATTACAGAGATAAAGACGCCTGTGGAGGGGGAGGAAAAAAAATTTGGTTAAGTCTGGTCACACGGCTGCCTGGATGCCTGATGAAGCTGTGGAGGAAAAGGTTATCAAGAGGTGGGGGGGGGGGGGGGGGGACATTACACACACAGCACAAATATCATTGTACGACGCAGGTATGGACGTAATTAAGAGTGTACCTGCTGGGCCGGTGGTGCTGGTGAGCCATACATAGCCTGATGCTGCTGATGCTGCTGCTGCTGGCGGTAATAATCAGCCCACGCTTGGCTGTAGTCAGGCTGGCCTCCGGGTTGAGAGGCGCTCGCCCCGGCTGCCTGAGGGGCTGCCTGACCTGCAACTTCACCTGTAGATTAGACAAACTGCAACATGACTATTATGAAATTAATAACAGATCAATACAAGGACTAGATTAAAAAAATAATAATAATTATTGGATCTATTGCTACTAATGGGGTTTCAATGGCAATATTTCTTCAACAAAGCAAAATATGGAACATTACCAGAGTTGTAATAAGCATTACAAAAATATATAAGAGATCTGTAAGTGGGGGAACGACCCTAGCCACGCTGCCTCCGAGTGGCAGGACAGAAACCCACTAGCTTGCTCTAGGGCAGACGTATTTACAGCAGCTCTACTGTGTTAGAGGGCCGTAACACAGAACACAGCTGCCCCGTGTGGTAGCAAACAGAATAACACCGCCAGTCACGGCTCCATATCGATCTCACCTTGTTTCTTATAGTACTCCTCCCACGCTTTGGTGTAGTCCTGTTGCGGCTGGCCTTGTTGACCTGAGTGACCACAAATACAATAAAATAAAAATGTTACTCTGTTGAAAGACACATTAAAGAGAAATACTTTTTCAGTTTGATAAAAAAAAATTATATTGCTAATCTTTTAGAGTTGTGTTGCTGTGTCTGTCCGTCAGATTGTTTCTAAACAATAAAACACCACTGAGAACCCACAAGCTCAACAAATTTCAAAACCCGACACAGACTTTGGTGAATTAAATCCAGCCAGGAAGAGACTCGGCTGTGACTCGCGTCCCTGCTGCTGTTTAGCTTGAGGTTTGAAAATGAAGTAGGGAAGGGAAACAATTTAAAAGAAAAAGAGCTAAAACTACAGTTTACCCATTTTCTTGTAATATTCTTCCCAGGCCTTGGTGTAATCTGCCTGTCCGCTCTGACCTGGAGCCTGCGGGTCACCTGTTAAAAACGGTGCAAACTAATTGAGAACCGTCATTGCAGAAAGCCTGCACTTGACCCAAAATAAACTAGAAGGGAAATGAACTACACATGCAACTTGCTACGCTGTAGACATTGGAGTCTTTGGACTTGATCTCTGGCCTATGTAATCTAAAAGCGGCCATTAGAAGAGAAAATTAAGTGTACCTTGACCATTGGCTGGAGCAGTACCCGGGGCGGCAGCGGGGTTGGGCGTCATGGGAGCCTGAGGCTGCTGCTGGTACTGAGCGTAATATGCAGCCCACGCTGCAGCGTTAGCATCTGCCGCTGCTTTATCTGTATAAATCAACATATCAGGGGGGGGAAAAAAATGAATTACTACATTTACACAGTCAGGACGAGAAGTTGAACGAAAAACGTGACTTACTCGGATCAGGCTGGCCCTGCTGCCAGTGAGGGTAGCCGTTACCCCAGCCCTGAGGTTGGTACGGCCCTGGAGGACCACTGCAAACAACGAAGATCAAGCATGAGCATAAGAACCCGCGCATTATATCACCAAACAATAATATACACAAAAGCCAAAGCTCTTACTGTGGTCCAGGAGGTCCCTGGTTATAAGGCCCCGGATTGTAAGGTCCCATAGGTGCAGGAGGTCCAGGCGGGCCTGGGGGGCCATGTGGTCCCGGGCCTCCGTGGGGCCCTGGGGGCCCATGCGGTCCACCCATAGGACTGACGGGACCCTGGGGAAAAAAAAGGATCCGCGTGTTACACACACAATGAAAATCTGACCACACATTTTTTTTTAATCAATAGATCACTTACTCCAATTTTTTCTTCTACGAGCTGCCTGGCGTAGTCGATCTGCTGCGGCGTTCCACGCACTGTGAACATCTTTATATTGGGGTCAGCATTGGGAGGAGGGTTGCGCTGCAACTCTATTCTCGCGCCAGACTGCTGGCTTATGCTTTTAATCGTCTCACCTCCTACAGATAAACGAAGAGAGAGAAAAAAAAAGTTTTTTAATGATTTTTTTTCCAAAGTTGTGTAATTTTATTAAACAATTTTTAAAAACTATTAAGAAAAAGACTTAAAAGAACTAAAGCAGGACTGACCTTTGCCAATAATAAGACCAGTCTTAACAGTGGGTACAGTGAAGGAGAACTCCTGCAGACCCCCTGGTGGGCCCATGTTCCAGTTGCCGCCGTGGCCACGACCTCTGCCCCTGCCCCCGGGTCCCGGTGGACCACCAGCCTGCACGCTGCGCAACAGATCTGTAATGATACTGGCTGCGTGCTGCGCCCGATCAGGGGGACCCATAATCTGAGCGATCCGGTCTGGTGTGGTGCCATCATCTGTGGACCAGGTCACAAAGATCAAAAATCACAAAGATTTATCAAACATGAGCACTCCTATACTAGATATATACATTTCTCTCATATCATAACCCTAGAATGAACTTAAACATACCTGGCTTGAACTGAATCTTAACACCGGTGTCGTTCTGAATCTTCTTGATCATTTCGCCGCTCCTGCCGATCACGATCCCCACTGCGAATCGCGGCACAGGAACCTTTCCAAAAAAATTTAATAATTTAAATGCTAATTCCCAGTATTGTAATCACAAGCACAAAAAATATCAGCTCTCCATCATCACGACTTACATCCAAACCTTCTCCACCACCACCACCACCTCCACCACCTCCCATACGTGATCCGTATTCGCCCCTCTGCTCTCGGAAACCCTGGTCTCTGATCAGGTCCATCACCATATCTTTAGCTTGCTGAGGGAGGAAAGGAGGGGGAAAAAAAAACTTGCTAGTTACATCGCAACTGACAATCAGACATTTAAATCTTTAACCCATTATCATGAACTTACCTGAACTTTAAAAGGATCTCCAGAAATTCTGAGCGGTTTGTCCGCCCCGGTGTTCTGAGGACCGTCCTGAATCATGACCATCTTGACTCCAGCTCGCTCCTTACATACACAAACAATTTTTTTTATATTTAAAAATGAATAATTATAAAGAAAATAAAACAAACCCATCCTGCAGTTTACTTACCTGTAACTGTTTAATAGTCTCTCCTCCCTTCCCAATCACGAGGCCTGCTTTGGACGCCGGGATCATAATTTCCTGAACAGACATTCCGGGCCCATCGTTGTGATGAAACGGGGTTGGCCTTCCTTTTTCCACAATCTCTGACAATAACCTCTTTGCGGTCCTGTTCACAAACACAGAAACAGCTCTCAATTATTTGCACTACAGTGTGTACAGTTGCACATCTCCTTGCATGGTTCTACACTCACATGATGGAATCTGGAGAACCTGTTAGAGTCACAGAGCGGTCGGGCATGCCCCCGCTGTCTGTAAGAGAAACACAACAAGGTGTTTAAGTGTTAAAGCTTACAAGAAAGAAGAAAAAAAATAAAAAGCTGGTCATTCACCTGGAGCAATTTGTATCTTGCACCCCGATTCCTGCTGTATCCTTGAAATCTGCTCTCCTCCTCTTCCGATGACTAAGGAAAGCACTGCATGATTAAATATCTGCCACTATTCCTAAAATCAGTACAAAAAGTTTGGAATCGCTGTTAAAATTTACTTACTAAAACCAACCATGCCGTCTGGAACCTTGAACTCTTCTGAGGTAGGCCTGGGTGAAGCAAAAACAAAAACAAAAGAGGCATTTGTAATGTCCATGTTTACAAAATGATATCTATAAATTATCATACAACTACATATCTAAATAGATTACCTTGGAAGACCAGGCATTCCACCCATTGCAGCAAAAGCTAAGAGCAGAAAAAAGGGGAAATGGTTATACAGGGTCTAATGATCAGAGCAACACCAAGACCGTGATCAATATATATTTAAAAAATAACAGTAAAACACTTACGGTCACTTGCGACTTTCTTTGTTTCTGGCTGATCTGTTTAAAAAAAAAAAAAAAAAAAAAAAAAAAAAAAAAGAGACATGGCTATGTGAGCACACTAAACCAAATCCGATAGATATACGTCTGCTCAGGTGGTGTTCCTACGACAGCAGCTCTGACTGCAATGCAGCTGCAAATCAAAGGTTTATACTAACATGCCCATTTTATTATTAAGGTTCAATTAATTCGCCAAATTAAGATTCATTTTTTCGCCAAATGTTAGGCTGGGGTCAACCAGGATACAGCGCCCCACACCCTGGAGCAGATGGGTTTAAGAACCCCTGACCTTCTGATCAGCAACCCTGAGCCTTAACCGCTTGAGCCACCACTACATAAATTAAGAGCTAGATACGTTTTCTTTAAAAGCGACGTTCATTTAAAATTCACGTTAGGAGACCAGTGTCAGAAGAATGTGCTGCATATACACACACAAACACAGGGGTTCCTCAGCACACTAAGAAATCTGTCAAATTTTTGCATGGCTTGAATGGATTACGTGCATTTACATTATTTCCTATGAGAAAACATGTTTCGCAAATATTACATTTTACCTTTAATTTCAGATTAAATGCGTATGCTGAGGTACCACCATGTGTGCGTGTGCATTCATATTTTGTTGCCACGGCGAACCATCCGATCCACGCAGCAATTTGGCACAGGGTTTATGCTGGAAGTCCTTACTGACACAACCCTCCCATTTCATCCGGGCTTGGGACCGGCACTGGATCCAGTGGCTGGGGTTTGGGCATTGAGTGGAAAGTAAACCCGGTCCTTCCACATGGTAGGCGAGAAACCCAAAGTGGGTGATAGTCACTGCTCCTAGTGACAAGTAGCTGATTGGACTTTACGGTACTGAGTCGAAAGACAAACCGTCTGTTATCTGTCTATTACAACATTTACACAATATTTTCACATCAACCAGAAAGATTCAGAAGAGTCGATACATATTAAATAATTTCTTTGTAAAAAAAGTTTCAAACGGAGCATGACCACAGTACTCTCAGGCTCTGGTTCAGGAGAGTACTGGGACTCTCTTATTTCCTAAAAATAAAAAGGCGGAGTGGGTGGGAACTTACCCGCGTCTTCCAAAGGCCTTTTCTGCCCTCCATAGTTAAAGTCGTTGGCAACAGGAGGGGGATTAACGCCATCACCTCCGATTTTAGCTGCTATCTGAAAAACCATTAAAAGAGAGACAATTAGCTCGTGCATCCTTGAGCGCGCGAGCTACGAAGGCCACGCGCTGAGCTCGTAAAATAGATTAGCATAAAGCTAATTTATTAAACTATACAGTTATCCAGTTAGGATAAAATAAGTTTAAAATAAGTTAAAACTTCGAAATCTCTAGAAGGAAATATTTATTCGTCTATACCTCGTCAGAGGCAGCTAGCATAGCTTTACGTTAGCTTAAAGTTTAACCACAACGAAATGTCTACTTCACTAACTAGATGTTTCTACGCAATTTTCCCATTGACATACAGACTATTTCACTACTAAACACTGCATTAAAAAAAGAAAATCTGCAAATAATCAAAATATAGTAGAACATCCGGGCCTTCGGCGTTTCCTTTGTTGCAATCCGCTAGCGCATTAGCAGGCCCATACTCGACAAAACATCCTAAATACATACACACTCGATTTATAGTGCAATACAGATACGTACATGAGTACATGCCTCATAGCCTACCGAGTGCACTCGCAGATACAGTAGACCGCCATTTGAGACACAGGCACAGAATGGCCGTCGCGTGCTTTGTAAATGCAGCGGGTAGATAAAACACCGTGTTTGCTCATAATCCTGTATTATTATTTTACATATTTACTAAGTTTTGTTACGCTATTAATCTCTCACCTGTCTCGCCCGTTGCAATGCATCTTTAAAAGCGTCGTTCATTCCTCCGCCAGCGTTTGAGGACGGCGGCGCCACGCTCGTGTAGTCGGCCATGTTTGAGGAGAAGCACTGAGAGAGACAATATGGCGGCGCGGCTTAAACGACAAGGCGGAAAAAAATCTTACTGCGACTAGTATTGTGACGTTCGACTCGTGAAGCTTGTGACGCGAAGAAGGGGCGGGTCCAAATAAAACCACAATGACATCACCTGTGACGTGACCTATCAGCTCACTGCGCGTTCTATCGCAAGCCGTTTAAACGTTTAATGGCTACTTTGGATACCTTTGATCTCTGTATTACATATACGCGTAATTCAGTTCCTCCTAGTCAAGATGAAAAATTCATATATCCACATGATTCCTTTTATCCACAACAGTCGTTATAGATATTCAGAATGTCATTTGTCCTAATTACGTCACTTTTTGTGATTTTATCTAGATAATAAAATGCTCCGTCTGTGATACACGAGAATTAAGTTTGAAGCATTTGTTTTTTTTAATGTGACATGACCAAAAGATTCTGAATTCTCCTAAAACGGCATATCTTTGACTACCTTAATGTATCTCACTCCTTTAGTATTAAAGACTTAATTTTTTATTCTGAAAATTCAGAAAACATGTAGTAATAAAAAAAATCCTTTATTCATAAACAAAGATTTCAAAATGCACAGCTGTCTTTCCCGCTATTAATAATGGAAATTAACCCAACTCTTAAATCTCCTAAACTCATTAGAGATAATAAAAAGATCAGTAGCCGTCAACATTTCTTTGATACTGCTTTAATTAAAGAAAATGTGTCTCTTGGTAATACCGCCCCCATTGTCTATAACGATCCACTGGTGGCTTTTTCCTTTTTTTCTGTGCTTTCATATTATTATTACTTCAATGTCCTGTGTTTTTCCTTAACTATAATTAGTGTGTGTCGTTGCATTCTCCTTTGTATTGTTTAAATTTATTGCAATAAGAAATAAAAACACTTGACAACATGACTATTATTGTTGAATACGTATACGTGTGCGTGTGTGTATGCACTACCAGTCAAAGTTTGCACACACCTTCTCTTTCAGTGGTTTTTCTTTACTTCATTATTGTCAGCACTGAACAAAAAAAAAAGTGTTAAACAACTTGGAGCATGTTTTATATTTTAGATTGTCTAAATTGGCTACAATTATCTTTGATGACAGCTTGGCACACTCATGGCTTTCTCTCATCAGATTCACAAGGTAGTCGACTGGAAATTTTTTTCAATTCTCGTGTTCCTTTGTGTCAAGAGTTAATTTAGGACGTTTCTTGCCTTCTTCATACTGTATATGTTAGACCAGGGGACTCTGGTCATTTGGACCCGTTTCCTACAGAAAAGAAAACCCAGAGAGCCACAAAACCCTTTTGACATCTAAAATGAAGATAACACAGAGCATATATATATATATATATATATATAGCAATAAAGGTAATATATAAAATCTATAAACTATACTCTATTACATTTAAATCAATGAACTGCTACAGAGAAAAAAAATATTTCTGCATGCAAGAAATGCATATTAAACTCCAAAAAAAAAAAAATGCTGGAGTAACTTGAAGGTTACTTTCAAATAAAATACTCAATGTTTATTTGCCACACGGAGGCGCAGCAGAGAGATGGAAGAGTCGCATGCGGGTCCGGAGCCGCAGGTTGCTGACCCGTGTTAGACCTTTTGTTGTCATGTGTAGAGGAAAATAGTACACAGTCAATAGCACTATTAGTGCTAACACAACTACTGTACAAATCCATATTATGGCAAGACATGCTCAGTTAAGAGAAAAGACATTTTTACTTTAAGAAATGAAATCAGTCAATCTGAAAATCTTAAACACATTAAACACGTTCAGTCACCAAAGTGCAGTCTCAAAAACCATCAATCGCTGTGAGAAAGGTCAATAATTGAATAATTAGACCTACAAGTCCCAGTGATTGACTTATTATTAAAGAACCAATTACTCATTATAACTAATGCATGACTAGTATAGAGTTTCCTTTTATTCCATATTGTCCAGTATTTGGTGGATTCCAGATGACTGTCATAGCAGTACTCACACTATAGATACCAAAAAGTAATACCGGAATTCACCTTTAAATCGCATTAATCGTCTTTAGACACATTTCATCAGTCTTGGGTAGTTCGGCCAAACAACAAATCAACTCGTTCCTTAGAAGATATGCATGTTATACAGTTTTGCAGTGAATCTCGCAGGTAAAACACTTTCCATTGGCCTTTTATTAGCTCATAAATTGTACATTGTAGCAGCACAACCTTTGGACATTTTACTGAAAAATAATGTAATAATTAGACAAAAATACATCCAAGTGTTGAAGAATAAATATTCAGCATTTAGCTAAGCAGGTAGGTTTAGCTCACATTCTGGCATGAATAAATAAACAAGGGTGGAGCTTGGGTTAAATTTTAACAGTTAATTACATTTTTATTGGTGTGTAGAACTTCACAACAGTTATTTAACAAACATTGATGGATCGCTAACTAACTAACTAGCTTACTGGATTAGTGTTACGGTTACACAGTGTGTGTGTGAGCCAGTATTTATTTAGATGAATGAAATCAAACAGTTAGGAGTTATGTCAAATGATCAAGTTTTACAAGTGTCTGATTTAACTTAAGCTCCACCCCCTTTTGACACAAATTTCATTCATGCAGCCAAGTCAGCACTAAAGAACGATCGGCCTTAAAATTTGTTAAAATGTTCAATTAAAAAATAAAAATGCAGCACATCCACCATTAACTTCAAACTTGAGGACAGGACACAGGTGCTAACAATAAGGCTTATATAGTCACAACCAACATGTAGTGTTTAAAATAATCCATCATCCACTCCACTATACAGTATAGTCTTGGTGTGTGTGTGTGTGTGTGTGTGTGTGTGTGTGTATATATATAAAAAATAGACACCTAAAACCTCTGGTTTCCATGACATGTGAGAAGGGGTATTGATTTTGGATCATTCTAACCAGAGGTCTTCTCCAAGCACTCACATTTTGGGATAATTCCATGGCACTCAATTTTTTCAAGAATAAAAACAGATATGAAAAAAAAATAGATAATTTTGGTAAGTGTGTGATCAGTCTGAAAAAAGCAACACGCGATAATAGTTTTTACTGGACTACGTGCTTCACTTTGATCTTTACTAATACACAAAAGTCAAAAAACGCTCATGGTGAGAACATGTCGTTCTTCCTCTTCAAGGACAGATGAAATTATGAATCGTTAAAGAGCTGCTCACTGCACCCAAGTCCCAGGCAGAGTCCCAGGTAGCGGACAGGGCACTGCGCCGACGTGGCCGTTAGTGTGGCTCAGAAGTAACTCGGCTCGGTGGTGCAGCAGACGCAGAACGTCTTCAGCCAGAGTGTCCACACTGGAGTAACGCACCTTCTCCAAATCGAAGATATCCTTCAGGAAGAGTAGTACCTGTTCCTGTGGGGGGGGGGGGGGGGGGGAATAAAACACCTTAAAGCATGATGCTGGAATTTGTTGTCGAGTTGAAATTTGCATTGTGTTTACACTGCACCTTGAAGAAGCAGCAGAAGTCATGCAGGGTGCTTTTCGGCCCAAGGAAACCCCATGCTAACTCAGGGCTGATGTGCTCACACACCGCGTAGAAGTGAGCGATGAAACCGTTCTGATCCTGAAATATTGGAGAAAATATTTAAGTTTCCATGTGCAAAAAAATAAACAAATAAAAACCCTAGCGCAGTTGTGGACTTTATTTGGCTACCAATGGGAAGCTGAAAATAATGCCACACTTTTGCTCTTATTGAAAAAAATATCATAATTTCAAACAAATAAATATTTGGTGTTGGTAAATAAAATAAAATAAATTATCTATTCACACATAGCTAAATTGCTGGATATCTTGGACGCATTACGTTAAGTTAAGCCTTTATTTGTCACATATACATTACAGCACAGTTAAATTCCTTCTTCGCATATCCCAGCGTAACTGCGGTCAGAGTGCAGGGTCAGCCTGGAGCTGTTAGGGTTAAGGGCCCAACAGTGGCAACCTGGTGGAGCTGAGGATCGAACCGCCAACTTTCCGATCAGTAACTCAGTGCCCTAGCCCTCTGAGCCAAAACTACGTACAGGAATATGACGATAAACATAACCTACATAAGCTATAGCACCCAAAAAAAACAAACATTATTCTGCTGTATGTCTGTATGCATTCCAACTTACATACATACGAAACACAGGAATTGATCAGGATTTGAATTCCAATCAACTGTAGGATTTTGCATGGTTAAGCAGGTAAGCAATTTCACATTAAATACAAGTGACAAAAATAAAAGAGAGGAGGTCACTGCAGCTAGCCATGTTTCTTTAGTTCCCACCCACTGTATGACTCAACATAAATGGAAGGAAAATTTGTGATTTTGTCTCATCCTGTCCTGGCAATTTAACCCATCATGGATCGTGATCAGGAACGGTACCTTCACATGTTGTCGTTTTTGCTTTAGTACAGACCAACAACTTGACGCCACTGCCTGAAAAAAAGGGGAAAAACAAAACAAAAATCTTCAAATAAAATCAGTAAAAGTTGAGGAATGTGATAAAAAGTGCTCAAAGGCAATTTTTTAGACATACGGTTTCTTTGAAGGCGTTGTTAAGCCAGCGGTTGTTCACAACATTGGTAATGGACATGGGTGGATTCTCGAGATCCTCAAAAGAATCCATGAGGATAAAGTCGAGGACGATGTCGTAGAAGTTTAAATGCTTCACCTGTTTAAAAATAAATGAATAAAGAATAAAATGAAAAAAAAATAAATAAATAAAAAATGTCAAGTCGATTTAACAAACTTTCTAAGAACTATCTTACTCCTCTGGTAGAGAGCTCAGCCTCGGCGCTCTCCCAATGTTCCTGCTTCTCCAGGAAGCCAATCATCTCCTCATAAACCTCCTCAAATCTCTTAGGGTTCTGCAAAAAGCCCCCCCACCAAAATTTTTTTTTAAAATTAAATCTGTAGCAGGTACAGAGCTACTGAACATCAACAAGAGTAATAGATTAAATCAAAACTCACACCTTCTCTGCTTTCACGATTATTGAGGACAGGATCTTTTTTCCCGCGTCAGCCAGAAACTTCCGAGTCGATAAGTCTTGGAGAATGACCTTAAAAGAGCAGCAATTAATTACGCAGTGTGACTGGGTGCCTCTAGATTAATTAAGTTGATTGAAGAAAACAGTGTTGCACCTGACAAGCCTGGCGGATGCAGTGCAGCTTGGCGAGGAAATCTGTGTCTCCAAGGCATTCAAGCATCTCAGTTCTTAATTAGGGGGAAAAAACCCCACAACAATAAAGAATTAGTAGATCATTAAATAAACAGGTCATGTAAAAACAGTCCAGTCGTACAAAACAAAACTCAATTAAGCGCAGTATATCAGAAACTACTCTATGAAATGAATACAATAAACACGTTGTGTTATTTAAACTGTTTAAACCCCCCCCCCCGCACCGAAAAAAAAAAAAAAAAAAAAAATATGCACACATTCGAATGTAAATGGAATATTGGTGAATAAGTCTGAAATACTGAAAAATGCTCACAAATTCCCACAAAATGCACTAGTTTACCTTTTACATTTTTAAACCAAATACAGAAAAATGAACTGGCATTCATAAAAAAAAAAAATATCATATATTTTACACTAAAGCTCTCACATCTCTACAAACATCTCATTCCAATACAATTAAAATATAAATCCAATTCATTACGTCATATAATGGTATTTAAATCTTAAATACTATACTTAACCTTAAGGTACTTAAATTGCCACAATGACGACCACACATTCAATTACGACTGAATATTTAGAGTCGACATTTCGTTGTACCTTAGATAACGTAGCTCCAGCTAAAAGAAAAATTATTAGAGATAAGAAACTCGCTCCCTGGTATAACGATCACACGCGCACTTTAAAACAGACTGCTCGGAGCGTAAATGGCGTCAAACTAACTTGTTAGTATTTCAAATAGCATGGAAAGAGAGCATCCTGAACTATAGGAAAGCTCTTAGTGTAGCTAGATCAACATATCTCTCAACTCTTATAGAAGAAAATAAAAATAATCCTAGATTTTTATTTAATACCGTAGCCAAATTAACCAGAAATAAGACCACTACAGAAATCTCCACATCATGCAATAGTGAGGACTTCATGAACGTTTTTAATAATAAAATTGTAAATATCAGGCATAAAATTGAGGCTTTGAAACCGAACAAATGTAATTGATACTGATGTTAACCTAGCCATGTCAGATCGGAACCTAGAATACTTTACTCCCCTTGAAGAGAATGAACTAATTTCACTCATCTCTTCTGCAAATTCATCAACCTGTATATTAGATCCTATACCGACACATTTTATTAAACAGATAGTACCAGTAATAACAGAACCGCTGTTGAGAATAATTAATTCCTCACTCAGCATTGGTTATGTTCCAAAATCTTTTAAATTAGCAGTTATCAAACCAATAATTAAGAAACCTGACCTCGACCCCGGTCAGCTGTCCAATTACAGGCCAATATCGAACCTCCCTTTTATCTCTAAGATTCTGGAAAAGATAGTAGTGGAGCAGCTATGCTCATATCTACATAGAAATGGCATACATGAACTGTATCAGTCAGGATTTAGGCCTCATCACAGCACAGAAACAGCACTCGTTAAAGTAGTAAATGACCTCCTATTGGCCTCTGATCAGGGTTGTGTAACTATGCTTGTATTACTCGACCTCAGTGCAGCTTTTGACACCATTGATCATAGTATTCTTCTTCACAGATTAGAAAATGTAGTAGGAATTAAGGGTACAGCCCTCTCCTGGCTCAGATCCTATTTGACCGATCGTTATCAGTATGTAGACTTAAATGGTGATTATTCTGCATGTTCTCTTGTGGAGTTTGGCGTTCCGCAGGGTTCAGTTTTAGGCCCACTGCTTTTTTCCCTTTGCATGCTTCCTCTGGGCAACATAACCCGTAAGCATGGTATTAGTTTTCATTGCTATGCTGACGACACAGTTATATGTCTCAGCAAAACCTGATGAGAAAAAACATCTTACTAAAGTTGAGCAATGTGTGCAGGACATAAGAAACTGGATGCTAATTAACTTCCTTCTGCTTAATCCGGATAAGACAGAAGTTCTTGTCATAGGACCGCATACAGCTAGGAGTAAAATTTTAGATCACACCGTAACTTTAGATGGCCTTTCTGTTCCATCAAGTGCAACAGTAAAAGACCTCGGCGTGATTATAGATTCCAGCCTTTCATTTGAAGCTCATGTAGATAATATCACCAGGATAGCATTCTTTCACCTCAGAAATATCGCCAAGATAAGAAATATATTGTCGCTAAACGATGCAGAAAAACTAGTTCATGCTTTTATCACCTCTAGGTTGGACTATTGTAATGCCTTACTGTCTGGTTGTTCAGTTAGGTGCATAAACAAGCTTCAGCTAGTCCAGAATGCAGCAGCGAGAGTCCTCACTAGAACCAGAAGATATGAGCACATCACCCCTGTCCTATCTTCACTGCATTGGCTCCCTGTGAAATTTCGCATTGATTTTAAAATACTACTCTTGACATATAAAGCATTAAATGGTCTCGCGCCGCAGTATCTGAGCGAACTGCTAGTGTCTTACGATCCGCCACGCCTACTTCGGTCAAAGGATGCAGGCTGCTTATCAGTACCGCGTATTATGAAAACTACAGCTGGGGGCAGAGCTTTTTCTTACAAAGCCCCAAAATTATGGAATAGTCTTCCAAATAGTGTTCGGGACTCAGACACAGTCTCAGTGTTTAAGTCTAGGCTCAAAACCTATTTATTTAGCCAAGCATTTTTATAAATAGATTTGCCATAAGGTAAAGGAGCAGATCTGGGGGACTCATGGACGTAGAGTATTATGGTGAACTGGTATGTTTAGATGCTGTCTTCCTCAGTCTCATTTGATCACTCAGGTTTGTTGACGGTGAGGTGATTGTTTGCTTTACATCTCAGGGGGCCCTCATGTTTGTGTTTCCTTCTGGCTCCTCCCTTTTAGTTATGATGTCATAGTTTGTCCTGCCGGAGTCCCTGCTTGCACTCTACAGTAAATATACATTCACATTATACATTATGTGATTGTGACCATACCTAACTGCCATCTCTCCTCTTCTTCTCTTTCTCCCCCTCTTTCTCTTTCCTCTCTCCCCATCTCCCCCTTTCTCTCTCTCTCTGTCGAGCTACATGTCATTCCTGAGCTGCCAGTGTTCCAGACTCCCTCTGCCCTCCGGACGTGTCTGATCCATCCTGGTGCCCCGTTTCTGCTTGGAGATCTCGTCGCATGGATGCCCCGTGTGTGTCTCTTTGGGATGCGCCTGGTGTCTGGGGATGATTCTCTCTACTTAGAAGATGGTTCTGGCCTCGACTGGTGTTGTCAGCTGTTTCTCTGAGGACTTGACAATTCGATAGTTCAGGACTGGAACTTTCTACAAGTCTACCTGAGTCTCCAATAACTACCTGGACTCCATTTTAACATCAATTAACATCAACTATTATAGCTGAACTGCCTGCCACCTAACACACTGTATAAATGCAGATCATTTCCTGCTATCTGTTTCACCCAGATGAGGATGGGTTCCCTGTCGAGTCTGGTTCCTCGCAAGGTTTCTTCCTATTACCATCTCAGGGAGTTTTTCCTTGCCACTGTCGCCCTCGGCTTGCTCACCAGGGACTATCTGAACATTTTGATTCATACACATTCACATTCCATACAAACTTAAATAATTCTTTTGATTGTGTAAAGCTGTTTTGAGACAATGTCAATTGTTAAAAGCGCTATACAAATAAAACTGAATTGAATTGAATTGAATTAAAATGCTCTTGCTCTGTGAAAAGAAAATATCAAATTCCTCACAAAAGGTTTTCATATTCTCACCAAATTCAACAGAATTCCTGAAAAATTAAAATAAAAACTCTAATAAATTCTAATAAACATGATCTCACGGTCAATTCACACAAACTCGCTCAGATTAGCCCCACATACATTAACGTTCAGAACTCATTCTGCATGCTATATAAATCCCCCCCCACTCCGAATGCTCAGAGCATTCTCATCTAAATCTGATCCGAGTCTTTGGTCTCACCGGAGAACTCGGCAGGATATTTTCCCGTCCTCTGCCATCTGCAGCGCCTCCTCATAGAACGGGTAACGACAGAGAGAGCCGAGACCCAGGGCGGCCTTATGCTCGGACAGCTGAGGAACACAGGGACCGAATGAGCTTCATGTACGACCTCGCTTTTAAACAACAGATTCTGACAACGTTCACCTCCGCGGCGGAGACGAAGGAGTCGGTGGAGCCGATGCTCAAGGTGTCTCTCCAACAGGAGTCATCTAAATCCTCCCTCACAGAGCCTTCGGTGTGTTTCTCTTCCAGGAAGAAAGCAAATCATGCGTTAAATTCTCACACCCTGTTGGGGATCAGTATTAGAAATGCTCGCTTCCTGCGTTTCTGTAGGTATCGACTCACCGCTGTGGTGCGAAGCCGGCTCGCCGAATCCCATCGCTCCTTCAAACTCCTCTTGAAGCCGATAAGCCCTCTGCAGCAAAGACTCCAGCTTCCGGATGAACTCGCCGCTGATGATGTCCTGTTCACGCCATGTTTTACAAATGATGACCGTTTTTGCTCGCCTTGAAAAATGATCGTTTAACACTATAGCTAAGCACTTCGATATATACAGCATGTACCACATTTTGTTTACCTCTACGGTTTCCTCGGCGATGGCGTCTCCGGCTCCCAGTTTTACAGAAGAGCACTCGGCCTCGTCGTCAGCGAGCCGGTTCCGGAAATTCAGCGCCTCTTCCCAGCGCCGCAGCGCCTCCTCGAACAACTCCATACCTGTGTGATTAGGAGTCAGAGCATCCATGAAGCATTTGACTGTGCTTGTATTCTGATCGTTCTGCAGCGATAAGTTTAACTACAAACTGATAAAAATAAAAAGTACAATGGCATACTGCAATACTGTGTTTGATAAAAAAAAATTTTTTTAAAAACGATCAAAACACATTTGAGGAACGATGTTACAGCAAAACAATCGGCTCCTGTTTCGCATGTGGCGGCGTCACACCAGCCGGATGTTTCTAGTTTCTCTCGTAACACTACATTCTGTCATGTTTGACTCTTTACCCAAGTATCTTACCCATCATGTAGAGGTTTTCTGGTGTCGTGACGATGTCACGGAGATTGGCATCGTCGGTTCCGTCCCAGCAGGCCGATCCATTGGTGCCCTCGCTGCAGGAGTTCAAGCTCCTCACCTGAGAGAGAGCGATATTTAAGAACCACGCGGCAGTAGAACAAGATGTTGTGATAATCTGTACGTTTCCTGAATACGTTATGGCAAAATTCCTATTACTTTTAAAAATATGAACTTCTGTAAGTGAGAGAGTGCTTTGTGCGTGAAAGGATTCTTTGTGTCAATGTGCGAGGTCTATTTTGAGCGTAAATTGTGGATGCAAGAGCGTTTTGTGAACGAGAACATTCTGTGTAAAGGTGAAAGGATTCAGTGTGTTTTGTGAAAAAACAATGTTTGGTAAATGTCTACACTGAGAACCTTCTGGAGATAAATATACAAAAAGTACACGTGAGTATTTGTATTTACCGATGTCAGACTTTGCAGAGAGCTGGAGCGTTTGCCGTGTAAGCCACCGTTAGACAGGCCGTGACGGGAGACGCCGCTTTTTGAGTTCAGAGATAAACTGAGGTTCTGACGGGCGCAAGTCACATCTGGAAGAGGATAAGAGGACATGTGTGTTCAGAGAAAAACTCATGAGGACGAAAAAAACCCTGTAAAATTGATTCACACAGAGTACACATCGGATCCAATATGATAACGTTTACACAAAATAATAGTGTTTATATCTTAATATTCAACAGGCTGAAGGTAAAGATAATCATTTCTGAGACTGAGGAACGCTGTAGGTCTCTTACAAAAGAGTGTGATAATAATAATAATAATAATAATCAGTAAGAAGTGAAAATCTAATAAACAACAAAACTGCTGTTACCTTTCAGTGGTGGAAGCGTAGAGAGGAAGTCAGACCTCTTCTGCTCCTGCACCACTTTTTTCTTCCCTTTCCGCCTCTTGAAGCGACGGGCGAGGAAGAGGACGGAGACGGCACCGAAGGCAGCAACGGCCACGAGCTTCTTAGCGCCAGAACTCAAGCTCACCTGCTCAGAGAGAGAGAGAGAGAGAGAGAGAGAGAGAGAAAGTTAAAATTTTGGCTCGTCTCTTTTTATCTGCCACCTGCAGTGACCGACAGTAAGAGGGACAAACAGACAGAGACAGCTTCTCACCTGTGGGAGGGAGGAAAAGACGGACAGGGGGAGGTCCGCCGCCGCGCGCAGCACGGCCGTCTTTAAGGCCAGCGAGCAGTCTCTGAGCACGTCCTCAGCCATGGTGCCATCCTCACACCATCGTACCCGATCCCCGGCTCGGCCTGAGGTCCTGCAAAAAAAAACACACACGCAGGAGGGTGTCAGGGACGGTCATGAGGCTTAAAAAAAAAAAAAAAAAAAGAAAAGAAAATCAGACACCAAATCTGTCTTAGATATTTTCTCGGCATTTATTTGTAGCAAACGTCTGTATAAAAAGAAAAAAAAAAAAAAAGAAAAAAGGTTTAGTCTGTACACTGGTCAGAACTCGCTCTTTCAGTGATATCTTTAAGTTTCATTCACTGGAGGACCAGAAAGACGTTTCAGAAAAATTCCTGCCTGCGTGTCAGTCTGTCCAGTCAGAATTTGTCACAGCTTAATTTGTCACAGTTTAATTTAACGCTGCACTCTCCGGTGGATAACCAGCGCGCCCCAGAGTGTAGGAGACGGATGCTCAGCGCCCTTACGGTTTCCCAGTTCTCTGATGCTTTTAATGACTCTGGACTGATCAACTTTGGTTATGAAAGCGCTGAGGTCTTGGCTGAACGTTTTAATTCCACCTGTGTTGATATACTGGACTCCATTGCTCCTCTCGCGCCCGCGCGCTCTAAACCAATGGCCGAGCCTTGGTTGAACGAGCGCACGCGCGCTCTCAGACGCGAATGTAGACGCGCTGAGAGGAGATGGAAAAAGGACAGGTTGCATGTGTCTTTACAAATATTAAGAGTGTGTTTATATACCTACCAACATGCTGTGAAGACCGCTAAAACCCAGTTTATGTCTAACATCGTGTCTGCCAATAGCCACAGGCCCAAAATTCTTTTTAATGTATTTAATCGTATTATTCATCCATGCGATTCTGCTGGTGCTGTGCCCTCACCTAGTATGTGTGAACAATTCTTAGCATTTTTTATAGATAAGGTCTTATCAATTAGGTCCTCTATTTCTTTAACTTCTGCTGTAGACCCTAGTGCTCTTCCAGTGTGCACATCTGTTCTTCAGCAGTTTGAGCCTGTTTCTCTGAGGGAATTATCGAAATTAATTAATTATGTAAGACCCTCTTATTGCCCACTGGACTGTCTTCCACCCAGCTTGTTTAAAAACACTTTTAACACTATTGGGCCCTATATTTTAAAATTAATTAATGCTTCCATTGCTACAGGTTTAGTTCCATCCTGTTTTAAACAGACCGCAGTGCAACCACTTATTAAAAAACATGATCTTGACCCGACAGTCATGTCAAATTATAGACCAATCTCGAAGCTGCCTTTTCTCTCAAAAATTTTAGAGAAAGTTGTCTATACACAGTTGCAAGCTTATCTAGATATTAATGACATCTCTGAAAAATTTCAGTCTGGTTTTAAATCACGGCATAGCACTGAGACTGCACTTTTAAGAGTTTTTAATGACCTCCTTTTAACTACAGATTCTGGCAATTCTGCCGCCCTCTTATTGCTAGACCTAACAGCAGCTTTTGATACGGTTGACCACAATATACTTTTATCTCGCTTAGAACAGTGTGTTGGCCTTAAGGGCACTGCTCTTCAGTGGTTTCATTCATACCTTTCCCAAAGATCATTTTTGTCAATATGGGCCCTTACAACACTAAACCAGTCCACCTTAATTGTGGTGTGCCACAAGGTTCTATCCTTGGCCCAGCTCCTTTTGGCCTTTATCTGTTGCCCTTGGGATCAATCTTCTCCAAATACAATATTACTTTTCATTGCTTTGCTGATGACATACAAATTTATTTGCCGTTAAGATCAGGCACAGGATCTTTTAGCAACCTAATGGACTGCCTTACTGAAATTAAACAGTGGATGTCAACTAATTTTCTTACGTTAAATGAAAAGAAAACTGAAATAGTAATTTTTGGTGATCCTGCGGCTTCCAATGGAGTGAATAATGCCTTGGGCACACTATCCTTATATTGTAAACCGTATGTCAAAAACCTGGGAGTGTTTTTTGACAAGTCTTTTAAATTTCAAAAGCAAGTTAGTGCAGTTGTCCAGTCAGGTTTCTTTCATCTTAGACAGTTAGCTAAGGTAAAGCCATACCTTCCAGCTCACGTTTTTCAACAGGTTATTCACCTCTTTATTACTTCTCGACTAGATTACTGCAACTCTCTTTATTACGGCCTTGACCAGTTGTCATTACAGCGTCTCCAAATCATTCAAAATGCAGCTGCTCGGTTGCTGACTGGTACCAAGCGGCGAGAGCATATAACTCCGGTGCGTGCCTCTCTTCATTGGCTCCCTGTTGCATACAGGATCCAATTTAAAGTCCTACTCCTTGTGTTTAAATCTTTGAATGGTCTAGCTCCTTCTTATCTATCTGAGCTGTTGTCTATGCATACTCCAGCCAGAACCATGAGATCCAGCACTCAGCTTATTTTAACCATTCCAAGAACAAAGTTAAAAACCAGAGGGGATAGAGCATTTGCTGTGGCAGGCCCCAGACTTTGGAATAGCCTGCCTCTGAATGTCAGATCTGCACAAACATTGGAGCTTTTTAAATCATTATTAAAAACACACTTTTATGGACTGGCTTTTAGCACAGGTTGACTTTGATGTTTTTATCTATTTTATTTTATTTTAACTGCTTCTAGTTTTACCTGCCTTAACTAGTTTGTATTATATGTAGTATTTTATTGTGTGGTTCTTTTATTATCTATACTCTGCATGTACAGCACTTTGGGCAGCACAAACTGTTGTAAATGTGCTATATAAATAAACTTGACTTGACAGCATCACAAGAATTACAACTTAGTGTCAACAAGACGCAAAAACATAAACTTTACGTAGACAGTAGATTATAAATCCTACAGTGAACTCGGTACATTTTGCACCAGAGTTTCCACATATTTTGCCAGCAGTCCAGTATAAACCAGTAAGTGTCTGAACCACATACAGTCTAGACTCTGAGAACATTCACACGCAGACACGCACGTGGACTTTAACCAGAAATAACGAGATCACTCAGTGGCCTTTTAGTGCCCTACTTACAGTGCAGGAGCGCGCGCTCTGTAGGGCACCTCGATAGGGAACAAGCAGGCATTTGGTGACGCAGTGAAGGGAATAACAAGTAAAATCTCAGCGATATTACACATTTCAAGACAAATACAGTGTTTATATGATTTATTTTACCCTAATAATCATTTTCTTATCATTAGCATAATGTTGTGTTTAGTAAGTAAGCGCTAACATTAAAAAAGTAAATTGATAATAAATAAGAAATCCGCTAGGATATACAACCTGCACAGCGGTCACGTAATAATGTTTTATTCTTATCGCTAACTTCTCTTAGGCAAACACAACAACAAACAAACTAGTAATAATAATAAAAACGAGTCGTTTCTCTCACATTCACTGCTTCAGCTATTAGCCATCTGCGTGCTCGGGAAAGACAGCTGTAGATGGCGGAATCCCAAATCCACCCATAGACCCTACACAGGTCCACTACAGCACGAGGATTTAAAGCAGTACAGAGTAGTGCCCTAAACACCAAATATTATGTCGAATTGGTAATTTGAACACGACTGATTTATGGGGGCGGACAAATGCAAAATGGTAACAGGTCTTTCAAAATAAGAGTCACACAGCCTACTAAAATAGCTTACCAAACATGTGTAATATTAAGTATTTAAACGTACAGAATACGCCATAATAAACTTTTATAAATAATTCACCCTTGACAAATAAATATCTTTTTAAAATTATCTAGCTAAAGACCATCCAAATATGTGCAGAATAAATAAACAAACTAACAAACACACACATTTGTTCTGCTTATACAACATGCTAAGTTCTAAACGTTAAGAAATATCAGATGTGCATCAACTCCGTAAAACCTTAATATATAAAATATTTCAGATTAATCAAATTAATATCCACAATGTAAAAGATATGTGAAATTAAATAATTATATGTGAGAATAAATCTGCAAAATATATACTATATAGAAAAAAAGCTAAATGTGAGTAATGCCCTCATATGTCCACTAGATGGCGTTTACAGACTAATCGGCAATCTTTGCTTGCTGTTTCTGTGTCTGACCGCTAGAGGGCCTGCTTTTAATTTCACGCCCAACAATCTGCGGAATTTCAATCGGAATAATAATAATAAAGATTAATAATAAAGTATGCAAATATTTATATACATACTTATTAAATATAAAACTAACTAAAGTAAGTAACTAAAGTAAACTAACTAACTAAAGTAGCTAGCCAAAGACTATTTTGTCTTTGTCTTTAAAGACTATTAAAAATAAAAAAATACATAAACATTCGGTTTACACAACAAATGCAAACAATTGATTTTTAAAAACTAAAAATGCATTTTAAAAAGTTATGTCTAATATTTATCAACACCGTAAAACCAAAGTCTCTAAAGAAATTTTTCAGATTAAACTAAGTAATTAAATAATATATCCATAATGTAAATGATGTGTAATAATTAATGTGTTTAACTTATGCAAATAATTAGTGTGTGACTGAGAGAGAGCGAGAGAGAGAGAGAGAGAGAGAGAGAGAGAGAGAGAGAATATCTGCAAAATATTATGAGCAACAAAAATTAAATAAACCTTGTGCAATGCCCACATGTGTCCAGCAGGTGGCAAAATGGCGACTACTGAGAGAGCAAAATTCTAATCTGTGTTGTTGTTGTTTTTTTTGCTTGCCGTTCATGTATCTGACCGCTAGAGGGCAAAGAGTGCCTGCTTGAACCTTTTTCTAACCAATTATCGGTAAATAAAATCTGCATGTGATGTCGGCAAGTGTCCACTAGGTGTGTTCAAATCTGCGGGGATTTTACTTTCTGTGTCTGACCGCTAGAGGGCAGTAGTGTCTGCTTTAAAATTTACGCCCAACAATCTGCGGAATTTCAAACGGAATAATAATAAATAATAATATAAAGTATGCAAATACTTATATCCATACTTATTAAATAACAAACAAGTAAGTATCTAGAGTAAACTAACTAACTAAAGTAGCTAGCCAAAGACTATTTGGCATTAAATCCTCTATAAAAATAAATAAATAAATATATAAATAAACATTCAGCATGCAAACAATTAGTTTTTAAAAACTAAAAACATGTTTTAAAAGGGTATGTCTAATATTTATCAACACAGTAAAACCACAATCACTCAAGAAATATTTCAGATTTTAAGTAATTTAATAATATGTAAATAATGTAACTTATATGTTTGAAATATATTTCAAATATCACAAAAACAGCCTTTTTCCATCTTCGAAATATTGCTAAACTTAGGAACATCTTATCCGTATCTGATGCAGAAAAACTAGTTCATGCATTCATGACCTCCAGACTGGACTATTGTAATGCATTACTAGGTGGTTGTCCTGCATCCTCAATAAACAAGCTTCAGTTAATCCAAAATGCAGCTGCCAGGGTTCTCACTAGATCCAGAAAATATGATCATATAACCCCAATATTATCATCCCTGCACTGGCTACCTATTCAGTTTAGAATAAATTACAAAATAGTATTACTTACATACAAGGCCTTAAATGGTTTAGCCCCCACATACCTAACCAGTCTTCTGATACGCTACAATCCACCACGCGCCTTAAGATCACAAAACTCCGGACTTCTGGTAGTTCCCAGAATTTCAAAATCTACAAAAGGGGGTAGGGCTTTTTCATATTTAGCTCCAAAGCTTTGGAATAGCCTTCCAGACAGTGTTCGGGGAGCAGACACGGTTTCTCAGTTCAAAAGTAGACTCAAGACGCATCTTTTTAATCTGGCATACACATAACTCATCCCAGTACTCATACTCCAGTACACCTATACCGAATGGCAACTACGCTAATTCTCCCCATCTGTTCTGTATTTCTCTACCCATCCCGAGGCATCGGGAGATTTTGCCAGCTTCAGTAGACAAAGGCCGACCCTGCGAGGTTCCTGAGGCATCCAGAGAAGGACCAGCTCCAGCTGGATTCAGCTTTATGATGGTTGGAGCTACACATGCTGCTCCTGTGCTTCCAGTGATCCAGACCTCATGTGCCCTCTGCACCTACTGACTCGTCCCTATGCTGAACTGGTCTTCATGTCAATTTAAATAATTTCTGTCATATTGAATTTTCACCTGCACAACACACAAGATGTTATATCATTTCTATCTGTTATCGCCCAAATGAGGATGGGTTCCCTGTTGAGTCTGGTTCCTCTCAAGGTTTCTTCCTAATGCCATCTCAGGGAGTTTTTCCTTGCCACCGTCGCCGTCACCCTTGGCTTGCTCATCAGAGAAATTTCATTCATTCGTCTCATTATTATCTGCACATTTTTCTCACACATCCACACTTCCAATTATTTTCTTTTCTATAATTATTATTATTATTATTTGTTTTTATTTATTTATTTTCTATTATTATTTTATTTATTTATTTATTATTATTATTATTATTATTATTATTATTTTTTTTTTTTTATTTTTTTATTATTATTATTATTATTATTATTATTATTATTATTTTTTTTTTTTATTTCTTTAATTTTTGTGAAGCTGCTTTGAGACAATGACCATTGTTAAAAGCGCTATATAAATAAAATTGAATTGAATTGAATTGAATATGTAATAATTACTGTGTTTAATGTATGCAAATAATTAGTGTGTGACTGAGAGAGAGAGAGAGAGAGAGAGAGAGAGAGAGAGAGAGAGAGAGAGAGAATATCTGCAAAATATTATGAGCAACAAAAATAAATAAATAAACCTTGTGCAATGCCCAGATGTGTCCACCAGGTGGCAAAATGGCGACTACCGAGAGATCAAAATTGTAATCTGTGTTTTTTTTTTTTTTTTGCTTGCCATTCCTGTACCTGACCGCTAGAGGGCAAAGAGTGCCTGCTTGAGCTTTTTTTTTAAATACCAGTTATCGGCAAATAAAATCTGCATGTGATGTCGGTAAGTCTCCACTAGGTGGGTTCAAATCTGCGGGGATTCTTGCTTGCTGTTTCTGTGTCTGACCGCTAGAGGGAAAGTGTAGCCTCTTTAAAATTTACGCCCAATTATCGGTAGAATATCGATAGAATTAAAATAAAAAACCGAATTGCAAAATTTAATTAAATTTCAAATAAACAAAGTTTAGAAAATAAAATAGCATTTTAAAAAGCAGATAGCTAAAGACTATTTGCTATCAACACCCACAGATTAAAGAAAACACAGAAAAGCCCGCATACTGTTGGAAACAATTTGATTTTAAAATTTTAAAACAATGTCGGATTGAACAATGTCGAACAATGTCGTATATATAAGAACATCTTAAAACCATAGCCGCTTAGAATGGTTTCAGTTTAAACAAAATTTTTTTTTATTATTATTATTCATTAATTAAAAGGGTAAATTATTACAGTATTAAATATGAGTTGGATTTAAAAAATTAAAACGCAAACCTTGTGTAATGCCCAAATGTGCCCATTAGGCGGCGCTTGGGCCGGGAGAAGAAAATTCAAATCTGCGGGTATTTTTGCTTGTTGTTTCTGTATCTGACCGATAGAGGGCAAAGAGTGCCAGCTTTAACGTTTACGCCCAATCATCGGCGGAATTTCAAATGGCTGCTCATTTGAAACATAGTGCACTAGGTAGGCTGTGAACTTTTTTATGTTTCTACCAATACACAGTGCATATATATAGGGAGTAAATACTGATTTGAGATGCGGCCTCTCTCTATGTCTTCGAACCGGAAATAGCGGTTATCATGTTGTGTTCCTGCACAGGGGAAGTAGATATGAGCCGTTGCTAGGTGGAGGATCTCCTCAGCATTAGCGCCTCAATACAAGACGATTTAAAATAAATACAAAAATGTAGGTCGGTAAAGGGCGAGGACGAGATTGTAACATCTTCATTTGCAAGTCGGAAGATTTATTTACGAGGTAATTTAAAGCCGTGCAGCTGCGCCAGCTCTGCTAATGAGTGCTAACTCAGCTAACGCTAACCTTAACGTACAGTCAGACCGAACAAACGTGTTTATCTGTTTGTCTTATAATGTATACATGTATGTTTTAAAATGCATTGTTACTAAAAGTAAATTAGTGAACTGGCGGGTTATTGGATTTTGTTACGTAAGCAGTGGGTCGGCTAACAGCTAGCCTGCATTAGCCGTGTCAGGAGAGCACAGCTGTCAAATAACCTCAGGGGCAGCAGTGCGCATGCGCGGCCGGTCAGCATTACAGTGCAGTAATCTATAGACATGCTGTACTCTACAACTCAGCTGACATTTTTACACATATTCTACATTTTACTTTAATTTTCTATAGTTCTATAGGGATTATTCATATAAGAAGGCAGAGGTTATGTGTTTGTGCTGCTAAAACACTGTTTAAAACAAACTGAAGACAAAAGCATCTTTGTGTTTTTGTTTCAGTTTGTTAGATTCAGTTTGTATTTTTAAAAGTGTCGTAAGTTATGGAATTTTTGTCTGAATGGTTTTAAGCAACATTTTTGATTGTTCGATGAAAAATGAGTCCTTCTTCCATTTTAAATCGAGATTTCCTTTTTCTAGAAGACTTAATATTTTTAAAATCTTTTTTTACTGACTGCTCCCGCTTCTAACTCTATCTCTCTGACTTTTTTTTTTTAATTTTTCTTTAACTTTCTTTGATTTTCTTTGACTCTTTTACGACTCTTTTTCTGACTCTCTCTCTCTCTGACTCTCTCTGATTCTTTCTATGTTTCTGACCCTTCCTTTCTCGTTTACTCCTTTTTTTTTTTACTTCTCTGTCACTCCTCTCATCCCTCCCCTCTGAGAGAGCTCGGCCAATCAGCTTTCTCTAGACCTCCGGCCTCTAGACCTGTAGACCGACAGCATCACCTGGGAATCGAACCAGCGATCTCCGGATGATGGGGATTTACCACTGCGCCACTCGGAGGCGCCTCATTTTTATTCTTGTCTGACTCTCTCTCTCTCTCTCTCTCTCTCTCTGTGTTGTAATAGAGTGATGCCGGCGTCCTCGAGCAGTGATTGTCCGCACCTGGAGTGCGTCGGAGAGATCACTAAAGAGGAGCTCATCCAGAAGTCTCATGTGAGTAGAACACGACATGAAACTTTTTTTTTCTTTCTGATGTACTTGAATCTTAATCAACTCGGTGAACAGCATTTTTTTATTTAGATTTTTTTTATGCATTAGATGCATTATTAGTAATTTCGATGTGTGATTTTAGGGCCAGTGCCAGGACTGCAGCGTCGGTGGACCGAATCTCTGGGCCTGTCTGGAAGTAAGTGGAAGAAAAAAAAATCCACAGAATTACCTGGTGGGCTCCAGAAATACCCCCCCCCCTCCCCCACAAGATTGGATGGGGGAAAAGGGCATTATCTTTAACCTCTGCTAAATTCTAAGAGAGTTTGTGTGTGTGCACGTTGGTTTATTTCCTCAGGATGGCTGTGCTTACGTCGGATGTGGAGAGTCTCATGCCGACCACAGTACGGTCCACTCTCAGGTATGTGATCCTGAGATTAGTCTCAGACCTGGTGTTAAACATAGACATTCTCAATTAACAAACTCGCACTGAGCTCAAAGGACGCGGATGGTGATGGGTCGCGATGCCGTCGGCGGATGGTGATGGGTCGGGACGCTGCAGACGGATGGTGATGGGTCACAGACCTGTTGACGGATAGCAATGAGTTGAAAGACCACTGATGGATCAGGATGAGTCGAATGTTGCTGATGCTTAGGGATGAGTTGTAAGATCAGTAACAGAAATGAATCGGATAAGGGTTAAGTCTAAGTCTCTCTGGCCACTAGGGTTAAATAACTCACGACAAATAATAAAACAGTGCACCAGTCTTATTTATAAAATGTACATTTAGCCTGCTTTGTGCCACCCTGTGAGGCTGGTGCACTGTGAATCTAAAGCCTTTAGCTCGTCTGCATGTGAATATTTCATATTCTTCAGAAACAGCTCACAGTTTTGTTTTGTTTTTGCCCACAAATGGAGGAAGCAGGGAAAAGCTCGTTCACGCCCATGAATAATGGAATGACTTCTGTACTGCTCTGTGCCCGGTTCTCCTCCTCGTCCTCCTCCTGCTGTCATGCACGTCCACACACACCCAAGTATTAGTGCGTGTGTGAAATTTGATTCTGTGAATTTCTGAACAATATGTTTGGGAGGTTTTTTTGCATGTTTTGGTGTCATACAATTCTGTCAAGACAACCCTATCAAGCCTATCTACCAACAAGCCTATCTAACCTAAGCACCAAATATAGTGTGTATGATAATGTTAGAGATGGGTGTAAAGACGTAAAACCCCTTCTTTTCCCCGTCTGTATTTGTCTGACCGTTCCAGGAGACGCAGCACAACCTGACAGTGAATCTGACCACACTGAGGGTTTGGTGTTATGCCTGTTCTAAGGAAGTCTTCCTGGACAGGAAACTGGGCCCTGTAACCCCGCCCCCTGGCACTTCCAAACCCATCTCACCTGTCCCAGTGCTCGGCCAGGTAACCTCCACCCGCACCCTGGCCACGCCACGTAACACTCCCGTGCCCTCACTCTTCTTTATACGTGACTCGATCAGCGTGAGTGTTTTGACTCTCAGTTCCCCTCTGCAATCAGGATCCCGAGGTTTCGGACGGCCCCACGGCTCTGAGAGTGCCACCGCCCGGAGTACCCGAGGATCTGGATATGGAGACGGAAGACGAAGACGATCAAAAGATTAGAGGTGTGTCAGAAACACTACTAGGCGTAGTGAAACCAAACAGCTGTGTTGTATGATCGTCTCAAATACGATTGTTTAAAAAGCATTAAATGCTCAAGTGCTTTGTTTTTTAGGTAACAAGTGATTAGCAAGAACTAGAAATGCAGATAGTTTTAATAGCATGATTGTGATACAAAGTGCAAAGTTTAAGGTCTTCTGTTTAATTAATAGGGTATAACAATGACTTGTAGTCGTTATTCCTCTCATTACTGTTGCTATTAGACATGATTGTGGACAATGCTCTCCTGCAGGTCTGACCGGACTCAAAAACATCGGCAACACCTGCTACATGAACGCAGCACTTCAGGCGCTCTCCAACTGGTGAGAACCGCTGACATTTATTTATTTATTTATCCATCACCTCACTTCCTCACCGCACTAAAAGTGAAAATCGCTCCTGTCTCATTGCGAAAAATGAAAAAGTGTCTGCCGAATATAAGGTTTTTTATTTTTATCACAGTTTGTCTTTTACTATAAATGTTTTCCACAAAAATATAATTTTTCATTCTTTGTTCTGTCACATGTTATAGCATCAGATCCCAGAGTGACCAGTTTGTCATTTTTATTTATTTTTTTGTGTATTTTGTGTTTCAGTCCTCCACTCACTCAGTTCTTCATAGAGTGCGGAGTTCTGGTCCGAACAGACAAGAAGCCGGCGCTGTGTAAGAGCTACCAGAAGCTCATTAACGACCTGTGGCACAAAAACAGGTGGGTAGAGAGAGAGAGAGAGAGAGAGAGAGAGATGCGTTTCCAAAGCAAACTCAAAGTTCTTAGATTTACAGAGGTTTCCGTAACCAAGAGAATCATGTGTGTATTACCTGGGCCATGTACAGTACAACTACGTTTAGCCACGCCTTCAAAACTCCATATAAGGCAAAACTCACAGAGATGAAAATGACAACATGGAAACTAAACACTTATTTTGTGGATTATTTCTAAATAGTTATGTGAATATCCAGATTGATCTCTTTTTATGTGTGTGTGTGTTATTATTTTGCAGACCTTCCTACGTCGTCCCAACAAACCTATTCCAGGGCATCAAAGCCGTTAATCCGATGTTTCGAGGTTACTCCCAACAGGTGAGTCCTTCACGAGGTACCAGACCTCATTGTCCACCACCAACGTTCCAACTGGAGGAACCAGGTCCAGGTTTATCTCCTTAGTTCCTGATTTCGCTCCAGCAGGAGATCTGGGTAGGAGGAGTTTTCTACAGTGGACAGAAGCTTCTACTGTGATGGTGCTCGGAGCAAGGACTTTATTTTTATTTATAACTAATATAAACCCAACTCAAGTTTGGTTTTCATTTCCGTAAGCAAAAAAAGTTCAAGTTGTTCTAGATAACTGGCTAATCATTTGCAGAGTACTTGAGCTTGACCTCGAAGGATTTGATGGTTTGGACTTGACCTCAGTCTCCACTAAGACCCGGTCTTGACTGTAGCTTGGCCTGTGCAGGTCGTGGATTTGACTACAGCTTTACTTGTCATGTGATTTCTGTATAAATACTTCTTTTTCTTTAGCAAACACATCTGAAGTGTGATTATGAAAAGTCTGTCCAGTTTTCTTGCACTTGGAGCCTCATTAAATCTGTAATTTGAAAAGATGGCATCGCTGTGACTCTACACGTCTAACGGAGGTCATTCACTAAAAGTCAGTGACCTGGTAAAGAGTCAGAGAAATGATGAGACCTGATATGGACAGCGTTATGTGTTTACTCTCTGATTACTGATGTTGTAAAGTAAACAGTTCTTGGTAGTGATCCAGGACCTTTGAAGCCTCATGGGTGTATCTTCTGTTAGCTATTAGCTTGTGTATTTTTTATTTATTTAGCAGACAAGATTAGATATTTGGCTTGCTTAAGTGAAGTACCTTTTCATCTTTTGAAGCAACGTCAATGCAATGCCTGATGTTAGATTGCCTGCTATAGGCAAGATATTAAATGAATGAATGTTAATCGTCATAGTGGTATGCTGGTGTGTACGGAATCCCTCTTTGTTTCTTCATGCTAATACTGAAAAGCCATTTTCTTTTTCCTCCAGTGTAATTTGTGCCGGCATGTTTGTGTGTCTCCGCTCAGGATTCTCAGGAGTTCTTGCGCTGCCTGATGGACCAGCTGCACGAGGAGCTCAAGGAGCCAGTAGAAGATCCCGAGGACCAGAGTCGGACGTCTGGAGAAGAAGAAACCGAGGCCAACGACGCTAAAGAGGCCAACGAAGCTAACGAGGCCAACGAAGCCGATACACTTATCTCAGACGAGGAGAAAGGGAGCCGAGATCGGCAGAGGGAGAAGAACCTCATCAACGAGCTGCACCGGGTGGGCGTGGACAAGGATGAGGACACGGCGACCATCGTGATAAACCAGGGAGCCGTCAAACACAGCAAGGCCGCGGGTCGGTGCTCTGGTGGGCCAGAAAAGTGCAGCAGACATTCGGTAAATTTGAAAAGGTTATTGTTTACTTCATCCATTGATATCCAGTGGTCTTTTTTTTCCCCCGTCTTCCTCCAGATGCCAACTCAGAGATCCAGATCAGCAGCACCGGCCGGCCCCAGAGCCCGAGTACCAGTGAGAACATCGGGTCCAAACTGTCCAGCAGTCCGCCCAAATCTACCCCCATCTGGCCAAACCTTAATTCCGCTCACAAGAAAGGTAGGATTGTTTTTTTTTTTCCCGTGGATTTATCTAGATTTTTTATAATTTTTTTAAGTAATAATAATTTTGAAATACAACATATCTGATTATTGATTCTTGTAAAGTAATTCAAAATTACATTAAAACAGTCTCCTGAAACAAAAAGCTACAAATAAATGTGTTTTTTTTATATTCCAAGTGTTAAGAATGAAACTTCATAACAAAGTGATTGATTTTGTTTTTATTTGTTTATATTTTGTTTATGGTTTTTATCTACATTATACAGTTTTCTAAAAAAAATGAAAAAAAAGAAGGATAAATTAAGGTTTGTCTCAAGTCATTCTACATACATATTTAAATGAAGTAATTGATGGTCAATTTATCCTAGATATTAAAACATTTGATTTAGTTTTCTTTTCATAGAATAGCGGAAATTGTTTATATTATTTTTTATTTGCAGTTTCTTGTTTTTTTTTTATTATTATTTTGTTTTTTAAAAAGGTAAATTAGTATTTTATAAAGATTTTAGATGATTCAAACCGTAATGAAAAGGTAAATTAATAATTGCATTTTTTATATGGTATGAAAATAATAAGAATAAATAAAAAACACTAGAAACTGTAAATTATAGCTGAACCTAACACTTAACACTGTATAAATGCAGATCATTTCCTGCTATCTGTTTCACCCAGATGAGGATGGGTTCCCTGTTGAGTCTGGTTCCTCTCAAGGTTTCTTCCTATTACCATCTCAGGGAGTTTTTCCTTGCCACTGTCGCCCTCGGGCTTGCTCACCAGGGACTATCTGAACATTTTGATTCATACACATTCACATTCCATACAAACTTAAATAATTCTTTTGATTGTGTAAAGCTGTTTTGAGACAATGTCAATTGTTAAAAGCGCTATACAAATAAAATTGAATTGAATTAAATAAAAAATAGTAAATTTGGCTTGTTTTTTTTTTTTTTTTGCTCTGGAATAAATTATGGAGAATTTTTTTTTTTTTGGTCTGAAAAGTGACATGAAATGAAAATCTCCCAGGTGTTTAATGGAAATTTCAGTAGCATCAGACTTTTAAAATTGTTATGGGCCCGGTTTCTCGAAAGCTTCTTATCACTACAGTAAGTAGTTCTTAAGTTGTACCTTAACCTCTCTCTTAACGTTATGGCGCATTTCCCGAAACGTTCTTACGCTAAGTATCTCTTAGCTAAGTCACACGTTCGCTTAACTTATTCTTAGCGTAGTTTCAGCTCGAGACGCTAGTGGGCGCCACTGAGCAGCAGTCTTTATAAACCAGCGGTGTATGCAAACACGTTATGGCACGTTATCAAAGTCGTATTAATGATGGAATATACTGTAGACCTGTTTATGAATTTTATTTATTTGATATCAGAACTAATAGAGTGACTTTTAATTAGCCTATTTCATAATGTGACTAATGCATTAAAATTGCCAATCACAATTAATATTAAACAGCTGGCGAACAATTAGGCAGCGATACAGCGTGTTATTCACGTACATTCTGAACAATGTGGCCGTGTGGTTCATGTACATTCTGAACAATATGTTTGGGAGTATTTTTGTATGTTTTGGTGTCATAAAATACCATCAAGTCAACCCATGAGCCTCCTGATAACCGTATCTAACCTAATGCATTTTTCCTTGCAAAACTTAAACTTTTCATATTTTGCCTGAGGTGGACATTTAAAAAAAAAAGTTTTGCCTTCTAAAGCAACAGATGATGGAGCTTCTTGACCTGCTCAGACCTGCGCGTGCCAGACCAACGCGTCATACTTACGCTCTACGTCCCGATGTCCAGCCACTCACTGCTTTTTGTTTAAAATAGGTTTCATTGATCATTAGCCATCATTCATGACTGGATGGACTTTTCTTTTGACACGTTTTATTTTAGGATGAAATTTGATGAGAAAATAAACTTGGGAGTTTCAAACCCAGCATCCATTAATATTTCTGAGTGATTGTAATCCTTTATACCACTATATATATCACCTACGCGGTTTGACACCTATGCGGTGTTATACCCCTATCTCACGCTCTCCCTGTCTCGCGCTGTGGCCGTAAGTAGGGTTCATCACCCCGAGTTTTTGCACTGTGATTACGTTTCCATCTTTCTGTGTGAAAAATTAAACAAATTTAGTGCAATGTTTAATTTGCATAGAAAGTGCCATCTTTCTTAACGCTGTCATGCAAAAGGAGTGAAAAATCGATTCCTGAGCCACCGATGTCTGCTAATTCAGGACCTTCACTGTAGACAGCGCCTTGTAACGTCGGACGCAAGAGGCAGCGACTTAAGAAGACTCCTAAGAGACAGTTCGAGAAACACACAGAAAAGTAAACACTTTACGTAAGAGATATCTTAAGAGTCTTCTTAGCGCGCGAATAGTGTGTGTTATCGAGAAACCGGCCCATGATCTCTTAAAATTCATCTTATTAAAAAAGCTGGTTTGTGTGTGTTGTGGGAACAGTGAGCATGTTTGCGCCCCCAAAGAGCAAGCGGCAGAGGAAATACCGCAGCGTCATCTCTGACGTTTTCGACGGCACCATCGTCAGCTCGGTGCAGTGTCTGACCTGCGACAGGGTGAGTCACGACCCTCACGTAGGCGCACTTAGTCGAACGTGTGAAATTACTTCTAATATGTTAATCGTATGAACTCCTTCAGGTGTCGGTGACTCTGGAGACCTTCCAGGACATTTCGCTGCCCATTCCTGGGAAAGAGGACCTAGCCAAGCTCCACTCAGCCACCCATCAGACGTCGCTGGTGAAGGCGGGCTCGTGCGGCGAGGCTTACGCTCCTCAGGGCTGGATCTCCTTCGTCCTCGAGTACATCAAGAGGTGCTTATATATCCTGATATATATATATATATATATATATATATATATATATATATATATATATATATATATATATATATATATACAGTGGAACCTCGGATTACGAGTAATGCGGTTTACGAGTGTTCCGGCTTTAACACCGCCGGATTTTTTAAATACATTTTGACTTGAAAAACAATCTGTCTTAGTTTACGAGCACCGAGTATCATGTATCACACATGCGCTTCTTGTTTTGACAACGAGCGTCACGTCATCACAACTGAGCCCTGCTGGGTCTTAGTGCTTGCAGAGTTTTTGTGTAAGGCAGAGAGAGTGTGTGTGTGTGTGTGTGTGTGTGTGTTTGTTTGGGAACCTGAGAGGATGGGGGCTGTAAAGGCGAGAGAGTGTGTGTGTGTGTGTCTCGGCTTTACAGCCCCTCCCACCCCCACCCGGCTTCAAACACAAACGCATAGAAACTCCGCTCTCTTGCGATTCAAAGGTAAGGTGCTGTTTAATTTGTTGTTGTTGTTTTACTTTACAGCAGTGATTCCGTTAGTATGCGCTCACGTGAGTGTGACTAGCGATGTTCCTTGCTAATTTTTAAACGGTTAATTTTTAAACAGTTTTAAAAACGGTCTCTCCGTTAATGTGTGTGTGTGTGCACGCACATTACACTAGATAGATAGATAGATAGATAGATAGATAACTTTCAACTTCAGCACATAGATTGAATCACATGTCATTGATGTTAACGGTTTATTCTGTTGTTGTGTGTTTATGTAGCTGGTTCTGGGGCCCGGTCGTCACACTGCAGGACTGCCTGGCCGCTTTCTTCGCCCGGGATGAACTCAAAGGTAAGTAAGGCTTTCCCACAAACTTTTTATTGTCAAGAACTTTTTTTTTTATATATAATTTAACATGGGAATCAAGAAAAGTTCAGATTTCATTAAGGTGAAATAGTTTCAGAGAACTCGACTAACCTGAAATTGTGGTACGGGGTTTTTACTACAGTCCTACTGATCTCTAGTCTTCACCACCTGGGTGTTTGTACGAAAGGAAAAAAGTTTAAATAAGTGTATAGAAGATGAACCTAGTGATTACTTTTTTTTTTTTTTTTTTTTTTTGGAAATCTGCATACAGAAAAGTGACTGTGGAATTGAGTCAGTTTGGAGGCAAGTTTGTAAAAAATTTGAAGGAAGTCTTCAGAAGGAAGTTCAGTTCCGATAGAGAGACTGTTAATTGTTAAAGTTAGTAAGAAAGTAAGGGAGTTTGGACCAGTGTGAAAGGAAGGAATGAAGTAAAGATGATGTTTAGGGAAAAAAAGAGCGTGGAATGAGGGAAAAAGGTTGGGGGGGGGGGGGGAAAGAAGGTTCAGAAGAACATTCATTAGTGAGGGACAGAAGAGAATTCATGAGAAAGATAGTAAAGAAGGAGGTGAGGTCTGAAAGAGGCCGGTTTGAGGGAAATAAGTTCAGACGGATAGAAGAAGGAAAATGTTTTTGTGTGAAAGCAAAGCTGTTAATAAGCCTCATCTCCATTTACATTTTTTTTTTTACACTGAATTCACTGTGTGTGTGTGTGTGTGTGTGTGTGTGTGTGTGTGTGTGTGTGTTCCTCTTTAGGAGACAACATGTACAGTTGTGAAAAGTGTAAGAAGTGAGTAACTTTGCGGTATATGTTGTGTATCAGCTTGTTGTTTATTATAAAGTCATGTTTACTGCACGGTTCTTTGTTCTGCATGTGACAATAAGGTTATTGAAAAGTATCGTTGTAGTTACTAACAGTTCGTTTCTGAGGGTTTTAGCTTTGTGTATTTTCTTCTTCATTTCAGGTTGAGAAACGGAGTCAAGTTCTGCAAAGTCCAGAGTTTGCCAGAGGTGAGTGATGAATCTCTCCGCTTGTTTATCTTTTATACCAAACGCAGTGGTGTAATTTGTCAGATTTCTATGAAGTCTTAAAGGCGTTATTAAAATTTTGCTAGATGTTAGAAGGCGACTGCGCAGGGCTTTAATGCAGCAGTAATCAGTACTCAGTAGTGACGGCTCTGGCGTTCTGATAACGACTTTCTGCTGACTCTCGATTGATAATTTAATATTTTCACACAAGTGATGAGTCTGAGCTCTTGGAGGATGAAAAAGTGCATATTTTTTGATTTCTTTTTTTACACTATACATAGTGTAATCTTCTTACCCCGACCACAGATATACACACACACACACACACACTAATGACTCGAGTCCAGTCTGGGAGGTTAAGAAGATGGGGAACGTTTTCTCTTATTCCAGATCTTATGCATTCACCTGAAGCGCTTCAGGCACGAGCTGATGTTCTCCACCAAGATCAGCACCCATGTCTCCTTCCCACTGGACGGCCTGGACCTGCAGCCCTTCCTGGCCAAAGACAGCCCGGCCCAGACCACCACCTACGACCTGCTGTCCGTCATCTGTCACCACGGCACCGCCAGCAGTGAGTTCCACTTGCACAGGAAGAAGAAAAAACGAGAAAAAACACAAATAGCGATCCAGGAACTGTTCACTATTTACACATGAAGTGAGGTAGAGAGGTAGAGAGGTAGAGAGAGAGAGAGAGAGAGAGCAGTGCGGCTTCAACGAAACCATGTCGATCAGTGAAAGCAGTGGCTTTGGGATGAAATGATGTAATCGTTATCGACTCTACAGCCACTTCACCTTTTAGAGTTATGATGTTAATTAAAGCGGTATGTGTGTGTGTGTGGCTGTGGGTGTGTCAATTTGAAGAGTAAATATTGACGCCGCTGCTCTGAAGAATTTCTTGTGTAACGCTTGCGATATCAAATGTCTCGTGAGTTTTGCATGTTTTTGTTTTTTGTTTTTGTGCAGGTGGTCACTATGTGGCTTACTGCCGCAACGACCTGAACAAACTGTGGTACGAGTTTGACGACCAGAGTGTGACGGAAGTCTCAGAGTCCTGCGTTCAGAACGCCGAGGCCTACGTGCTCTTCTACAAGTACGTTTTTTTTTTTCTCCCATACAAAAGGAAAAAGCTTTCCTGAAGTTCAGGGGTTCGAGGGTGTGGCCAGGTGGAATGCTGCTGAAAGTCAAAGGAGGCCGAAATTATTCCTGCAGAGGAATAAGTGGGTGTTCATGCTGCCCCAAAACGATGAAGGGGTGTGGCCTGATGGATTAGTGCTGAGAGACAATGGGGTTATAATTAATAACGGCGGCGGCAGTTATTACGCTGAATTGTAGGATTTCCAGTTTCGATCGTTGGTTAAACTGACACGACTCAGGGTTAAAGCCAAACAGTGTCAATTCATGTCTGGTTTTTTTTGTTTGTTTTGTTTTATCTAGGAAGAGCAGCGAGGAGGTGCAGAAGGAGAGACAGCGAGTGACCGCTTTGGTCAACATGATGGAGCCGAGTCTGCTCCAGTTCTACGTCTCGCGCCAGTGGCTCAACAAATTCCGGACTTTCGCCGAACCCGGGCCCATCTCCAACCACGACTTCCTGTGTGCACACGGAGGTGAGGAGAGCCGCGTCTTATACGACCTCTAACCCCTTCCTTTACTGTTTTCTTCACATTTTTGTCCTTTTATTCCTCCAATTTCTCTTTTTCCTTCCTTTTCTTACCTTCCACCTTATTTGTTCCTTCCCTTAACTTCACACCCTTCCTTCTTTCTCTCTCCTTCTGTCTTATTTCTTCATTTAATTGAATTTTTTAGTTCCTTTATTCTCTCGTATGTCTACACTTGAGGACGGAGGTGTGTGTGTGTGTCTGTAAGAGGCTGAGTGTTGTCCCGTGTTCCTCTCTGCAGGTGTGCCGCCCCACAAGGCTTCATACATCAATGACCTGGTGTTCATGCTGCCCCAAAACGTCTGGGACCATCTCTACAGCAGGTGTACACACACACACACACACACACACACACACACACACACACACACACACACACACGTACAGTATGTGAATATTTGCATATGAATGTATAACTATATATACACAGTATATGAGAGAAAGAGAGAGAGTTTGAGTGAAGATTGTAACGGTTTCCATGGTGATTAGGTTTGGCGGAGGGCCAGCAGTCAACCACCTGTACGTCTGCCACACCTGTCAGCTGGACATCGAGAAACTGGAGAAACGGCGCAAGAACGAGCTGGACATGTTCATACGGGTGAGTGTTTTTGTGTGAGTGTGTGCGAGCGTGCGTGTGTGTGCATGCGTGTGTGTGAGTGTGTGTGTTTTCAAGAGCAGAGACCCACAAGCACGACAGCGTTATTAATTCATCAGCACAGATGCCGTAAAGAAAGCAGATAAAACACACAGCTTCTGTTCCTTCTCTCCTTCACTCTCCTTCTTTCTTTTTCTTTTCTATTTTTTTGCTCCTCCTCTTTCACTTCCTTTTCCCTTTCTTTATTAGGTTGGTTTGTCTTTTCACCAATTTCTCCTCCCTCATTCCTGCTTTAATAGCTTTACTCCTCACTTCATTCTCCTTCTCCTCGTTCTTTAATTTATTTTGTTCTTTTCATAAAACCATTTTTTCATGTTTTCTTCACTTCCCTGTTTTTTCTATTCTTTTGTTTACATCCCCCCCCCCCCTTTCTTTCTTTCTTTCTTTCTTTCTTGGATTTATTTATTTTTAACTTCCTTTCCTGCTTCCTTTTTCTTTTCTTTTTCCTTTGTCGTTGCATTGTTTCGTTATTTTTCCTTCTATTTATATTCTGTCCTGTTGTTTCCCTCATTCATGTCTTCCACTTATTCTTTCTTTTATTCTTTTCTTCCTCTGTTCCTTGTTAAAAACAGAGTCTCTTTTTCGTTTGGTCCTTTACAGCTGAAGCATTTTCAAATCAGCATAGACATTTCAGAGATCTCTCTCTACGTGTGTGTGTGTGTGTGTGTGTGTGTGTGTGTGTGTGTGTGTGTGTGTGTGTGTGTGTGTGTGTGTGTGTGCAGCTGAACAAGGCATTTCAGGAGGAGGAGTCTCCCGTGGTTATCTACTGTATCAGCATGCACTGGTTCCGGGAATGGGAGGCCTTCATTAAGGGCAAGGACAACGGTGAGTGGGGGGTGGGTGTGTGTTGGGGGGGGGGGGTTTGGGGGTAAACAATTAGATTACATTTTGTGTGGGAAAATCACCAAAAAATCACCACAAAAATTTTTTTAATTACTTATTTTATTGATGCATGTTTGCATTTGAGGTAGTAAAATGTTACAGTTCCTCTATAATCCTCCAGGTGGCGCATGTTTAAACTATTCACACACTGGCAGGCGGCACAGCATCCTGTGTGATTGGACCAAATCTAAAATATGCACAGCGTCAACTGTTGAATTTTGAGAAGAACTAATTACTATGTTACCCCAAACTCAGCCAAATACACTTGTGAAAATCCCATTAACGTTAGTTTAGTAGTTTTTACATTTCTACGTGCTGTCCCTAGAGGGCAGTGTATGACGTATCCCGGGGTTTGCATTTATACTGCACTTATGTCACATACAGAGCTGCCTCGCGCCAAAAACGCCGTCCTTTAAGCAGCAGCAGGTTACTGTAAAGCAACCCTTAGATCATGCTAAACAAAACTAGCCCGTATCTTCATCTGTGTTTATGTAGAATTTCATTTAGATGTGAATTAACTTTTTTTTGTTTGTTTGTTTTCCAGATCCTCCCGGACCTATCGACAACTCGAAGATCGCCGTGAACAAAAATGGCCACGTCACTCTCAAGCAAGGTAGCCGTCTTCAAAAGAAAAGAAATAAAACAAAATAATAAATAAATAATCAAACTTACCGTGATTTTGTCTTTCTTCCTGAACAACAAGGCGCTGATTCGGGGCAGATCTCGGAGGAGACGTGGAACTTCCTGCACTCGATCCACGGCGGCGGTCCCGTGGTGGTGGTGCGACCCAGCGTGAGCCACCAGGACCACGACACCTCTCAGGGTGAGGAGAAGATCGAGGTGGAGACCCGTGCCCTGTAGGGAAACGGGAAACCCTACGCTTCTCACTCTCCTTCATTCCCGTGTGCATTCCTAACACGTTACAAGTTAACAAACCTCATGAATTACACTTCACGTTTGTATATACGTCACCGTTAGCTAGTTAGTTCAACTTGAAGTAGACTGAAAATCAAATTCACCCCCGGCCAGGACACGTTTATCGTCTGACGTTTGCGTAGTTTTCAGTTTTTCAAGCAGCTAATGAGTAACGCAAGTCTTAGCGCACCACGTTATACGCATTCCCATCACGCGCATAGTAAATAGCTTTACTATTAAAGCAAAGAAACATTTAAAAATTGCCACCTTATAACATTCCACTGTTTAGTTTTGTGTATAAAAGATGACTGTAAACTTGACTAGGTTGTAAATCACTAAGAAAAAAAAATAGTGATTGATTAAGGCAGAAATGTATAATTGTTTATCTACATGAAGTAGATTTCTACTACTTTAACAACATTAACAGCTGAATTATTAGCTACAAGACAAATGTCAGACAAACATTGATGGGAACAATTTCAGTGTGAATGTATATCTATTTTAGATGAACTATTCCTTTAAAGCAGTGATAATTCTCTCAGCTAGACATGCATTAAAAGTAATACTCAGCTGCTGGACAACACGTTTCAGTGCTGTGTCACTTCCTGTTCCTTATTCTGACAAGTATGTGCCTGATGCTGTGTGTATGTATATAACATCTCTTATTCAGGTGTGCTCTAAGCTAAGCATTCTTCTGAATGACGTACGTGATTACAAGTGGATCCAAAGCCCTACCTACCATATTTTCCAGAAAATTAGGTCATAATTGTTGTCTTCATAAAGACCACGTCATACACTTTAGACATAGAATTGTTCGCTTTCTGCATGCTGATCAAATTAAGCGAAAACCATGTGTCTTATACTCCAGAAAATACGGTAATCTCAGGACAGCACTTTTTTTCCCCTTTCTTGTTGTTTAGCACTGTCAAATCAGCAGCACCTGCTCCAGCCCTGACGTCCAGTCATGAATGTACTCGTATTTATAGAGTCCCGCATAGTCTCTTATTTATGTCAGAAGGTTGTGTGATTCACTAGATTGTGTACAGATCAGGGTTTTTTTTTTTTCTTTGTGCTAATCAGGAAAGCTAGCCCAGGTCCTGAAAGCATGCTTGCAGGAAAATAGAAGTTCTCTTCTCGATCGCATGTAGAAGTGCAAAATAACACCTCCTGAAATGTGTATGTAAAAAAAATATTCAATAATAGATCACTTTCAGCTTGTTTAAATTAATTAATTAATTAATTATTGTATATAATAGCTTTTTTTTATTATTTTAATTTTCACTGAATGCTGTATCTGTGCTTTGGGAAAAATATATAAATGTCAGTTTCAGTTGGCTGTAATTAAACACAAAATATGCTGTGAAACAAAAATGGTGTGGCTCTCTGTGTGATAAAGGGATCAGGTGTGGCTGTGACTTTCATATGATCTCTTTATTATTATTTTTTTCTTCCATACCTGTGATCAGTCGCAAGCCAAGCTCGATTATGACCTGAGGATTTTGTACTACAATGTTGAGCTATATTAACGATTTAAGGGCCGGGGTAAAGAATACTGTATGCAATGAATTGAAAGGTGTGTCTAAATCTTAACCATCACAAAACCAAACATAAAGTGGAATTACAGTGGAGCCCCAGCATACGTTTGTCCCCCCTTAGGAATTTTCAGCTTAAGAATTTAAAGTTTGCAAGAAAATTGCATCGGCATACAAACGAATGAACCGAACCAAATGCATGATAAGTTACATGTACACCCGGGAGCCGTTCGTCGTTGTTGTTTTTTTCCGTCAGTGTTTTGCTGTTTCGTAAGAGTCAAGCGATGATGCCAACATTGCCTACCATGCGTTCCAAAACTACGTGATTTTTCAGCCTTTTTTTGTTGGTAATATTTTTGGTTGGCTGGAACGGATTATTTGCATTCACATTACTTCTTACGGGAAAATTCTTATTGCAATGTACCGTATCAAATATTTGCCCAAAGAACTCGCTTCCAAAATTAATCACATTTAATTCATATGCTGAGGTTCCGCTGCATGACTAAAACCATTGAAACAAGTTCTTTTTTAAACGCATCTGTATTTTATTATTTTTATTTTTTGGAGTTTCTGGAGAAGTCGCATACAAATTCAATTTGCGTGAGAAGGAACTTTTTTTTCCGGGTTTTTATTATTAAACAATTGTCAATATTCAAATTCAATATCTGTCGTCAGCCAGTCTGCACTGAGCCACTACCCAGGCAGAGGACATACATGGATTATTATTAAAGAGACTCTGACAGGGACACATTTTCCCATCACAGTCGGCGATCTCCAAGCACAGGCTATAGAGTGCGCTATTTTCTCTCCACACCCGTATTCACTGAAATTCCGCCTCCCGAGCTTCTCTATTGGCTAACCTCCTCCATTCTCCTGCATCAGGATTGGCTAATTAATCGTTAACGCGCGTGTTCGAAGCGTAAAAGCTTACCAGTCGCAGCAACAAAAAAGGGGGGGGCGGGACCTAACGGAAAACGGGTGTGAAAGAAAAGTATCGCAGACTGGCCAGAAAACATGGCTGCCGCCCAGTGCGCAGCAAACCGTTTGCGGAAATGTGGTAAGTGTAATTCTGTAGCTTCACTGAATCGTTTAAAAAACGAACTATCGTCACGCGTTTTGCGCGTGTATGTATCTTAAGATGATGCTAAACGCGTTAAATGCTAAACAAACCCACTAGCGTGCCCATTCTGCGGTGCGCGTGAGGGGAAAAGTTGTCGCGCTAAACAATTAGCTAGCGTTAGCTTAGCGTTTAGCACGTAGCATATAAGCAAACGTTAAAAATATACACGTATGTGGCCTTTTTGAAAACGAATAACCACATGTTGAATTTTTGTATATGTTTTTATTTCGGTCGTTAGCAAGTAACGTTTTATATTTATGTACCTAGTTGAGCCAGCGCTAGCTAGCGTGTGTTAGCCGGTTATGCTAAATCGAGTTCCCCCCCTCCCCTCTGCAACTTCAAACGTTCGCGTGCGCATGGCACGAGCGCACTTCTGCAGCCGTCTGAATGAATGGCACGTGCGCCCTACGTAGTGCACTATGCACGAGAAACGGGCGTGTGCTTCAGGACCGAGCCTGCTAACTAGCTTTCTGCAAGTTGCTCGGCTAACTTCTCATGAATGACACGGTTAGGAGCGCTAAGGGTTTTCTTAATATTTATTTTGAACTAAAGTACGTTGTTTTAATGTAATACGCGTTGAAGAATTAGGTTAAAATGTGTGAGTTTGTAACGTTAAGTTGTTTCTCGGTGTGAAACCGCTTGCTAGTTTAGCAGGTGGTGAAGTGTTAGCTAGCAACACGTTTGTTTTTGTTCACACGTTTGAAGCGCTGATGATTATTAAACGGGGTTTATATGTTTTAATGTGTGTGTATCATGAAGTGAAAGAGTAGTGGGTTATGAGCTTTGGAAACGCGACTAAAACACACACACACAGGACAAGGGGCCTGATAAATGACACACCAGGAGACTCTTCTTTTTTTATTTTGCCCCATCCTCCTCTGTGATGATTCTCTAGTCAGGAATAAAGGTGAGTTCATCACTTGTCATGAAGGTGTCCTTAGATTCAATACGTTTTCTCAGTTGAAACCTTGAATGAAAGATGTTTAACGTGGATGGTGTGTGTGTGTGTTTTAAAGGCAAAGTCCACCCTGAAACACATTTAACCTCCTTATACAGAAATAATCCTGATGTGTTCTGTGAATTCACTTTAATTTGCAGGCATTTACGTCTTTTTTTTTTGGTTACTGGCTTGAGAAGTCAGTGCGTGGTGTCTCTGAGATGTCACAGGCGGATGACTGCGTTCCTATTCGTTGTTGGAGGCTGAAAATAAGCAAGTGCACCTGAGTACGGAGAAGAAGAAAAATAACATGACCGCTGACTAGGGGGGGATGGGGAGGGAATAGCAGTCGTTCCTGGGCACGGTACAAATCAATCACACCTAGTGTGAAAGTGCTCCATGAAAACTCAACTTAAGTTTCTGTCCAACATCTAACTTCTCAGAACCTCGTTCTGAGGTTTATTCTGTTAGCCCAGCTGATGGAAGTCAGAGGTACAAAAAGAGCAATCGCTGTAAGATGTACAGAAAAATCCTGGAATTAAACTTATCATTTGGTTGTTTGTTTATGACGTGGTTGTGAGGATTCGCTGTCATCAGTGCATGAAATGGACAAAGTCCAAAATTGTGCAGAAAGCAAATTTGAAATTTAAGCGTAAGCGACTGGGTAAAATTGTTGAATTGCATCGCTCACAATGAGACGTTACAGAATCGTGCAGGAATTTTTTTTCTTCTCGCAGATTTATTTGCAGTACTCTGTTACCCCTCCCATGGAAAAAAAAAAGTACCCCAAGAATCTTCCATTTTTTTCCCGTTCCATCTGTAGATGAAATGGCACACAATGATTGACAGCTGCTTTGACCTCTCCCACATTAACAGACACCATGGAAGCCCTGCCCCCTCTCCCTTTTTCCTCAATGCATCATTTTAGTGTGTACTGTTGTCTCAAAGCCCGATTTTTCCCCTCATGTAAGATGCAATGAAGGACGTCAAAACGAAGCCAGAATGTTTGAAAGTAAATGTTCTGTTTGAATGTACGAGCATACAGAAGAGGAAGCGAGACGGCTAGAGAGACTAAAGCACCGCTGCATCAATCCCTTTAGGTAGACATGAAGCAAGGGCTAAATCTTAAATCCCACCGCACTGCTGTCAAGCAGCATTTTGTTAATTACATGGGAATCACACGTTCATGCGGTTGAGGTGCGAATGAAGATATTTCGGATCTTAGATCGACATGGCGTGGTTGTCTATCGTCAAACGAACTTGTATCACATTGGCCTAAGGGTCTTAAGGTTGCTGTTTGATTATTAGCTGCTGTTTAGCATGAGAGAAACTAAATGGAAGACATCGCCATGTCCCGTTGACGCGATCGAATTCCGGTTCTCGACGGCAGATGTTTTGTGGCGCGGTCTGTAATTTCGTCTTGAATTGCAGTAACCGGATATGACCTGTTTAAATCCCACAGTTTGTCCTCAACATTTTAGTCAGCCTCAGTTGACAGAGGGGATTGGATGGAAATTGCTTGGAAATCTTTGGCTTGTTTTTCACAGGATGGCTTTGGTTAATTTTTGAAGGCTTTGTGAAGCTCAGATAACAGAATAACTGCATTTGCTGGCACCTATGGGCGTTTTGTATTTATGATGCTGATAAGGGCAGTAAATGAGAACGGTGGTTAAAATCTGTCTTGCCAGATATGTTTTTATCTCATTATGTTACTTGCTGACGGGCTTTTTTTTTCAGCCTGTGCTCGATCTGCTTTTTGTAGAACACGCTCTGCTGATGCTCCAGTCTCTACTGTTTGTGACAGAAAGCAGTGGAGCTGAGGAATAGAAATAACATGAAATGTTGTAACCCGAGTATAGTGTTGCTTTTTATGTGACTAAAACAAAAAATCTGTTCATGAAACAAACCCCGACTCGGTCAACAGAAGCAAACAGAATTGCTCATGTTTTATTTCTGTCACACCGCAAAGCTCATTGTTGTGATCAGAGAACGGCGTGAAAGCATCATGTTTTGGCAGCTTTTTTTAATTTTTAAAGTCTATCAGCCCTTTGCAGAAGCAGCCTATATAACAATTGTACTTGTATATTTTTATTTTTTCAGGTGCCCATATTCTGCTGCAGAGGAGAGCACCACGATGAGGAGTCATTAGGCACCCTCCATAGTATGGCCGCGTCCCGTTCTTCGCGTGTCACAAGATCATCAGTGGGGTTAAATGGACTGGACGAAAACTTTTGTGGCCGAACCCTCAGGAACCGCAGCATTGCACAGCCAGAGGAGACCTCGCCTCCTCCCACACCCAGGACTCGCTTGCCCTCGAAGAAGCAGGACTGCCAGCAGAACCAGCAGGCCGGGAATCAGTCAGGCAAAGTAGCCGAAGGAGAGTCTCTGCCCACCCACAGGAAACGGGGCTTGTCTGTCTCTGAGAAAGACGAGCCTGAGAGGTCAGAAACCTCAGAACGAGTTCGGGCTGCGGGAGGGCAAGAATCCTCTCCTTCCCCGAAGAGGGCTAAGCGGTGCTCTCACTCAGGGGAATCCCAAGGAACCGAAGAGGAATCGGTTCCCAAACCCGAGAGCCCCGATCCGACTGCGGCCAAGGGCAGCGATGAGGACTCTAAATCGGACTTTGCTTCAAACTCTCCCTCAGATTCGGGCTTGGCGTTGTCTGTCAGCCTCGACAAAGAGTGTGAGGAGGAAAAGGACGAGGACAAAGAGGACTGCGGTCCTTTTCTGCCAGCTGTCGAGTCCCACAAGGCGACCAATGGCCTGGCTGAGGTCCATAAGGATGACTTAGAATCTGTGGTTTTGCATGCAGAGCCCTGTGCCTGCCTCACAACGCTCACGGACAGTCCCTCGCTGCCCAATGGCAGCCAAGTGGCAGCTTCAACCCTGGACCCCATTGTGCCTTGTACATCCCCGCTTCTTAAACAGGTGGATGAGTTCAATGGCCCTCAGGCCGATGAAGAGAGGAACTGCTCAGCTGATCAGGCCTCTGAAGTTGTCCTGTCTCTGGAGCCTGAGGTTGAGGTGGACGTGGTCGGGGACACTAGCCAGGTACAGGACGAGCACGTGGCTAAGGAGAGCACTAACGGTGGCCTGGTTGTGGATCTGCAGGACCCTTTGGACGATTGCTCAAATATCTCAGGGGAAACAGCAGGGCTGTCCTCCCAGCTTCCCATGGAGCCACCTTCCTTCACAGAGCCTCAAGAGCATCGGTACACCTTGAGGACTTCCCCTCGCCGCACCTCCTGTGTTAGTGGGCCAAGATGCAGCTCCCCCAAGCCTGGTTCCCCCCACATGGATAACGGATTACTGAAGGAAGAGGTCGCGGCGGTTCCTCTCGACTTTGATGACTCGGCCTGCCATAAAGAACCTCTGACCGATGAGCCGAGCCTCGTCAGCGAGGCCGACAGCGAACTCTCTGAACACGCAGCGGCCGGGGTCGGTGAAGACACCGGCTTGTTGCTTAGTAAAGTTACCAGAGCCACGAAAGAACCATTGGTCGGGCAGGCCGAGGAGGAAGAGGTGGAGGAGGACGATCCTGATGTCTACTATTTCGAGTCCGATCACTTGGCTCTTAAACACAACAAAGAGTACGTGGAGTGTTCTGTCTGTCTTTGAATTCTGTGTCATCTTTTTATGTTCATGTCCTATTTTTATTGCTGATGCCAAGTGTGATGTAAATAAGGTAATGTGTTTATTAGAATGTAGATACTGTGCTGCTAATTTTAGTTTTTTTTTTTTTTTTTTTTTTTCTTTTCTGCATTGCACCTGCTCTGTGATTTATTTTGGCTTAAAGTGTTCGAACTACGTTTTGCAGTGAGTCAAGTCCTGCTTATCATGTAAATCAGCCTTGACAGGAAGCAGCGTGCAAACAATCCCTCGTTTTTGGCTCATTCTGTGGTTTATATATCTTTGCAGCTTTTAGCTGAGGTTTATCTGAGCTTTACGTTCAACAATTTCTAATCCTGTGGTTGGAAAGGCACTGCCTTCTGTGGATGGACAGGTTGTGTTGGGTCGTGCCCAGCTGCCCAGCTGGTTCATCCATCGATTCAGTAGGGCGTAAAGCTGCCAACTGCACAAGCCTTATGGTCTGGAGAAACAGCAAAACCTTCTATGGAGGCTGTCGGAATGAGAGAGCTTTGATTTGTAGAGAAACTAATCGAGAGTCCGTTAAAGATGCAGGCGAGTTTTTGGTCTGCAGGATTATCTACTGAACTGTGACCATGTGTATACAGATGTATGTGTGTGTATTTTTGACGGTCTGTCTCAAACTGTTATGTCGATTGGTTCAGGAACACCATTAGGAGCTGTTTATATATTTTATATACGTGTGGTAGAGCAGGTGATGTGCAAGACTTCAGGCTGGTCCTGGACTTTTCCCCACTGAGTGTCAGTTTTATCATATCTGAGACTGCAATACTGCGGTCTCGGGGTGTGTGTGTGTGCGCGCTGCATCTTTTCCTAGACTCATGAATCAGGAATGCAGTCCGAATGCAGGAACTGATTTTTTTGGCAGTGCCTTTATCCCCCCCCCCCCCTCCCCGTCGCTTCGGTAGAGACAATTTGAACCAAGCACAGGTAGTAGCGTAGACTCTGTCATGGGCCAAGACTCAGCACCCAGCACCGTGCATAATAGATGAACGCAACTGTTTGCAACAACATCTTTGTAGCTTCCTGTGCTGGTATGTAAGCCGGGTATTTTTAAAAACTGTACCAGTTTGACCATCAGGTTTTGTCGCTACTTGACTAGTAACTTCTGCATTTGCATTTCTGTCAATGTCCTGTCCGGGTTTGCTTGAGCTTCTGAGTAGCAGGACTTGATTTGTCTGCTTTCTGAGCCCGTCTTTGTCTTGTCATTTTGATCTGAGTAGTTCTTAGAAAGTAATAAATAGGCCACATTTCTAGATCAGTCATATGTTACCCTGAGTATTTACCCTGACTTGACTCGGCACCAGTAATTTGTCATGTGATATGTGAGACATTGTCTCATAATCTTTGATTTGACCCTTCACGGTTCTCCTCGTCCTCTGCTTTTAAGCTATCAGAGACTGCTCCAGACCATCAGCGTGTTGGAGGCCCAGAGAACCCAGGCCATCCTGGATCTGGAGGCACTTGCTCTCCACCAGAAGCAGGCTCTGTCCAACCCTGTCGCCTTTGTGGACCAACTTCAGAAACAGGTGAGGTGGTGTTCTCTCAGCGCTTCTGTGTTCAAAGATTCAGGCAAGAATTCACAGTATTCTGGTTTCTGCACACACCCCAAGTCCTCCTTCCTCTGTCTGTTGTTTCATTAATTAAGCATTGTCGGTATTTCCCGGTATGAATGGAGAGACCCCCAACATAAGGTTTATTTTTACAGTCATGTCGGAGTACAGGACAGTTAATGTAACTAACGCTCAGGAAAAGATTTAGATAATTTATACCTTGTGAGATGTCCGTTTGTTTGATGAAAGTTAATAGAATGAGTTTTTTTTTTTTTTTTTTTCCCCTCCCCGTTCCTCAGGTGGAGTTGGGCCTGCCCTGTCCGCAGAGAGTCGTCCAGCTTCCCGAAATCGCGTGGGACCAGTACACCTCAGGCCGCAGTGAATTCGAAAGGGACTTTTGTGACAAGAAGCGCAAGACCAGGCAGTTGAAGTTAATTTTCGACAAAGGTATCTGTGGCTAGGCGGCTGTCTTGCAGCAAACTCCCTCTTTGCATCACCTGCTTCCTGTCACCGATTTAATTAAATGAGGTGTTATTTTTTGTTTTTGTTTTTTTTTTTTGTTCAAGATTACGTTAAATTAAATGGATTCAGCATAAAATACTCCGTAGTTAAAATTCTCTTTCGAGCATTTTTAACAGCTGTAACAAGATCCCGCGGCTCCGCTACCTCCTGGACGTTAATGTATCCGTTTTGCACAGAATAAATTTAGAATGCGGCTAAAACGGACATCGTGCTTCTTATTTTCAGTTCGACTAAAAGTCCTTGGAGCGTTCATAACACGGTGTTGTTCTCGTTTTCCGATTGCTCCAAAGGTTATACGCTCCTTCTAATGCACTGTTGTTACTATAGCAACAGCTGATCCACACAGTGCAGCCTCCCCACACACACACCGTTGTTGATATGCGGACGTTCTCTGTAAGGTGATGTTTAGTCAGCGTTCACATAAAATACTAAACCGTATGATGTCACGTGTGTGCGTTTATAGAGGAATAAAACATTGTGCTTTCAAAATAATCCACTTAAAGCTGATGCATCACACCAACTGATGTAGGAAACATGCACAAGGTGCATGAAGGAGGTTTTCACAAGATACATAAATAAAATAATTCCATAAAAATTACTGGTTTAAGTCTTTATTAAACATCTGTTTGAATGCTAACAGCGGTGTGCGACTATAGACCATAGCCTGCTGCACATGAATCAATCAGAAATCAGTGCTCGTTATGGATGTTGACCGAGTTGTGATCGTCTGCTTACAGTGGGCGTACCGGCAAGACCAAAAAGTCCGCCCGATCCCAAGAAGGAGAGCGATGGCTCCGGTGTGTACTCGTCTCTGCCTTGCAGCGACGCTCCAGAACACGGAATGATCAGACACAGGACTCACGTGAGCCTCTTTGTTTGCACACCAAAAGATTGCCTTTTACAGACTGTTGTAGAACCTGGGTGATGGTGAGAGTTTATTTGTGCGTATTATATATATATAATGTGTGTTTGTGTGTTTGTAGATGATCAGAGGGAGACCGTATCACCAGAACAAACCAGACACCTTTAACCAGCTGTGGACGGTGGAGGAGCAGGTAACGAGTCAGTTTAATCACCGCCTTCCTGACTAAACTCGACACGTCGTCTCTAAAACATAACGTGACGCTTCATTCCGTTAATATGAGCTTGTTTGCATTTCAGGCGCCGTTTTCATTTGTCTTGTAGCTAAATCTCTCTGTACTTCCTGTAACCTGTAGAAGAAGCTGGAGCAGCTGCTCGTCAAGTTCCCACCCGAGGAGGTGGAGTCCAAACGGTGGCAGAAGATCGCAGACGAGTTGGGGAACAGGACGGCCAAACAGGTACTGCTGCTGCTTCTCACACACACACACACACGCGCACACGCACACCAACCTGCCGAATTGAAATCCTTATTTATTTATTTATTTATTTATTCTCTCTGTCCCATGCAGGTCGCCAGCCGGGTGCAAAAGTATTTCATTAAACTGACAAAGGCAGGAATTCCAGTCCCAGGGCGAACTCCAAACCTGTGCATGTACAACAAAAAGGTCCGTCTCGGTTTCTTCCCCAGTTATCCACCCTGCGATCCGTTCATGTATTCTCTCTTACTATCCTCCTCCTCCTCCTTCTTCTTCTTCTTCTTCTTATTGCACTTTAGGCCTCGAATAAGAGGCAGCACCACCTCAACAAGCACCTGTACCGGCCGTCCACCTTCCTCACGTCCTACGAGCCACCCGTCTACATGGAGGACGAAGACGAGCGCTCGAGCTTCATGAGCGGCCTGCAGGACGGCACGGCCCACGATTCGGTCAGTAGTAATAAATAATAATAATAATAATGTGATGAAAGGAAATGGAGATGTGCTGATGTTGATTGAGCTCACTCGGTCGTAATTTATATCGAATTAAGGCTACATTCTGGGAGTATTTAACAATTTTGGATACGAGTCAAGCATGGAGAGATCTTTGACGAGCCCTAAAAATATTAAACGAGATCAAGTCCAAAAATCTTCCACACTCCGGTTATATTAAAACTTCAGTTTTTATCAGTTTATTTGTAACTGCGGTGCGAGAATAAATATGAACGGGCCACTTTAGAATTGCTGGAAAGAAGAGCAGTGTGCAGTTATTTATTTATTTATTTATTTAGTAATTTTTTTTAATGGTTTGAGGGTGTATCTGGTGCCGAAACAACTCGCATAAGAGCATAAACAGAAGTGTTTGGATATCTCCAAACAAAATTTTGTAGCGATACTTAAAGGAAGTAAAAAAAGATTTCCTAAAGAGCGTTAGCGGTGACGAGACACGGATTAATCACAACGAGCCTGAGCGTAAACAACAGTGTGCGGAACAGAAAACTTCCTCAATCACCGACCGAGAAAAAGCTCAGAAGTCAACCATCAGCTGGAAAATTCATCAACGCTTACAGTTTTCTGGGATTCTCAAGGGCCAGAAGTATTGGAACATCAGGAAAAAGGTTTAACAATTAACAAGTGCTCATTACAGGGCCAAAGATTAAACTTCGGATTGACGATGCACACTGTCGGTGTTAACGTCCTGTTAGTCCTGATCTCGTGTCATCTGACCTTCACCTGTTTGGTCCCCTGAAAGCAGCCCAATGAGGCTCACAGCTCAGCCTAAAACAAATTGTTTTATCAATGACGGAATTCGAAAGCTAGTTGACGGATGGACAAAGTGTATTAAAGACCAAGGAGGTCATGCCAAAAGAATGATGTATTTGTCTTTTCTACAAGTTAATTACAGTAAATTCTGCAGCCAGAGTGCGATACATTTTTTGACTCGCCCTTGTGTGCGCATGCTTTCATGTGGCTAACATGATGCTAGGATGATTAGTATGTTGCTGGTGTGACATTTACGATGATTAGCGCATTTCTAGCATGATGCTAACTTGAGTTGCATGGTGCTAGCATGATGCTAACTCTATTATCATGATGCAAACCCAGCACATTTAGATTCAGTCTCGAAATGGTGTTTCAGGATGACGACGGTATACCGGTGGAGCTGAGGCACCTGCCAGAGTTTAAAGAGCTGCAGGAGCTGAAGAGACTCAGGAAGCAGAAGATTCACGAGTTTCAGTGTGAGAGCGCCCTGACACAGCACGTAGGCTACAAGGTACAACACACACACACACACACACGCACGCGCGCGCACAGAGTACAGAAGGATAATAAAACACCCAGGAGGTGCTATTGGGGTGTAACGTTAACATCCTGAGGCTAATTTAACGGTGCATCATCCACACTATTCTCTTTATACAACACCGGTTTGTGATTTAGCAGCGTTTAAAGTAACGTACGTTAGAGCAAGCACTGGTTTCGTGTAAAATGTAGAAGTATAATACATTATAAAGATGGCGATGACGTGTAGTCCACTTTAATTATAAAAATGTATATAAAACATGTCTCAGTGTGTAGAATGTATTCTAACAAGCTTTTTTTAATTAATTAGTTATTTCTCAAAGAAATATTAAATAAATTTGCATAAGAATTGTTTTTTTTTTTTTTTATTATTTAAGCATTAGTTCACAACTGTGTGTGTGTGTCCTCCCCAGTGTGATATGTGTGGCATGGAGCCGATCCAGGGCGTACGGTGGCACTGCCAGGACTGCCCGCAGGACAACGCTGCCGACTTCTGCGCCAACTGTGCCGACTGGTCAGATCCGTTCTGTTCATCTGCACTACCACCTGTCCCTCTACTACACATCTCTCACACACACACACACACGGACTTGGCGAGATGCTTTTGATCCAATGAACAGTTCATATGCAAAGGGTTAATTATCAAGAGTAATGTGACTTACGACGGTGAAACATAAAGCTGCTCGATATTTATTTAAAGTCCAACAGTTTCATTCACACAGTATTAATTGTCATGTGTCATTAAAAAAAAAAAGGGGGGGGGGGGGTTTACACATTGTGCGCAGAGGTTCCAATTTATACCCATTTTCCTGTTATGTGCGTGACCCGTCTTTTAGATGTGATCAGAGCGCTTTCAGTATCGTAACATTGTTACGTCCACATCGTGTCCTCTGTAGATAACTTTTCTTGCTCGTGTTATCTAGCCGAGTAGCTAACTGAAATGAAATGTGGAGTTAAAACACGTGGAAATAAAACACAGGGGCAAAAAAAAAGGCATGTATCAAATACAGGTAGTCCCCCACTTACAAACAAGTTCTGTTCTGGGAGCACGTTCATAAGTCGAGTTTAAGTCCAACAAAGTACATTTTGTACACCTTTGACACGGATATACAATGTAAAGAATATACCACTTCACTTGACTTAATGTCTGTCCTCTTTCCCCACTCTGACATCATGTGACCAAACGCCTTTAAATCATGAGGGGAATCCCAGGTGCCATTTACGTAACTCGAATGTTCGTAAGTCGGGGACTACCGTATTCATAATCGGCTAAAAATTTATATCAGTGTCGCGAACACCCGGTTAACCGTCATTTCACAAACTTCTCGTCCTGCAGTGCGTTTAAGACGGACACACACACGCCGAGTCACCGCCTGGAGCCGATCCAGCAGGCTGAGACCTTCCTGGACAGAGACTACTGCCTGCCTGCGAGCGCCGTCTACAACTACCTGGACCCTAACTACTACCCGGCCAACAGATGACAGGAGCGAGGCAGGGCCGCTCGGACCCGGGTCCGGACTCGCGTCGTCCACTCACCAGAGGCAGATCCGCTTACAGCCGGAGGACCCTGAACCACCGCTGTGCTCGAGCTCACACGCCATCTCCAACGCAAACGGGAGGGAGCGGCGTCTCCGCTCGTCTTCACTCCCCGTCACCCAGCTGCTGTCGTCAGGCCTTCGAAGTGTGTTTGTGTTCGCGTGCGTCAGTGTGTGTGTGAAGGTGGACATGAAAAGGGACTCAGTGCTGACTTTCCATTCACACCAGGTTTTTAACCAGGAGGATTTGCTAACAAATCGGACGTTCTTAATTTACAGAACACTGAACACACTTTTACTAGAAGCTGCTTGTTTTTGTTTCTTCTTCTTCTCCTCCTCACACCCCGGACCTTACGTCATGATGTCCATCATGGTTTCTTTTGATCATTAAATGTTTTCTTTTTATGTTGAAGCTCCAGCCAGCCCATGACGCACCTCACGGATGAGACCAGCTGAGAGAGACACTTGGTAGGTGTTATGATGGTGTATGGGGTGTGTTCTCTCTCTCTCTCTCTCTCTCTCTCTCTCTCTCTCATATCCCTTCCTCCTCACTTCTTCTCAGTGTGTACTGTTGTCAATCATGTGGAGTATACAAACGTACGGTGAATCTAGCCAGTGGTAGGTGCTGTGCCATTTTTTGTTTTTGTTTGTTTTTTTTTCTTCTTTTTTTAAAGCATCCGTTAGATTCCATGTCTCACGTTTTAGGAGGGAAAAAAAAAAAACGAACCCGTGGTAAAATCTGCCTACCCTTCACACTTCTTCCCCCCCCCCTGCCTCATGGTCCATGACAAGTGTATTTTTATTAATCTATTTAAACGGCAGCGATGCCAGAAAAGATGTTATGGAGTTGGTGCTCGTCATCGTGGTCGTCCCTGCCGCCGCCACCACAGAAGAAGAGCTCCACCCGTTGTTATTTTATACACACAGATTTTGTTGTGCTTTTCAACGTAGATCATTTTGTATTGGATTTAGTTTTGTTCTCTCTTTTCGCCCCCGCCTCCCCTCCCTCCCTCCCCCCTGTTTGTCCTGCTTCGATATCAGTGTATAACAGTCTGTTCTTAAATAATGTTCACATGTTAGAGGAGAACTGTGGAAATAAAAGTATGTGAAAAGTCTTTCTACACCACACGCCTGCGCTCTCGTCCTTCACTTCACCTCTGCAGTCTGTTCTTTCTCTCTCTCTCTCTCTCTCTCTCTGAAGAACGCAAGAAAGGAGAAATCTCCAAATGAATCCTTGTTACGGCTTTGAGAGCTGGAATATAAAGACGGTGTTAAATCTAAAAGACATGACTGTAGGAATTTATAATGTATTTTTCAGCACAAGGAATAATTTTATAATGTTTAGGATGTAAACTTCTAAATACATCAAGTACAATGAACATATTATACGATATATATTATGTAGATGTAGAGTTCAAAAATAAATAATAGCATATATAATAAACAGGTAAACATTGTTTTTGGACACTTGAATATTATTTAAGCTCTAAGGATTTAATTATTAAAATCTGAAATTATTTCCTTTTTTGGAGAGTTGTCATTTAGACAAGTTTTTTTTTTTTATTATTTATATTTTTTATATTAAAAAGTCTTTTTCAGAATTCTTTATACCTAATAACTGTTAAACATGATGTTTGAAATAGAATAAAATATTGAATCGAATCATATTTAATGTATTTGCTTGTCTGTCAAACGTTTACAATTTTTATTTTATTTAATTCCACAAAGAAAACAATTGTAAAAAAAGTTTACTGCAAAATTAAACACTTAAAATCTCTTAAAAATAAGATTTACACTATGGCCACAAGATGGCGCTGTGAATAAACGCAATCTGTAGTTTGCACTCTGTTCAAGTGATGGTACTATTTTTACTAATAGTAGTAGTTTGTTTCTATTATTGTGTGATAAACCTGACTGAGATTAAAACAAAGGTGGCGTATGAAATGTAGAAACGTTTAAATGATTAGGATTGTAGATGGTAACCAAGGCAACGGTATTTACACACCCATGTTGCTTTTTTTTAAAATCATAATTGATATTATTCTTCATCGTCTTCAGATGACTGTTGCTGGGGAGAGAGAAAAAAACTTTTTTTTTTTTTTCTTCTTCTTAAACATAACGTATTAAATGATTTTTATTTCATCCAAACATTTTCATAAGGAATACAATAAAGATTTCAGTGTGGAACTCGTCTGAGATTTATAAGCCTGGGAGACGGTTAAATACAAATAACGTTACAAATACAAAGCCTGTAAAGTTTTCCATTTTTACACAAAAGCGACTGGTTTGATTGATCGACTGCTTTTCTGGCATGCGTACAGAGCAGGTAGTAGATGAGAGAAGAGAGAAGCTCCATTTCCACAGCCTTCTTTGCGTTCAGTGAAAAGGTAATACGCCAGCTGTATGCGTATGTTCCAGTTAAATACATTAACATGAGTGTTTTTTTTTTTTTTGTTAAAAGTGAAAAAAAAATAAATACACCATCAGCTTCCACAATCTTAACAGAAAAATGGACGCAAGTTCAGATTGCATCCGGATTTTTAAAAAAAAAAAAAAAATTGGTTTAAAACTTTGAGTTTCGACATTTACATTCAAATGAACGAAAATTTGACGTTCCATACAGTGTCATAAGCCACGCCCACTTCTTGTCTTCATTACATAATTGATCTGCTGATTGGTTGGCGAGACTCGATGCGTAACTCAGTCGTGTATACTGTACTCACTTGGCAGTCTAAAACAGGAAGCAGAAAGAGAGAGAGAGGAGAAAAAGACACAGCGCCTCTCGTCCCCATTCCGTCCACGCCAGGTGGAGTCGAGAGTGTGCGTTAGCTCAGGAGCTTTGAATCAGAATGCTAATGTATATGACGGAGTAAAGTCACAGCTTGTTGCCGGGTTTCTTGTCCTGCGCGATGGTGATGTTGAGAAACCGGCGCGTGGTGTGTTGTCGTGTTCCATAATGTTTAACAGGAGTCCAGGACCAGGCAGATCTGCTCCAAGACATCATCAGGAGGCTGTTCTGCATCGATCTACATACAGACAGAGGGAGAGAGAGAGATGAAAAGAATATTTGCAGTGGAAAGTAGGACACCGAGTCTCATGAGACATCCGTCGGATCACGGCGGTGCAGCTGCAAAAAGAATCGTACCACCTCAAATTAGCGTTAAACTGCCCTGATGTTTCTACAGTAAGAACGAGCACAGAGACTCGGTGAAAGTCAGTATTGTCTCTTTTTTTCAGTGTTGGCGCTTTGCTTTTATCCCGTGTTTTGTCCCAAACGGACAGCCGAGTGATGCTCACCTTGTGCAGGAGCCCGAGTGTGTCGTAGTAAGTGGCGACCGGAGACACGGCGCCGCAGAAACCCTCCACGCGAAGCCGGGCGTCTCTGTGGGAGGCCTCCGTGGGCCGCAGGCTGCACAGCGCCCTCTGCTGGAGCCGTCTGTTCATGGTGGTGGCGGAGCAGTCGAGAAGCAGGACGGCGCTGGGGTGGCCCACCTGTCCCGTAAAACACACGGAGTTACAGGGTTATACTCTCCGCTCAAATCCGACCAAACCAAATGCTGCAAAACTGACAGGACGCTGCTTCATACCGCAGAATCAAAACATACAGTAAAAGCTACGCAAGAGTTTCCCAAGTCGTTCTTCACTGGCCGAGTCAGTCACCTGATCTCAATCCAGAGAGGAAACTTCGTTTCGTCCGGTTCATATCTATGGGTTCAGGAGGATTTCCTGTAATTCATGAGCCCCACATTAGAAAAAAAATGGCTGTAATGTACCTGAATGTTTCATGTCAAACCCCTTGCGTTACAGCTGAACGTCTTTGCAAATCCTTCTGCGTCTGGTGGAACCAATTAACCGTGACTGGCGGAGCCGGCGACCTGACATTTAGTGTAATTAACCGGAGGTGCAAGTAGTTTTAAATTCTTCCCGGTACTGTGTAGCCAAAAGGGTGAGCAGAACAAAGCCTGGAAGTGAAGGACAGTCCTGAGGAACCCATGAGATTCACTTTATATTTCCACTTTAGAGTATCAGCTCCGTTAACTTCAGGGTTCCAAATTCGAATCCGAAATAGCGTTAAACGCGAAGCTAGTGCACTATGTAGGGCGTACGATCCACACTCTAAGTAGTGCCTTTGACCAGGGATTAGAGAGGGATTTAGTATTCAGCCTCGTGTTTGGTGCTTTGTAGCTTTAAATAAAACAACATGGCCGATTCTGTATCTCCGTAGATATACGTCCCCGTGCTGTTACTGTCTATTATCAGCACTCGTGGTGATGTGAATGTGTCTGTATACCTGAATATACTGTAAATATGTGTAAGGCCATGGACTGTGATATTTTGCCACATAGCTTCTCTTTAACACACACACACACACACATTGACCTTGGCCTCATACTCCTCAGCCTGTCTCAGATCCCGCGGGAAGCCGCTGACCAGGAAGCCTTTCCCCTGTCGCACTGTACACTCCATCGACTCGCACAGCAGATCCAGCAGAGTCTCCTACAGCAGTGGACACACACACACACACAGTACATCATCTGTCACACATGAAGGAGGCAGTGTTATGACAGGAGCATGCATGGCTGCCAGTGGAACTGGGTCAGTGCTGTTTGTTTCTGCTGACTGATGAATCCTGGCGTTTCTGGAGCTTCACGTTAAGACGGAATCTGATGAAACTATTCGAATATTCTCACGAGGACGCTCACGGAAGCCGTACAAACTTCAAGGTTTTCCATGAAATAGAACGTTTTTGTTTTGTTTTTTCTCTCCCCTATATCTGTAGATTCAAAAAAAAAAATTGTACAATAAATACATTTCACACTCAAACAGATGCAAAGTCAGATTCCTGCCTTGCTAAAGGAGTGCATGATGTCCCTGTTGCTAGGCAACTCCAGCGAGTCATAACTCATCAGATTAGCAGAGGCGCAACACTGAGCCACATGCCAAACTCGCAAATCAAAAAGGAAAAAAACAAAAAACAAAACGTCTCCCTGAGAACACGAACTGAGAACTCCGCCAGTGGTGCATTGTGGGACTTCCTGACGGGTCGCGCTGAACCATTTAACGAGCCGAATATCACCAGCACCAGCGTTATGACGTGTTCGTAGGACGCCACACGCATCATGACCGAACCATTAATGTAGATTATAACTGGAGCTCTGTAGCCGGCGGGTGCGTTACGCCGGTGTTGTTCACACCTCAGGAAGTTGGCGTCCCCTCTCGAGCAGGTCTCGGAGGTAGCGTCCTCGCTCGCTGTGCGACTGCAGCTCGGTGCACAGCATGTCTCCGGGACAGAGACGCCTCAAGCCGTAGCGCTCCTCCAGCTTCTCACACTGCAGGGCTTTGCCTGAGCCGGGCCCGCCTAACACACACACACACACACACACACACACACACACACACAGATATTCAAATAGGATGTACTGGCAGAACACACTAGTGAACACAGGTTTCTTTGTTAGAAGGAAATGGTTTGCATGTCGGCAGTTTGTGTGACGCTGTTGAGTAACACACTTGGGCATGTGATGTTATAGGGAAATAAGAAACTGTCCATGAGTTATTCTAATGAGTTATTAATTAAATGGTGTATTATTTACCAGGACATCATGAGTTGCTAGTGAATTTCTTCTTACATCATGCACGGACGCGCCTCTTTTTTCTTTAACTCAATAATGCATTTCTCTTAGATAGGCTTAAGTGACATCAAAGGAGAAAGAAGTGTGCGTCTCGCACTAATAACACACACACACACTTAACAACCTCACTGTTATCGAGCACCCCAGTTCAATCTCGCTCTCCAAATGTCCTGATGTTTGAAATACAAATAAACCAATGCAGTAAAATGGACGATATAATAACACAAGTGTGAGTCACACCTTAATAATCAGGAATGATATTCATTAGTAATTCGCCAGCTTGGTATGAAGGCTCTCACGCTCGTTACCACCACAAGGTTCATGGATCAGCGGGTGAAGGAGGTCTACGAGGAGGATCTTCAACCCTCCTTAAACTATAAAGCTCAGCCGGCTCTACAGTAAACCCAGTAGGAAAACTCTCAGCCCGCCTCCTCTACAGGTTCATTAATCTTTAACACCAGACGCCAATTAACAGAGCACGGCCGCGTCTCCGTACGAACAGGCGGATAATTAGCTTGCTCGTGCTGCAATCTTCCTTTAAGTGGAGAGTTTGTGCTCTTGAAATTAGCTTAGCGAATCTGAAAAAACTGTATAAAAAAAAAAAAAAAAATCATGGCCTGGACTGTCACTCACACACTTATCGTCTATACCACTTTATCCTGTATACAGGGTCGGGGGAGGAGATCCAGGCTAATTGAATTGTCACCAAACCTAACACGCGTATGCCAAAATTTAATAGATCTAGATATCATAAAAACACTCTCCAAAATATAATGACGACGTGTGTGCATGTACTGTCCAAATCATCGTTTCAAGAAGTCGACTTAAACATACAGTAAAAAGAATATGAAGCGGCGCTAAATTCCACAGACAGAAGCGAACATTTACCCGACGTGGATGATGTGCTAATGAGGCGGCGCGGAGCGTTTTTAATGAAAGGGTTCGTCACCGAAACCTACCGATCACGAAGATAACCTTTGGTTTCCTCTTCTCTGTGGGCAAACCTGTCAGAGACACACAGCACGTCAAAAAGTCACGAGGACATGAAGACAAGAAGTTCAGAATTGAGCTTGAAGAAAATACAAACGTCATACAGCTTAGAAATAAGGAAAAAAAAATCCTCTTCACACAGATCTAGCAGTACCGCTTCCCACCACAGAGGGCAGACAACTTACACATCTTTGTCCCGGTTTAAAACCTTCAGTTCATGACCTCGCGCTGTTCGCTCCTTGTTCTGGCCCCGGCTCAGAGCTCGGTGAATAATCTGCAGTGACTCCTGGGGCAGAACTGCTGATTCGCACCTTCTTGCTACTCGCAGCACTTGAACACTTGACTCTGATTTATTTCTGGCTTGCAGTTTCAGATAGCGCTAACGCTAACATCTAGTGTGTCCGAGTAAATCACTCACTTTCTGCTGTATGATCTCCATACCCTGCCGCCTCCGCCACCTCCTCTTCCTCGATAGCCTGCACAAAAAAAAAAAAAAAAAGTAACATGAAATTTTTTAAACAGCCAGACTCACTGTCCCTGATTACGGCGCTTCCCTTCTCCAAGAGCATGATATTAATTCTGTTACTCGACAGAGAGGAATCTGTTGTAGTTTTGTAGATTCCTGTGGCGCTGAACTGCAATCTCAACATTAATCTGCAAACATTAATTCAACCAGCGTACGTGCGAACACACTCCATGTTCATGCATTGTCCTCAGATCGCAGCAAGGTGGTGCTAGACATTCGAAGCACAATATTATAATTATCACTGCTGCGTGTTTATTCGAGTCTAACATATATGTTTATAGTAAGTATGTTTATAATAAATCAGCAATCAAAAGTTTACAAGATGATGTAATACACGTTTTTTTTGCTATTTCTTAATCATAGTTTCCAAACACATTATGATTAAAGATTTGATTTAAGAGCGCTTTGATATACAAGCATGCTTCCAGAACGAATTATACTCGCAATTCAAGGTTTAACTGAGATCTTAAATATATATATTAATTTTATATATATGGATATATAGTTACAAGTTTCATTACTAAATACATTTCCAACACCGTGTTTGTTATTTTATTACAATTTAAACGTTATGTCTTTTTTTTAATGCAACAAGGAGTTGAGGAGTTAAAACGGATCAAAAACATTAACAAAAGCATAAATTTGTTACCTTCTTTGTTATTATCATGTTGTTGCCTTACATAAGAGTAAACTTTCAGTTGAGTCAATGTTTGCGTTTACAAGTAAAAAAAAATTCACAGCTGAGATCGGCGGCAAAAAAAGTTTTGTTCAGTTTTTTTTTCTTTACTCATATCGCATGTAAACAATTGCACAACTCGTGTTCACAGTGCAGATTTAACATTTTTTATCCAACACCATGTTTACGTTTTTTGCTGCCCTGACATCACGACCTTTCCGTACGCCGCGTCTGAAACAGTGTTTTGTTTACATCTTGATAATATTGCGAGCTACTGTAATGTTATGAAAAAAAAAAAGAAGAAGAAAAAAAAATGTGGTGGGCGTTTCAGGACGTCGCTCTTGATTCTGAGCCGGCGGCGATGTGGGCGGTCCAGACGGGACGATGACTTACCACTAAGACGGCACGTGTATCTGTGCACGCACACACACTAACCTCACTACACCTCCACACTGGATATATAAGCGCTGGTTCTGCAAGCAGAAGCACTGGTTTGTGATTACAGATACGACCAGTATGAGAGGAAACAAAAAAAAGGGGAAATGAAGCCCTCGTACAGACTGTATGCCTGCTTTTTCAAAATCTCCTTCCAACACTATCGCTGAATCATGAATCCCGGGTGAGCTCCAGCTCATTAGCGAGGCTAACCTGTTACGGAGGAGTGTAGCGCTTCCTGTACTTGTGGAGGAGAGCGTGGGCGGTGTTCGCTCCTGTGTGTTTTGAGCACTAGACTTACAAAAACCACTGGCTTTATTCATCTATACGACGAGTACAGTACGTGTATGTAGTGCACGTGTGCATGTGAGTCTGTGCCCTCACCCAACCAACCACCACGCTGTGGGCAAGACAAAAGTTGGACATTTTTAGATCGTCCTTAACGTGTTTAACATGTCGACACGGAAACCGAAATCCGACCGCGTTTCCGAGGGAGAGGAGTTTGCCTGTTTGGATCGTGGCGTGTTTATTATTCGTGCCATTAATAGAAACGTTGTTTGTTCTCGCTGCCGAACCGAGCGGAGGATGTTGAGAAAATCTCGAGAGCGGTGTGAACAGGTTGTGGGCAGCACCAGCACGCTGAGCGCTGTGGGTTCTCGCTTTGTACAATTCTCTGGACCCACACACTCACAAAGACACAAACACGCAGAGAAGTGCATCATCTTTGCCAGTATTTTTACTTCCATTATCTGCCGTGCAGCTCTCTGCCCACATCCCCTCTCTCACTCTGAAGTGATCGGAGATGTAACTGACTTTCCTTAGCATTGTGCATTTGAGTGCAAACGTTTGTACACCCCAGGGGAAGAAAATGAGTTTGTAATGTAATATAAATGACCTTTAGTGTTAAACTTTCTTCTGTGCCTTTATTATAGCAAAGCTGTACATTGAATAAGAAATAAAAAAGAAAATGTAGTGTGTTTTACGGAAACAAAAAAATAACCTGACGTTCATTAGTTACCCTTCCCACCTAGAAGTTGATTATTCTATTGCGTGAGCGTCACACTAACGGAATCACTGCTAAAATAAAACAAATTAACCTGCACTTTACCTTTGAAAATAATTCCAACAGAGCAGTGTTTCTTGCTACTCGTATATCAAGACCTTGCTCATTTATTAAGTTAAAATTTATTGAAAATTTTTGCTCGTCTTGTAAAATGCTCACCAACCCCGAGTTACTCACAATCCAAGGTTCCACTATATTTCTATACTATTATTTCTATTCTATCATCCGAAGATCGCTGGTTCGATTCCCGTGTGATGCTGTAGATGAGGTGGGGCTCAGCGTGGTGGGTGGGAGGCGCTCTAAAAATCAATCACGGCTCTACAGCCTATCATGAGGAGGAAACGTGATAAGCATCGGCGCTCCCTGATCGAATAATAGCCTTGATTTAGGAGACCCCTAGCAGCGTGTGAGAATCGGACACGACTAAATTAGGGAGAAAATCGGAAAATATATTGAAAGTTATAAACGCAGTGTACGCTACAATATCGGGATAGGCTCCAGGCCCCATGCGACCCTGTGCACAGGATCAAACGGTGTGTATATAAGAGTGTGTGAGTCTTATTAGCAGGTTCATGATCATGGCCCAGTCTGTTGTTACGGTGATGAAGAAAAGCGCCCACGTAATGAACACGGAGCCAGCACTCGTCATAGCGATCATAGCCGTCATAAGCGCTGACTCATCCCGCTGAACCTGGTGTAATTTGACCGTCTTCATCCGCAAGCAGTTTGAGGATTAATTTTAATGTTTGTTTAATCAAGGACAAGGGCTCGAGCCGGAGCAGTTGCACTCAGCTGTGTACGAAACACAGTATAATTGCTAACGCGCCATTATAACAAGGACAGCACTGAGCCGCTCCTAAATCACCGCATTAAATCTTCTCATTAGCATGACATGACGAGAGAATGAGAAGCCAGGAAGTGACCTTAAAAGCACTCGGCGTACCTGCTCGTCAAACCTGGACGGAACGTCTGCGAGGCTGGCGCTGTCAGAGAGCACGCTCAGGTCAAGCTCACTCGGACCTGCAGACAAAAATAATGAATGAGAACAAGAAAGTTGTTTTACACTCCAGAGCATTTTTTTGTATTCTGATTGGTCAGAAATAGGTCTCTGTATCTGTACATTTCAAAACTCTCCAGCTTTGTCAAGTCTGAAAGCTCATAAATTACTCCACTGCAAAACCCTCATCCTGTTTTCTGTTTTTTTTTTTTCCCCATGTGCACTTGGAAGTGATTTGTTCTGACAGACTGCGAGAGCAAACGTCCGAGCTGCACTTTGGTGCCTTTCATCCCGGTTCAAGAGTCATGCAGGATGCCCGCTTCACACACTGACTTATTGTTTCACCTGTGGCTTCAAAGGTTCAAAGGTTCTATGGAGCTGAGCAGGGCTTTTATATATATTTATATATTTATTTACTTACTGTACATGCTTCTGTTATTCAGAGATCCAATTGATTACATGGACTAACTTTATATTGTCCTTATTAAGTTTGCATAATCATGTTTTGTCAGATGTACTGTATATAGCATTTTTAAGTTGACCATCCCATCTGTACTCCCTTTTTGTTTGTTTTTTGAATAGCTTACAGTATGAACAACATGACTGGCATAATGACAGACTTAGAAAAGTATAACACTGACATGTATTGTGAGATGAATAAGCACTTACACTCATGTCTTAACCAAAAATCTGTATGATTTTTTTTTTATGAATAGCATATTTCATAAGGCATAATGACAGACATCATAATGACACGTTAGAAAGGTGTAACAGTAACACACTGTGCATTTTGAGTTGAATGAATACTTACTGTATGCTTAACCAAACTTAATTTGGTTAAGCACATTACTTAATAATGTGAAAATAATTTCACATTATTCATAAAAACATTTCTGTATTATTTTTATGAATAATGTGACTGTCATGATGTCATAATCTCAGATATCATAATGACAGAACTGTATATAATGTTAGTGACACATCCTGCAAGTTGAACATCTGTGCCTTGACAATGTAATTACAGATGTACTGTATGTATAATTCTTCATGACTATGACTTTGTCATGATGTCATGATGACAAACATCATAATGACGGAGTTATGAATAATGTGAAATGGCAAATAGAATACGTACTTACTGTGTAACCCATATAATGCTTTGACATCAAGGTTATATGTCTGTAAGACTTTTAAGACTAACGAACATATGACGCTCATGACTTCATAATGAAAGATGTCAAAATGACATGCAAGAAAAGTCCAGCAGTAACATACAATGAGAGTCGAATAAGTCCTTATACCCATGTCTTGACAACATAGTGACGGATTTGTGTATGATTTTCATATGCATGAGATATGACTGTCATGACGACATAATGACAAGTAAGAAAAAGCGGAACCGTGGCATATATTGAGTTGAATGAGTACTTCGGAACATGCCATGGAAACCTATGATTTTTAAGAAAGATCTATCAGTGTGTCATGATGGCATGATGACAGTCACCTTAATGATAGTTATGAATTGTGGAACTGTGATGACATTTGTGCATGATTATACATCAATAACGTGCGACTATCACAGCGTCATAATGACAGATATCACGAATGACAGGTACGAATAGGCTAACAGTGACCTACAGTACACTAAGAGTTAAAAGAGTATTTATAACCATGCCGTGACACTGTTACAGATTTTTGTAGGATTTCTATGAGTGACGTATGATTGTGTCATGATGCCATAATGACAGACATGACCGGCATAATGACATAATGAGTTGTGAATAACAGAATGGTGAAATAGAGCATAATGTGTCCTGAACAAGTACTTATAACCAGCATTGACAGCAAAATAACAGATTATTGTGTGCGATTTTTATAAATAATGTATGACCGTGTCATGATGGCGTCATAAAGACAGTTATGAATGACAGTCTAATGTAGTTTATATGAGCCGAATGTGTACGTCTAACATTGTCGGCTTGTGTTTTCTCCGGTTCTGATGTAAAGATCATTGTTTTTTCCATTAAAATAAAAGTTCTTCAGTATGACGTAATGACATTGCCATCACTACCATAACGACGAACAGTATGACGAAACAGTTATGTACAGTTTAACAGTGACAGATGAACGTGTTTATTTTATAACCACTTTTTATTAGGAATGTAAACCTATAAATAATCTTATAGCAGTTTACCTTCACACCTCTAACTCTGTCCTAATGACATTTAATGTCCTGCCGACGATCGAATAAGGTTCCTCGTCGTCCCTGCTCGTGTTATTACTTCCTCTAATGTTACGTGACTTTATCGACTCTCGAGAAGATCACAGTCATTCTGCTTCTCACCGAAGCACAAACCTAAAAGCGTAATAAGAGGTGATTTGGCAGATCTGTGACACGGATTCAGTCCTGACAAAGTGGCTCTGTTAAAGAAGTAGAAGGGGACCTTTTAAGAATTTTTTATAACATCCCTTTGTGTGACAGCAGGCCTGACATTTCCTCAGAGTCGTTTTTTCAAAGCCGTCACAGCGGAAAATGGAAAAACTGTTACGGCTGTCAGGACGACAGCGGACTCCAAATGTTCGGAGATCCCTGACTAATCCATCTGTTACCTGAAACTATTATCCTCGTGTGCAGGTACAAAAATACACACACATCCCAACACGTACAGTAACATCCACGTCCAAACACACACACACACACTCAGTATCTCAGTGAGTGAGGAGGTACGGCCGAGTGCCAGGGTAGATGAAGATCAGTGTCAGGACTGTTCGCTGTCTAAAGAAGTCCTAAAGTCATTACCTGCTACAGGTTCTTTAGTGGGGAAGAGCTTGTTGTCCACCATCATGCTGATGTCTGAGAAGACCTCCTCCTCGTCTCGGTCCGCGTCCAGCTGTGCAGGAAGAGCAGACACACAGAGAGAGTACACGCGTTACCATCCATACATGACATCTACAGTTAGCATTTTATTAGAATCACCAGCTCATTTGTACGCATCATGTGTCAGCAGCGAAATGCGTAAAATCATACAGATACACGTCAAGAGCTTCAGGACCTGGACAGTTAAGGGGCTCCCACTTTTCCAAATTCACACCTTTTTTCGACATTTTTAAACAGAGGAAAAATACATTCCCTGTCATTTGTTTTGTTGGCCAGTGTTTAAACAAGCCAATTATATTTTCCCCTCTAATGTGACATCATATAAGACGACCCCCCTCCCCCGCTGTGTTGCTCAGCTCTGCTGGTTTCTGCTAGTAGCTCAGACACTGGAGAGCAGGGAGCTTGAGGTATGGAAAATGCATTATGTGAGATGTATTTCGGCCTGAAGCCTATACCAGGAGATTTAGGGCACAAGGCAAGGTACACCCTGGACACACACTTATACCCGGAGGAAACCCACCAAGTAAAGGAAGAACATCCAAACTCTACACACACAGAGGCGGGAATCGAACCAATGTGCAGAGCCAGCGTGTCACCCTGAGTCAACTTAAAAATAGAAATACAAAAATACAGGACCTTTAAGATTGGAAAAAGGTCACCTTTTCTTTTTCTGATTTTGGGGGACTCTGTGTTCAGGGTAGCCCAGAATTCCTGTCTTGAGTAGGGAGCAGCTGATGATGTGGTTTTCAGCCTTAGGGTTTAGATGCAGTTTTGTTTTGTGAGATGCTTTTCTGCTCACCACGGTTGTAAACAGTTGCTATCTAGATATTCATAAGAATCGCACCGTTTCCCCAAGATTCACTCAAGACGCATCTCTTTAATCTGGCATACACGTAACTCATCCCATAACCTCATACTCCAGAATGGCAACTACGCTAATTCTCCCCATCTGTTCTGTATTTCTCTACCCATCCCGAGGCATCGGGAGATTTTGCCAGCTTCAGTAGACAAAGGCCGACCCTGCGAGGTTCCTGAGGCATCCAGAGAAGGAGCAGCTCCAGCTGGATTCAGCTTTATGATGGTTGGAGCTACACATGCTGCTCCTGTGCTTCCAGTGATCCAGACCTCATCTGCCCTCTGCACCTACTGACTCGTCCCTATGCTGAACTGGTCTTCATGTCAATTTAAATAATTTCTGTCATATTGAATTTTCACCTGCACAACACACAAGATGTTATATCATTTCTATCTGTTATCGCCCAAATGAGGATGGGTTCCCTGTTGAGTCTGGTTCCTCTCAAGGTTTCTTCCTAATGCCATCTCAGGGAGTTTTTCCTTGGCTTGTTCATCAGAGACATTTCATTCATTCATCTCATTATTATCTACACACATTTTTCTCACACATACACACTTACAAAAAGGTTCTTTTCTAAAACATTTTTGTGAAGCTGCTTTGAGACAATGACCATTTTTAAAAGCGCTATATAAATAAAGTTGAATTGAATTGAATTTTGATCTTTGATTTGTGCATCAGCTGGAGCTCTCGACCTGCATCTGCACTGCCTCCGTATGATCAGCTTACAGACGTCCCTATTAAAGTTTCCGGCCCTCGTACTGTACTGTATGTATATTATGGATGCAAGACCTGGTGGGAAATTCCTCACCATCCTTATATATATATATATATATATAATTCCCACTGTTAGTAAAAGTGTCCCTGACGTCCTCCTGCTAGACGTCAAGAAAGCTTAGGACGACGGAGACTCGTTTAAAAAGTCCAGCTTTTGTACCCTCTGCCAAATCCTGTAACAGTGAACGCTTCGTCTGAACACTCCTACGCTGCGACGTCCTGCTAAGTCTGTTGTCATGGAAACAGCAGCGAGGTCAGACGGGGGCTTCTTCCTGTTCCTTCTTGTATCTTGAGTTTTCTTTTTTTTTTTTTTTTGATTGATTGATCGGGAAAACATTGATGAATCAGTCACAATTAACGTCGGCAGTGGAGCGCATGACTTTTAAAAAGGATATTAAATTAAACCTGACGCTTGTTGTCTATGCTTAGCGCCATTACTTTCTCCAAAGTACAAATTCTTTTACACCCTAACTGTGGAATTCTGCTCATTTATATTTATAAGTAAATATTTTTTATTATTATTCATTTTACTCTCAGATATTGACTTTAGGGCATCGGTGGCTCAGTGGCAGCTTTCTAACCCACTATGTGGAAGGACGGGTTCAATTCCCACTCCATGCTCAAACCCCAGCCACTGGATGGGATCTCAGTGTGTTTTACATCGATGAAAATTATGTTCTGGTTATTTGAGAAATAAATATTTAAGATTGCATACATTTGTGTAAACTAGGGATGCTCATATTAACCCGTTTAACCGTTAACCCGAAAGAATAAATTGAAAAAAAACTGATTTTTTTTTTTGTATATTTAATCAGACACTCCTCAGTTCTATTTTCATTTAATTCTAATTTAATATTCTAATCGGATCAGTTAACGGTTAATGTTCGGATAACGAACGGCGGTTGTCGGTTGGGAAAATTAATCAAATTGAGCATCGCTAGTGTAAACATTAGTGTCGAACATGTCGCTTTTTTTTCTTTTTCAAAATCTTAAACATTTTCATATTTCAAAATAGGAATCGAGTAACAGATGGACAAATTGTACAATCCTGAATTTCATTTAATATTGTGTAAAATGTGCTGCTAAAAGTTGATCAAATCCATCGCTTTAGGTCACTTCATATAAACCATGCACATTCCACTATCCCTTCTAATGAAAGCTGCTGTGTCGCCATGGCAACAGCAACAATCTCCCCCCCCTCCCAAAAAAAAGACAGATCAAAGAAAGGCACGAACGACATAATGACTCCGTCTCCTCCGAGTCCTCCCGTCCCGAATCTCACCGGTGTCCTGTCAGAAACGCAGGACCGCTCCTCTCTCCCACAGCGCCGCGTTCGTTAAAAGCGTCTAACGAAGGGCCGAAGTCATCCGCGTGGCGTTTTAGATCTCTAAAGGAGTAACTAAAGGAGAAGTGAGATAAACACGAATAAAGCGATCGCTCGGAAGATTGAGCCGAAGTGAAAAACCTTTATAAACCTTTGTGTCCCTCTGCGTATAAACATGTGGTGGGACGTGAAAATGTGTGTAAATGATTCAAATTTAAAACCTACATTTAACCATACTCTAATATAAACGTTTTAAATCAGAAGATAATTGTGGTTTCTTTTTTGTTTGTTTTTATTATATTCTTATTGATTTTTAACAAACAACAAAAGAGCCAGATCAATAAACAATCGACACCCAGCAAACATTTGAACACAAACAATAATCTGTTAATATAAAAGAGTGATTATGAAAAAATACAAAGGACAAAAGAGGCCAGTAAGAGAAAACATAACAGAAAGAAAAGAGAGAAAATAACAGATGGGCAGAACAAGGGTCACGATTGTAGACCCACAAAGGGGCCCGAATCCGTCAGAATAGTTCTGATTTGTTCTGTAAGTCGTATGTAAGTTTTTCCAAAGGAAGAAAACACACCCTCGTCACACACACACAACCTCGTCACACACACACAACCTCGTCACACACACGCCCTCGTCACACACACAACCTCGTCTCACACACAACCTCGTCTCACACAAACACCCTCGTCTCACACACACACCCTCGTCTCACACACACCCTCGTCACACACAACCTCGTCACACACAACCTCGTCACACACACGACCTCGTCACACACACACGACCTCGTCTCAAACACACGACCTCGTCACACACACGACCTCGTCACACACACGACCTCGTCACACACACGACCTCGTCACACACACGACCTCGTCACACACACGCCCTCGTCACACACACGCCCTCGTCACACACACGCCCTCGTCACACACACGCCCTCGTCACACACACGACCTCGTCACACACACGACCTCGTCACACACACGACCTCGTCTCAAACACACGACCTCGTCACACACACGCCCTCGTCACACACACGCCCTCGTCACACACAAAACCTCGTCACACACACGCCCTCGTCACACACACGCCCTCGTCACACACAAAACCTCGTCACACACAAAACCTCGTCACACACAAAACCTCGTCACACACACAACCTCGTCACACACACAACCTCGTCACACACAACCTCGTCACACACAACCTCGTCACACACAACCTCGTCACACACGCGCTCGTCACACACGCCCTCGTCACACACGCCCTCGTCACACACATCCTCGTCACACACATCCTAAGAGTCGGTACATGAGATGTTGACCATAAAATAAATATACAATTGATAAGTAATGAAATTTCGTGAATCAGAAAGATGATCTATTGATGTTTTACAATTTAACATGTACATAATTGGAGACAAAGTGAATTTTCCATCCAGTATTTTCTGAACCAGATCATGCACCGCATGCCAATAAGTTTACATTTTCTTACATTCAAAAAATCGATGCATCAATGTTCCCGTTTCTGAATTATATTTAAAACACAGCAGTTTGAGATACATTTTGTGGAGGCGTACAGAGTGAAATATGTTCTGTATATAGATTTAATGTTTACAAGTTGATTTCTGAAAAACCTCCTCACATATAGAGAGCCACTGATCATCAGTGAACATCAGCACACATCCTTCACCCAAACCTTTCTGAGAGACTTTAAAGGTGAAGAGGTTTCTGATAGAAGGGAGTCATACAGATAAAAACTCTGAACGTTCACCGCCCCTGGGAGGAGGAGACGTTTCTCTAGATCAGACCTTTCCCCAGCAGATTTCGCCCCGTCGCATTTACCAATCCTACACACTACACCCTGTGGTTCGTCTCAGGCTGGACTTGCCGAATACTGAGATCTAATGATTTTTATTATACATTTTTACACAAAAACACCTTGAATTAAACGAGGGGGTACTAGCGTTAGAACGTGACTGTAAAACACATTTCGCACTATATTGGTGTTAATTAGGCAATATTACACGAGAGGGAGTGCTGTTGTACTGAATATCAGCATGGCATGCAACTCAAAGTCATGTGTCAAAGTGTTTCATTCCTTACATATTTTATACTTTTGGTTGATTGTGAACAATATGACAATCAGAGATAAACTCTGACGCCCTAAACGCTTCTAATGAGATAAACGTCTTTCCGCTACTCATAGACGCTTGTCTTTATTCATCGTCATCAGTGACGTCCGACGTTATCCCACTGTTTTGTCCGGTATTAAATTCTACAAATACAAAATGCTTGTTATCTGTTGGTCATGACTGAATGGAATTATTAGCATTGTACCCAGCTCTTCCATCTTCCATATAAAAATAAACACCATCCTGCGTGTGATAACAGCATTCCAGATTGCTGCACAGTCTCGTACGACGCTCCAAAAAACGCCTTTTAAATCATCCAATAACTTCCAATTATCCTCAGCGGTGTAAGAAAGCCTGAGCGCGCAGTCAGGCGATCGGCTCAGGGTGCAGGGTGGATTCGATTTGTGCAGGCTTGTCTGAAATTAAAGGTTTGGATTCGCCTCAGGGGACGAAGTGTTATCAGTTGCCGCGACGCCACGTATTCATCACGACGCGTAACGCAGGTCGTCTAACAGATATGAGATTTACACATCAATATGCAAACCAGAGGCTTTAAAATTATTATTATTTTTTTTACGTTTTCAATCTGAATGTGATGATGTAAAAGCGATTGACTTCAAGCACAGCACTTTTCACAGAAAGCAATGAACATCCCGGGTCTGATCCTTGAAAATCGCCAAATAGTGGAAGAGACGCATCTGTCTGTGTGAACTGTACACACCATCATTCACCAACTCCACTTGCACATCATTAAAGGAACTCGGCTCCAAGCCATTTCCACATGTTTGGGTCATTAAAGGAGTTCCTGGGAGGCAGACGTCAGTGTTTCAGACGTGAAGCAGGCAGGATGTGATCATGGCTCTGATGTACTGAGAAAATGTTTTACCATGACGGTGTCCAAGCATTAGCGTATCAGGGGGTTAGGTAGAGAAATAACGTTTTTAATCTCAGAACTGTTTATTCTGCACAATCAAAAGTCCCTGTTTGACTTGAACGCTTCCGACATCATGAAACAAAAAAAAACGCTCAATTTTTTTTTACAAATATTACATTTTAATTAGTCGATATCAATAACATTTTTAATGTTTGTTAGTTTTTTGGTAAAAACTACAGTAAGCTTTAAAAAATACAATTAAAAATTTATTAGAGATCGAGCTAAAACTACAATGTAAACAATAAACTTTTTTTTTTTTTTAAAAACAAAAGTCAGCTCCATGTTGAAAAACCTCTTTGTAATGTAATTGTGTTTTTCATTTGTTGTACAGTCTGATATTTTTCTGATATTTTTGCCGTCTTGCACAAACTAATAATTAATCATTTTTTTTTATGGTTGAGAAATTAAAGAGCATTAATCAGCTAATTAATTATTACATGGTCTTCACCAATTATCAGCAACACAGCAATCACAATTAAATGGTACATCATAACTGCAAGCTTTCCGTGTATCTAATTTTAGCTACCTGTGCGGTTTTATCATTTTCCCAGTCGCTAATAATAATAACATGCTGTAGGACTTTTATCTAATTAGGCTGCCAGCACTAAAGCTTAAAAAACTTTTTCAAACGGTGCTAAACTCGTGATGATTCTCGTAAATTCCTCTTACAAGTTACGATATATTTATTTCCGCGAGATGATGAAGGATACGCGGTATTGAGAAACATCTTTGTGTCGAAGGAGCAGTTCACATTCTGAGAAAAAGTTTTGTTTTATTGTTTTTTTACGCTAATGACCAATCAGGTTGTGTGTTGGGAAAAAGCAAAAACGGAGGCGAAAATGAGACGACATACTGTATGGCTAGGGGTGGGTGATATACTGGTGTACACGGTGAACCTGTAGAAATTAGTCAACCGATAGAGATTTTGGTGTATCGTCTTAATCGCGGTTGAGATCACGTGACGTTGCACGTTATGTAATCACGCAATACACATTCACTTCTATGGGAAGCCAAACACATCTAAAGTGGGACGAAACCGTGGTACCCGATTGAGCTGGCGTGGGCAGAGCAAATACCCAGACCCGGTGGATCGCGCAGCGCAGACCAACTTGAGCAGCGCTGCTCGAATCACAAACCTGCGCAACGCTGATAGAAATAGACCGCGTCGACCATCAAAATACATTTTACCCCGCTGGGATGCGCACGTACAAACCAGGCATGACAAGGCGGAAACAATATTAAACAGTCCTGACATTTTAAATAAATAGTTTTAAAATAAAAAACAGTGGGTCGCGCAGGTTTGCAATTCGAGCGGCGCTGCTCAAGTTGGTCCAGCGATCCACCAGGCTGCGCGAATAAACCAGATCATCTCTGCGCTATCCAGATAGTCGCGCAGCGCTGTCCACTGGGCCGCGCAGATATTTGGTTCAATCGGGTGCCGCGGTTTCGTCCCACTTTTGACGTGTTTGGCTTCACATCGACAATGGAAGAAGACGCTGCAGCAGCAGTGAGTTTACTTACATGTGACAAAACCAACAACGAGGAGATTGTAAAGAAAAGAGCTGCCTCGTCTGTGGTGTGGAATTGGTTTGGGTAGAAGAAAAGTGATACGAATGAGATGAACGTGATTTGGAAGGTACACAAGTGCACTGTTTTAACAAGTGGTGGAAACACGTCAAACCTTTTCTATCATCTGAAATCCAAACATCCAAACGAATATGGCCAGTAAAAACATGCCGCAAACCTCAGCAATTCACAGTTGAAATAAAATTACATTACGCAAAACAGTGTCTTTGTGTTTGAATTTTTATTTATCCATTTTCAGATACAAATTGCTATATTGTGATATATATCGTTATCGAGGTATAAAATTGCTTCTACTGTGATAGAAGATGTTGGTTATATCATCCACCCCTATGTATGGCACTGTCACAAAAATAATATTTGATAAAATGTGTTGTCACAACAAACAAAACCAGCTCAAGCGACTCTTGAATTTTTCTCATCACACCTACAGACTACCGTCTCATCACTAGAGTCGACCAGAATTAAGGATAATAATAAATCTCATATCGTTAGCAAGCTAGGTTGCAAAGCAAGCCGCTACTAACTCTGCTAGCTCTCGTTCTGTAGAAATAAAACGTACACACTACAGTACGCGTGAAAGCAGCTTTAGGTTTATTTTGTTTGCGTGCTGGTTCTTCTATATTTAGTCTTGTTGTGTCTGATTCGTCTGTTTGTTTAGTCTGGCGCTCCTGCTGCGGGTCTAATTATAGCAGATCTCTGTGCATTTCTAGCTCGCTCCCATTTCTCCTACTTTTCTGATGTTGACCTCGGCTTGCTTGTGTCGTTAATACCATTTACGGACTTGCCTTGGATGGAGTGATCTCACCTCCACTTTGGGTTATTACCATAAAGCTTGGTCATGCCCTAATAAAGAGATTCTGTGCTCCACTATAGTACCCCAGTGGTGCCACTGAATTCCTCTGTTCACGCTCCTGCCAAGATTCAGAAAGAAAAACCCCAAATCACGACTTGCTCAGCTACAGACGATTTATCTCTAAACAAGTATGAACGACAGATGAAGAAAAATGTCAGTAAATGTCGCTGCGGATGATCAGATTAAAAGCTGACCTGTACGTGAACATCTAATAACTGCGCAATTCATTACTTTACTTGTCTTGAGGACTGGATTCACTCTGGACAGGAAATTGCTTCTGTAAACGAAGTCTATAATCACTGCTTTTTTTTTGTGTCTGATCGTGACCTTTCAGAAGCGTTTCACACATCCAACAAAGTGCTGTCTCTTGTCTCTTCGCTTTCCGTTTCACTCCAGATTGCTTTAAATGAGCATCTTCCTGCTTTGTGGTTTTTTTCCTTTTTTTCCCCTCACCTTGATGTTACTCGGCTGCTGCTCTCCTGTCTCATTTAAAGAATTCTGAAAGTAAGAGAACGATCTGGCAGGTCAGACTGAAGCCTGTTGAAGTGTGTGTGTGTGTGTGTGTGTGTGTGTGTGTGTGTGTGTGTGTGTGTGTGTGTGTGCTGGGGGGTTAGCTGGCATGAAGAAGATATAACCATTCATTCCAACTGTTAATTTAATTATTGCAGCATGTTACAGACACACTGTAAATAAATAATAAATAAATAATAATGTTTGTAATTGTTGATGGAAAGCTGTTTATTAAATATATGAAAACCTTTAGGACAAAACAGTTTAACAGAGAAGTCATTTTTTATGTTTTTCCATCCATCCTTCATTGCATCTACGTATCCATACAGACCTGTATCCATTTAAACATCCCTGTATTCATTCATTCATTCATTCATTAATCCATCCATCCAGGTATCTATTCAAACATCTCTGTAATTCATCCTTGTCCATATACTCCTACATCCATCTGTCCATCCATCCCTACATCCATCCATCCATCTGTCCATCCATCCATCTGTCCATGTATCCATCCATCCATCTGTCCATCCATCCATCTGTCCATCCATCATCCATCCATCTGTCCATGTATCCATCCATCCATCCATCTGTCCGTGTATCCATCCATCTGTCCATGTATCCATCCATCCATCCATCCATGTATCCATCCATCCATCTGTCCGTGTATCCATCCATCCATCTGTCCATCCATCCATCCATCTGTCCATCCATCCATCTGTCCATGTATCCATCCATCCATCTGTCCATCCATCTGTCCATCCATCCATCCATCCATCTGTCCATGTATCCATCCATTCATCTGTCCATCCATCCATGTATCCATCCATTCATCTTCTATGTATTCATGTATCCATCCATCCATCCCTCCATCGAACCACGCATCCATCCATCCATCCAACCAAGCATCCGTCTGTCCATGTATCCCTTTATCCAGTCATTCATTGATGTATCCATCCATCCATCCATCCAGCCTTCCACATATCCATCTGTCCATATATCCAACTATCAATCCATGTTTTCATTATCCATATACAGTATCCATCCATCTATGTATCATCCATCCATCCATCCATCCACTAATGCATTCATTATTCATGCATCCATGTATCTGTCCATCCATATATTCCTTCATCCAACCATCCATCATTTATTTATTCATCTATCTATCCATTCACATATTCTTTCATCCATCCATCAATCAATCCATCCAACCTTAATTCATGCATTCATGTATTTATCCGTCCATATATTCTTTCATCCTATCTATCCACCATTTATGTATCCATGTATTTATTTGTCCATGTATTTCTTCATCCATCCATTCATCTATCCATCAATCTATCCATCCTTCTATCCATCCAACAATGCATCAATTACATATAATCATACATTTAAATATTCTTGCTCATGTTCATTCTCTCCCTCAAAAAATTCCTCCATTTCCATTTGCTTTTCAAACTGTGTACCAGATGAAAGTCTAGAAGGCACATTTACTTTGTAAGCATGAACAGAACTCCAGCCGCTTCCAGCCTGCCACTAATGAGCTCTCATTCTCAGTCCAGTGCATCTGGAGGGAATGTGAGGTGTGTGCCTTGTGTACCTCAGTGGGGCGTCAGGGGAAGGTACGCAGGTGACCCTCATCACTTCCCCGTCAGAACGCCAGCGTTTCATTTAAACTAATAGCTTTTTCCTGGAATTTCAAGTGGGCCAATTTATTTGCTATTAGAAACGTGGATCACATGGTGGCATGAAATAGTATTTTTGGAAATGGCAGGAGGAAAGCTGAGGGTCTTTCAAACAAGGGCCTACGGGAAATGTTTATAGTAGACTACTTACACTAACTTTTATTTCAATGCTCTTTTTTCTAATGATCCTGAAAAATCACCAGCAACATTTTCTAAGATGGAATTTGGATGGATTTCTATCACAGTCCTGCAAAAGCGTCAATTTTCAGCTCACAAAACAACTCATTCATCCTCCTTCTTACAGGAATTCAGCTGATCTGATCCTCCGTGCAGCCTTTCCATAAAATTTTGTATAAAAACAAAAATATATATTTTTCAGGGAAACACAGCTGGAACGAGTCAGACTTCACGTTACTCATATTCTTGGTACAGGAAGCTGCAGAGATCTGACGCAGCATGGACGCCTTCTTCTCGCTAACAGGTTTCTTTGGTTTCCATGGTTATTCACCTGAGGGGGTGGAGAAAATGGGACAATTCCCCTTGTTACTTGGGTGTAATTAATGCTAAAATGAGTTGGCTCCAGTTACAGGATCCCCAGGCCGTGATTCAGCACCGGAACGATAATCTTCAGTCGTTAGCATTAACCATTATCTGAGTACGGCTTTTAAATATATACTGTATGTCTGTCTGTAGCTGCTGCTTACTAAAGTACACTTTTTGTATTTTCTTTGTCAAACTCCTTCTTTGTCAATGACTGAGATCAGCTGATCATACTGAGCATGTAGTGTGAAGGAATTTCAGCTATTTTCAGTTGCCGCATGTTGTATTCTCAGTCGGTATTGGATGTAAAGCTCAGACTATTTCGATAATACAATGCATGATACGATGCATTGAAACTTTTTACTTAATAATTACAGAATGCATGTACAGTAGTGTATCAGGGCTAATTGATCGATCTGGTTAAAAACAACAATGAACAAAGAAGTAGTGATGGAAAGAAGTTCAAGAGATCATTCTTCCTGTTTTTTCCCCCCAACAAACTCAGAGCCCTTAATACACCAGAAATGCGATCCTGTCGCTCACTCTGACGAGACCACACAAGAAAAAGAGCCAAACAAACAGTTCATTATTCCTCTCAAGCTTGGCAGTAGGTGTGCTACACTGAGTAGTTATGCTACACTGAACAAGTCGGATGTTGGAGAGACGTTTCACAGGATGCAATTTGCTGTATGCTATAAGCATCAGGCTTCCAGAATGAAACTTGATGAAACTTCTGCCAGAGCATTACAAAAAGTAAGAGAAGAAACGAGGTCTTTAAATGCGAACTATCCAACCAAGCTTGCTTTCACTCCAAGATGCACTAGTCAAGTTAGTCTCCTTACCGTCACGATGAGACCTTTCTCCTGAAAGTACTTGACCAGTGGCACTGCGTTCTGTTTGAAGTTGGCGAGGCGTCTCTCTGTGGCTTTGGGGTTATCGTCTGGCCGTCCCTGCTGCTCTGCTCGCTTCTCCAAACGCTCCTTCAAATGCTGGTTAGAGCACGAAAGGAAAACCACCAGGTCTGGAGTACAAATCTAAGGAATACAATAAAAAAAATATTATAATATAATATTATTCACTCTTTATCTCACCCAAGGACACATCACGGGACCAATACAGAAATCTCTCAGATGTATGGTGCTGTAATTGTGCTAACATTTGAAGTCCATCACAGAGTTTACGGGGAAAAGTTCATCCAATTTTGGAATGTTGCTCCCTTTAAAAGCTTTACGGTACACACACAAAATTTGGTGGTAAGTCTTTTTGGATCATACCAAATCACACCACCAAATTTCATTTAAAACATGCGGACGGTTCTAGGGGCCACAGTAGACCATCATCTAAACAATGTTGACTAACACCTTGTCCTTTTATAGTCATGTGTTAAGGTTTAAAAAGGAATCTGTTCAAGTTAGTTTCTGTTGCCGCTTAATTTATAGTAGCTACATACAGACACGTTGTGAAGTCTTGATGGTTAATTGGGATCTAATTGCTCTAGAATTAATTGAGTAATCTAAGCCTCATCAGAAGGCTCTATTTGGAAAACTTTGAGTATGGAAACAATAGCAGGAACAAACGTAGAAGTCTAAGCTTTAAGTATGTAGTAATTATTGTAACGAGTCACGACATTTTAAATTGAGATCATTCCTGTAATCATTTACGTTTCCTTGTTTGCTTGGTGTAAAGTACAGTATGTTAGAAGCAATTTAGAAGAAATTTAATCAAACATTCAATCACACCTTTATTATGCTGTCATGATCGTGCTGTTGATGTTTGCATATCCAAGTAGACAAACACACACACCTGTATCTCGTAACCACACCGTAACATCTCTACCAGCTAATGGTTCTTTCATCCTAAAGCAAACAGTCATGGCTATGAAGTCATATGTTATGGAGTCGGAGGAAATGCCATAGGGACCTTTGTTGGACTTTACTCAATAAGCTGATACACACTCCGGTGCTAGGTTTTTGTCTTCCCGTCAGCCTCGGAGTCCAACATCACACATTTCCAAATCAAACATTGACACAGCCAGGCTAATTCACGTTTACTCTGGGTGAATATCAAATACTCATTAATCTGTTTGTGAAAAATGCAGCACAAGGCTTCGGAAATTATTCCCTGGAGAGAGGAACAAAGGACAGGGGGAGTACAGCTGAGGTTCGATATAAAAAACGGAGACCTGAAATGACGTTTCAAAGGCCACTTTATCCAGATAGAACACATACACAGATAATGGCTCTGGCTGATACACACTTCCTCTTCCCGCCATCCCATTTCATATAGAAATTTCCCCTGGGTAATTCTATTTCTGTCCCTGTGCCCTCTAGGTTTCATCTGTTCAGCTTAAGCCTATCATCGTGGTCTTCATGGCCCTATTCATTTTCAGACACCAAGTCTCACTCTCTTACTTGGTGCCATTGCTGAGTTCTCATCATGCTAAAAGAATGGACCTAGAGGTCACAACTTCATTCAATTACTGTCTGAATTATGGTCGGTCATCTAGAATTTAACCTTAAACTTGGGGAAAGCTTAAACTTGGATTGCACTGGACTGGATAGTTTATGGAAAATCAAGATGAGCGTCCAAAACAAACCATTTGTCAGAGAACAGGATGGGAAACCAATCATGCATCTTTGTGTTGCTGTGACTTCACCATGTTCCCAATCTTCACTGTTCAGATGTTTTAGTGGAAATTTGTGGGAAAAGATGCAGGAAAGGAGATTTCCATGTTATCTTACACCATTGGAGGAAAAGTTCTCATCACCGTAGCGACCATAGCAAACCTGAAAAGGATGGGAGATGTTCTTGTTTACGAGCGCTGAACAACTGGGAATATACAAACCTGTCTGAATTCAGGTCAGAAAAATAATAACAACTCCAGTGCTGCTTACGCCGCAACCATTTCCTGAGGCTGCGATCGGAATTAGGAACATGGTCTCCAGTTAGTGGACTGTGGTCCAGCCAAATTACACGTGTTATTTGTGTTCCTGTCTTATCTTTTCTATATCTGTCCAATATTCAATCAATCAGAACGTTCTTCTTTTCGCTACAGCACCTGAGATGCTTCTTGGTCATGATCCGGATGATTGGTCAAATGGAAATCCAGATTTGAAAATCATCTATAATATTAGTGGTCTTCTAAAAGTTCCAGAACATTCGAGAAGTTGTTTCTATCACCATAGCAACCATAGCACTGGAAACGTATACTGCTGTATGTTGCTGCTATGGAGTATTTATACAGTATATTTCACAAATTAAAGGTTCTTATCGCCATAGCGACATCCTGAGAAGCACATTACACCCTTGCTCACTTATTAGCCAGTTGGAAATCTATATTTGTGCAAAAATTGAAAAGCAAGATGCATCTAGAGAACCTGATTTGTCCAAATATGGGTTGGGAAAATCATGTCTTATCTCATACCAGAGCTCCAATCTTGTTGCTACGGTGATGAGAACAAGGGTTTTAATTTCTGTCATCCAGCAAAACTGAAGAGTCGTGGATCGTTTTTGTTTAGTTTTTTTGTTTAGTTATTTATCCAGTCATTCTATTCTTCCACCATTGTTGTAGTGGTACACCACTCAGACTCTGAGGAAGTCATTCCCATCACCATAGCAACCAAACTTTCTGGATATTTCTCCGGTTTTTGTGCAATCTGGCTCCCGAGCTGTCCGATCATCGGAACCCTGGAGTGCGGGGCTGTTTCCTTAGAGCAGTTCGAGGATTTTCTTTCTTAAAAGACACGCCAGGTAGCGCTCCAACCAGAGGATTGTTCCTGGAATACTCATGTATGGAGAATCGTCATCTTCGATTCTTTGCTTTATTTGTTTTTGTTCCACTGTCCTCCTTTGAGACATCATCCTGAGTGTAAAAATGGCTTCTTTTTTTATTGCTATGAAAAAAATAAGTATTTCCCGCTGTTGCGAAGAATGAAACTCCCTGCCAATGCCAAGAAAACCAACATCTCCATCTATTTCTTCCTGCCAACTTTCACCATCTTCGGCTCTCCAGATACTACATGTGCTCCGTCCTTCCTCGTTCCATCTATGATATTTTTTACATTTCTGCTGCAAAAAAGCTGCCGTACAGTATATTACTTCGCTCTTCTTTACTGACTTTCTGTCTCTCTCTCTCTCTATGAATTCAACTTACATTACACTACAGCCTACTGTAACCAAACGTGAAAATTGAGATGCTTAAATTACTCCAGAGAATAAAACCTCCTTATCGGGCAGTGCAGTTCTGAACAATTCCATAATACAGTATTACTTCATTTCCTGAAGGCATTTTTGTAAGCGTCATAATGACACATACTGTAACGTGTGGCTCATCGTCTTCGCAGAACAGCTCTGGCAAACAAACATCTGCAACCAAAATAAAAATAAGCATCATTCAGCTTGTGCCGGTGAAAAGCAAACCGACTCCACATCATCATGTCTATATTTTCTTCCCTGCTTTGATGCGTTAAAACATCAGTCTGTTTGCCGCCAGCTGACATTTCCCAGTAATATTCGGTTGACATTTGGACGGCGCGCGAGGCTGAATCTGTCATCTTCACATCTAAAGCCGGGGGTTTCGCTCCCGTCTCCGCTCCTAATCCACTCCCTGCTCCGACTCTGCAGCGTTCCCCTAAAACCCTTCTTTATTCATGCAATTCGCTTCATGCTATTAACTCTGAATAACAAACACTGGCGCTGTTGAACCCGGCTCTTCCAGACTTTACACCAGATTTCAATTCCTCAGTTCATTTTACAGATATGTGTTTGTTGTAAACCATGTTTGTGGTTCTCTCAATCGATAAGACTCGACCTTCTCTCCCACTGACACGACAAGCCGATCTTAGCTTCTTTCCTGCGATAAAACCTTCATTTTTCTTCTCGAATTTGATGAACTCCCTAACACCACTTGTTTTTTTTTTTTTTCCTGTGACTAATTTCTCCCAGACAGATGTCTAACACGCGAAGCTTAATCCTTTTAGAAGCAGCATAAACAGGCCTTATCTCTGTATGTATGTCCTGCCTCTGGGATGACCAGTATGTTCAGGTCTGGAGGCAGGATCCATCATGTGCTAGACCGTATCTAAGACAGGAAATGGGCCAAGAACATTGTGGCAAGTGACACATGGATTTATGGGGAGCAGCTGACTGAGGTACTGGCTTCTTCTTCTTCTTTTTCAGCACGTCCTCGTTCATAACTTCTTTCAGGAGGAGGACGAGGATGATGGAGGATGATGCGCAGGGGAGATGTTCTGCCTCATTTTGCGCTCTCGTCAAGCGAGAGTTGTGACAGGCAGTTAAAAGCTCCGGAGCAAATTAATGACCGGCGTTGCGAGGCAGTTATCAGAGATACGACGTCTCCTTTTATTTGGAAACTAAGAACTGCGTTTCAAGGCGAATCACTCTCTCTATAAAACCAGATGAGGAGATGTGAGGACCTGAGCATCTGGCATCGCTTCGTACTAACCTGATTCTTCTACATAACCACCTGTGTGATTCGAGGGCAGCACGGTGTTTATAGGTCTATAGATCAGAAGGTTATAGGTTCAAACCCCTGCAACATACAGCCACTTTTGTGCCCCACATACAGTACAGGCATCTGCGAAATGCCGCAAAATGTAAACGTAGCTGTCAGATCCAAAGGAAGCAACTGGACCAAACAACTACCGAAGGGATGAAACTCACCCAGGTTAGATTCCTATTGGCAGCTTAGTTTGGCAGTTACCATCTTCCCTTCGAAGCAGCGCTAATGACAATCTTGACAACCAAAGAGCCAGACTTTCCACAAAGCCCCTCAACACTAGGCCATTAAAGCACTTTTTAAAAGATAGCAGCCGTTGCTTTCCAACTCCGTAATCGACTTCAGTCAATTTGGCTCGCAGCTGTGAGAGAATCCATTAGCTGCTCCGATGCTGACATGTTATGTTCCGCTTGCAGCACTTACCCTGGTCAAATCAGACAAAATTAGCACGTTGCTCTCGATTAAATCGAGCCTTGCACAAAAAAAAAGGCAGCTGAGGAACGGCAGCCCAAAGTTCCTGCATGTCACTGATCCCGGTGTGAAAGGAAGTTCATGTTCATTTGTGATCATCAAAATATAAAACGGTTGTCCGGAAATAACAAACCTGGAACAAGGATGATCCACGATATTAAACCTATATTACGACAGGATTCGTTAAAAAATCATAAGCGTCGGCCATTTATTTACTGTATAAAAGTAAGAAATGCTTCAGCTCTCAAGCTGTCTATTAGTTTGCATCAATACTTTGCGTTGTATTTTTTGCGTCTCTCGCCCACCTGATCTTCAAAAGAAAGCGCCTGCGCCACATCCCGGGGAAAGCCGTCGATGACTATTCCACTGGCATCCGGAAGCTTCATGATCTTCTGCTTGATCTCAGTGATGGTCGTCTCCTGTTAGGGAAAAAGGTTCAGAACACAAGAGATTTTATGCTCAGTTGCATATCAGTTTGTCTCCTGGGTTAGTTTAGTGTAGCGCTGGAGCTACAGTGCGGTGAAGATAAAGTCATACACCTTTGTTTAATTGCTGGAGGTGAATCTGAATAGAAACATTTTAATCGGGATTCACCTCCAGCTCGGAAATTAAACCTGGTAGATTCGAACGGCTTATTTATTCCAATCCATATCAGCAGCAGTACATCAGAGTCTCAGAGGCTTTTATGTTTGTTTTTTAATAAAAGACATTAGAAGAATCTTGTTATTTCAGAGCTGAAGAACATGGCTGTCTGATTCCGCAGACGAAGTCATGACTGGAATGTCAACAGCGGAGTCAAAAAATAATAATAAATAAATACGAAATCCTCCCAAGCACGAACACACTTCCTGTGCTTTAATTCCCTGCAGACCAAATGCCGGAAAACTCATGCCAGCACTTTTCTGCGTGTTATATGACATTTAACTGCAATAAGAACATGTGCAATCATCCAGAAATACACCAGATAGAGCAAGAAATGATGCACGTAAACACTTCTCCTATAGTTTCAGTACAGTGTATGTTTTCTAGTGTATTTTATTTGTCTGACTGTAGATCCATTAATGGTCCCGTATTTTACTTTTTCCTTAAGGGTGTGCGGTTAACGATCCAAGTGAAATACCTTTGCATTTTTTTCTTTTTTATATCTCACACTGTCTCTTCTTCTATGAGGTCACAATAGATGGAAAATCTCATAAAGGGATGAAATGTAGGGAATTTGTTGATGTTGTTGTCGTTACTTTAAGAAATTAAGTTCAGTCAGTCCGGAAAATTGCAAAACAACTTTAATTGTGTCCCCAAGTGGAGTCGCAAAAACCATCAAGCGCTACAACGAAACCGGCACACATGAGGACCCGAGCCAGGAAAGGAAGACCGAGAGTAACCTCTGCTTCTGAAGACAAGTTCATCCGAGTCACCAGCCTCAGAAATGGCAAGTTATCAGCAGCTCGGATCAGAGACCAGATAAATGCCACAGAGTTCTAGCAGCAGACCCATCTCTAGAACAACTGTTAAGAGGAGACTGAGCGAATTCATGGTCAAATAGCTGCCAGGAAACCACTCCTAAGGAGAAGCAACAAGCGGAAGAGATTTGTTTGGGCCAAGAAACACAAGGAATGGACATTAGACCAGTGGAAATCTGTGCTTGGGTCTGATGAGACCAAATTTGAGATCCACGTCTTTGTGAGACGCAGAAAAGTTGAACGGATGGATTCCACATGCCTGGTTCCCACTGTGACGCATGGAGGAGGAGGAGGTGTGATGGTGTTGAAGGCACACTGAACCAGCATGGCTACCACAGCATCCTGCAGCCACATGCCGTCCCATCCGGTTTGGACAATCGTTTATTTTTCAACAGGATAATGACCCCAAACACACCTCCAGATTGTGTAAGGGCTAGAAGGAGAGTGATGGAGTGCTGCGGCAGATGACCTGGCCTCCACAGTCACCGGACCTGAACCCAGTCGAGATGGTTTGGGGTGAGCTGGACCGCAGAGTGAAGGCAAAGAGGCCAACAAGTGCTGAACACCTCTGGGAACTCCTTCAAGACTGTTGGAAAACATTTCAGATGACGACCTCTTGAAGCTCAACGAGAGAACGCCAAGAGTGTGCAAAGCAGTAATCAGATCAAAGGGGGGATATTTTGAAGAAACTAGAATATAAAACATGTTTTCTGTTATTTCACCTTTTTTTGTTAAGTATAAACTCCACATGTGTTCATTCATAGTTTTGATGCCTTCAGTGAGAATCTACCATGTAAATGTAAATATATATTTGTGGAAAGGAGAGAAAATTTACACCCACGTTAATCCATTTCATGTGGCTTAAACTCATGCAAATTAGCCTCTTTTCCCAAACTATCTTTGTTTTGATGTTACAAATCTGCCTTTCATTGATTTTCAGCCACAAATGACATAACTGGCATGACCTGGTTAAATTTAGGTACAGTATACTTGTATTAATAAACGTTTTTTGTTGCTGTTTTTTTCTTTTATGAGAATGCACTGTGTTGCTGCATGCGGTGACCCGGAGCTGAACAAACCTCCTCATTGTATTACAGCAATCTTTGTTTCATCTTTATTACTCATAATCATAAATCTCATCCAGAGAGCACTCTTACATTTACACCATATTAACACACACACACACACACACACACACACCAGATGTCCTGGGAATCTTGTACTGCTTTTCACCTTAATCTTCCTCATAATCTGATGCTTTATTACGGGCTTGGTCTTTATATCTAATAGATCTAATGCAGCTCGGGATTAGTGACTCATGTTGTCCATTTCATCCTCTCAGGACTAATCTGTACATATTGATTCTCTTCACTGTCTTCAAAACATACTCGAGTAAGGAATTAAGGCCTAGGTCATCTTTTGCACGCGAAAAAAAAAAAAAAAAGTCTTTTGTACGAGTCTTTCCGTTAAAATGACTCTGCAGGAAAGGGTGTGGGGGAGAACATGACCTTATTGTTGGCCACGAATTTAAGACGTGTTATTGTAAGCGGTGGTACACGGAAGAGGAATTCAGGCACAAATCTATTCTGGGCTTTCACCAGAATTTTACCAAGAGGATTTCACACACACACACACGTACAAAAAAATCTATACATATAATAAAACGCTGAAGTTGGCATGTCTGTACAATCGAAGATATTTGCGCAAAAATTATTTGGGGTGACGTAAGATGAGTAATAAAACACATCAAGATGGTTTTTGAAATTTTTGTGCTTGTTTGTGCACACATCACATAAAAACTACTGCTCTAATCTTAATGGTGTTTACACACGTGTATTTGCCGGAGCTTGAGGTAACATAGATTTGATTCTCCAGAAGAGAGAGTATGCATTCATTCATCTTCTATACCGCTTAATCCTGTGTTCAGGGTCGCGGGGGACCTGGAGCCTATCCCAGGAGACTTCGGGCACTAGGCGGGGTACACCCTGGACAGGGTGCCAATCCATCTCAGGGCACACACACATACACACACTCACACACCCAATCACACACTACGGGCAATTTAGGAACGCCAATTAGCCTAACCTGCATATCTTTGGACTGTGGGAGGAAACCGGAGTACCCGGAGGAAACCCACCAAGCACGGGGAGAACATGCAAACTCCATGCACACAGAGACGGGAATCGAGCCTGGCCGGGGAATCGAACCCAGACCCTGGAGGTGCAAGGCGACAGTGCTAACCACTACACCACCGCACCGCCGCTAGAGAGAGTATGCTGCTTTGAAATTCAAATGAAACACGTCCTTATATCTTTAAAAAAAAAAAAAAAATTTGACCTTGCTTTCAAAATAATCATTAGTTCATCTTAAAATTCAACAGATGGTGCTGTACATTCTTTTTAATAAGCGCTTATGAGTGTGCATACCGCTGGACATCTTTTAAAACGTGCGATTGAATTCCTCGCGGGCACATCTAGTTAAATAAATAAATTGATAAATAAAAAAATTTAAATACATCACTACTGAGGACCGTGTGACATTTAACCAAGAACCAGCTTAAAAATTAAAAAGCAGGATATTGTTTCAGTCCTGTGCTGCACTACCTACCGTTTCATATGAATACGTAATAAAAACAACAGACGTTTTAAAAAGAAATTTAAATCTCATCAAATTCTAACTTGGCTAATAAACTAAAGCAGCAACAGGTGGCTTAAACTGATTTAGGTTTACTACAGGACAGCTCACACCAGCCCAACAGAAACACTTCAACAACAAACTAGCTAACAGCTAAGGCTATGTGGTTTTAGCTAGCGAAAGTGGAGCAGTTGAGATTTCTATATGATGAAAAAGCAAAGTGAGAGTAAAGACAAAAGAAAGCTGTCAAGAATATCAACATTTAAGACTTAGTTATGTGGATAAAGTACTCAAGAAATATTTTGTTTGGCTAAAATTACAGAGTGACTATACAGCTAGTGCTAACTAGCTAACAGGAGCTAACAGTTCTCCATTTACAGTGGTGTGAAAAACTATTTGCCCCCTTCCTGATTTCTTATTCTTTTGCATGTTTGTCACACTTAAATGTTTCTGCTCATCAAAAACCGTTAACTATTAGTCAAAGATAACATAATTGAACACAAAATGCAGTTTTTAAATGAAGGTTTTACGTTATTAAGGGAGAAAAAAAACTCCAAATCTACATGGCCCTGTGTGAAAAAGTGATTCCACAAAAGACCCCAGGACAACATCTAAAGAACTGCAGGCCTCACTTGCGTCAATTAAGGTCAGTGTTCACGACTCCACCATAAGAAAGAGACTGGGCAAAAACGGCCTGCATGGCAGATTTCCAAGGCGCAAACCATTTAAGCAAAAACAACATTAAGGCTCGTCTCAATTTTGCTAAAAAACATCTCAATGATTGCCAAGACTTTTGGGAAAATACCTTGTGGACCGACGAGACAAAAGTTTAACTTTTTGGAAGGTGCGTGTCCCGTTACATCTGGCGTAAAAGTAACACAGCATTTCAGAAAAAGAACATCATACCAACAGTAAAATATGGTGGTGGTAGTGTGATGGTCTGGGGTTGTTTTGCTGCTTCAGGACCTGGAAGGCTTGCTGTGATGGATGGAACCATGAATTCTACTGTCTACCAAAAAATCCTGAAGGAGAATGTCCGGCCATCTATTCGTCAACTCAAGCTGAAGCGATCTTGGGTGCTGCAGCAGGACAATGACCCAAAACACACCAGCAAATCCACCTCTGAATGGCTGAAGAAAAACAAAATGAAGACTTTGGAGTGGCCTAGTCAAAGTCCTGACCTGAATCCTATTGAGATGTTGTGGCATGACCTTAAAAAGGCGGTTCATGCTAGAAAACCCTCAAATAAAGCTGAATTACAACAATTCTGCAAAGATGAGTGGGCCAAAATTCCTCCAGAGCGCTGTAAAAGACTCGTTGCAAGTTATCGCAAACGCTTGATTGCAGTTATTGCTGCTAAGGGTGGCCCAACCAGTTATTAGGTTCAGGGGGCAATTACTTTTTCACACAGGGCCATGTAGGTTTGGATTTTTTTTCTCCCTAAATAATAAAACCCCTCATTTAAAAAATGCATTTTGTGTTTACTTGTGTTATCTTTGACTAATAGTTAAATGTGTTTGATGATCAGAAACATTTTGTGTGACAAACATGCAAAAGAATAAGAAATCAGGAGGGGGGCAAATAGTTTTTCACACCACTGTAAATATCACATAAACTAGTTTTCTACATCTCCATCAGAACAGTTTTTCATTTTAGCTAATATCCTGTCAGGTCATGTTTGTGCCAATGCTACCCTGCTAGCTTTATCAATTAGCTTAGCAATTTCAAACCAAAACAAAGTAAACAGAATCATTCAAATGGAACGATTAAACGTCGTTAGCATTTCGCTTCTTTACTGGGTGAAGAAACCAGCAGATTCGCTGATTCACTCCTTAACTAACCTCAAATGATCATTTTCCCCTGATGATTAACCTTGGCATCTTCTCCATTTGCTAATAAAGAAAAATGTACCTTTGGTTAGCATTAATTCACTAATTGATGAATGTTGGACATTTTAATTAGCGCATTCCTCCTGCCTGGCGTAAGCAGGCTTTGTTAATAAAATGAACAACAGATTCCATTTGTTATTTGCTACATGGGGACGCCAGTACCTGAGGTGCCAGTTCGCCGTTAGTGATGATCCTGGCAATCAGACTCCACTTCCTGTTACTCGTTGCATTGTGAATCATCTTCTTACGCAGCAGTTCACCCACAGAGACATACTCGAAGCCGTAGCGTTTTGCGATCTTCAGACTCTGCGTCCCTTTACCGCTGCCCGGGCCACCTGAAAGTGGAGGAGACATCAGGTTTCAGGTAGAATTTTGTAAAAGATGCATCTACAAAAAGACATCGCTAACGTAATTCTTCATGGTTAGATGATTTTAAAGACTTTCGTTTTTTTCGAAAAAAAAAAAGAACTGACTCGCTTTAGGCTATTGTTGATGTTTCTTCAAAAAAGATTTCATATTCGACAAAAAATAATGTTTTTGTTTACAGGCGCACCATTAGCACTTTTTAGCGGGGAATTGCTAGACGTCCCAGAGTTTTCATTTTTAACTCACCGATGATGAGAATGACTTTAGGCCGTGGTCTGGACGGGTCAAACACTTCATACTCTTCAATCAACTCTGCTGTTTCAGACAAGTCCGAGTCGCTCTCGATGGAGAACTGGTGGATGGGCGGCAGGCGCTCATACCTGTCAGGTAACACTGAGAGAAGAAATGTACTTCAGGTGGATGAGGTCGAATACCAAATGTAGGTCGAATACCAAAAACCTTTTTGTTTAATAAAAAAACCTCCCTTATATTCAAATATTGTTAACATGCAAGCGAAATGTACGTAGCCACCAGTTTAGCACTATACCGCTATAGTAATATTATAAACCTTCTTAAAAAAACTAAACCGGTCAACCCCAAACACTGTGAATGCAAGTGCGTCTATATATATTTAAATATATAAATATACTGTATGTCCTGCATGTTCAAGAAGTATACACATGTATTTACTTGCATTACTGACGGATACGTTTCAAACAGCGAGGGAAACATCACCCAGCTTGATTATGGCCCAAAATCAAGAACAGTGGTCCTCTTTGTTTGCTGTCGCAGACATAAAAAAAACAAACAGCCAGCGAATGTTGCAACCAGAAGCTCACGAAACAATTAGCTTATTGTATGCCGTCTCGAACTGAGATGCTTTATTTGCTTTGCAAAGCAAACGCGGCACAGAGAAACACTTGGTATTCAATTTCCTATTTGCACAGTCTATGTATTTATAGGTACAGACAAGCACACAGGCCTGTCTTTGGCCAAAGAACCATGTATGTCTGTGGCATTCCATCCAGAGTGTATTTCCCTCCTCATACCGGCATCTTACCTACAGTAGTGTTCCCCGCATTCCAGAGCTACTGTATGAGCCTAATGCTGCTGAAAGCGAAAGGGAACCTACCACACACACACAAACTGTTCCATAAATACACACTTCAGTTTTGACACAAGTGAAGAAAAGAGATGTAAAATAGCAACAAGTGAGCTTGTATTTAGATGTTTTGCACATGTTGCACCCAAATATGGACACGGCCCATCTTAAATCTCACTCTTCACTCTTCTCTCACTCACTCACACATCGTCTACACGGCTTTATCCTGCATACAGGGTCGTGGGGGGCCTGGAACCTTTCCCAGGAGACTTTCCCATGGCACAAGGCAGGGTACACGCTGGACAATGGGTCAATCCATCGCAGGAATCTGGCTCTTCTCATCCAAGAAATCCAGATATCCAGTACAATTCCATGTATAAACTTTTGCAGAAGGGAAACATGGCGTACATCTGATTTTTGACCAAACGAGTGCCTAGTTGAGTTTGTAATCAGGGGCAGTGGTTGCATAATGGCACAAGCTTTCGGCTCTCATTTGGTCCCTTAAGCAAGACCATTAGCGCTCTCCGCTCTGCTGCTTCCCTTGCTTGTTTAGTTATACTCTCATTACTCCCCTGTTCATTCATCTCTAACAAGTCATTTCTGTCTTACATAAATGATCGTTTGCTTATGAACAGATCTAGTTTGTCTTTAGTCTGTCTGTGACACCAAACTTCTACATCTGTATTATCCTTACCGTTCCGGAAGAAAGACCGTCGCGATTGACCTCCATTGAGTGGCGGCAGGGACTTCTTCTCCTGTCCTACAAAAGTGTCCCACCTCACTTTCTCCGTCCCGCCAAGCTCTCGCACCTTCTTCAAGCACGACTCCATGTAATCGATGGGATCGTCCGGGCGATAATACATCAGGCCTGTCAGCAAACTCTGGAGAACCAAAAACACAAGCGTTACTTAGTAAAGTTCTTTGCAACAAATGTCATGACTACAGATTTCCAGCTGTTGTTTCTATAGAACATAAAAAGTTAATAATGGTCCATTACTAAAGAACAAAATGGTTAGACATGATGGCAAATGCTACAGAAGGAGTTCTAAAGACGGCTTGATCTAGATTAAGAATGGGTGTCTGAAACCTTTTAGACATGAAAAGCTTGTAGATCCTCAAAATCAAAGAAATATTTGATGAGTACCACATAATGGTAAATGTTGTGGAAGGAGTTATTATATCTAGACTATTAATCCCCAAGCAGAAGGTATGACTGGACCTTTGTAGACCATAAGGACCTGGAAGACTCTCAAGAACTATGTAAATGTTTGGTTGGGTATATTGTAATTTTAGTGAAAGCAGTTCTCGACACTTATCCTCGTTGATCTAGAATATGAATCCACAAAGCAGGACAATTGTTTAGACTTCAAAAAGCTTGTCGATTCTTAAGAACGAGAGAAATTATTGATTGAACATGACAGTAACTTGGAAGTGGAAGCAATTCTAGAGCCTCTAGATCCTCCTTGATGTAGAATATGAAACCTCAAAGATGGGCAACAGTCTAGAACTCTTTAGTCCACAAAGAGCTTTTAAGATTCTTAAGAACAAGATAAATATTTGGTTGGGCATGATGGTAAATGCTTTGGAAAAAGTTCTACCAGCTTCTCCTGCTTGAACAAGAATAAGAACCATCCAAGCAGAAGGAGTCGCTAGAATTTTGCAGACCATGAGGAAATACTGTATTTGGTTGGACATGATGGTAAATGCTGTGGAGTCTAGAGACTCTGCATGCTTTGTAGGATTTCTTGGTATAAATCAAGGTTGGTACGTGTGTCCGAACAGGAGAGTGAACAAACTGATCCATAATAACAACCCAAAAAAGAGAAAATAACTCTATTCCTCATTGTCTTTGATTTCAAGGTTACAACATTCACCAACAACACATTTTTTTGTCAAGCATGTGAACATTCGTAAACCCTTGACCCTTACAACAACTTTTCTGCTCTTACTGCGTTGAGATTCTGTTATGGAAAATTAATTAACACCTTCTGACCAATTAGATTAAAGCACTATGGTATAGGCAGCGATCATACAGTACAGGGTCTGCTGTTCTCCAAGTATACTTGGTCTAAATTATGAACTGGATCAGGCGTTCTGGGAACAAATCGCACACTACGGTCATAAATATTGTGGTGAAATAATGCACTGGCAAGTATTTCCTGCTGACCTACATACTGTAAAAACGTCCACCACTGCAGACACTTCTGATCTAGGAAAGAATCCTGAAAGTATTTTTCGATCTGTTCCGATCAAATCACACACACACACACACCACCAGCACCAGGTTTCCCTGCTTTCAAAGCACCTGTTTCAAGTCATGGGTTCGATTCAGGTGCCTCAAATGCTGCGCTATAACAGGGTACATCCTGACCTACATAGAAACGCTTCAATAATATGTTTCTGGTCTTACGGGCGCACTTTGGGAGAATTGGCAGAAATTTACTATTTTAGGTGAAATGTTAAAAGTTGCAAATTTTAGGTGTTTATGATGATGATGATGATGATGATGATGTTGACGATGATGATTACCAGCTGCTATTTCAATATACCATGAGGGGATTTACACTGGTCCATCACTCTGGTTGAGCTATAATACAGTACGAAGGACGACAGTCTAGATCCCCTTGGACTACAAAGAGCTCGTAGATTCTCTAGAAGTCACAGGTTCGATTCAGGTGTCTAAGAAGCTGCGTAATAACAGGGTACATCCTGACCTAGATAGAAACGTTTCCTGTCCCACGGAGCAATCCCACTCTTTTTCCTGACACCTAGGAACAGATCTGGGACATAGTTTGGGAAAATGGAGATTTTTTTTTTTTTTTTAGTTGAAATGTTAAAAGTTGCAAATTTTAGGTCTTTAGGAGCTTGATAATGATGATGATGATGATGAAGATGAAGACGAAGGGAAGCATTCCAACACATCACCCTAATTGAAAAAATGATTGAAATGCAACAGAACTGAATGACTTGTTGATTAAATAATAACAAAAACAGCAATAATAATAATAATAATAATAATAATAATAATACTAATGCAGTGTCCATGTGAGCAGCGCTGAGAGCTGAGCAGAATGCAGGTTGTCGGGTGTGTTTGGTGTGAGACAGTCTCACCTCCATCAGCTGGGGGATCTCTCTCCTGGAGAGGTACTCCTTAGCATCGTTCACGTTCATGTCTCGTGCTGGTTGCGCGAGCTGCGATCGAAAAACAATAAAGGAAACAATGAGCGGAGCGCGCGCGCACAAGAAACCTGCGTGACTTTGTCGGGATTCTCTACAGATCTGGACGCGTGTGTGACATTCTGGCTCCCACCCGAACCCCCTCCACTCCGCAGCGAGTGTGTGTGGAAGTTCGCGAACGCCGACACACCGCTTTTTCACCAGCCGGGTTGCCAGGTTTTCTTCTCACTATTTTTCAATCACAAAACACGATTTAAAAAAAATATATATTGTATTCAACTTTTTTTGTTTTGCTTAAACACGTGTGAATAACACTGTCAATTATATATATTATAATATATATGTATACAGATACTTATAATAATAAAAAAAAAACAACAGTGTTTACTGTGTTTATTGCTCGCAGAGAAATGTACGGGGATGAATCTGATCAATCTGGCAACGCTGTACCTTTATTAAGCGAGCAGCGCGCGAGCAGCGCTCCGGCGGCAGAGCTCAGGGCGCGCGCAGGGATAGCTCTCGGGAGCGCGCGATGGGTGTAAACAACAATTCAAACGCTTTTTTTGTGTGTGTGTAATTTGTTAGAAATGTAATGTTAGAAATGTATATGTGTAATTCTTGATATTTAGGGTTTTTTTTAATACGTAATGTAATGAATATCTATATAAATAAAAAGACAGGTCTGTACAGTGTTCAGAACTAGCTGTTTCAATTATAACTTTATATATAAATCATATCTTTATATAAATCATAAACCAGATTTTGTCACAGCATTGGACAAAACCGACTGGACATCATTTTATGAAACTTTGCTAGTCCTTCGGTATTTGCACCATAAATACAATTAAAACGTTTAGTTATAGTTGAAGTTGTAAGTTGTTTTATGCCAAATCAACATGTTGAGTAAAAGTGATGTTATGAACAGTTATGTGCTGGATTTAATAATCTACTGTATAATAATCTACTAATGCGCTACTGTCTCAATGTAAACAAACACCTGCACCAATAGATATTAATTAGAAAAGATAAAGTGAATATTTTGACTGGGATTAGTTCATATTTTCACTTTGTCTGAAATAACAGCGCTGAAGTGGTATAAGTGAATTTTAACACGCTGGAGTCGTTTTAAGACAAAACTTCATCTTTATCTGATCGACTTTTTCCATTTCTCATCTGTGATTCTCTCTCCGATTACCGAACAGGGAGTGTATTTGTCTGAGCACCAAAGAAGGACAACTTAGTGTAAACAAGGCGTCAGATACTCGACCTTACAGAATGTCATTTCTGTCTATTAATAAGTTAGACAGAGAGTTCTGCTGTACAGAAACACACACGTACACGGACGTGGACTTCAACCTGAAGTAATAATAATAATAATAATAATAATAATAATATCACTGATTACATGAAAGATCATCAGATTATTTTTAGCTTTAACATTTTAAATATTTCTACAAACTTTTAAACCATCAATGACACAAAATGATATATATATATATATATATATATATATATATATAAACAAGATTTTATAAATAACAAATAATAATATACATAATAAATAAAAATAACATAAAAATAATACAAATAAATTAATTAATTAATACAATAAGTAAATAATTTATAGTTTTATACATGTATTGTTTTAAATAATTTAAAGTAAAATTATAAAAATCTAATAAAATAATAGTTTATCATTTTATTATTAAATAAATAAATTTTTTAAAATAAATAATAGATATAAAATATTTATAAATATTTTACTTATTTATATATATTTTTTTTTTGGGGGGGGGGGGGGGTTACCCGATTATCTCCCTAATTTAGTCGTGGCTAATTCCTCCCCGTCACTAGGGGGCTCCCACATTAAGGCTACTACTACCACCATTCAGCCGGGAGGGCCGAAGACTATCACGTGTTTCCTCCAAACCGCGTGACGCCAGCCGACCGCATCTTTTCAAACTGCTTGCTCACGCACCATTAGGGGCGGAATAACACACTCGGAGGAAAGCGCTAGCCGTTCCTTCCGCGTGTGCGAGCTCACAGACGCCCCTGATTGGCTGTAGAGCCGCGATTAATGTGGGAGCACGAGTAGCTTTCATCCCTCCCCTCTGAGAGAGCTCGGCCAATCAGCTCTCTCTAGACCTCCGGCTGTGAGGGGTAACAGCATCACCCGGGGATCGAACCAGCGACATATAGTGTTTCTGTTTTGGAAATCACATAAATAGGAATAAATTCCATGGTTTGTATTCAAATATTTCAGTACTAAAAATCCTTAATACATCTTTGATCAGATGTGCTTTAACTGTGTCAGTTTGTTTACTGTATATTTATGTATAATTATATTAAAAAAATTATACATTTAGTATTTCATATGAATTATTATTTGTAGTGGTTGAGTGTCACATATTAATCAGTCATAATCATATTCTCATGTACTCATTAGTGATAATACTCAGTTTTTTTTCTTAGCACGTGCAAACACAAGCTTATTATAAGTGTTAACAACTTTTATTTTGAAGCCGTGTCTTTTGTTTATACGTGGTGGAGTAGCAACTTCCGGGTTTCTAAGCTGAACCTGTCAAAGCTCTCTCGTCGTGCTAAGCGTAATGGCTAATTCTCTATTTATTACACTGTGCGCTTTTATAAGCTGTTTGATAGTTTTACCAGCCGTACATAGCAACAGCTTTGAGGTAAGTCTCGTGCTCTTTTATATAAAGTCACGTCTTTAAAATAATGCAGTATCACTATTGCTATTTCAGTTGGTTCATTCATAACAACAGTGGGCGCGTGGCGAGTCCAAATCGCGGCTTGTGCGCTAACTATCCGCCCTAAGTATGCACGAGCCGCTTCTATGCCTGAAGGGTGCAACGCAGCGGCTCGCGCGTATAGATCTAGTGCACTATATGTCAAATTGGAACGCAGTCCATTTAAGGTTATTCTAGGCGTTGCTCAAAAGCTTTTATTTGCTTATTTTAGACAAAATTAATGGTTAGCTCGAAATAAAAAGAAGAGAAAGCTATGCAAGAATTATTATTTTAATACACTGTATAATTTTAGCTTTCTTTAGACCATTATATTTCTAAGTTCTTTAGGTATTCCTTCACTACATACTGTATAAGGCCTAGTGATTGCAGTTAATAAGGTCAGAGTTAGGCTGTGGTTTCACATTTCGTAATGTTATATTTTGATCATTACCAATCCCTGTAAAGATTTTGCATTTTAATAAATTCACAAAATTTATTGGACAAATTTAGAATTCGGTTTCTATATGAAGGAATATAAAAATGTTTTGAGATTTTCTGTCTATAGATCCAGTCGCTTTTGAAATGTGTGTGCCGCTCAAAAAACCTCAGACGACTCGTTGCAGCGTCGCCGTCAACTTGTCAAATCATGTCAAATGTCTTCGCGGCAGATTTGTTCCATGTGTCCATGAAGAAATAGCAGAGCTGTACAGCTTCCGTTGTGCTCAGGATGATGTCTTTTGGTGCACTGACTTACTGTATGAAGGTCGATGCTCTCCGTGACTACGCATGCAGGATTGTGCTGCCATCTGTTGGCGTGTTACAAAACTTGAACTACAAAACTTTTTGTTACCACTTCGTAGTAATAGTAACGGCATGACAGGACGCATTTATCGTAGTTTTGTAACCAAGCTAATAAACGCCATTTTAAGACTTTTACTCTCTCTGAAAAACATATTTACTTCTGGCACACGAGGGCGTCTCAACAACAACAACCTTATGCTATACAGAGGAACCTTGGCATACGAATGTAATTCGTTCCTAATGCAAAAATCTGTATGGCGATACGAATTCTTCCATACAATCTAACATAAATGCAGATAATCTGGTCCAGCCAACTGAAAGTATTACCAGTATTACAAAAAAAATGTAATTTAAATAGCTTTTGAGGGCTTGTTGATGGCAATGTTAGTATCGCCCGTTTACTCTCTTGAAACCTTTATCTGAAATATTTTTAAGCTTACAAAATACAAACGGAACAAGTTTTGAACGGTTCCGGATGTATGCGTATCTTGGCTGGCGTTCGGTTCATTTTGCAAACAGAACTGCAGGAAGGCCGCATAGTGGCTTATTGGTTAGCAGTGTCACTGTTAGCACTGCCGCCTCGCACCTCCAGGCTCCAAGAAATGAGTTGGCCTCACCGGTTTCAATGAATCGGTTCGGGAGCACAATGATAAAAAATGTCTGTCCTGTAAAGCTGTCCTAATAAGTGAGAAATCCTCAACAAATCAAAGTTGACAGTCCAATACAGTGGAAAACAGCTATTTAAAGCGATTTAAAGGAGCAGACACAACACGGGTTACATTTCACTGTGAGAAGTTTTTTGGCCACATGATGGCAGTGTGGAGAACGGGTATATATTTTATATAGACAGCATTAATTATGACATCTGGAGTAGCATTTACGTAGTAACTTTTCTCTTCATTTGTGTGAATTTGTGTTGCAGACGAAAGCCACGCAGTTCTTCAGCAGCGGTCACACAAACAACTGGGCTGTGCTGGTGAGACCTGATTTCTACACCTCATCACTTTTTAAGGGTGTCATAAAAGTGGTAACGATGCTGAATTATGTGTCTAACGCTTGTGTGCAGGTTTGTACCTCGAGATTCTGGTTCAACTATCGTCATGTCGCGAACGTGCTGTCTGTGTACAGGAGCGTGAAGAGACTCGGCATCCCGGACAGGTGAGAGCTCCCACTGACGCCGTTCTACAGATGAGATTCGTTGCAGTGTTCATTAATGTAAAAATATATATTTTAAACTCTAAGTCTGTAAGTTTGTCACCCCCCCCCCCCCACTCTGCGCTTGTTCCTACCCCAGTCACATCGTTCTGATGTTAGCCGACGACATGGCCTGTAACCACAGGAACCCCAAACCTGCCACCGTGTTCAGCCACAAGAACATGGAGCTGAACGTGTACGGGGACGATGTCGAGGTCGATTACCGTGGATACGAGGTGGGCGGAGCCTGTTTGCTTTTGAATTTTCCTTTTATTTACTACATTATGACGTTTTTATTCCTGTTTTTTTTAATAAGTATAAAAGTTAAGCAGCGTGTGTGTTGTATGTAACGATACCTGCTATCTGTTTACCAGTGATTATTCCTTTCTTTCTTTCTTTACATTTCTTGCTTGTTAAGGTGACTGTGGAGAATTTCCTGCGCGTGCTGACCGGACGACTCCCGGCGAGCACGCCTCGCTCCAAGCGCTTACTGAGCGACGACCGTAGCAACATCCTCATCTACCTCACAGGTAAACGTCATGAGGAAAAAAAATCACCCTGCACCTGATAAACAAAACGTAGGCCTCTGTAAGGTGACGTGGTGCTTGTGGTTTGGGACAGGTCACGGCGGGAACGGCTTCCTAAAGTTCCAGGACTCGGAGGAGATCAGCAACGTGGAGCTGGCGGACGCATTCGAGCAGATGTGGCAGAAGCGACGGTAAAAACCCTTCGCACCCTGATGTTGATGGTGTTTTTTTTGTTTGTTTGTTTGTTTGTTTGTTTGTTTTTCCACACCTTTTAAGTGTTTATTTTAATCTTGTAAATCAAAATCTTTAACAGCAGTTTTTTAACAGCAGAGATTGCAGTCAGAAAGACACCCGACTCCTGAATTGATCCAACTCGAGCAAGTGAAACAAAGCCAAAAGCATTAAAATTAGATTGAGTTATTTATCCTTTATCCCTTCATCTATCCAAATTGACTTGTAGTCCAATAAAAGCTGGATCTCTGTGGTAGTTTTAGTGTTTATCCTTAACTAGCTGAGCTCAAGAACCCAAATGCAAAGCGAAGAAAACGACCCCAGTATGTTCCATGATCGTTTAATAAAACACCAAGAGCATTCCAGGAGGAGATAAACATCAACAAACATCTAATTGCAGCGTGTGTATCGTTTATAACTGTTCCCAGTTCTCCACGCACATCCGAAGTTGACGTCAGTAACGAGCCGAGTGCATTAAGCGCAGTTAGAAACGCACTCTTGTGTCAGATCTAGATAATCTATTAATGGCTTTAGTGTCACAGCTGTGTTTTGGAGGTCGACAATGTGGAATAAACCCAGAGGTCAATGCGATGCGCACTAAAATGTTCCAACCTGCCATTATGGCCGCGGATTAGAGTGGCTGCTGATGTAATAAGTGGGAAGCCGATGGCGCCTTTAGCAGTGGACCAGTGTATCGGCCACCTTTACCTTTACTCTCTAACGTGGGGTTCGTTATTTATTTATTATTTATTTATTCCTTTTTTGGTAATGGAAGTCAATCCTTTCGCACAAGCAAATGACATGACTCATAACGTATTTTATTTTATTTTTTTAATTAAACCTCTTCTCCGCAGGTATAACGAGCTGCTGTTTATAATTGACACCTGCCAGGGGGCGTCCATGTACGAGAGGTTCTACTCGCCCAATATCATGGCTCTGGCCAGCAGCCAAGTCGGAGAGGACTCGCTTTCAGTAAGTGCTAGCCACTTTTCTGTTCAATATGTTTTCACCACATAAACTAGAGCCTGCGCTGTTTTATTTTTAGCTTTTTTTTTTGGGCGATACAAATTAGTTTTTTTTTTTTTTTTTTCCTGTGTGTAATTAGATTATTTACTTGTGTAATAAGAAAGGAGGGGTAAAAACTTCTGCACCTAACCTTTTTATGTGTTTAATAATTGTCATATGTGTTTTACTTGTTTTACTTGACACTTGTTTGGACCCTAAAGATCCGCTGCCGCTGTAACGCTTATTGAGATGTTTTGAAAAAGAAAGTATGGAAAAAGTCCATGGAAGGGGGCGAATACGTTTGAGAGGCTCTGTACAGTTAAATTAATCTCCTTATTTTTTTCATTTTTTTAGAATGAGTCTAACGAAGACATACTCTGTGTACAGTATAAAAAAAATGACATGTTGTATATGAAAAATATTGTAATATAAGTTTATTGAATTTTTTTTCTGTGGTTTGTTTTTCCCTCCGATGTGCAGCACCAGCCTGACCTCGCCATCGGAGTCCATCTGATGGACAGATACACCTTCTACCTGCTGGAGTTCCTAGAAGACATCCATCCTGCCAGTCAGGCCAATATGAATGATCTGGTGAGTTTTCGTCTAAAAAGTCTGATGCTCTTGCATTTGGTTTGTTGTAATCGTATATTAAGAAAGTTTAGATACCATTTGACTAGATTCCAGACATTATCACTTGCTAAGATATATTTTTTTTCTTCAAAGCGAAAAAAGAATAAAATGTAATTAAAGTGTTTTAAAAATGAAATGTAATTAAAGTTCCATTTATTAGGGTAAAATTACGGTCATTCACAAGCTCTCTGACTTACAGAGCTACAATTAAAAAAGTCCTTTCAAAAAGTAAGATAAACTCTCAGATAAACTAAGAAACTAGATGGAGTGTGATTAAGTTGCTTAAAAATATTTGCACCTGCATTCCTGAAAGTTTTGTAATTAAAGTCAATTTTTTTCCTCCATAATTATTTAACATGGTAACTGGTAATTAATAAATCTTAATTAAATTAACTTTTAATTAAGATGCTGATGAATTAGGATTAGAGAAATGTAGGTCACTTGTAAGGTTTTATGCACGTTTACAAAAACAAATTGCCCTCGTTTTTAAGTCACCTTAAGTGCTAATAATTAGTTAAATTTTGTAGTATGAATTTAAGTTGTGCTAATATAAAATGAAATCTGGATAATTTATAATTAAGTCTGGAAAAAATACATAGAAATGTGTACATTTAAATTAGTTGAATTTGACATGGCCTCTATTGACCTGTGGAAATCTGTGTAAGGGGTCATTATTAGGGACTAACCAGGGGACCTCTGATACGACATCATCACTATACTGTACCTAGGTGGTGGTAATTCCATTTGTATTGCGATTCTATATTTATAGATATAAATATATTCTATATATATTTCCAGATTTTCTTACAATCCTAGACAAACTTATCAAATTATTTGCTTCTACTGTACACGATGCTGTGCTGCGTGATTAGCTTAGAGAGCACCACCTGTAGGATTATAGAGGAACAGCAGCGTTTTTGCCGCTTCAATTGCAAACATATATGAATTAAAATCTATTTTAAAAAATATATATTTTATAAGTCAGAATAGCAAAAAATGAATTGCCACACAAAACCGGAATCACAGTATGTACAGTAACTCAGTAGATTTTTCCCACATTAATTATTTTGTTAATTTATAATCAAGATAATTTAAGTATCTCTTTATTATAACTTTGCTTTAGCTAACCAAGCCAGACATTTAGGGTGCCAAAAGTTTTAGCAGTTTTTCAGCTCTCCTGCCCGCTGGAATTGTCTCCGGCGTCTGCGGTGAGAAGATGAAAAAGTGCCAGATGAAAAGCGTGGCCACTTTAAACAGACTGCGTAATCCAGGTGTAGGTCAGGGGCTTTGAAACGCGCAGGAGGCAGAACCTTTTCCCTCTCTCCGCCTCGGCAGATTAGCAGCCGCCCGTCCCACTCGGGGCGATGTGGCGAATCCGCTTTGATCTGCCTTTTGGTTTTTCTGCTCGGATCGAGCCAGATCGATGTGATGGTGAAGGATTTGGTCCTGACGGGACCTGAGGCAGGATCAGGATCAGAGACTGGGATAGACGAGTGATTGGAATACATATGCAGCAAAGCCGAAACAGCACCGCTTTGATCTTGTTCTCTGGACCAGAAGTCTCGTGTCCCTCTTTAGCAAATCACGGCAATATAAACAGTGTAGAACAAGTTATTAATAGTAATAATAACAGTAATAATTTGGTAGAATATTGATGTGACATGAAAAAAGAACATTGTTACAAATACTTCAAAGGTCTTAATATTTAAAAAATGTCAGTATAATAAAGAATAATGTGGAATATTAACCAGTGTGTGTTTTGGTTTTACTGGCTACTTTTACTTGTTTAACATGTATAACACAAAAACATGTTTGTTACATGGTCGGGTTGTGACGGTGCTGATGAAAGTTCCACTTGTGTGTCCCAGTTTAAGGTGTGTCCCCAAAGCCAGTGTGTGTCCACGCCGGGCCACCGTACCGACCTGTTCCTGCGAGACCCCGGCAGCGTCCTGATCACTGATTTCTTCGGCAGCGTGCGCAAGGTGGAGCTGACGCGGGAGGTGCTGAACCTGAGCGCACTGATCGAGGCGGCACACGCAGACACGTGAGCGCGTTTTACTTTAGTCACACGCTTACGGTACGTCAGGAACGGCAGAGAGAAAATAAACACAAAACGAGTCGACAGGGAGAGGGGGAGAAGCACAGCTAGTGGGCTGGGGGAGAGAGATACACAGAAAAGGAGAGAGAGAGATGCCCAACAATAAAGAGGGAGCAAGATCAAGAGTGTGAGAGAGAGAGAGAGATAAAAGAAGAAAGAGATGAGCAGTGGTGGAGAGAGCAAGACAAAGAAAGGGGAGACAAGAAGAGAGAATGAGAAGGAGACAGCGAGACACAAAGAAAGGGAGGGAGTGAGACAAAAGAAAGAGGGAGTGAGACAAAGGAGGGGCGAGACAGTTAGAGATAAAAAGAGATGGAGAAAGCGAGACCGGACGAGAAAGAAAGAGATGGGGAGAAAGAAAGCGAGACAAAGAGATGAACGACAATGGAGAGAGAGAGAGAGAGAGAATCACAGCAATGTAGAAAGGGAGGACAGAATTAGAGAGACTGAGAGAGTGAGAAAAAGATGTCCGCAGTGAAGGAGACGGAGAGAGAGAAAGACAGAGGGAGTGTACGGGAAAGATTAACAGTGTGGTTGATCAACACCAGTTCTGTGTGCTCATAGAATCTAATAGAATCTGGTAAGGCGGGGCGCCAAAACTTATAGCCCCACAGACCCGAAGCGTTTTTTTTTTTTTTCAAATCATTGACATTGAGTTCAGATAATGGTTCTCTGATCTCGCAACACACTCAGTTTACATGGAAACTCATGTGCATGCGTACACACACACACACACACACACACACACACACACACACACACACCTCCCTCAAACAAGTCATTCACACACAATGGCGGGTGTTTTAGCCATCAGCGTTGCCCCCGGGAATCAAATTAAAGCCCAATTTGTGATATCGGCTCTACAGATGACATTTTAATACCCTGTTGCACATCTGTCGTCATGGCTACCGCGCACCAGGACCAATCAGGACGTCGCGTCTCCTCCTGCTTACAGAGTCCATTACTGCCTTTATAGCCGTGTCCACTCCCGCTGTGTGAAGAACTGATTGAGGACTGTGTTGTTCAGTGTAGTCCTGAATAAGTTCATCAGTGCTGGTCACATTATAAGGAACACCTGCGTGAAAAAGTATGTAACCCCTTGGATTTAACTGGTTTCCTGCATTAATTTGCCGTATGACACACAAACAATTATATTTTTTTATTGAACTTGAAAATCCACAACATGTTGGAAGAGATGTTGAGAAAAGGTCCAGCTTCACCTCTTTCTGTAAATCTTTCGTTAAACATGTCCTTGCAGAAAATGTCAAATGATTTGTTACTTCTTGAATCGATGAATTTCAATTTTCTCCATGGGGGAAAGAAAAAACATTGCCGCAAATACTTTATAGAGCAAAGATTAAACAGTCATTTGATTATATAAACATACGCTATTAATTAGAAGCAGAATAAGTTTCCTTCACTGATCACGAGTAATGGTGTATCATCAGTAATGATTGTGTCTTGTAGGACGCGTCACAGTCATTCAGGTGTAGTTTATCAAGGACACCACAAGATGGCAGTAGTGCACTGTACATTTTCTCCCCCAGTCTTCATCACAGGCCTCGCGTTCAGTGAAGCTTTCAAATCCCAGACTGAAAAGATTTCAAATCTGCTATTAGCTGATATAATAATGAGGAGGACGTGATTAATTAACTGCCACCAGAACATGAGGTACAGTTACATCCGAATGTGTGTGTGTGTGTTTGTACCCTGTGATGGATTGGCACCCCGCCCAGCGTGTACCCCACTTTGTCCCTAGAGTCCCCTACATAGGCTCCAGGCTTCCCGCTCCCCTGTACAGGATAGTAGAGAGTGAGGAAGTGCTTTTACTCTCGTTTTTCATGTTTGTATCGTTCAGGTTTAAAGAAGCCAATATAGATTTGTGACCTCATATAAGGATAGCCCCTCCCCTCAGCTTGTTGCTCTGCTCTCTGCAGTAGCTCATTTACATAGACACTGAAACAGCACATTTGGAGGAGGAGTGAAGAAACCACAAGTTAGAAACCAACTAGCAATTTAGCACTCTATAGGGGAAACATGTAGCATGATGAAGGTTTAAGGAGGTGATGAGGGGGGGAAACCCTCTCCACAGTGTTTCGTTGTTTTGATGTGGAGAAGTTGGAGGTAGCAATTTCCCACCAAAAAAATATGATAATAAAAAAACAAAAAAACCCACAAATAAATATTCATCAAGCGGGCGAGCGAGACACAGCTCCCTCCTCGAGAGAGAGAGAGAGAGAGAGAGGGGGGGGGAAATTAGTGCTGGAAACGCACTAACAGCCGCCTCCATTAGCACAAGCAGCTCCAAGCGACAGCTTTTCCAATTAATGGGAGAGGCGCTTCATTATCACCATTTTAATTTGAGGCTTCGGAGGGGAAATCACGCCACATTCGAGCTAATCAGCGGGGCGGTAATGGAGAAGGAGCGGAGGGAGGAGCGAGCGCCCAGGGCGCACGCTGTACAAGACAAGCCGATCCTCATTTCGAACGCTAATCGGTTGTAAAGCGTCTTCGATTGGGGCACGAGTGCGATTTCTGAAAGAACTTGGATCAAGATTCTTTTCCAGCCCGAGGACGTCGTGTTCTTCAGAAACGAGGATTAGGTTCTGGGAAACGTGTGTCGCGTATTGTAGATCATGTTTGATTGTGATGCGTTGTCTCAGTATAGAAATGTAATACAGTAAAAAGGCCTCAGATGACTTGCTGCATTTGACAAAGTAATTGCATGAGGTACAGGAGCAGGAAACTTGTGAAGGATTTTGGTGGAGCAGAACGAGACTATCGACCCAGCCAAAATTAATTTACTTAATCCGTGGTAAAGGCTATTATCTAGTGGTTTTTCTTGAATCGACATCACAGGGTCATCCAGAGTACAGTTTTAGACATACCTTTATTTAACCACAGTAAATACACACCGTGGTGCGCACAGAAGTGAAGTAGACTATGAAAACTGAACCTTCAAATATGACTGGACAGATCAGTGTATGTTTTAATGCACCTGCACCAATAGATATATGGGATATCACTGATTACGTTGAAGCTGATCATCTTATTTTTAGCTTTAAATTATTTTCTATAAACTATTTTCCTGTGAACGACAGGTACTTACACTAGTGTTCTATAAATCTGCTATAAATAGTAATCTTGGTAACCTGCCCAATCTGGCAACCCGGTCTTGAACGCTCGTGCCCAATGTAGGTCTTCCACCGGACGAGTTCAGAGTGAGCATGGGGCAGCGTGTTTCCTGCCCCAACGTCTGTTTCTATTAATGCTCATATAGCACTTTCCATGTTTGACCCCAAGGTGTGATAACACAGTGGAGCAAAACAAGGTTTAAAGTATATTCAGTGTATACTTAGAATTTGTCAAATAAATAAAATAAAATTAAAATTAAAAATAGGTGACTGGAATTTGTAACAGAATTTAAAATGCATCAAGTCGAGCCCATGTCTGCCAGGTTCTGTTCCAGACAAAAACAAACAACAAAATCTTGGCCTGTTTATGCAACTCCCAGACCTGGAAACAACAAACACGGAAAATGATTAAAATGCAATTCAGATCTCGTCTCGGGATCTTCCTGCATGTGGCTCACAGGTGGAAGCTGTGAGCCGTTAGCATTTTTAGGTTATCGTGCCGCTTTCGGCCCGGCACCGAACACACTTTCTTCCTGCGTCTCAGCGGAGATAAAGATCCCACATTCCTCTCCTCCGCTACCTCACAGACTTGTTTTCGCCTCCATTAAGAGGATTGCTCCACTTTAATAGACGACTCCCCCTATCTCCTTTATGCTTCCTGTCCACAGTTTTTACGAATGGTAATTCAGGACAGGACGTCCCAGTCGCGTCAACGGTCGAGCGCCGAGTTAATTAAACGTCATGCAAAGTAAATCAGCGGTCACAGGGAGGTGCGAGGCATGTAGAGGTCAGAATGTGAATATAGTTCTCTTACACAAGAAACTGTAACCATCAATCACTTTTTTTTTTTTTTTTTTTTTTTTTAATCATTCATATGTATTCGAATAATCTATTTACATTCACGTGATGCAAGATAATAAAATAAAAAAAAAAGGGGATCAGATATTATTTTGTGTTCCTGCCTAGTTACTTGGACAGTTAAAAAAAAAAATCTAAAATGTATTATTATTGTTATTATCATTAGCTTCATTCATATTAAATTCACGTCCTTAATGCAGATTTAATTTCAGATTAAATTGTACTGATTCAGACATGATCTCCGTTCCTGACGCGACTGATCTTCAAGGCGAACACACGATCTAGACGGTTATTCTACGTTCACGTAACGGTCCTTCATATCGATCCGCTCTTCCTCGTTATTCCTGTCTCTCTTTTTTCCCTTTCGGTCTTTGTTTCGCTCCGTTGGGTCCTGCGTCAAATCATATCCCTCGCTCCAGTCAGCAGGTGGAAGTGTATCGATAGCCTTGTCCCTAATTAAATTTCAGGAGCCTTTTGTGTAAGGAGCTGCGGTTTGGCCGGCTTTCTGCTCTCTGAGCGCCTTGGATCGACCCGCATCCTCGAAGAGCTTAGCCAGCACGGATCAAGGGCCAAGATATTACTACAGATCCATGGAAATAACGAGGGAGGGAAAGCAGCAGTGGGTGACATGCCAAGCGTTATGGTTTCTACATAGATGTCTACAGCACACATCGAGACCGACTTGGTGTATATCACTTGTACACCTGCGTGATTTACACTAAACTGTGTTTATTTGCCCTCGGATCAAAGAACCGATCGTTTGAAAATCGCTTTGTTCAGTCTTCTACAAAGAGAATTAAAATAAAAGAAGATTTTAAGGGATTGTTGTGTCTCACATTCCTCAAACATTTATTGATCATGTCTCGAAGCTGGAGATTTGTTTCCAAAATTCACTCTCGCCAGACGCAACAGGTCTCCTTTTAACTCATGCGGGTTACAAACCATTACTCCTCTGATTTGAGGTCAAATAAATGTTGTCTGATCAACAAAGCAACATTTAATTGCATTTATTTGGCCAATCAGAGAGTCAGTGGTGTGTTTAAAAATAAATATATAAACTATTTGTGTCTCCTGCACAGAGACTAATGGCTTTTTTATTATTATTTTTTTCTTTTTGCTTCAGGACTTCTGGTGAACAGAACGAGACGAGCGAGACGCTGTCTTACGCAGACCAATTACCGGTGGCTGAAATCATACATCAGGTAAATGTTAAGTTCATATAATCAGAATAAGTTTACGTTTAAATAATTAGAAGGAAATAAATATGCTGATTTAAACTACTTACTCACAGAACAGCTCGGAAATCGTAGAAATAAACTCCGGGTTTATGAGGCTTTTTGAGGTGTTAAATCTTCCAGGGCAACTTATCTTATCTGTACTGTATCATATAGAGTGTCAAATACAAGGCTGTAAAAACACCTCATGTTTGCATTAACCACTAACATTCCTTTATAAATGACACAACATAACGGGAACATAAATTAAGACAACTGAAGGGCAGGTATTAAATTAGCTTCTTCCACCAAAAGAGGAAATAAAGCTCATTATTTTAAATAGAACTTTTTTCACAGGTTTAACCAAATAACAGAAAATTTCTTGAAATTTTAGACTTAATAATACCGCTTTTAACTGTTATTATACTTAAGAATTAGTCGATACATAGTTGATAAGATTTTACACACAAAATTAGTTTTGTATGGAGCCCCTCTGGTGACATTGGGGGCAAATATTCCTTTATTTACTCACTGACACACAGTGTAACTTCAAAACCAAAATCATCCTGTCACATCTGGGACACGAGCGATCTCATCATAAGTCCTGGCCACAACAAAGTATCTCGTTCCCATGACTTAGTAAGTTGTGATCACAACAAAGTATCTCGTTCCCATGACTTAGTAAATTATGATCACAACAAAGTATCTCGTTCCCATGACTTAGTAAATTATGATCACAACAAAGTATCTCGTTCCCATGACTTACTAAGTTGTGATCACAGCAAAGATCCAATGTCTTAGTAAGTTGTGATCACAACAAAATATCTCATTCCCATGACTTAGTAAGTTGTGATCACAACAAAGTATCTCGTTCCCATGACTTACTAAGTTGTGATCACAACAAAGATCCCATGACTTAGTAAGTTGTGATCACAACAAAGTATCTCGTTCCCATGACTTAGTAAATTGTGATCACAACAAAGATCCCATGACTTAGTAAGTTGTGATCACAACAAAGTATCTCGTTTCCATGACTTACTAAGTTGTGATCACAACAAAGATCCCATGACTAGTAAGTTGTGATCACAACAAAGTATCTCGTTCCCATGGCTTAGTAAGTTGTGATCACAACAAAGTATCTCGTTCCCATGGCTTACTAAGTTGTGATCACAACAAAGTATCTCGTTCCCATGGCTTAGTAAGTTGTGATCACAACAAAGTATCTCGTTCCCATGACTTAGTAAGTTGTGACCACAACAAAGTATCTCGTTCCCATGGCTTAGTAAGTTGTGATCACAACAAAGTATCTCGTTTTGTGGTCTTAAGGGGCGTGATGGATTGTAACGTGTCAGAAGAAAGGCTAGATACGTAGGAGCTAAAGCGTTTAGCGCCTTGTACAGAAGTAATGCAGGGATGATGGTATTGTGGTTATATGATCATGTTTTCTTGATCTGGTGAGAACTCTGGTGGCTGCATTTTGGACTAACTGTAGTTTGTTTACATTGAGGATGCAGGACAAGCACCTACTGTAGTCATGCATTACAAGCTTTTCTGCATCAGATACGGATAAAATGTTCTGGCAATATCTCTAAGGTGGAAAAAGGCTGTTTTTGTAATACTGATAATATGATTTTCAAGGGACAAGTTGCTGTGTAATATTACGCCCAGGTGGTAGTAATAGTACATTACAACAACAGTACAGTACATCCTTCTTGCGTTGTGAAGTGAAGAAGCTGATCACAACTATGAGACTAAAAGTTTGCCGCCTTAAAGCAGCTCTCGTTTCTTCCTGCACTTTATGCGAGACTCTTATTAATTACTGTGTAATGTATACTCGGGCGCCCATTATCTCTCTCCCGTCCATTATTTTCTCCCACTCTGCTTCTCCGCCTGTCTCATCTTGTAGCTCGCTCTCAGTGACGTTGTCTCACCTTGCATTCTTTGTTTTCCATTTCCACATGGGAACCACTGAGTTCTGTTGTGTGATTTCTTATTAGCTCACTGCTTTAAGAGGCAATCGTTCTGTAGAGGTTTTTACTTTGTAGCAGCATTAATGTAGTGTTTATGCAGTATTTATGCGTTGTATGTTTGTGTACGCCACTGTGCTGTTCAGGTCCCCGTTCTGATTAGTCTGATTTTGAGAGAAATTCCACGATGTGTAAGAATGTATACTAAATGAAGAGGTGGGGAAAAAGAAAATAAAGTCACTATAGCAAATACAGCGTGTTGTATATAAACATCGGAATAATTGAACACAAACGAGGCTGATCCTGTGTACGCGTCATTCTTTGGCAGATGCTAATGAATGTTAGCAAGTGTGCTAATGCAGCGGTCATGTGACAAGGTGTTCTGTAAAAAAGCTTGCATCTTGTTTGCGAGTTAATTCCGTGTGTCCGCCATGATGGTCGTTTGGAGGTCACGGGTCACGTGATCTCAGTGCCACGGAGGGAAGGTTGGGCCTAATTAGCACATTACAAATACATGCTGCAAGAAACAGTAAAACAAATAAATAATATATATGAATCGGTTTGTTTCTGCGAACACTCTCACTCCGTTCCCTGCCAGAATCTCGGTGCTAAAGGAAGCGTCGCGGGTCCCTTTGTTACAGCTGAAAGTGTAATTCCTGCTTTGTGCTCAACAAGAACACTTTATATTGCGTCTGTAGCTAGAAAGAAAAGCACTTTGTCCAAATCTACATTAGCGGAATCTGCACCGAGAGAGCCGCACGTCGCTGCGGAGAGCATTTTGAAGCCCGTGATTAGCGGATAATCGAAAGATTACGACGAAGCACACAGTCATCACCCGCCTGTTATCTGCAAATATCTGTTATCTGCCGTCTCGGTGGGAAAAGAGCTTATCCAACTCGCCCTCCCGGCTAGCACTAATCACCGCACGCTCAGCTGAAGATCCGGGCCGGTTTTGTCCTGCCGCCGCTGCCGCTCTATGCATGATTACTTTTTCGCTTTTATGTGAATGAAATCCTGTCTGTAAACAGAATTGTAATGCTGGCAGTGATACTGACTTCAGGGAGTCGGATATAAAGGAGGGACAGAAGAAAGCTCTGTTATATCTCTAGACTTGTACAGAAGTGAATTATTGCTTCTGGCGGAGTTCGCAGGTTTCGTTCTGGTTTAAAGAAATGTCAAACAGACAGGTGTGTGTGTGTGTGTGTGTGTGTGTGTGTATATACTGTATATCCATCCTCCAGCGGAATTAAGGGTTTCAAGCGTTTGTAATGGATTTTTTCAATTTATTTTTAGATTATTAAATTTTTTTCTTTTTCTCAAAACTTCACTGAAAATATGCATAAGTGGTGATTAGTTCTCATCAAATGTGCGAGAAGCTTCGCTCACCCCTGAACTGGTGTGAAACCAAAGCTGGAGTGTGTATAATTGGCTCGGGGTGGACGTGTGAACCTGATGTGGCGTGATGACCTTTAACCACTTGAAGCTTTCTGCTAATTGAGAACTAATTGTGCTAAAATTGCATGAACTTCAAAGTAGAGAGAGAGAGAGAGAGAGAGAGAGAGAGAGAGGTGGTGGTTTGACTGGCTTGTCACAACGTGGTGGAATAATCCTCATACAGACACTGATTACTGTGTACCTGATCAACTGACGCTGTGTAGAAACGTCTGTTCTGTAATTAGGGGTCATTAGCTGTTTTGCTCACCGGAACAAACGAAGCAGATACACAGACACACAGTCTGATTGTGTGTGGGTCAGTCAATCTGTGTGTATCTGATTGTGTAGTGTGTGTGTGTGTGTGTGTGTGTGTGGGTCAGTGGATCGGTGTGTATCTGATTGTGTAGTGTGTGTGTGTGGTTTGGGGGGGGGGGGATGGTAGTCGATTGGTGTGTTACTGAAACCAGTTCATCAAACAGATCAATTGTTTCATATTCAAGTAAGCAAGGGTGTACAAACTTTTGCAACCACCCGTACCCAACTCCGTTTCCATCTCAGGATGCCAGATGGAGCGGAGACGAGCGTACGCGTGTGTTTGGAGACTACAGTGTGTGTGTGTGTGTGTGTGTGTTTCAGTGTGTATTTGGACCTCCAAGCTGTGGTTTCCATGGCAACGGCGGGTCCTGTAACAATCGCCTCGTCTCGCGGTTCCGGATGACTAGCGAGCTCGGCATTGCGCGCCCACGTCGTGCGAGTGTCCGTACACGTCGTGTCAAGTTGTTTCTTGGCCGTCTGCGTGTGATTACATCATCGGTGCCAAACTCGCAGGAGCTGGCGAAAGGATCCGGGATCGAAGCTGCACTCGCGTCCTCGCTGCCAGGGTCCGACCGAGTGAGGACGCGCGAGTGTCTCACAACACGGGAAACGTTCGAACTGATGTAAAGATAAAAATCACACTCACAGTGCCGTTGGCTCGCTTCCTGAAAATGAGTCAAAACATTATTATATTACATGTCGCACAGTTTTATACATGTATATTTTACGCATTAAACCTGAAAAGGAAATAAAGGGTGAGAACTAAATAATCATCGTGACATGTGCAAAAATTATGGCACTCTCAAAAATTTTCAGATGACGATACGTGCGTCGACCAATTTTCCCGTGATGCCCCCCTCCGTTGCAGCCACACCCGGTTCTCTCCCACTTGCCTCCTGTGAAGGTGGCCTTCGTCTTTTCCCCCCCGCAGACCGCACGCTGCTTTATAAGATAAGGGAGAATTGTAGTGTTCATCTCCAGCGTAAAGCGAAGCAGTTTAAGAAGATGGCCTCGCGTTATTCTCCTCGAACGTAATTGCAAAGTTATTGGGACGTATTTTTTAGAGAGTAAACCCTTCGGCTGCATTAGCATATAAATGCACTCCTGCTGATGCATGCGTAATAGGAGGTGATTTAAAAGTATAATATATACACGCGCACCCCTACACACAGACACACAAAGTGATGACGCGGCTTTAGGAAGGAGGAAAATGTCCGTTGTTGTTGTTTGTTGTTTGTTAACGCTCTTTCTGCACAACACAGAAACCCAAGCAGAAAGACTGGCACCCTCCGGACGGCTTCATCCTCGGCCTGTGGACGCTCATCCTGCTGGTCTTCTTCAAAACCTACGGCATCAAACACCTCAAACACATCTTCTGACCGCCGCTCGGGATTCTCCCTCACAAATACTTATTTTCATCCGGATCGTTTTCGACAGCACCCGTGGATTGAAAAGTTTTTTTTTTTTTTTTATTCTTTTTTTTTTCCTAATTGTTCGACGCAGGACACACTGTTCAAAAGGGACACGCTTTGATGTTGAAGACCCTTTGTTGCACTCCGTGATGCGATGTATTCTCGTTAAATTTTAGCACAAGGGCCTTTTTTTTTTTTCTCCATTCTTCTTTTAATCCTTGGATACAGTCGAGCAAGGACAAACTCGGTGTGATGTACTGTAGTTGAATCGTGCCACGACGTCGTACTGAAACTCTCTGAACTCAGCTCTTCATCTGTCATCCGTGTGATTATTTTCCGCACTTGTCCGCAAGTCGCTCCTGTACCTGTGGAGTGAGAGCTACCAGTTTAGCACTGAACAAACTATTCACTTCTGAATAATTTACTATAGTCTAGTCTTCCAGCCCGCCGCGCTTGTTCATGTGGTTTCTGGTATCCAGTAAATATTAACATCTCATTTTGCGGTTATTTAATGTGACATAATGACATCCTACATAATCTAACTTTATCTATATCGTTATATACATTTAAGTTATATCACAAACTCCTAAAACGCTACATCAGTTTGACAGTTAACTCAAAAGATTACCCATGATTCCTAGCCCATGTTTAATAATTTCCTGTAGTGATAAATTTAGTTTTTATTGTTTTTGTTGAATTTGTACATAAAAGCTATACATGTAATAAGTTTAATTATTAATAACTGTTTATTTTACCTGTTCTTCTTTGCCTTGACGAGAAACAAAAAAAGTTGTTTTGTTCAGTTTGTTTCAGAGTAGCATAGAAAATGTATTTTCGCTAAGGGTTGTCAACATTTATTTAGTATTACACTTGTAAGTATTATGTGGTTATGGGAAAGCAGACAGGCTAGGAGTTATGGGTAATTTTTTTATGTGGTTCATGTTCTTCGTCCGCCAGCCTCGTCACTGCAAAGAAGCAGAAAAACGGCAAACATCTCCTCAGGTGATCAGCTACAGCAAGGTTAAAATAAGAGGGACATTTTTGACAGCTAACTTTTTTTTTTTTTTTTTTTTTTTTAAGCCGTATAAAAAAAAATTACCCATGATTCCTAGCCCCTGTTTTATAATTTACTGTGATTAATTTAGTTTTTGTTGTTGATTTTCTTTTTTTTTTTATCATATAGGTTAGCTTTAATAAAATCTAGTGTTGCTCTTCTTCAGACACTTTCGTTACATGTTCTTGTTTTTCCAGAGGTTTCAGGGACAGAAGCTAGGAATCATGGGAAATTTTTGAACGTGTTTCATTTTCTTAATCCACTATCAAGACGTTTATTATTGTACAGAGCACTGTTTAACAATAAAATCAGTCCTGGATCGGTTACGAAACGTAAAATTCCTGTAACTCTGGTGTAACTTTGTAGAATCCATATTACCACGGCGCTCCACTCTGATTGGTCGGAAGGTGTTTATTGTCTAGCGTTTCTATAATAACAGCTAACAGCGTGGTGGCATCGAATCCATGGCTGATTTAACCATACATGTGTTTTTTTTGTTTTTTTTTTTTTCCCTGGCAGTCGATGTTTGTACAACATTTAAGGAAGGAGTCTCTAGTCTCAGGACTTTGTAACAGTTCTTTGGGATTGCATTATTTGGAGTATATTAATGTATTGCGGGGGGGGGGGGGGGGGTAATCTCGTGAGCTTTTTTTTTTTTTTTTACCCACATGAAGTGTTACACAACATTAAAGGTATCTATAAATAAAAACTGAACTTCTCCATAAGCCACCTAAAACTCTCTGATCTATTATGAAAAGACGGCTTTTCTTTCCCTTCAGTTTTTTTTTGTTCAGTAAGTTAGTGAAGATGAAGAAGAGATGCAGAGTGATGTGTTTTTCTCTCTTTTTTTTTTTTTCTTTTCTCAAAGCTTTCAACCTTGCATAAATGATTATATGAATCGGGTAATGACATTGGAGGTTGAATTGAAAGCTTTCACACAGAGTTTTTAGTCCATTAGGGTAGAGACGGTTCTGGATAGCAGAAGGTGATGGAGTGCTCCGGTGGTTATTTATATTTCTCACATGATAAAGCCACATGCTAAAAGTTTGTCCATGAACACGATGTAAGAACGTCGCCACCACCACTACTGTGGACATCTACTGTACATTCGGATGCAGGACCTTAACAGACAGATTTATCAGAAAAATTTTGTTAGTACCTTGTGTATTAAAATAGTTTTTAAAAAAGCATAACGTAAATCTTTTTTTTTTTTAATACATTTACAAAGTGTGTTTTTAATTAGATTTTTGTCTATAATGCACTTGGTTATACAGTAGTTTTAGCTAAAGTTTTTTTTCATTATTATTATTATTATCCTATTTTCAGTACTTCGGTACGATCATTACGAAAGGTGTGGTATTTAAACAAAAAAAAAAATCTAGCCTGTAATGTTCTCTAAATCACAAAGGTTAGGCCTGCTGGAAAATTTTTATGAAAAATGTATAATTATTATTATAATAATACTTTTATAAGTTTGAACAAGATTCATGTAATTTTTTTTGTGCAATGATTGATTGATTGATTGATTATACTGTGAATGATTAAAATGGTTCCAATCTGAAGAAATGGCGGTAAGTAGAACTTTATGTACTTTTTCCAGTTGTCTTAACTGATACTTTAAGATGTCGTCTGTCTCAGATCTAAAGCACCGTAACCATATTGACCATTTAGGAGATTAATATCTACAATAAAGCAAACAGGAGGCAGACGAGTGTCGATGTAACTGCAGAGTCTGTCTTTAAGGTTCACAGCCAAGGTCAAGAAACCGGCAGTGAGGTTAAGCAGATTTAATCGATTATTTTCAAGACATCAACAAGAACATTTCTTCAGTCAGGAGGGAAAAAAAATAAATGCATCGCTGGATCCATACAACAGGTTGGACGTAGTTTTTTTCCGATTTCCTCTACTTCACTTCTTTCCACTTCTTCCTGTCAGCCTCGCAGGTATAATAATGGCTAATTGCCACAGTTAAGTGATTACCCGAGCCGTGGCCTGTAATTTCCGTCGTGCACTGTGTTATGCGGTTGAAACACTGCGTGTGCCGTCTCGCATTCAAGGTTTTTTCCAGAATGTATTTTAAGCAGAATTCCTCCAAGTTCAGTCTTTCTGCAGTGGTACGCCGGAGGCTTGTTATGAACAGACGCTTATTTCAACACTGCAGCATGAAACACAATAATTCCTGCTCATCATAAATTATGCTTGACGATGTGTGGATGTGTGTTACATGGTTGGTTGGTCGATAACACATAGAACACAGTGGAGCATACGCAGGAAAAAAACACTGACAGTGATGTTGATTTATTGATATGACAGTTCATAAGTAAAAGTATGATAAAATATCTACATCTCCTGTGGTAATGTAGTATGTGCTGAATAATGAATTCAGCAATATAATGGACTCCTGTTATTTCAAAGTTTCTCATTCATTCACCTGAATTAGCTTTAAGAATTTAACACATTACTGATAATGTTTTGCGTAATATTTCGCCATATGCAGTAACCTGTATTAGCATAGCATAAGTAGCATCATCATTATTATTATTTGTTCATTCGTCAGAATAATTGCTTTGGTGGGATTATGATGCTACTGTAGCTATACATGTGTTTAACAATTAGTTGGGTTTAAAAGGCAGACGAATGTTCGAAATAGGTTTTAAGCTGAATTTTAAAAAAGTGTCCGCCGCACCTTGATACACTTACCGGTCCGGCCCGATTGACCGAGGGAGATAAACCCACACACACACACACGTGCAGACACAATGTCTTAAGATCTCCGTCTCTATTCTCAGCAGAGAGGTCACTTTTAAAGCATTTGGTTAAGTGCCGTGACATGAACATCAAAAGAACCCGTCATTAGCACGTCAGTCATAAAGAGACAGACAGGTGTGCATTCCCCTGGTTCTAGCGTCAAGAGCAGTTTGGACGTATATTCGTCTGGAGACAGGATATAGAAGGAGTAAGGGCACAGGAATCTTCTTATTCGATTATACGTTACAATATAATAATGCTTTACAATATCAATTAAGAAAGTGTATGAAATTTGTAACATCAATGTATTTTATTTAAATCGACTTGGTTTTTATATCATATTACTTTTGACAGTGATGAAGAAAATAAATCACTCTTTTCTTCTCCAGTCCTTCTTTTCTATCCTTGATGTTTTTTTGTATAAGATTTGCTGCTAATTTAAATCTAGTTGTGGCAAACCCTGCCTCGGACACTTTTCGAGACTAAAAATCTGGGAATCTCAGAGCTATGAATCATATATATAGATGATTTGCATAATCTAAAAGGTGCGACTAGAGAATCGATTTAAGGAGCTGCGTAAGCCGGATCTTAGTAGGCGTAAATTTCCTCAGCGTTTGGACCTGATCCACTGCCTCTAAACATGACTCCGAGTTAATATTTATAGACTTACTGTATGCAAAGAACATTTATTAAATAATGTTGGTACATTTTGAGTAAAAGTACATTAACAAACAGTAATCCATACTTTAAAAGTTTCCCTGAGGCTGACTGCTACATCTAAAGCTAATAGACCTGCTGCTGCGTTTGGCCGAGTGTAATGTTAGGCACAATTTCTATCTCCATTATCTCAGCAGGCATTTATACCCTGTGTCCCAGCCAGAGATTTTCTGTACAGCAGCAGGACTATAAAACCCTCCAGCATTAGCAGCTGAATACTCGAAATCCCTGCACACCGAGTGTGTCCTCGCTGTCCTCTCACACCAGGTGTTTTTCTTTCTTTAGGCCGTTAACAAATTCAGCTCAGTGGAGAAACAAACAGAGCTGGTTTTATCGTACACTCAAACCCCTCGTGTACTCAATCTCAAGCCTGACTACATTTACACAACAATGGCCAATCTCACAGAATAAATCAGTTATAGTACCGGAGGATCTCGAATTGTGTTTGTAGTCCGCACCGTGACATTTCACAGCTACACAAGCTGGTCGTGACGTCCTACATGTCTCAGGGTGGACTAGAAGAGGGCGCCGCTGGTTTTTCAACCTCGTCTTCCAGCATTGGACTCTTTTTAAGTCTTCAGTGGTTCCGTCTTCTTAAAACTCTGTTCCTGCAATTGCATCGACTCTGATCTTCCATTGGTCAGGTTGTTCTCCAGTGGCTTCTTTAACAGTGATGACATTTAAATATGAATTTGTGGTCAAGATCTTAACAACAGGTTCTCTAATGGTAAAGTACCTAAAACCCTGATGCTCCAGCAGTTAAAACCTTTAAAAAAAGATGTTTATATATATATATGGAAGTTTGTGAATTCTAATCAGGATTAACCAACATCTCTGAGATTGCCTACTGTATGTACCGTATACACATTGTTGAGAACCAGGACTAGAAGAAAGAGGGGAAAAATGACAAAAGAACAATAACATAGACAGAAGAAGAAGAAGATTGTCAAGGGCAGATGTGAAGTCAAAGGATCGAGCTGATCAACAGAGCTAAAGGAAAAGCACTGAGTAACTGAAACTGGCTTTGGTCTTCGAGCTACACAAAGAAGCTGTTCATGTGTGCAGAAATGTCAAAGAGAGACAGACCAGTTGTTTCAGCAGCCAGAAAATAAGATGGACTGAAATTGTGAGAAGAGAATTTGAAAAAAGAAACAAAATGAACATTGAGAAGGAGAGAGGGACAGAAAATGACATTTGTTCTAAAGCTACAGCCGGAGATTGTCCGAGTTCAGCCCGAGAGGAGAATCATGGAAATAATTCTCTGGAAAGATGAGTAGCAGATCTTCAGACCTGTGGAAGATAATAACTCTGGAAAAAGACTGCCTTCTATTTTCAATGGATCAATAAATGTTTTATAGCAACATGGTATTAATCTTGGGACATTTTCCCATATACTGTATTTATTCACAGTTTATAGTTATTTTTACAATAACGATGGAGCTCTGAGCTGAGTTCCATTAAATGTCAGCTGAACCAGATGCAACGCTGAAATTCTTCCTGTAGCTGAGACTAAAATCTAGACGGTTTCTCAGTTACACAAATCATAAACCTCAGTGTGTTATAAAATGTCCAGATCATATCATACAGTATGATTTTTCTCAGGTTCGTATGATCCTGCACATATATTCTGCATTAGACTCTCCACCTGTTCTTCTTCCCCAGCATGAAACCTACGACATTTTATGAACATATTGTACTTGCTCTACTGTATGTTTCAAAAGGTTAAAAGTTTATACCGATGATTCAGCCAGCTTGCTGTCATGGTTTATCTGGATCCCCAGTGAGGAAACAGTGACAGGTCCAAGGTCACACTGTCAAAATGTATTAAGTTCCCTTTTACAGTTTATCCTATGACAAAGGTTTTTTTCTCGAGTGGTGAAGTTTATTGAATGCAGTTTTGTTCAGTGCCTGAATTTATGAAATGAAGCTTCTCCAGTACCCAAGTTTATTAAATGGAGTTTTTCCTCCAATGGTGAAGTTTATTAAATCCAGTTTCTCCAATGGCGAAGTTTATTAAATCCAGTTTCTCTAATGGTGAAGTTTATTAAATCCAGTTTCTCTAATGGTGAAGTTTATTAAATCCAGTTTCTCTAATGGTGAAGTTTATTAAATCCAGTTTTGCCAATACATAGAAAAAAGGTTCCCTGATGCTTAAGTTTATTAAATCCAGTTTCTCATATTGTGATACTTTCTCCAGTGGAGATGTTTATTAAATATACTGCACTTCATCAGGTACTGTACACTTTGTTAGTACTTGGTTTGAAATCCCCTATTGCCTTCAGAACTGCCTTTAATTCTTCATGGCATAGATTCAACAATGTGCTGAGAACATTCCTTAGAGATTCCGGTCCATATTGACGTGATAGCATCACGCAGGTGCCGCAGATTTGTCGGCTGCCCATCAAAAAGCTCATTTCCCGTTCCATCACGTCCCAAAGGTGCTCTATTGGATTGACTGGATTGAGATCTGGTGACTGTGCCGTTTGAATACGGTATCCTCACTGTCATGTTCAAGAACCCATGATAGATTTTAGCTACACTGTACTCAGGTACTCTGTGAGATTTTAAACCATGTTCAATTGGTACTAAAGGGCCCAAAGTTTGGCAAGAAAGTCTCTCCCACGCCATTACACCACCACCACCAGCAGCCTGAAATGCTGCTACCAGGCAGGACGGATCCATGCTTTCATGTTGCTGTTTACGCCAAATTCAACAGTAAGGATGCAAATGTCTTCTTTTGTCCAGGTTTTGGTGAGCCCATGTGACCTGTAGCCTCAGTTTCCGTCCTCAGCTGACAGGAGCAGCACCCGGTGTGGTCTTCTGCTGCTGCTTCGATCAGAGATGTTCTCATGTACACCTCAGTTGTAGGGAGATGTTATTTGAGTTACTGTTGCTTTTCATTCTCCTCTGGCATCAACGAGGCATTTTCACCCAGAGAACCGCCCTCACTAGATAGTTTCTCTTTATCAGACCAATCTCTGTAAAACCTTAGAGATGACTGTGTGAAAATCCAAGTAGATCAGCAGTTCAAGATAAACTCAGCTGGTACTGACAACCATGTCATGTTCAATGTCATGTTCATTAGTTGCTAATTGGCTGATTCGATGTTTGCGTTAACGAAGAGTTGAACGAATGTTGAACGAGTCTGGTGAGTGTACTGTAGATTGTCCGGTATTCCAGTATTCCAGTTTCTCCAATACCCAATAAAAAAAAAAAAGAAACGGTTTCTTCAGAATCTAAGTTTATTTATAGAGTTCCTTCAAAGGTACAAATAATTAAATAGAGTTTCCCTAATGCCCAAGTTTATTAAATACAGTTTCTCCAATGGTGAAGTTTATTCAGTTGAGTTTATCCAATGACAAATTTGATGAAAGACTTTTTCACCAAAGTTGAAGTTAATTAAATATTTTTCTCCAACAACAAAGATTATATATATATATAAAAAAAATAAGTTTTTTCCAACTGCACTCTTCACTTCATTCTGTTTCTCCAACTATGAAGTAAATGAAATACACTTTCTTGAACAGTAAGGTTCTTGAAACAATCGTCGTTTTTTCAGTTTGCCGTCTATGAAAGCATGAGAAATTGCGCTCATACTCTGCGCCAGGGACAGACTTCGGCTCCAGCGCCAGTGAGTCCAGTGCCAATTAGAAATGATTTGAAATTATTATTCAGTTACATCTATTCGAATATACAGTATGTTGGACATTTGTGGAAAAAATGCATAAATCACTTATTTGATGCTTAAAAAAAAATACAGTTAACAAAACCCAGGATAGCGTGTTTATATATTATTGTTCTGACACGACTGACCAACTTCTCCACTCTTACTCATGTTTTTTCCAAAGCTCGTGAGCTCATGAGTCATGCAGAAATCTTTGTTTAATTTTGCAGTCAGCAGGCTGGAATTCGAGCGACGGCATCAGATCAGCTATGTGCAGTATTGCTAGTAAGTTAAATTAGCCGCAGCTGGAATGATGTATATACAGTACTGTACAGTAGGATGATCTAGTATAGTGGACAGATAGACTAGTCATCAGTCGTCCTCAGGACCGGTAGCCGCTGTGTGAAAGAGGACGACGTTAAATATATCATCGCTCAAATTCCGATCGCTCATGTTAATAAAATCAACATTAAGTAGACATAAATCCAGTCGCTCGGGAGTGAAAAAACGCAACACGGGAGGTGAGCAAGTTTTTTAATGAATCTCAGCGAAGACTCATAACTCACAGCAAAGAGGACGAGTCCAGAAATCAATACGCCCGTGGCAGCCAAAGCTCTTGAAATAATGTCCCTATTTTGTATGTTTTTTTTTTCTCTCCCTGGGAACACTCTGATATCGGGTCGTGCTCTTTATGTTGAGCTAGGTGCTTAATATGGATAGACACTTTTCGCACGTTTACATGACATGCTGCCGTCTCACAGGACAAATCACGACATTAGCCTCCGACTGAGTGATGGTAATATCTCTGACGGTGATCTAGCGCGGCTAGTCAGGCTGAACGAAACGGTAAAGAGAGGCAGGAAATGTGACTGTCACTGAGAACACCGTCTGCTTGTTTGCTGTGACGGATGACTTGCACGCACCTCGCGCATATCCGTACTTATTTAGCCTGCGGCAGGCAGGTATGACGCGCGTCACATTAAAAATTCAAAAACAGACATGGTAATTTACGAAGATTGCGAATGTACTATACGGACTCTCACCTTTCTTCTGTTCCAGCTGGAAGCTACAGTAATAATCTGATTAGACATTCACGGAGCCGTATATAACCGAGTCAAATAGACGGGAATCTATAAAAAGCTCGTTGCTAGCACTATTAGTGCTGATTAAAGGAGATGAAACTGTGATTTTAATTTGTCCCTGCGATATAATGACTGAATTAAAAATAGAAAGCCATGCTGCCTTTACTGCGCGATCGTCGCTCTAATAAATCTGCATTTCATTTCGATCTATAGTTAATTAGTCCTCTCTTCATTTACGCTACAGCACATACTGTAATTCTGCCATGCTTGGATTACACACCTGTGTTTTAGATTTAGGCATTACGGTAGCTTACTGTATGTCTTAGACCTGTTTATGGTCTTAGCTTTGTTTTACGCTTTAGGGTAACTGAAATTTCGAAGAGAGCTCAGATTGGAGAAGCTGTTCAGAGGTCAACTCTAGCCATAGCGCGGTAGCTGGAGTTTGCCACAAGGCACGTTGGTGAATCATAAAAACATGTGGGAAAGGTCTGTCTCATCTAATACAAGAGAAACGTTCTGGCTTTGGAACACAGCGCTTTCCATGATTTACATACAGTACACTCTGACTAAAACAGTTTTTACTTTGTGTTATAAGTAGCTATATAGTGTTAAATCTCAGTGTTAAACCTTTCATGGTGGTGTAGTGGTCAGCACTGTTGCCTTGTACTTCCAGATTCCCGGCCAGGCTCAATTCCTGTATCTATGTGCATGGAGTGTGCATCTTCTCCCTCTGCTTGATGGGTTTCATCTGGGTTCTCCGGTTTCCTTCCACAGTCCAAAAACCTGACGGATAATTGGAGTTCCCAAATTACATGTAGCATTTTTTTTTCCTGAATACAGGATAAAGTGGTATAGATGATGAGCGAGTGCAAAGTCTTCCGAAGAACTGTATGTGGCTCTGCAGGGTGCTTAGTAAAACTTTGTACTCTCAGGTACAGATTTATAAGGAAGTTAGCTACCAAGTCCTCAAAGGGTTGTCACACCAAATACATTAATTACTGTTTTTTGTTTTTTCAATTACCATAGTTCAGCTGTACGTTGTTTATTTTAATTACCATTTCTCTCTCTCTCTGAAGACATCCTCGCTGAGACTTTTGCACAGTACTGTACTTGTGTATAGACTGCTTTATCCTGTGTACAGTGTCATGGGGGCCTGGAGCCTATCCCAGCAGACTTGGGGCGCAAGGCAGGGCAATCCATCGCAGGGCACACACATACACGCTACGGACAATTTGGGAATGCCAATCAGCCTAACCTTAATGACGATGGACTGCAAACCGGAGTAACCGGAGGAAAGCACTAGGAGAAAATGCAAACTCCATGCACACAGACCCCGAGGTGGGAATCAAACCTGGACCCTGGAGGTGCAAGGTGACAGTGCTGACCACTATGACACGGTGCCGCCTCAGTACTGTACATTCAGCTTAAATGCACTTTTTTTTTTTGCTGCAGAGATCCACAACATTAAAAAAAAGTTTCTCTTCTCCCATCAGACCAGATGTACAGTTTGTTACCACGACTCAAAGCACTTGTGTCAAATTTAGCACTGCTGATCACCCTGGAAACACCTCATTCGCACAGTGAAGCACGATGGTGCTGGAGTCGTACTAACTCAGTGAGCATGCAGACACGCCCTCAGGGCATCCAAAGAAGGTCTTTAAATCTACTTAAGAGGTCTGTGGATCATCTTTACTGTGACGAATTTAAGACATTAGTCCTGAAGACCTCTCTGGAGGGGGTAGCTCTAGCATTTTTAGGGCTATAATGGTTCATAAAGACATCAAAGTCTCTCGTCCTGATGACTCATGAGCCACAGTATCTTCATGGCTCCTCAGATGGATGCTGTCTTCTGCTTGATCACTCCACCATACTCTTTACCAAACCCTGATTTATACCTGTCCAAAAACAGATCCCAGACTTGTTTTGATAGAGGTACAGGTTCTATGTATTAGGTATTCGCTCTAAAAAACTCTTCAAAAATGAATTATAAATCATAGATTTTCGAGTCAGTGTGGCAATGCAACAAAAAAGGAACAGAGATACAAAACTGATTTTTTCTCCTCCTTCCATCTCTAATACTTTTATTGTTTTACAAAAACAAGGATGGATAGGATCGAGAATAAGTTCATCAGAGGGACAACCCATGTTAGACATTTTGGAGATGAAGTCAGAGAGGCCAGATTGAGGTGGTTTGGATGTGTTCAGAGGAGAGACTGTGTATACAGTATATCTATATAGAAGGATGCTGAGGTTGGAACTGCCAGGCAGGAGGTCTAGAGGAAGACCAAAGAGGAGATTTATGGATGCAGTGAGAGAGGACATGAAGTTAGTTGGGGTGAGAGAAGAGGATGCAGAGGATAGGGTTAGACTTATTTGCTTATTTGGTTTGGATTCATTGCATAATCCCAAGAAGGTTAGTTTCAAGAAGGTCAGTTTCAGATCATGACAGGACCAGGTGTACATACAGTATATGTATTCGGTTACTGACTAGTCTATCCTTTTCTCAGCACAATGGCTTTAAATCAGTGGAAAATGAACATCTATTATGCTTTTGCTGCACAGATACAATATAATCTATAATCTGGATGAGTTTCGGCGACCCAGCAAGAACACAAATGCTTCTTTCTCAGATTCGATACAGGGTTTTGATCAAGTTTGGGGCTGAAACGGCTGCACTTACAAATCGAAGCGGTTCTGCAGCACAGCGCAGGGCAGATTTCCTGCCCCTTTCTGCTGCACTCATGAAAATTAGATCACCAGCCGAGCGGCTGATTAATTCCCTGCTCTCTTTAAAAGTGGAACATGGCCAATTTCCACACTACAGGCCCGAGTTCGTGAGACTGCTACTTAGTTTCCGGCTTAAACGACATCTTATTATCAGTACAAACACTGTGGCATTTGTAAAAGAGATTTTTTTTTTCCTCTCTCTCTCGGCGTGGTTCTGTTCAACGGAGCAAATTTGAAAATCATGACTAATGAAATTATCCCAAAACACATTCAGGTTTTATTCTCATTCCCACAGTCAATAATAATTTGAGATAAGCAGAATTTCAAGTGTCCCCAAACACGCCCTGCAAATTGGGGAAAATCTGAAACCAAAGGACTGAACGCAGCTCCATGTCGCCTGAATACAAACGGAGTCTACGTTCTGCGTCGTATGTAACTTATAGTCATCTCTAGTAATGCTATGTAATAAATGTAAAACAACAACAACAAAAAAACAATAACAGTATATTCACGGGGTTTCTGTAAACATTTATGGAAGTTTCCAAGTGTGACAAAATCTAAAGACAATTTTTCGATCCAGTAACAGTATGTATCATTTATTCGATCCATAAGTAATTTAATTTTCTTTAAGCCGTGATGTCCATCTAATGTAGCTACAGTATAACACCATAACGAGCTGTAGTTTCTGGTTCATCATTACTACTATTACTGCAAGTTACATCGCATATACAGTACAGTACAGTGCAAAAGTCTTAGGCATGTTGTATTTTTTTAGAAGACAAGGATGTTAAATTAATTAATCAAACAAAATCAGTATTTGGTGTGCCAAAGTTTTAAGATTATGTAAGGCAATAAACTACTAAGTTTCACTAATCATCCTGCAGAACCGCTTTCGCAGCTGCGTGTTGTTTTTTTTTTTTTTTTTTTTTGCCTAAAAAGCGGTTGTTTTAATGTTTGAAAGTTTTATATGGTTTTTGGTCTGACTCGATAATGTCATAAAATCTATAACAAAGTTTAAAAAAAAAAATACTGTGTCTAAGACTTTTGCACAGTAATGTACATTACTGTACAGTATATGATATTATTAACCAGGCCACACAGCTTATAGTTCACATTGTGTACACCACCGTACCAGTGCTGTGAAGTAGATACCGATGTCTTCTCCTTCGTTTTATAGTGGCTTGTGGATTTAAGCAAAAACCAGCAAAAACAAACCATCAAACAACAAAGCCATAATAAGGTAACTATTGCCCTAAAATACTTTGTACTGTTTAATTGGAATTATAAATAAATTACATATATTCTCGTACCTTGTGTGTATGATAGTGCATCTTCTACTATATACAGTACAATACAATCTCTTTTCAAAAACACAACAGATCCTGAGAAATTTTCTACACTCACAAAAAGAAACAGTGCCTTTTGTCTGTAACAGAAAAATATGATGAATAAAAACAAAACAAACAGAAAAACATTAATACCAAACTAGTTAAATTTAAATATTCTTCTATTACTAATAGATTTCTTGAACTGTTTTTGCAATATAAGCTGAAACCTGCATCCTTTTTTAAAATTTATTTAAACATTTGTACTATTCGATTAAGCTACAATTTCATCTTGGAAAATGTACAAAAAATGACCTATTCATGCCTCCTTTTAGGTAACTGTGGATGTTTGTGAATAATTCCAGTATCATGAAGTCTTCATACAGTCTCTTTAACACTAATATGTTGACACGATTCACCTTAGGATTCACTAACTCTTCTACACATGCTTTTATAGTAAGCGTTTGTCTTAAATAAAGCGGTCCCGACACGGAGCCCTGTGGAACTCCGTCAGTCACAGGTATCCAAAAAATCCAATCTGTCTCTACCTTAGAAACGTCCATGCATCCATAGCACAAACACAGACGGAATGCTTGTTGAAGTCTCTACTTATTCAGGCTGCAGGGAAATAAGCAAATGTGTGTATTAGCCTGTGGACACAATACTTCCTTCATGAAAACGCAAAGATTAGAGTCACGTCCTCCGTAACTGAGGAGAGACCAGTGTCCCTGTGCTGTTTTTGGGTAAGGGTGCCGGCCTCCAGTCGGGCTGGGAGAAATGGATGTCAAACGTCCGTGCCCAGTTAGCGAAGACACGCTTCTCAGTGATGAAGCGATGGTGGCTGCCTCGGCGTCCGCGCTCATGGGAGATGTACATGGCACATTCGTCTGGCCCCCGTGGTTCATAATAGTGGTACGGCACCGACGGGTGCTGCGGTTCCCTGTGGAGAATTGTAACACACTTTTTAAAAGGGTGTGATCGCAAAAGTACACGAGAAACTAGATTCCCAGATTCCCAGATTAATCTGGAGCTGAGTAACCGTAGGCGAGGCAATTAACCTGAATTGGTTCGGGAGAATAAGTGAAATCAATTGATTCCATGTAACACAATAAAGCTTCAGAACAGCCTGGGAGAGGTCATGTCTCCGCGGAAAAGCATAATAAATCATCTCATTTTCCGCTCCTGGTTATTGTTAGATTGGAGTTTGGGCACAGCAAGGCAGCGCGGGGTAGGTGTTAAATGATATGACACAGTGCTCCAAGCAAACAAAATAGATTTTTTTCTCAACATGTGTTATGTGAAAAGATTAATGCAGAAGATTTCTAGACTTACTTGCAGAAATCCGGAGGCACCATGCCGTAAACATTGATTCGGTCGCACAGCTCTAGGGCTATCGTCATCGTGAACCATCCTGTACTTAACCAGGAGTTAGATGTCTTCCTGGTAGAGAGGAAGAAACCGAGAAAGAGAGAGAGAGAGATGGAAAGAGAGCAAGAGACTCTGTGATTGATCACAACGCTATAATTACATTATGCAAATCAGTAAAATTGATGAATTCATTCCAGTGCACCCAACCAGAGTATGAGTGCCATTTAGGGAAGACTCCCATCTGACGTGATGTAACTATAACCGATCGTTATCATCAACTGCTCATCAGCTCTCCTGTTCTGCCATCTGATCTTGGAAACCCTAATGACTTCCCAACAAATAATAACAATGCAGAAACAAACACCATTAGGGAGGAACATCACAGGAGGTGATTGATTAGGTAGGCTGATTGCTGGGAAATTACCTGTGCTCCAAAAAAATCGCCCATCTGGCAGCTTGGTTCTGTCCATAATCTCTTGTGCATATGCGCAAATTGAGCGTTCACTCAACATCAAGATGGCGGGCTTTCCAGGTTTCGGTATTAACCTCATTCTTGCCCAAATCTCTATGGCTGTCTTGCCTTTGTTCCCTTGAGTTGAACGTGTTTAATCCGAAGCCCAAAAACGAGTCTACTGGAATCAAACGTGTTCTGTTCATGACAAGTTCTCGCTAATAGCCAAGATATCATCAACATCAAAGAGTCTGATATTTAAATAATTGGACTATGATTATAAAAATGGATTCATGTGTTGGAGGTTTTACCTACCAACCAGCCAATTAAATCCTATTTTAGCTCTTTTAGACCGTCGCGTCACATAACACACTTGGAGGAAAGCACTATCCGCCCACTTCTGCATACATGAGCTCACTGATATCCAAGACTGCTTAGCGTTTCTTTGATTGACAGGACACGAAGGGAATGCAGTCCCTTCCACCAAGTTAGCACAGGCTCTCTTGGATACCTAGTCATGGACCCCTGGGTCATTGTCAGGACTCAAACTGGCGATATTGTAAGAACAAATCTAATGCTTTCCTGTTGTTTCACTCCACAAATTGTGGGATTTTTTATTTATTAATTTTTTTACACAGTTAAAGGAGGGCCTGGTTTTGAAAAATCTTAAAAGATAGGATATTAATTAGCTTCACTAAATCCAGCTTCTTTAAATTTTCTTCTTTGTAATCTGGCATCATGGCGCAGATTTCTGAAGTGTTTAAGCATGTCAGAAAGGCAAAAGAAGCATTTGAACATGGAGGTTTGAAAACTGTCACAAGCAGCTGGCCTGGCCTGAAGTTGAGGCTACTTAGCCAGGATAGTCAAGCAGCTCTTACCTTTTCTTTGTAATATTCAATGCAAGAGTGTTTCCTCTCTGAACAATTACACAGCAGATGTAGGTTTTGTGGGTCTAATATTGTTTTCTTCCATGAAACCATTGAGATAAAGATGATTCCCCAAGTTGAGAGTTTCTGGATGATGCCTATGTTTTAGTGGAAGTAAACGGACCCGTTTGATTTATGTCTGCGTGAGTTCAGTAAGAAAGGCCAGATGGTTCATCATTTCCTGCTCCCTCTGCGGCTTTAGGAGAAATCAGTATAGTTTGGCACAGCTGTTACTTTACTCTTGCATTCTGGGAAGAAACAGAAATCTCACTAGACGACTAATGCACATCAAAGAAGATGAGCCTGTGAGCCTTTTATATGAGGATAATAGCACCTGACAAGAGTTTAAACTGTCTACAGGACTTTGCAGAACAAACAGCACTTTGGGGCAGTAATGACTCTTTTTGTTGTTACAGATCATGAGGGTCGATAATCAAGAACAGCAATCCAGATAACTCCAGTGTTTACGTGTGAGCTCTACAACTCTTGACTTTTAAAGAGGGTACAGTCAGGTACAAAGTAGATAAATTAAATCGATCTACCTGTTAAAAGAAAGACCTGACAGACCTCGACTTTCTCCCTTTCTCCTTTCCTGGTTGGGATCTCCAAGCTGAGCAGATCAGCCCACACTTCTCCAGGTCTTACTTGGAGATTTACAGACATTACCAAACTCCTGAGAGATATAATCTCTTCTAGTCCTGGAGCAGCCTTGAGGTCTCTGTCCAGTTGTGGGGGAACCAAACAGCATCATGTTAAGGTTTACAAATTAACTCACAGTCAGCTGGTTCTTCTTGAGTCAGACTAGCAACGGCTCTTCTCGAGCGCTCTTCCAAATGACCAAGATAGCACAGAGAGGAAGCAACCGTATGGAGATGCCTCAGTTCTCTTGGCGAGTAGAGGAATTTGCTAATTGTTTGTGCAGATGCTCAGTCATCCAGGTGAGCTTATCTGTAAGTTGAGACTAATGTGTTTTTGGGAAGAAACGAAATAAAGATCAGCTGACATGAGTCAACTTCCTGGTAATTGGACAATTAGGTCCAATTGATCGCGTTAGTATTCCATAAACCCGAACAGATCTCCATGAACTTCATGAAACCCCTGTCTTATGCACTTTCTCCTGGGATTATTCATTCATCCAAACCTTTTTCTTTTGATTTGTTGTGCAACTGTCAAATCCTTTCGTCATCCCGAGGCCTGACAGCTGTCTCATGCTGCAGTGAATATCAAGTGCATTCTGGGAGAAACTTAAAAGAAAAAGAGTTCTGAAACGATGTCTTACATAAACGCAGTTAATCACTGCCGGTTCAATATAACAAGCCTGGGACGTTGAGATGATGCGGGAATAATTCACCAGGATGGCACGCCGGTTTTTACGATGCCTAGTTTTCAATGCTTTGATGCAGAGACAGCATCTGGCGGGTTTGATCGTATTAACTGACGAACTTCTAATATACTTCTATACCAGTTTGACTATGGTTTTTTTTCTGATGTGTTCTGGCATTTCAAAAAATTCGACAGATTAATATAATAACGCAATATTATAATTAATATAAGATATCCTCTGTTTTATCTAGGCTTTAGATGTTTCTCAAGTGCTCGACAGCAGGAAGATGAACAAACATTTTTTTTTCAAATCTGAGATGCTTTAGGAATTTGATGGATGTTTATTAAATAAAAAGTTAAACATATGTGCACTTAAGCTCGCTGATATTAATCAAACTTGAAACTGTAATTATTTTAATTGTTATTATTATTATTATTATTATTATTTAAAATATGATTAAAGAGATTTCTCGTTCAGACGAGACAAACAGCAGTGGCAGCTTTGGAGCCCTTGAATACGCAACGCGCCTGTCAAAGTTTACTGGAACGACTCCGACAGGCCCGAGTTTGCTCTTTGCAATCGCGAACACAGATAACAACGGCACAACAGCGGGAACCCGCTCGCCCATCTGACGCTGACATCTAACGGAGGCTTTTGTCGGAAAAGGCGTCGGCATGTCGCTCGTAGCGACTTTCTTTCTTTCATCCTCGAAGCGTTCCTTATTTCTTATTTATTTATTTAATTAACTATTGCCACCTTGGAGATTTCCTCTAAGTAAACGAGAGATAAAAGATGGAGAGGTGATTACATTAGAGAAGCACACAGAGTGGAGTGAATACTAATACGGCGCACTGCAACGCAATGCCGAGGACGCCCGGTGTCTCACTCAGACGGCTGATTAATCAGTGGCGATATTTGTACAGCTGTTGTAATTAGACTCCTTGGAATTTGTCGGTTCGTTAAAGATATCCGTATAATGTTTAATCACAAATTTGGCGTGACGTTCAGCGCAGTAATGAGAGAACTTTCAGAAGAAAGGGTGGTGTTTTCTATTCATAAGTAAGGAAATAAATAAATAAAGTACTGTAGCATTACGTGGACGTTCAGTTTATTTTCAATGCTAAAAAAATCTCTTAACATAATTTTTTAATGTAATTTGCTTCAGGTCAAGTAAACAAATGAGCGTTAAGTGAGTACCTGATGCACGGAAAAAAATAATTAGTTTCACACTAGGGTGATATTTTACATATTTTTCTCATCACTGACTGAGTTTTCTTTCTAATTAAACCAGGTCTCCAAACACTGACACTTCCATGAGCAAGTGAAATATACGTAAAGCTTGAATAAAACTCGGCCATTCCATTACCTGTCCTTGCCCGTCTCTTTCTTAAAGAGGTCATCGAACTGCAGCATCTTCTGCCAGGAGATGATGTAGACCTTGGGCAGGACCTGGTTCATTAGGCGCAGGTTGTTGTAGATCAGACCCTTCCCGTCCCGCCGCATGTAGTTGCTTGGGCCCCAGAAGATGAAGACGGTATCGTGGCTGGAGTTGAGCAGTTCGTGGCGGCTGCGTAAGACGCGCTGCATGCTAGAATGCGCGATCACCCTCAGGGTGGTGCGTCGGCCCACGTCGGGACAGAAAGCGCGGCCGCTGGGGGCGTCGTTCATGCGGATCACGCACTCGGCACTGTCGATCTCCTCTCCTCGCCCGCTGCCTGTCAGGTGTCCCGAGCTCGTGACCAGGGAGCAGCTTCCGCAGTGCATCCTCAGCGGCTGCAGAGAACGAAACACACACTCAATTCTGAGACTAATTTGTTTAAAGTCTTGAAATTTTAACCTACAAATCTTCTACTCTTCTGGATTCACAGAGAGATTACCAGTTACAAACTACTTAAACTCTGTAGCTATTATGGATATCGAACGTTATCAACATGTCTTGTCCATAAGTTCAAATCCCAGCACCATCAAGCTGTCACTACTGGGTCCTGGAGCAAGACACATAACCCCTCAAAATCTAACCAAAATTAGGAACAGAAAATTAAATATCTTTGATTAGGGTTGTTCCGATTCCGATACTGCTATCGGAAATGCTACCGATACCACAAAAAAAATCTGGCATCGGAATCGGCGAGTATTTGAGTCCACGTACCGATCCGATACCATTTTCCTAAACATAACCTATTTATGCCCGCTAGCTTTGCTAGCTTAGCTTACTTACAGAGTGTCACGGGGTGCGCCTGTGATGGGCGCGTGCCCAAATTGATATCGCTCCTCGCTCACTAGTTAGGCGGCCTAGTTAGGCGGCCTCCCCCCTTTAGGTATGGGGAGTGAATCAGGCTACGGCCCATGAGCTATCGCCGCTAATGATCCCGGCGCTATAAAACACAGCGGGGAGTGTAGCTCGGGGTCTGACTGTTGGGAAGCTGGACTTTGCGACACGGTGGATTTTATGAGAGACAGTGACACAAGAGCGGGGCGATGTGATGCGCCCCAGAGACTTTAAAAAGGTGGGTGCCTTTGATCTCCGCGAGAGGAGCGCGTGAACGAGCTGCGCGAGCTCCCGCAGCACCTTCACTTCCGCGTAGAGCCCGCCTTCGCATCCCTGCCGCCGAAGTGGAAAAGACCGCAGAGAGCCTTTAACCCTTTCCTTCCCCATTTTTCTAAATAAATGACCCTTTTTCCTGTAAGACCTCGCCTCGTGTCCGTGTTTCATGGTGTCACCCGTGCACTTAGGGTCGAACCCGTTACACAGGGCTAGTAGTATTTTACTTAAAAAAAGAAATGCTATATATATATATATATATATATATATATATATATATATATATATATACCTACAGTATATATACACTGTACAGATACACACCCAGGTATCGGATCGGTACTCGGTATCGGCCGATACCCTGAGCCCAAGTATCGGCATCGGTATCGGGAGGGGAAAAATGGTATCGGAACATCTCTATCTTTGATCACAAATGTGACAGATGTTCTGTTGCTGTAAGCTAGAGATTTAAAGGAAATCTATACCATAAACTAGTACAAATAATCCTTTAAGCACAATCACTGTTACATTTGCAGCATTTGGGAAATGCCCTTATGCAGAATAATTTACATTTATTCCACTACATGTATGAGCAGTTAAGGGCCAGTTAAGTTAATGAGCAGTTAAGGGAATTTATATATATATATATATATATATATAAATTCAGCCCCAGATCATCACACTACCACCACCATGTGTGACTGTTGGAATGATATTCTTTTTATTAAGCGCAGTGTTAGTTTTACAAATGTAACGGGACGCACACCATCCAAAAAGTTCAACTTTTGTCTCATCAATCCGCAGAATATTTGCTTGGGGATAATGAAGATGTTTTTTTGGCAAATGTGAAACGAGCTTTTGTAACTCACATTTGGAGGCCATTTTTGCCCCCCGTCTCTTTCTTATTGTTGCATCATGAACACTGAGGTTAAGGATCGAGACAGACCATACACGGTTCTCAAAATGTATATTACATGTGTAAGAATCTAAGTAAAAATGAAGAGGGGAAAAAAGGAAATAAAGATCACTATAGCATATACAGTGTGTTGTCTAAACACTGAAATATCTGAACACAGAAGAGGCTGATCCTGTGTACACGTCCATCTTTGGCAGACGCTAATGAATAAAAATGAGTATGCAAATGCAACAGTCACGTGACAAGGTGTCAAAACAAACCAACAAGATGCCAGAAACCCAAACAAGTCCAGATTTTTCTTGGCAGATTCCATAAAAGGCTTGATGGTTGAGGTTGTTTTAAAGAAAATTATAATGAAGTTGCTCATTGCCATGGAATGGAGGTTGGGTGTGATTAGTATACTAAAAGTACAGGCTGCTTGAAACAATTTTCAGTGCGCAAGGCCAAGACAATAACGGTTTCACTCGTGATTTTAAGGACTATTCTTCTTATTTATTGTGTACTCGTATAGACTGAATCAATCTTTAACCGAGTCGAGTGAAGCCTGCAGTTGTTTAGATGTTCTTCTGCGTTCTTTTATAAGCTTTTATAAGCTGGAAGTTTCACCACTGTTCACCAAGATTTCTCCATTTGTGTATAATGGCTCTTCACTGGGGGCCCAACGCCTTAGAAATGACTTTATAACATTTTCCAGGCTGAAACAAGTCAATTACAGTGAAACCTTGGATTGCGAGTAACACGATTTGATAGTGTTCCACAATACGAGCAAAGACTCTTAATAAATTTTGATATGTGCGCATACGTGTAAAGCAAAACAAAGTCTCATTAGAGAGGCTAAAGATCTATTTTCTCCCTCTCTGTCTCAGCCTGCCGTTATGTGTGTACCTCATTGGACGTCGTGCCCTTTCACACGCACACACCATCTTTCGCCTTCACACACACACACACACACACACACACACACACACACACCACCCCCTCCTCCTCTCACCTTCACACGCACACTCTGCTCTACACAGGAACACTGCTCTGTCTCAATTCTTTTCACTTCAAAGGTAAAAGAAAGGTTAAATTTTTTTTTTTTTTTTTTTACGTTACAGCAGTGATTCCGTTAGCGTGCGCTCACGCGAGAGTTATTAGCGATGTTCCTTGCTAATCCACTTATCTGTTGGGATTTATTTTTTCCTTTTTTTTTTTAAGGTAAAGTGCAGGTTAATTTGTTTTACTTTTACTTTATATTTTGTGAGAATTTTTTTTTTATGTATTTATTTTTTGGGGGCTGTGGAACGAATAATTTGAGTTTCCATTATTTCTTATGGGGGAATTTGCTTTGATTTACAAGTGTTTTGGAACACAATGTTCTGGAACAAAATGTTCTGGAACAAATTATGCTTGCAATCCAAAGTTCCGCTGTACTTTGTTTCTCATGTGTTGCCTTTTAGAGATCTTTTAGTGTGCATCATTTTTCTCAGGTTCTATCTGAAAGATTCAACAGATCTGGCAGTAAATGTTCTTAATCACAGTTGATTCATAATTTAGCAAGGGGGCAATTAGTTTTTCACAGACAAAACTGCATTTTATAATTATATTTACTCAGATTTCTTTCAATCATTTACACTCCTATGCAAATATGCAAAAAAAAAACAAAAAAAAACCAACAGTTGCACTAAAATTGTGTTCGATTTACCTGCATGCTAATAAGGGTGCCAATAATTCTGAGAGCCGGGATTGGAGGAGCCATTGTTTTTGAGCATCAGATGTATGCGGCGAATGCTTTTAATCGGGAAACGCTCACCGTGGGAGGGCCACCTGTTCCTGGCCTACTTGATGGAGCATCTTGTTAGAGGGAGGAATATAAATGCGTCCAAAAGCTTGGGCGGCGTGTCATTACTTTGCTGGTCTCGAGGAGTGTCAGGGGTGTCACAAGAGGCCAATTGGCTTTTTTAGCACAGCACCAAGAAGTACTGGATGTCAATAAAGTAATGTGTAACGATACTGCATCCATCCTCAAGCTCACGAGTCGCGAGCTCTCCTTTATCGCTCCCAGACGCTTTCGATAGTTAAAACCTACACGTGTGCATCAGTATTCAGGTGGAAGTGGGTATAGGGGCATGTCCCATTCACCCTGCCTGGTACTACGGGTGTTTTTGGGATTAATGTCCGTCCCCGCTGCTAAAGCAAGTGTCACACTTGTTGAGGAATTTCTGTTTAAATCAATAGTATGCAGAAAGCCCATAAAAAAAGCTATGCAATTTGTCCTGTGTGACAGCATCTGCTATGAGAGGGGGGGAGGGGGGGGGGATAACAAATGGCAGCAGTGTACTTGGCGACCCGCAGGCGACCATGCGGTATTTGCATGTATTATTTTTTTTCCTCTCGTACTTTTGGCATCCTGGTCTTTGTTTCTCCTGAAATCCACACGTCGCTCTGGTCTCCTGACATAATACTTAACGAAGTCGGGATGTTTAAAAGGTTCTCATAGGCGGCTTCCTGTTCGGAAATCCAGCCAGGTGTGAACACGCACACACAAAATCCAGACAGGGCTTTTTACAGCTGAGCTTGGAGATGCGTTCGCATTCAGGTGTATTAGCGGCACCCGAGCGAGGACGCTGATCAACAAGCCACTCAGTCAGTCATTCACTCACTCGCTCCGTCTGTATTTGTGGATGGAGCAGCTTGAGGATCTGCTTGAGCAGCACGAACACGTTTCCTGCAGCGGTGGGAAGCAGGCCTGCGGAAATCAAATCAGTTACACGGAGGCATCCGAGGCAGACGGGATTCGGCTCCCCGTGGGATCGGGGGCCATCGGGCTTGTCTTTCACGCAGCGGAGAGGAAAGTCTGCGAAACACATCAACCCTGGAGGAACATGGTGAGACGTATAGTAGGTAGAACTTTTCCCTTCCTTTCTTTTATATATATTTATATATATATCCAAATATATTTCCCGAAATGAAAGACAAAACATAAACGTTGTAGGGAAATAACCATTAGTGCTGTGATGCTAATTATGTTCAGCTTTTATCCCCAACCATTTAGTCCCTCAAGCAGCTTCTTTTTTTCTCCCCCAAACGCTGACGGGTTCCCATAGTTACTCGGTGCAATAGTGAAGGAAACAAAAAACGCATTCAAGCAGGGGTTAATTTGCACTTTCCAAATCAAGCACTCAGTTCGTATGCAGTAACAAGCCACCAGACATCAATGTGTCCTTGATGAACTGAACGTCTACATAATAAACACTATTCACATATTTTCCTGCAGTTTCGGAGAACGAATTGCTTCCAAATCCCACGATCGTATAAGATGAAGGTCGACGCGAAAGGATCGAAACGTCAGGACAAGCGCTCTCCGTAGGGTTCCGTACTGTTCGTTTTAGTCTTACGCTGCGCATCAGCCAGGACCTTCAACACACCGTATAGCTCTACACTGTACACTAATGTCCATATAATCTATCACAATACAAGTGTGTGTGTGTGTGTGTGTGAGGGTCTGCTCTTAATCTACCATAAAATGATTCAATATAATACAAGTTTCAGTCTCACACACCTCCTTCACAGATCCAGGGCCACGCCTCCTTCATTCCTTCATTAAGAAACACAGATGTATAGGCCACGCCTCCTTTACTGAGATTCACAGGCACAGTAAGTCATTGTTATAGACCTCGTTTAATCTTCTGAATAAAGGTCAGTCACGTCTACTTTAATTTGTCAACATGTACAGAAGCCACGCCTACTTCAATCTGTTAACATGCACATTGGCCACAGCTACTCTAATTCCTTGCCACGCACTCCATGTTTTATTTTAAAGGAGTGCACAGGGGCCACGCCTACTTCGATATGCTGACAAGAAGAGGCCACGCCTCCTTTAATCTGCTGATATGAGCAGAACCCATGTCTAACTTTAATTGTTGACATACAGCATGAGAATGCCTACTTTAATCTGTTGACATGCACCCTTTAAAAGATGTGACAACGCCTTGGAGCCACGTTGAAAATAAATTAGCAATTCCACTGTAGAGAAACGTTTTACGGTCATTTTGACCCTGACTCAACACGAGAATAAATCACAAGAGTAAAAGGTCTGAGTAACCTCATAAAAAAAAAAAAAAAGAAAAAAAAAAAGACATACAGCGTTGTTCCAGTAAGCGACTACGTCAATCGGTCCTCTCTAAAGCACCCTTGTCAAATCTACAGCTGTGTCCCTAAGAGTTCTGTCCTATTTTTCTCCACCTCCTCTTCAGTTCTCTCAATCCCTCGCCATTATTTTTTTCTGTGATTGCCATCAGGCTTCCTCCAGACACCCCCGCCCCCTCCTCCCCTCGAGCCAATCTCATTATGTTGTGCTCCGTATCAGGGTCTGAGAGCTCGGACGGATGGTTTCTTACTCTGCCGCTTCCCTCAGCAGGAACCCCAGACACGGCAGCGTTCGAGTTCGAGATGTGGCTGTTGCCTCGGCACGTAGCGTCTTTGTTTAATTCTCAGTGCCCCCCCCCCAACCCCCCTCAAATTCCCGCCCTCCCATCCCAATCGCCTCGCTATCTCCGTCCTCCTGCTGCGGAGGCAATGAGCATGGCGTATGAAGTGGAGGGAAGCCTGTGAGGCTCGCAGATTGAGTTGCTCGCTGGTGGCAAGGTCACTTTCAGACACACTGCCCTGACATGTTGCTCTCACCATGGTGCATTTACAGACTGAAAGTGGATCAGGCATGAATGAACAAGTCTCTTTTTTTCTGACCTCATTTTAAAAAAAAAAACATTAATTGGAGTGTCTGTTATTGTTAGCGAAGTGTTAGGGAGCTAGTTAATGTTAGCCTTCGGTATTGTATCTTGTATCTGTGATTATATTCTAATTAAAATGGGTAATAATTTACAAAACCACGGTTAATATAGTGTTGCCTGGTGATGCTACCTGGAGGTTACGCTTTTTATACATGCAGTAACGATTCCGATTGTGTTTAGCATAAGAGCTAAGTTAAGCATTAAATCAAGCATGGCTAAATTCTTGTACACCCAAATGCTCATTAAACAAATTAACCTCTGCAGAATAACTCTAACTGTTAAAATATTTGCAGTAGAAACGTACAACTCTCCGTTTTGATCCGAGCAGTACGTGAAGGTTAAGCTAAAGATAGCCGCGTTGAGGTGTTAGCCCGGCTGCCAAAATTAAACTGAATTTTTCACGAGATGGAGCACCTTTCAGGGACCTTTTTACCTTATTTCTAGACCTCTTTTCTTCTGTCTCTGTAATTCCCCAGATCAAACCCTTTTCTTTTCTCTCCAGGCCACAAAACTGCTCAGTTAAAGTGCAGACCGGCTGCTGTTAAACTGACCTACACGAACACGTCCATTTTTTTCTCCTCCTCCCCTCCCTTTAGTATTCTCATCATTCCATTGACGCCCCGAGCTCCTCCAGGTCACGCGCTCTTTCCCTCAGCCTCGGATAATAAGGCTGTGCTTCCTTTTTGGAGAGGGGTTTTAAACAAGACGAGGGGGAAAAGAAAAATATGCTTTGTGTCTAATTAAGCGCTACTGCTGGAAATGTGCGGCAGCAGCTGCCATCGGAGGGGGATGAAGAAACGCCAAAGGGATTCAGGTAATTGGGGTTCGGTTTCAGCAATGGTGGTGTGTCCTGATGGCCGAGTGCCCATTAGCCGGCTCTCTCAGCAGGTCTTAATCGACTTTCCCCCCCACGACCCTCTCCTCATGTGATGCAAATGCAAGCTTTGTCTTCCCCCGCCTGACAAAATCCCCCAGAGCGTTTACAGTTTTGTGCTTAACCACAGATGTTCGCTCGGTAGTTAAGAGTATAAATACTTACTACGGGAAAACCTCAAAAGCCGTATTTCATTCCGTTTATTAGTTTTTTTCCCAGTTCCACAATACACATTGTCAAATTTTATATTAATTATATAGAGATTACAATGCCTTGGGGTGGCGCTTGGGGCTCTGGGTTGTTGATTTGGAGTTTCAGGGGTTCAAGGGCCGGACACTTAAACCTACGCCTCAGACATTAGGTAAGTCTATATGTAACATTTTATGTTAGTGTGTACAGTAAATTGAATATAGCGGAATGTCTGACAGACAGATTAGTCCAGGTTCTCGTCTGTTATAGCAACCTCTAAAAAATCTAATGCGTTAGATTACTCGTTACATCAAAAAAGTAATCCAAGTACTCTAACGTGTTAACGCATTACACCCAACACTGATGAGAACGAGGAGATCAGAATTCATAAGAGTTTTTTTCCTCACCAGTGTTAATCAGATTGGAATTGCATATACATTAAACAATGAACGATTCAGTTCTATACAGTAATGTACAATAACCAGCTAAATCCGCAGGGCAGTTTGGGGTGTGCTGTGATGTCCCGCACCATGATGTTAGTGGATCCTTTGGGTGCTGTGGGCTGGACCCTATGTCCGGTGGCTGTTCTAATGCCTTTCTATCCAGGCCAGGATTTACTTTTTCTGGACGTTTCTGCTACATTGGCTTTTCTGTGGGATCGGACCACGCACTTTGTTCTTTGGTCCCCACTGGCCATGGGTGAGCGTTGGGTGCCCAGGATCCTGTCACCAGTTTACTGGGATATAATTGATAATCTATGTTAATGTGTTATCCAAATGTTTGGTTTGTTTCTTTCATTTTGGCTGCTGGAACTGGCAGAGTTTACATGATTGAGCAAATAAACTTTAGGTTTGTTCTTAAAAATGATAAACTATACATCTCTGGTAAATAGCTTGTTTGCCATGACCAAGGATGAAACCAATTGACACAACAACAAAAAAAACGGTCGGAATCATTCAAGAGAGTTTAACGAGCAGCCAGGGATAATGCAAGAACAACAAAAGGAACCTAAAATAAAAACACTGACTTAACGCTGGGTAAAAAAGTGGAATAGCACTAAAAGGTTAATTATAGTGAGCGGAATAAACAAGTTCAATCGGCGGTGCTTCAGTATGTAATTACACAGCAAGCGACAGAGTGTAGGAGGAAATACACAGGGAGGGAAAACAATGCATTCACATACAGACAAGTAACACATACACACACATACACACACATATACACACATATACACACATCGAGTGGGAAGAAAGGGTCCTGGAGATTGTTCCAATGAGTTCCAATATAACTTGAACAAAGGTTTACCAGTGATATACAAAAACAGGGGAATAATTAGTTGTTTGGTTTATGTGCTAGATGTTGTACTATATTCAACTTTAGCATTGTTGTGCAAAGTACATGTACAGAGCCAATGGAATATTAATAGCAATACCGATATACTAATACAACAATATATAATAATAATAATAATAGATTTTATTTGTAGGCGCCTTTCATGACACTCAAGGACACCTTATACAGCAGAAAAAATTTATATATAAAAAACAACAACAATAGTAAAGGACAATCTATAAGCAATGCAGCGTTAAAAGTAAGTCTGGCTGAAGAGATGTGGTTTTAAACGGGATTTGAAAACAGAAGTAGAGTTACTATTCCGGATATCAAGCAGTAGTAGATTCCACAGGTACTGTAAGGGGCTGTAGCTAAAGGCTCGAGATCCCCTGGTTGCCAAACGCATACGAGGAAGAACCAGATTTAGTGACGATGATGATCTCAGGTTTCCAGAAGGAGTATAAGGGGAAGATCTGTTAAATATGACGGAGCCAGGTTATGTAATGCCTTATAAACAAAAAACAGAATTTTATAATGTATGCGCTGTTGAACAGGAAGCCAGTGTAGCTGTTGAAGAACAGGAGGTATGTGGTCCATTGTAGGAGTTCTAGTTAGTATTCTAGCGGCTGAGTTCTGTACTAACTGTAACTTACAGTATGTAGGAGTTTTAGGGGAAGACCGAAAAATAGAGCATTGCAATAGTCTATGCGTGTGGTGACGAGAGCGTGTACCAGGATAGCAGCGCTCCTCATTGAGAGGGCCGGACGGAGACGGTTAATGTTTCGGATGTGGTAGTACGCTGTCCTAGTGAGTTTATTAATGTGTGCTTCAAAGGATATGGTGCTATCAAGGACAACACCCAGGCTTTTAACTTGTGTTGAAGGAGAGATTGTAGAACCATCAATAGATAAGGAAAAACTACTGGCCTTCGATAGAGTATTTTTAGTGCCCACAAGGAGTATTTCGGTTTTACTACTGTTGAGTTTAAGAAGATTATTTGAAAACCAAGATTTAATTTCAGCTAAACAATTTGAAAGAGAAGATGGAGGAAGGTCAGAAGTAGGTATCAATATACTACTACCGATACACCAACACCAATATACCAATACACCAATATATTGATATACCATACAGTAGCAATACCAATACACCAACACCAATATACAAATACAAATACACCAATATATTGATATACAGTAGCAATACCAATACACCAACATCAATATACAGCACAATACACCAATACATCAATATACCAATATATCAATTCCAATACACCAATACACCAATATATCAATTCCAATATATCAATACACCAATATACCAATACACCAATATATAAATTCCAATATATCAATACACCAATATACCAATACACCAACACCAATATACAGCACAATACACCAATACATCAATATACTAATACACCAATATACCAATACATCAATATACTAATACAACCAATACATCAATATACCAATACACCAATATATCAATTCCAATATACCAATACATCAATATACCAATATACCAATACACCAATATATCAATATATCAATATACCAATATACCAATACACCAATACACCAATATACCAATACACCAATATACTAATACACCAATATACCAATACACCAATACACCAATATACCAATACACCAATATATCAATACACTAATACACCAATATACCAATACACCAATATATCAATATACCAATACACCAATATATCAATACACCAATATACCAATACACCAATATACCAATACACCAATATATCAATATACCAATACACCAATATACCAATATATCAATATACCAATACACCGATATATAGTAGCAATACCAATACACCAACACCAATATACAGTACAGCACCAATACATCAATATATCAATACACCAATATATCAATATACCAATACACCAATACACCAATATATCAATATACCAATACACCAATACACCAATATATCAATATACCAATACACCAATATATCAATTCCAATATACCAATACACCAATATACCAATACACCAATATATCAATATATCAATACACCAATATATTGATATACAGTAGCAATACCAATACACCAACACCAATATACAGCACCAATATATCATTATACTAGTACTTCAATATACTAATACACCAATATATCAATATACCAATACACCAATATATCAATACACCAATATATCAATATACCAATACACCAATATATCAATATACCAATACACCAATACACCAATATACCAATACACCAATACATCAATATACCAATACACCAATACACCAATACACCAATATATCAATATACCAATACACCAATATATCAATTCCAATATACCAATACACCAATATACCAATACACCAATATATCAATACACCAGTATATTGATATACAGTAGCAATACCAATACACCAACACCAATATACAGCACCAATACATCAATATACTAGTACTTCAATATACCAATACACCAATATATCAATACACCAATATATCAATATACCAATACACCAATACACCAATATACCAATACACCAATATATCAATTCCAATATACCAATACACCAATATACCAATACACCAATATATCAATATATTGATATACAGTAGCAATACCAATACACCAACACCAATATACAGCACCAATATATCAATATACTAGTACTTCAATATACTAATACACCAATATATCAATATACCAATACACCAATATATCAATACACCAATATATCAATATACCAATACACCAATACACCAATATACCAATACACCAATATACTAATACACCAATATACCAATACACCAATACACCAATATACCAATACACCAATATATCAATACACTAATACACCAATATACCAATACACCAATATATCAATATACCAATACACCAATATATCAATACACCAATATACCAATACACCAATATACCAATATATCAATTCCAATACACCAATACACCAATATATCAATTCCAATATATCAATACACCAATATACCAATACACCAATATATAAATTCCAATATATCAATACACCAATATACCAATACACCAACACCAATATACAGCACAATACACCAATACATCAATATACTAATACACCAATATACCAATACATCAATATACTAATACAACCAATACATCAATATACCAATACACCAATATATCAATTCCAATATACCAATACATCAATATACCAATATACCAATACACCAATATATCAATATATCAATATACCAATATACCAATACACCAATACACCAATATACCAATACACCAATATACTAATACACCAATATACCAATACACCAATACACCAATATACCAATACACCAATATATCAATACACTAATACACCAATATACCAATACACCAATATATCAATATACCAATACACCAATATATCAATACACCAATATACCAATACACCAATATACCAATACACCAATATATCAATATACCAATACACCAATATACCAATATATCAATATACCAATACACCGATATATAGTAGCAATACCAATACACCAACACCAATATACAGTACAGCACCAATACATCAATATATCAATACACCAATATATCAATATACCAATACACCAATACACCAATATATCAATATACCAATACACCAATACACCAATATATCAATATACCAATACACCAATATATCAATTCCAATATACCAATACACCAATATACCAATACACCAATATATCAATATATCAATACACCAATATATTGATATACAGTAGCAATACCAATACACCAAAACCAATATACAGCACCAATATATCATTATACTAGTACTTCAATATACTAATACACCAATATATCAATATACCAATACACCAATATATCAATACACCAATATATCAATATACCAATACACCAATATATCAATATACCAATACACCAATACACCAATATACCAATACACCAATACATCAATATACCAATACACCAATACACCAATACACCAATATACCAATACACCAATATATCAATATACCAATACACCAATATATCAATTCCAATATACCAATACACCAATATACCAATACACCAATATATCAATACACCAGTATATTGATATACAGTAGCAATACCAATACACCAACACCAATATACAGCACCAATACATCAATATACTAGTACTTCAATATACCAATACACCAATATATCAATACACCAATATATCAATATACCAATACACCAATACACCAATATACCAATACACCAATATATCAATTCCAATATACCAATACACCAATATACCAATACACCAATATATCAATATATTGATATACAGTAGCAATACCAATACACCAACACCAATATACAGCACCAATATATCAATATACTAGTACTTCAATATACTAATACACCAATATATCAATATACCAATACACCAATATATCAATACACCAATATATCAATATACCAATACACCAATATACCAATACACCAATATACCAATACACCAATATATCAATATACCAATACACCAATATATCAATTCCAATATACCAATACACCAATATACCAATACACCAATACATCAATATACCAATACACCAATATACCAATACACCAATATATCAATATACCAATACACCAATATATCAATTCCAATATACCAATATACCAATACACCAATATATCAATATATCAATACACCAGTATATTGATATACAGTAGCAATACCAATACACCAACACCAATATACAGCACCAATACATCAATATACTAGTACTTCAATATACCAATACACCAATATATCAATACACCAATACACCAATATATCAATTCCAATATACCAATACACCAATATACCAATACACCAATATATCAATATATTGATATACAGTAGCAATACCAATACACCAACACCAATATACAGCACCAATATATCAATATACTAGTACTTCAATATACTAATACACCAATATATCAATATACCAATACACCAATATATCAATACACCAATATATCAATATACCAATACACCAATACACCAATATACCAATATACCAATATACCAATACACCAATACATCAATATACCAATACACCAATATACCAATACACCAATATATCAATATACCAATACACCAATATATCAATTCCAATATACCAATATACCAATACACCAATATATCAATATATCAATACACCAGTATATTGATATACAGTAGCAATACCAATACACCAACACCAATATACAGCACCAATACATCAATATACTAGTACTTCAATATACCAATACACCAATATATCAATACACCAATACACCAATATATCAATTCCAATATACCAATACACCAATATACCAATACACCAATATATCAATATATTGATATACAGTAGCAATACCAATACACCAACACCAATATACAGCACCAATATATCAATATACTAGTACTTCAATATACTAATACACCAATATATCAATATACCAATACACCAATATATCAATACACCAATATATCAATATACCAATACACCAATACACCAATATACCAATACACCAATATACCAATACACCAATATATCAATATACCAATACACCAATATATCAATTCCAATATACCAATACACCAATATACCAATACACCAATATATCAATACACCAATATATTGATATACAGTAGCAATACCAATACACCAACTCCAATATACAGCACCAATATATCAATATACTAGTACTTCAATATACTAATACACCAATATATCGACACACCAATACACCAACATGGAAGGAGGAGATGATTCAAGATTAAAAGAACTTTATTATTCCCAAAGGGAAATTGCTTATACTGTACTTGGTTACAGTTGTTTACAGGAGGAAAGGAAAATAGTAATAAATACATAAATAAATAAAAAGAAAAATTCTTAGTTAGCCAATAAACATAATTCTATATAGAGATATTGCAGAGGGAAAAAGGGAAGATATTGCACCAGTTATATGTGCAATAGCTAATGAAACTAGAGGTGTATATTTCCTTATATATTGTGTTACTGGTTTCTGATTGCAAGATGTAGTAAAATTATAAGCAGTGAGTTGAAGAAATGTTGGACCGCATGCACCGTTTCTGCACTGATGAACGTCTTCATCAGATTAGTAGAAGAAGAAGAAGAAAAAGAAAAAGAAGAAACCAGGATCACGAAGCTGCCAAAACAGGTAATGTCATGATTTTACGGCTTCACCTCGTGCCATTTATCAAGTTTTTAAAATATATATTTATACACACACACACACACACACACACACACACACTGAGAGTATAGTGTGTATTTTAAAACACTGGCTCATAAACCATCACCACCTACAGTACGACTCTCCACATTAGCTCCATGTTTAATTGATAACGATGTCCACCTGGAGCAACAGCCTTTCAAGTGACAATCAGCAACCCACACGGGATTGGAATACGGATGAACGCGAACGCTTCAGATTAATTATTATCGCATTGCATTTTCATCACGACAAAAACGACTGGCTCGGAGCGTACACGCCGCCGCCGCCTCCAAGAGAAACATTCACATGCAGATCCATGGCAGTCTTTATACGAAACATCCCGGCGTGTGTGTAGCCGTTATTATCCTTCTGTCGTAAAGCATCAGCCCTCGATTTGTCCCAGTGGCCTCCGCTCATAAGCGCAAATATATAAATACATAAATACATTTCTCAAGGGACTGGAGCTCATGCTTATCGCCGTAGCTGATCCTGAATTGCTGTCAGCTCCCGGTGGGAGTTCTGAATAAACATCAAAAAAAAAAAAAGAGCGAATATAATGTAGAGCTTCTACAACGCCGGGCACAACAGTACGCTGTCAAGGATGTCAGAGACTAAACTGCTTTGAGACGGGTTTTTTTTTTTCATGCTGGGAAACTTACAGAGGGCCTGCTGAGTACCTGAACACTTGTTAGGCTGAAGTTAAAATGGTACAATGGTACAGTAGGTTTCTCCTTTGGGGGGGCGGAGGGGGGCCGAGGGGGGCGGAACTGGTGTCAAGCTCTTCTGGGTGAACAATGTGTTCCAGCATAAGGAAATAAAACAGGATGAACAGAATAAGCTAGATAATGCAAAAAAATTTCAACTCAAATTTATTGCCTCTTTGTCCGTTCAAGTGTAAAGAATTGCCGCAGTGCTTTAATTATTATAACACGCAGGATTCTAAATCTCTTAAAAAATGCCACTTGCACACAAACCCAACAAATTACACAGAAAATGACGGGATTCTTCTTTTTTTTTTTTTCCCCTCTTCTTCTTCCTTTCAAACTACAGCCTCATCAATCACACTCAAACACCCGAGCGATGCCCGCGGCCCCGAAAACACATCAGGAGTGTAAGTAAAGAACAAAAACAATAAGCAGTTCTTCCACAGCGTTCCTTTAAACATTTCTCATATGAAGGGGGAAAAGAAAGTCGCTTTGCTGCATGAGCTGCATACATCTGTACAGTCGCTCGTTCGTCACGCTCATCTGGCACAAATCCGCTTTCATTAGGGCTAAATGCTCACAGCACGTTGAAGGTTAATCATAAAAGGCATGGAAATTGCCGTTCCAGGCTCCAAATCGGCGCTAGTGATGGAGCGTACGGGCCGGGGACGGCAGATGTCCAGAGCGACAGGACGCCAAGCGGACGGTGACTCCAGGAGAAAGTCTGCAATTGCCTTTGCCAATACCCTCAGGCTCGCTTTTGCTTGGCAGAAGATGGCTCCTGTGCCGGCCGGTGCCACGGAGCCGAGGACCGTCACTGCTGGCACAGCGAAGTTGGACTCCAGAGTCATGTTTCATCTGAGCAGTACGGAGGAGCTCAAGGGGGTTAGCTATGAATAACTTCAAAAGTGCTACTGTACAGTCATGCTGAGTCGGGTTCTTGAGGCACATCCGCGGCATTTCTCTTCGAATAAACACAAAATGCCAAGTCTCGACGCAAAACATCCTTTATACAGTCATAGGAAACAGTCGGCGTGTGTTTCTTCATCAGGGCATCCTAATAACGGTGTGGCAGCAGATTTCAATAGGTTTTCCAGAAAGTCAACCAAGCAAGTGTGAAAATGAAAAAATCCATCCACTCTTCCTGTTTCCACCATCACTAATCCATCCCCTAATGCTCTAATGATTAGCTCTTTTTATGTTAATCATTTGGCAGCTGGGTGTTTTGGAGCGCTCATGACCTGCGTGTGAACCTGGAATGCGTTGTGAGGCAAGTCATTTGGAATTCAGCATCATCCTTTAAGGAAGACTGTTTGCAGAAGAAGATCCTGTAAGACAAGAGTGAGTGGGCGTTCCGGTGCTTACGCTGTCCCAAAAATGGGGTCATGCAAAAGGACAATAGTCCCCAACATACTGGCGAATCTGAATAGCTAAAGATAAAAAATAAATAAATAAATAAAACATCAGGGTGTCTAGCCCTTATTCAGATGTTCTGGGTCTTAAGTGAGCGATGCACAAAAAAATGCCCTCAAACATCAGTGAACTGAAGCCATGTTGTAAGGAAGTGTGGGATAGATTTTGTCTAAAAGGTTGCGAGACTCATAAACTCCTACACAAATGCACTTCAAGTTCCTGTTGCTAAATGTGCCTGCATGTTCCTCGATTAGAGCATGTACTTATTTTGTACTCGAAATCTGTTGTGGTGTCATTTGAGGTTATTTGTTGGTTTAGTTGGAAAAAGAAAGTTGAAAGAAATAACAGAACAATTATTATTTATTCCCTGATAAATAATCACACAGAACTGAAGAAGGGTATATGTGTGTGTGTGTGTGTGTGTGTGTGTGTGTGTGTGTGTGTGTGTGTGTGTGTAAGGTTCCAAAATCCAAAGTGTCTAGGTATTTCGAGTTATAAGTTTAAAGTTTGAGTTGTTTTTCGAGTTATAAGCTTTAACGTTTGAGTTGTTTTTCGAGTTATAAGTTTAAAGTTTGAGTTGTTTTTCGAGTTATAAGTTTAAAGTTGGGGTTATTAGCTTTGAATCTTCAAAGTTTTATTTGGGTTTTGAGTTATAAGTTTTGAAGTTTGAGTTTATTCAAGTTATAAGCTTTAATTGTTTAGTGGGGTTCAAGTTATAAGTTATGACATTTTTAAATTTGAGTTGAGTTTAGAGTCACACGCTCTGAAGTCTGAGTTGGGTTTTGATATACAGTATAAGCAGTGAAATTGAGCAGTAACGTAAGCTTTGAAATGTGAATTTACATTTAGGCATCTAGCACATGCTCTTATCCAGAGCAACTTATATTTTTATCTTATTATATATCTAAGCAGTTGATGTTTAAGCGACAACTTGTTGGTCATGGGATTTGAACCTGGGACCTTCCGACAGAAAGTATAATGCCTTAACCACTGACCTACGCTTGACCCGTGAATGATGGATTGATAAACAAGGTTTGAAATTCAACTTGACTTTTAATGCATAAACTTTATATTATTGCATTTACAAGTCAAGTTAAAAGCCATGAATATTGAGTAGAGAAACTTAAAATTTAATTTCAAGTCATGACCATTGAAATTGGTGTCCAGTTGTAATATCTGAAATTTTATTTAATGTTCAAGACATAAGGGGTGAAATTGAGGTTGCAGGTCACAGGCATTGAATTTCAAGTTGGCTTTTGAGTCATTAAGTCTAAACTACTATTACATTCTGATCAGCAAGTAATGAAAAAAGCACATTTCTTAATGGTTCATACATTATGATTCCGCTATAACCCTAACTCTTTATACCCCTATCTCACCTATGCGGTTCCGCGCGGTGGCCGTAAATCCGGTTCATTATGATTCACCGCGAGTTTTTGGCGTTGTGAGTATATTTCCATCTTTCCGCGCGAAAAATTAAACATGTTTAATTTTTTTGCCGGTCCTTGCGGAAGTTTGCGGACCTTGGCGAACTTCGCGGAACGTAAGCGGAACGTCGGCGGGCAATCGCGGCAACTCACGGTGCCCGACACCGCATCTCACCGTGAGTCAAACCGCGTAGGTGAGATAGGGGTATTAGTCTTCAGTATGTTTCTTAGTATGTTTAGCATCTAACCTCTAAGCTTTACATCGAATTTGGAGCTGTACTTTTAAAGGAAATCCGGGAAAATTGTGCATTATGGGACAAAATTTCCCAGACTTGACTACAAAAATAATTAGTGTTAAATGTACTGTAGAGGCGATCGAACCTAGTCAAGGACTTTGTGAGGTGTGTACAGTATGTGAGGTCCATAGTAGAGCAGTCATATGGGGAAATGTGTTTTATTAAGAGCTGTGCAGAAAGGCAGATGTTAAACTCCAGTGCACGAGAAGTAAACTGTGGATATCTTTGAATTAAGGTTATAGGATCTGCGATCAAATACAATCATTTGACATCATGCTGCCTGAAGAGCTCGTACAGTAAGTGCAAAATGTCAAAGGTCAGCCTGAGACTACAGGCAGCATCAAATGCCTCATCAGATATTAGGAATATTTTATCACTGATGTAAAGGTCTACTGCATTCTTCAGCTTATTCAGATGCAGGTAAAGTTTGCAGCTGCTTCATTATCTTTCGTTGCTATGGTTTCTTGTTGCACAAAAGCCCAAACTGAACAAGCACATGAAGTGCAAATACAATAGTGGGAGAATTTGAGTCGCCTCTTTTTTACACAGAAGGAGACCAGCGTTTATCTTTTCCTTCTGTCTCGATTATGGGTTCAAGATGTCATGCGGATGTCAGACACTGTTAATAATCAGCTCGTCATAGGTGGAGTGGCGCTTTGTGGCATAACGGTTGAAATCTGACTGCTTTCAAAGATTGATTTTTAAAGATTTTAGTCACAAAATATGAACTTTGAGCCTAGTTTCAAGTCATACCTGTAAGCTTTAAATTTTGGGTTAAGATAATAATAAAAATAAATATTATAAGCTTTGAAGTTTGAGTCATGTTTCAAGTCATAAGCTTTGAAGTTTTAAATTTGCCTCACATTTTTTGTCATAATATTTACAATTTACTAAATTTTATGTAAATATGAGTCATAAAATAATTATTATTTTTATTAATATGCTTAAGATTATTATTATATAAGTTATAAGATTTCCAGGTTTGAGTCATAAGCTTTAACATTTAAGTTAAGAGTTGTGTAAATTTGTGTCAAGCTTTTAATTATAACATTAATCAAGTTTCAAAGTCATGAGCTTTGAAAATGAAATAAAAATTTTTGTCACAAGCTTGAGTCAATTTGAGTAATTTTGGTCACATTTCTTTTTATATTTGAGTCAGGTTTTGAGTCATAACCTTTAAAATCTGGTTAAAAAAATGTTGTCACATTTTTATCCAGAAGCTTGAACATTTCTTTAATCAAGCTTTCAGTCATAAGCTTTAAAATTCAAGTTAGTCAGACTTTATTTTACTTAAGATTTTAGTCAAAAGATTAAAAAAAAATTTTTTGGTCATAATACTTGAAATTTCATTCATGTTCCGTCCTTTTAAATTCAAGTAAAAATGTTGGTCATAAGATTTGACATTCGAGTTTTCAGTTCTACAATGTAAGTCAGGTTTTTATTCATAAGATTTGACTTCTTTTGACTTATAATGAAATGAACTTAATCAAATTGGTTGATTTGGTGAGAAAAAGAGGAAAACAGTCCTGGTTTGGTTGATTGGGTTTGTTTTGCAATAGTTTATAAAGTGACTCAACTAAAACAACTAGACATAAGCTAACAATAAGCACATACAGTAAATTCTATTTATTTAATACCAGTGTTTATTTGGGTTAAACCATTAAAAATCCCTCCCTACAGTGTTTGACTGATGGTTCTTCTGGTCGTGACCTAGTGAACCAGAGTAATGATATATTTATTGATGGAAACTTTAAAACACTTACTGTATGTACAGTAAGTCGATCTGGATAAGGGCGTCTGCCAAATGCCATAAATGTGAATGTAAATTTTTGTGCAGTTTTTCACTACAGGGCAACTGTGCCACAGGGTAATAATAATCAGGAAGCTGGAAGAGATGATAATTCAAGAAGTAAAAGCTCAGGGGAGAATATTTCCACTCTGAAACAAACACTGAGTCTCTTGTCCATCTGGGAAACTCAGTTATTTTGTACATGTTCCTCGTTCCCCCATCACTTGGAGGCTTTACAGTGCCTGCGGTAACATCACACAGCTACATGGGTGCATTCATTTTTCTCCAGCCTTTCGCCAACGTGCCTCAGCTTCGGGGCTCAGAGCAAATCCGCCACCGCTAGAGACATCAAAGTGCAACGGTGTGTAGAGAGAAGACCCTCGGGATGATTTCTAAGTTGTCTCACTCTCTCTCATTCTCTCTCTGTCTCATTCCCTACACCACACAGATGCGCTCGCAAGATCTAAAAACTCAGCCATGCAGCAAATGAAAGAACTGACCATGGCTCCTGCCAACCCTTCTCCCGCATTAATCACGCAGGGCAAGCGTCAGGTTCAACATCGCACGCAGAATGGACGAGTCATCGCTATCGGAAGACAAATGAGTTTTATTAGCACTTGATCGCACTTGACCACAGGCGGTCTGCAGGGTCGGGAACTGAATCAGGCGCTCCTCCTGATGGAATAGTAAAGGCATGCAGTGGGAAAAGCTTCGACGTCTACCATGCACCAGCACACTCTCGTTAATTACCAGTCAAGCAAAAGGGCATGTGGGTCAAATCCACCAGCCATCAATGCAATATTAATATCCTCTGGCCTGATGAGCACAAGAGGATTCTCCTACAGTAGCTAATTACTGGAGCTTTATAGGATACAGAAACAATTTGTGTTTTCTTTCAATGTCAAACCAAGACACAGATGTTAGTGTTTGCACCTATATTCCCCTAAAATCCCCAAAACGATTGTTTTGTTTCTGGATAAGTCACAGTTTTACTGAAAGTGTCATAAAATCAGAGGGATTGTAGAAAAGTAGTATAAATCGCAGGAGGGGCAACAGTACTAGTAGTAGTATTAGTAGTAGCAGCAGTAACAGTATTAATACTAGATATACTGTAATAGCAGCAGTAGTATTAATAGCAACAGTAGTATTAAGAGTAGGACTAATAGTAGCAGTAGTATTAATAGCAACAGTAGTATTAAGAGTAGGACTAATAGTAGCAGTAGTAGTATTAATAGCAACAGTAGTATTAAGAGTAGGACTAATAGTAGCAGTAGTATTAATAGCAACAGTAGTATTAAGAGTAGACTAATAGCAGTAGTAGTATTAATAGTAAAAGTAGTATTAAGAGTAGGACTAATGATAAGAGTAGTATTAATAGCAACAGTAGTATTAAGAGTAGGACTAATAGCAGTAGTAGTATTAATAGTAAAAGTAGTATTAAGAGTAGGACTAATGATAAGAGTAGTATTAATAGCAACAGTAGTATTAAGAGTAGGACTAATAGCAGTAGTAGTATTAATAGTAAAAGTAGTATTAAGAGTAGGACTAATAGCAGCAGTAGTAGTATTAATAGCAACAGTAGTATTAAGAGTAGGACTAATAGTAGCAGTAGTATTAATAGCAACAGTAGTATTAAGAGTAGGACTAATAGCAGTAGTAGTATTAATAGTAAAAGTAGTATTAAGAGTAGGACTAATGATAAGAGTAGTATTAATAGCAACAGTAGTATTAAGAGTAGGACTAATAGCAGTAGTAGTATTAATAGTAAAAGTAGTATTAAGAGTAGGACTAATAGCAGTAGTAGTATTAATAGCAACAGTAGTATTAAGAGTAGGACTAATAGCAGTAGTAGTATTAATAGTAAAAGTAGTATTAAGAGTAGGACTAATAGCAGTAGTAGTATTAATAGTAAAAGTAGTATTAAGAGTAGGACTAATAGCAGTAGTAGTATTAATAGTAAAAGTAGTATTAAGAGTAGGACTAATAGCAGCAGTAGTATTAATAGCAACAATAGTATTAAGAGTAGGACTAATAGCAGTAGTAGTATTAATAGTAAAAGTAGTATTAAGAGTAGGACTAATAGCAGTAGTAGTATTAATAGTAAAAGTAGTATTAAGAGTAGGACTAATAGCAGTAGTAGTATTAATAGTAAAAGTAGTATTAAGAGTAGGACTAATAGCAGTAGTAGTATTAATAGTAAAAGTAGTATTAAGAGTAGGACTAATAGCAGCAGTAGTATTAATAGCAACAATAGTATTAAGAGTAGGACTAATAGTAGCAGTAGTATTAATAGTAAAAGTAGTATTAAGAGTAGGACTAATAGCAGTAGTAGTATTAATAGTAAAAGTAGTATTAAGAGTAGGACTAATAGCAGTAGTAGTATTAATAGTAAAAGTAGTATTAAGAGTAGGACTAATAGCAGTAGTAGTATTAATAGTAAAAGTAGTATTAAGAGTAGGACTAATAGCAGTAGTAGTATTAATAGTAAAAGTAGTATTAAGAGTAGGACTAATAGCAGTAGTAGTATTAATAGTAAAAGTAGTATTAAGAGTAGGACTAATAGCAGCAGTAGTATTAATAGCAACAATAGTATTAAGAGTAGGACTAATAGTAGCAGTAGTATTAATAGTAAAAGTAGTATTAAGAGTAGGACTAATAGCAGTAGTAGTATTAATAGTAAAAGTAGTATTAAGAGTAGGACTAATAGCAGTAGTAGTATTAATAGTAAAAGTAGTATTAAGAGTAGGACTAATAGCAGTAGTAGTATTAATAGCAACAGTAGTATTAAGAGTAGGACTAATAGCAGTAGTAGTATTAATAGTAAAAGTAGTATTAAGAGTAGGACTAATAGCAGTAGTAGTATTAATAGTAAAAGTAGTATTAAGAGTAGGACTAATAGCAGTAGTAGTATTAATAGTAAAAGTAGTATTAAGAGTAGGACTAATAGCAGTAGTAGTATTAATAGTAAAAGTAGTATTAAGAGTAGGACTAATAGCAGTAGTAGTATTAATAGTAAAAGTAGTATTAAGAGTAGGACTAATAGCAGCAGTAGTATTAATAGCAACAATAGTATTAAGAGTAGGACTAATAGCAGTAGTAGTATTAATAGTAAAAGTAGTATTAAGAGTAGGACTAATAGCAGTAGTAGTATTAATAGTAAAAGTAGTATTAAGAGTAGGACTAATAGCAGTAGTAGTATTAATAGTAAAAGTAGTATTAAGAGTAGGACTAATAGCAGTAGTAGTATTAATAGTAAAAGTAGTATTAAGAGTAGGACTAATAGCGGTAGTAGTATTAATAGTAAAAGTAGTATTAAGAGTAGGACTAATAGCGGTAGTAGTATTAATAGTAAAAGAAGTATTAAGAGTAGGATTAATAGCAGTAGTAGTATTAATAGTAAAAGTAGTATTAAGAGTAGGACTAATAGCAGCAGTAGTAGTATTAATAGTAAAAGTAGTATTAAGAGTAGGACTAATAGCAGTAGTAGTATTAATAGTAAAATTAGTATTAAGAGTAGGACTAATGGTAGTAGTAGTAGTATTAATAGCAACAGTAGTATTAAGAGTAGGACTAATAGCAGTAGTAGTATTAATAGCAACAATAGTATTAAGAGTAGGACTAATAGCGGTAGTAGTATTAATAGTAAAAGTAGTATTAAGAGTAGGACTAATAGCAGTAGTAGTATTAATAGTAAAAGTAGTATTAAGAGTAGGACTAATAGCAGCAGTAGTAGTATTAATAGTAAAATTAGTATTAAGAGTAGGACTAATAGCAGTAGTAGTATTAATAGCAACAATAGTATTAAGAGTAGGACTAATAGCAGTAGTAGTATTAATAGCAAAAGTAGTATTAAGAGTAGGACTAATAGCAGTAGTAGTATTAATAGTAAAAGTAGTATTAAGAGTAGGACTAATAGCAGTAGTAGTATTAATAGTAAAAGTAGTATTAAGAGTAGGACTAATAGCAATAGTAGTATTAATAGTAAAAGTAGTATTAAGAGTAGGACTAATAGCAGTAGTAGTATTAATAGTAAAAGTAGTATTAAGAGTAAGACTAATAGCGGTAGTAGTATTAATAGTAAAAGTAGTATTAAGAGTAGGACTAATAGCGGTAGTAGTATTAATAGTAAAAGTAGCATTAAGAGTAGGACTAATAGTGGTAGTATTATTAATTGTAAAAGTAGTATTAAGAGTAGGACTAATAGCGGTAGTAGTATTAATAGTAAAAGTAGTATTAAGAGTAGGACTAATAGCGGTAGTAGTATTAATAGTAAAAGTAGTATTAAGAGTAGGACTAATAGCAGTAGTAGTATTAATAGTAAAAGTAGTATTAAGAGTAGGAATAATAGCAGCAGTAGTAGTATTAATAGTAAAAGTAGTATTAAGAGTAGGACTAATAGCAGTAGTAGTATTAATAGTAAAAGTAGTATTAAGAGTAGGACTAATAGCAGTAGTAGTATTAATAGTAAAAGTAGTATTAAGAGTAGGACTAATAGCAGCAGTAGTAGTATTAATAGTAAAATTAGTATTAAGAGTAGGACTAATAGCAGCAGTAGTATTAATAGCAACAATAGTATTAAGAGTAGGACTAATAGCAGTAGTAGTATTAATAGTAAAAGTAGTATTAAGAGTAGGACTAATAGCAGTAGTAGTATTAATAGTAAAAGTAGTATTAAGTGTAGGACTAATAGCAGTAGTAGTATTAATAGTAAAAGTAGTATTAAGAGTAGGACTAATAGCAGTAGTAGTATTAATAGCAACAATAGTATTAAGAGTAGGACTAATAGCAGTAGTAGTATTAATAGTAAAAGTAGTATTAAGAGTAGGACTAATAGCAATAGTAGTATTAATAGTAAAAGTAGTATCAAGAGTAGGACTAATAGCAGTAGTAGTATTAATAGTAAAAGTAGTATTAAGAGTAGGACTAATAGCGGTAGTAGTATTAATAGTAAAAGTAGTATTAAGAGTAGGACTAATAGCGGTAGTAGTATTAATAGTAAAAGTAGTATTAAGAGTAGGACTAATAGCGGTAGTAGTATTAATAGTAAAAGTAGTATTAAGAGTAGGACTAATAGCGGTAGTAGTATTAATAGTAAAAGTAGTATTAAGAGTAGGACTAATAGCGGTAGTAGTATTAATAGTAAAAGTAGTATTAAGAGTAGGACTAATAGCAGCAGTAGTAGTATTAATAGTAAAAGTAGTATTAAGAGTAGGACTAATAGCAGTAGTAGTATTAATAGTAAAAGTAGTATTAAGAGTAGGACTAATAGCAGTAGTAGTATTAATAGTAAAAGTAGTATTAAGAGTAGGACTAATAGCAGCAGTAGTAGTATTAATAGTAAAATTAGTATTAAGAGTAGGACTAATAGCAGCAGTAGTATTAATAGCAACAATAGTATTAAGAGTAGGACTAATAGCAGTAGTAGTATTAATAGTAAAAGTAGTATTAAGAGTAGGACTAATAGCAGTAGTAGTATTAATAGTAAAAGTAGTATTAAGAGTAGGACTAATAGCAGTAGTAGTATTAATAGTAAAAGTAGTATTAAGAGTAGGACTAATAGCGGTAGTAGTATTAATAGTAAAAGTAGTATTAAGAGTAGGACTAATAGCAGTAGTAGTATTAATAGTAAAAGTAGTATTAAGAGTAGGACTAATAGCAGCAGTAGTAGTATTAATAGTAAAAGTAGTATTAAGAGTAGGACTAATAGCAGTAGTAGTATTAATAGTAAAAGTAGTATTAAGAGTAGGACTAATAGCAGCAGTAGTAGTATTAATAGTAAAATTAGTATTAAGAGTAGGACTAATGGTAGTAGTAGTATTAATAGCAACAGTAGTATTAAGAGTAGGACTAATAGCAGTAGTAGTATTAATAGCAACAATAGTATTAAGAGTAGGACTAATAGCGGTAGTAGTATTAATAGTAAAAGTAGTATTAAGAGTAGGACTAATAGCAGTAGTAGTATTAATAGTAAAAGTAGTATTAAGAGTAGGACTAATAGCAGCAGTAGTAGTATTAATAGTAAAATTAGTATTAAGAGTAGGACTAATAGCAGTAGTAGTATTAATAGTAAAAGTAGTATTAAGAGTAGGACTAATAGCAGCAGTAGTATTAATAGTAAAAGTAGTATTAAGAGTAGGACTAATAGCAGTAGTAGTATTAATAGTAAAAGTAGTATTAAGAGTAGGACTAATAGCAATAGTAGTATTAATAGTAAAAGTAGTATTAAGAGTAGGACTAATGATAAGAGTAGTATTAATAGCAACAGTAGTATTAAGAGTAGGACTAATGGCAGTAGTAGTATTAATAGTAAAAGTAGTATTAAGAGTAGGACTAATAGCAGTAGTAGTATTAATAGCAACAATAGTATTAAGAGTAGGACTAATGGTAGTAGTAGTATTAATAGCAACAGTAGTATTAAGAGTAGGACTAATAGCAGTAGTAGTATTAATAGTAAAAGTAGTATTAAGAGTAGGACTAATAGCAGTAGTAGTATTAATAGTAAAAGTAGTATTAAGAGTAGGACTAATAGCAGTAGTAGTATTAATAGTAAAAGTAGTATTAAGAGTAGGACTAATAGCAGTAGTAGTATTAATAGTAAAAGTAGTATTAAGAGTAGGACTAATGGTAGTAGTAGTATTAATAGCAACAGTAGTATTAAGAGTAGGACTAATAGCAGTAGTAGTATTAATAGTAAAAGTAGTATTAAGAGTAGGACTAATAGCAGTAGTAGTATTAATAGCAACAATAGTATTAAGAGTAGGACTAATGGTAGTAGTAGTATTAATAGCAACAGTAGTATTAAGAGTAGGACTAATAGCAGTAGTAGTATTAATAGTAAAAGTAGTATTAAGAGTAGGACTAATACTGTAGCAGTAGTAGTATTAATAGTAAAAGTAGTATTAAGAGTAGGACTAATAGCAGTAGTAGTATTAATAGTAAAAGTAGTATTAAGAGTAGGACTAATAGCAGTAGTAGTATTAATAGTAAAAGTAGTATTAAGAGTAGGACTAATAGCAGTAGTAGTATTAATAGTAAAAGTAGTATTAAGAGTAGGACTAATAGCAGTAGTAGTATTAATAGTAAAAGTAGTATTAAGAGTAGGACTAATGGTAGTAGTAGTATTAATAGCAACAGTAGTATTAAGAGTAGGACTAATAGCAGTAGTAGTATTAATAGCAACAGTAGTATTAAGAGTAGGACTAATAGCAGTAGTAGTATTAATAGTAAAAGTAGTATTAAGAGTAGGACTAATAGCAGTAGTAGTATTAATAGCAACAATAGTATTAAGAGTAGGACTAATGGTAGTAGTAGTATTAATAGCAACAGTAGTATTAAGAGTAGGACTAATAGCAGTAGTAGTATTAATAGTAAAAGTAGTATTAAGAGTAGGACTAATACTGTAGCAGTAGTAGTATTAATAGTAAAAGTAGTATTAAGAGTAGGACTAATAGCAGTAGTAGTATTAATAGTAAAAGTAGTATTAAGAGTAGGACTAATAGCAGTAGTAGTATTAATAGTAAAAGTAGTATTAAGAGTAGGACTAATAGCAGTAGTAGTATTAATAGTAAAAGTAGTATTAAGAGTAGGACTAATGGTAGTAGTAGTATTAATAGCAACAGTAGTATTAAGAGTAGGACTAATAGCAGTAGTAGTATTAATAGCAACAGTAGTATTAAGAGTAGGACTAATAGCAGTAGTAGTATTAATAGTAAAAGTAGTATTAAGAGTAGGACTAATAGCAGTAGTAGTATTAATAGCAACAGTAGTATTAAGAGTAGGACTAATAGCAGCAGTAGTATTAATAGTAGAAATACTCATAGCAGTCCGAGTATTAGACCATTTTTTTTTTATAAAATCTGGTTAATTCTACACCCCTGATTATTCAATCCAGTCTTAAAGCTCAATAATTTCCATTTCATCCAATCAGCATGCAGAAAAGCACAGCCCATTTAATTGACTTTTTATAAACTTCTATTTAACATTATGAAAGGTTTCTTTATATTAAGACAAAAAAATGTAAACAGAGTGTCACATGACCTTGTCCGTCATTAGTCCGTCCTTCCGTAAATGTTAAACACATGTCTCTTTACAGAAAACCTCCTTCGTTAAATAACGTGTTTAATCTGTGGGTTAGTCAGAGGCAGGAATTCGACAGCAGCTGTAGTAGAAACTGTTTTAAAATCAGCCTTAATAACGCGTATCGGAGGAACAACAACAAAAGATCTCACCTCTAAAACTGAAAGAAATTCTTTTCAATTTGTTTTTTTTGTTTGTTTTTTTTAACAATCAGGTCAAAGCATGTCAGAGAAATGCCATCTGTAATTTTATGTACTAAGTGTTATTCTGTCTGACGGTGGAAATCTAAGGGTTTCTTGCAGGAAGAAGGAAAACCTTTCAAACAGACACTTATGACTTGACAAACGGATGAATCGTAGCTCCTAGCGAAGGTGAGCAAAAGAGCACTAAGACGTGTGTTTGATTTAAATGCCAGTGAGGGTGATTCAGAACTAAAATAATGCTTTCGCACACAAAGCGACGTGAGGCCACTTTGCTACCGGTGTTTTAAAAAGGACAGAAATCGATGGATTTATTGCTGGATGGATTTAAAAGTGACGTCTAGCCTGAATCTTCATCACGTCCTCAGCAACAGCGGCAGCTACTCGGGTCAGCACTTGCAGCACAAGGAAGGAACAGGGTTCTAGAGCATTCCTCGTAAAAAAGAAGAAAAAAACCATGTTGGACACTGGAGACTCCTTCTCCTTAAAGATAACAAGCATCAGGTATAAAAGTCTATATAGCATCAACATATGGAACATAATATAATGTAATATAATATAATACAGTATATGCTCTGTTTTCTTACTAGTAATGCTATTGTCCCAGCTTGATTTATTCTTTGCTTCATGTGTATGCTTTCACAGAAGAACGTGAAATGTCACACAATCAGATCTTCACCATTTCTCTTTGCTGATCTTGCTTATTTTCTTTTTAGATAAGAATACCAATATGTTTCCTCTCCGAGGCTGTGCTGACAAAGTGCTTTTCCGCTGTCTGCCGCACTTTTCCCATCGAGATTAAAACCAATCTGACAGCCATGGATTACCGGATTCGCTCCAGCCGTCACTGCTGTTTTACGCCGAGCTCGGGTCAAAATATCTGCCTCTGAGTCTGAAGCTCCCCTATGAATAAAGTGTGATGATGTGAAGGAGAGACGTCATGTCAGTATAACGCTCTAAGTGAGAGAATGCTAAAATCACGGCTTTTATGTCACATCATGTGCGTTTTAATGTGAAAAGTACTCCCCTTCATTGGCGCTCTCCATAATCCCAGATAATTAATGGCAGAATTTTTTTAAAATCAGTTAAAGATAAAATTTTATACAGATAGAAATCATATATATATATATTTTATGGCCTGTACGTCTGCTAGCCTGTAACAGTATAAACACAGCACAGAGGGTCGGTGTCGGGAAGATAGCACGGTCGAAACAGCGAAGGGAAGCTTGTGAAATGATCTGGCTGATAGCATGCGGTTGCGGTGGCTGCATTGATTGCTCCGCACTGGATCTTAAATCATTCTTTTCCATTACACTGTGATCATATTTTCCTCGCTCTGTCATTCAGTTGCCATTTATTCTTCTTGGTTTGTCTAAGAGACTTTCAGGGAAGCCTGAGCTGTAAGACACCTTTATACACTCACCTTTGAGTTCTCATCGCAGTCTGAGAGTTAGGGTTGTTAAGTGACCAGTTAGAGAGCAACTAATGCTCGGGGTGGTTTGTGCAAGCATTAATCAATTCATGCAATAGTAGTAAGAGTAACAATGTTAGTGAAAGGGGTAGCAGTGCTAATTAGAAGTAGTAGCAGCAGTAGTAGTAGCAGCAGAGGTATAAATTGTAGGAATAGTACAGTATATTAATAGTAACAGGAGTAGCAGTATTAATAGTAGTTACTGTATAGTAGCAGCAGTGAGGAAAGTAATAGCAGTAGTACAGCAGTAGCAGTAGTAGTATTAATAGCAGTGGTAGTATTAATAGCAGTAATAGCAGCAGTGGTAGTATTAATAGCAGTAATAGCAGCAGTGGTAGTATTAATAACAGTAATAGCCGCAGTGGTAGTATTAATAGCAGTGGTAGTATTAATAGCAGTAATAGCAGCAGTGGTAGTATTAATAACAGTAATAGCCGCAGTGGTAGTATTAATAGCAGTGGTAGTATTAATAGCAGTAGTAGCAGCAGTGGTAGTATTAATAGCAGTAGTAGCAGCAGTGGTAGTATTAATAGCAGTAGTGGTAGTATTAATAGCAGTAGTAGTATTAATAGCAGTAATAGCAGTAGTGGTAGTATTAATAGCAGTGGTAGTATTAATAGCAGTTGTAGCAGCAGTGGTAGTATTAATAGCAGTGGTAGTATTAATAGCAGTAATAGCAGTAGTGGTAGTATTAATAGCAGAGGTAGTATTAATAGCAGTTGTAGCAGCAGTGGTAGTAATAATAGCAGAGGTAGTATTAATAGCAGTAATAGCAGCAGTGGTAGTATTAATAGCAGTGGTAGTATTAATATCAGTAATAGCAGCAGTGGTAGTATTAATAGCAGTGGTAGTATTAATAGCAGTAATAGCAGTAGTGGTAGTATTAATAGCAGTGGTAGTATTAATAGCAGTAATAGCAGCAGTGGTAGTATTAATAGCAGTTGTAGCAGCAGTGGTAGTATTAATAGCAGTAGTGGTAGTATTAATAGCAGTAGTAGTATTAATAGCAGTAATAGCAGTAGTGGTAGTATTAATAGCAGTGGTAGTATTAATAGCAGTAATAGCAGCAGTGGTAGTATTAATAGCAGTGGTAGTATTAATAGCAGTTGTAGCAGCAGTGGTAGTATTAATAGCAGAGGTAGTATTAATAGCAGTAATAGCAGCAGTGGTAGTATTAATAGCAGTGGTAGTATTAATAGCAGTAATAGCAGCAGTGGTAGTATTAATAGCAGTGGTAGTATTAATAGCAGTAATAGCAGCAGTGGTAGTATTAATAGCAGTGGTAGTATTAATAACAGTTGTAGCAGCAGTGGTAGTATTAATAGCAGAGGTAGTATTAATAGCAGTAATAGCAGCAGTGGTAGTATTAATAGCAGTGGTAGTATTAATAGCAGTAATAGCAGTAGTGGTAGTATTAATAGCAGAGGTAGTATTAATAGCAGTTGTAACAGCAGTGGTAGTATTAATAGCAGTTGTAGCAGCAGTGGAAGTATTAATAGCAGTAGTAGTATTAATAGCAGTAATAGCAGTAGTGGTAGTATTAATAGCAGTAGTAGTATTAATAGCAGTAATAGCAGTAGTGGTAGTATTAATAGCAGTGGTAGTATTAATAGCAGTAATAGCAGCAGTGGTAGTATTAATAGCAGGAATAGCAGCAGTGGTAGTATTAATAACAGTAATAGCCGCAGTGGTAGTATTAATAGCAGTGGTAGTATTAATAGCAGTAGTAGCAGCAGTGGTAGTATTAATAGCAGTAGTAGCAGCAGTGGTAGTATTAATAGCAGTAGTGGTAGTATTAATAGCAGTAGTAGTATTAATAGCAGTAATAGCAGTAGTGGTAGTATTAATAGCAGTGGTAGTATTAATAGCAGTTGTAGCAGCAGTGGTAGTATTAATAGCAGTGGTAGTATTAATAGCAGTAATAGCAGTAGTGGTAGTATTAATAGCAGAGGTAGTATTAATAGCAGTTGTAGCAGCAGTGGTAGTAATAATAGCAGAGGTAGTATTAATAGCAGTAATAGCAGCAGTGGTAGTATTAATAGCAGTGGTAGTATTAATATCAGTAATAGCAGCAGTGGTAGTATTAATAGCAGTGGTAGTATTAATAGCAGTAATAGCAGTAGTGGTAGTATTAATAGCAGTGGTAGTATTAATAGCAGTAATAGCAGCAGTGGTAGTATTAATAGCAGTTGTAGCAGCAGTGGTAGTATTAATAGCAGTAGTGGTAGTATTAATAGCAGTAGTAGTATTAATAGCAGTAATAGCAGTAGTGGTAGTATTAATAGCAGTGGTAGTATTAATAGCAGTAATAGCAGCAGTGGTAGTATTAATAGCAGTGGTAGTATTAATAGCAGTTGTAGCAGCAGTGGTAGTATTAATAGCAGAGGTAGTATTAATAGCAGTAATAGCAGCAGTGGTAGTATTAATAGCAGTGGTAGTATTCATAGCAGTAATAGCAGCAGTGGTAGTATTAATAGCAGTGGTAGTATTAATAGCAGTAATAGCAGCAGTGGTAGTATTAATAGCAGTGGTAGTATTAATAGCAGTAATAGCAGTAGTGGTAGTATTAATAGCAGAGGTAGTATTAATAGCAGTTGTAGCAGCAGTGGTAGTATTAATAGCAGAGGTAGTATTAATAGCAGTAATAGCAGCAGTGGTAGTATTAATAGCAGTGGTAGTATTAATAGCAGTAATAGCAGTAGTGGTAGTATTAATAGCAGAGGTAGTATTAATAGCAGTTGTAGCAGCAGTGGTAGTATTAATAACAGTTGTAGCAGCAGTGGTAGTATTAATAGCAGTAGTAGTATTAATAGCAGTAATAGCAGTAGTGGTAGTATTAATAGCAGTGGTAGTATTAATAGCAGTAATAGCAGCAGTGGTAGTATTAATAGCAGTGGTAGTATTAATAGCAGTTGTAGCAGCAGTGGTAGTATTAATAGCAGAGGTAGTATTAATAGCAGTAATAGCAGCAGTGGTAGTATTAATAGCAGTGGTAGTATTAATAGCAGTAATAGCAGCAGTGGTAGTATTAATAGCAGTGGTAGTATTAATAGCAGTAATAGCAGCAGTGGTAGTATTAATAGCAGTGGTAGTATTAATAGCAGTAATAGCAGTAGTGGTAGTATTAATAGCAGAGGTAGTATTAATAGCAGTTGTAGCAGCAGTGGTAGTATTAATAGCAGAGGTAGTATTAATAGCAGTAATAGCAGCAGTGGTAGTATTAATAGCAGTGGTAGTATTAATAGCAGTAATAGCAGTAGTGGTAGTATTAATAGCAGAGGTAGTATTAATAGCAGTTGTAGCAGCAGTGGTAGTATTAATAACAGTTGTAGCAGCAGTGGTAGTATTAATAGCAGAGGTAGTATTAATAGCAGTAATAGCAGCAGTGGTAGTATTAATAGCAGTGGTAGTATTAATAGCAGTAATAGCAGTAGTGGTAGTATTAATAGCAGAGGTAGTATTAATAGCAGTTGTAGCAGCAGTGGTAGTATTAATAGCAGTTGTAGCAGCAGTGGTAGTATTAATAGCAGTAGTAGTATTAATAGCAGTAATAGCAGCAGTGGTAGTATTAATAGCAGTAATAGCAGCAGTGGTAGTATTAATAGCAGTAATAGCAGCAGTGGTAATATTAATAGCAGTGGTAGTATTAATAGCAGTGGTAGTATTAATAGCAGTAATAGCAGTAGTGGTAGTATTAATAGCAGTAGTAGTATTAATAGCAGTAGTAGCAGCAGTGGTATTAATAACAGTAGTACAGTAGCAGCAAAAGTAAAATAATTAATCATGACGTTAGTGTAAATAGTATGAGTAGTAGCAGAGGTAGAAATATTAATAAAAGTAGAAGTAGACATACTCATAGAAATAATAGTATAAATTACTAATAATTACTGATAAAATAGTAATATTACAATATAAATTAAATATTAACAATAAGAACAGTAGTATTAGTAGTAGAGCAGTAGTAGTATTAATAGTAGGAATACTAGCAGCAGTAGTACTAATAGGATTAGTATTAGTAGTAACAGTATTAGTGGTGGAAGGAGTAGTATTAATAGTATGAGTAGTACAGTAGCAGTGGTAGAAATATTGATAGTAGGAGTACTAGCAGCACCATTAGTAGTATTATTTGTATTAGTATTGGTAGTTAATGGATTAAGATTAGTAGAAACAGTATTAGTAGTAGAAGTAGTATTAATAGTATGACTAATAGCAGCAATAGTAATATTAATAGTAGGAGTACTAGCAGCAGTAGCAGTATTAATAGTAGGAATACTAGCAGCAGTAGTATTAATAGGATTAGTATTGGTAGTTGATGGGTTAGGATTAGTAGTAACAATGTGACTAATAGCAACAATAGTAATATTGATAGTAGGAGTACTAGAAGCAGCGGTATTAGTAGTAGGACGAGTAACAGTAATAGTATTAATAGGATTCATATTGGTAGTTGATGTATTATGATTAGTAGTAACAGTGTTTGTAGTAGACGTAGTAGTATTAATAGTATAAGTAATAGCAGTAACAGTACAGTATTAATAGAAGGGGTATTAGCAGCAGCAGTAGTATTAATAGGGTTAATATTGGTAGTACGAGTACCTCAAGACATATGTTTCATCAACACTTGGACTAATTCCCCTGTACCCCCCAAAAAATTCCCAATAGTGTTTGACTGATGGCACTTAGTTAATAACCTACAGTACTGTAGTAACGCAGTGTAAGTATCTATCCAGTAACTGCAAAGCACTTTTTGTACAGTAAGTGGATAAGAGCGTCGGCCAAATGCCTAAATGTGAATGTACATAGTAGGTGGATTAGGATTACTGTAGTAGTAACAGTATCAGTACAGTAGTAGAAGTAACAGTATTAATAGTAGGACTAGTAGCATTAATAGTATTAATAGGATTAGTTTTGGTAGTTGATGGATTAGAATTAGAAGTGACATTATTAGTACAGTAGGTGTTGTAGCTTCAATAGTATTAACAGTAGTATTAATGTACAGCAGTAGTAGTACTATTAGTAGAAGTATTATTAATACTAGTGGTATTTTTACGAGTATAGAGAGTAATACAGCGCAGGGAAGGAATTCTGTACCAGAGGAATTAAAGGAACAAACATCCTCATAAAAAAGCATGAGCGTTCATGAACACGGGATATTTAAACCTACAGACGTCCGCACATTAACGTGATTACTAAAGCGTTCCACACGAGAGGAAAGAAAACCTCTTGTGTAAATAAGGAGCTGAACCGAGTGCACACAGCTCCGGCACCCGGGGCTGACTGATTACACTCTCTGTGACTTCACCAGACCTCCTTCTACACTCCTTCTGCTGTCTTCTGCTTTATCCGGCGACTTCATGACATTCACAGATCAATATGAATACGCCGGGGCTGTGTGTACAGTATGTGGCTGCGGCTCTAATATCCTCTTTCTTCCAGTCACTGATACGCATCACGCCTTACAGTACCAGTACTGGACTACATCATTTTCTGGAACAGGCTGAAACACAAGCCTTCTGCTCGCTTCCTGTTGATGTTCTCTGCGCGGCACGACCGACACTCTCGCTACAGATCCTAAATATCACGAGGATCACAATTATCACATTTTATTTCAGCCACCCAAAAGAAACGCAGAGCTCTTGGTACTGCTGGTAAAGACGGCTAGATTCGTCTGAGCGAAAGGAAAAACTGATAATAATAATGATGGGCAAAAGTCAATGGCTGTGCCAGAGAAGCCTCACGCTGAGCATCAGCGCAGGAGGTCCGTATTGATCAGCGAGTGTCAATCGAAGCGCAAAGACATTTGGGTTTTCAGCGCTTCACCGGAGACTCACTGCCAGTTCTCATCACCGAGCAGGATTTTCAACAAAGACACACACACACACACACAAGCGTACACACACACACACAAAAAAAGCCACAAAGGAGAAAACACTTCAGGTTCATCGACAGCACACGGCACACAGGGGTTCAGTTAAGCTTGGGCTGTTATTGTTAATGGCGGACAGCTATTGAGCGGCTGGACAGGGGTAAATTGTGATTAATGGGACTTGCCGGAGTTGTGGGTAACTTCAGTCACATGACTCCTTCTTTTACACCTGGCAGTGTCGAAAACACACCCGAAGGAAAAAACTATTGAAAAAAAAAACCCGACATTTTTTAGCTTTAATTGATTTGGGTTTGAATCTACAGCCTTAGACTAGTTTAAGCTTCAGGAAGCTGCATAGAATCAAACAGAATCCAAATCACACACACACACACACACACACACACACACACGAACAAAAGCGCTTGAGAAAATGTCAGCACTATCCTAAATGCCACTGATTCGTTTTCATTAATTCACATTTGCTTCCCTTATTATTCACGTCTTTCACTTTTTAGAAGAAATAAAAAGTAAAAGAAAAGAAAAAGAAACCACTAAAAAGAAGTCCAAAGAAAAAAATAGGTTTTTCTAGGTCTATCGTATTTCAGTCCAATTTAATTTAGGTCTTGGCTTACCACAATAACCCAAAACCTCCCCTGAAAAGAACTCTTAAAAAAAAAGAAAAAAGAAAAAGATAATAGACTACTTCAAACAGCATCATTCAGTTTCTTGCCTTTGAGTTCAGACAGGAAAAGAACTCAAAGAACTTACCTTAGTAGTTTTATTGTTTTGGTTCATCCTTTAAACAAAGGAGTGCTGTTATAGGAAAATAATCAGTGACGGAATGCGGTAATGGAATGAGTGCGTAAATACGAAAAGGGAATAAAAAACGATTTGTGGCGATTCATGGCAAAAATTCTTTTTAAAACAATTCTTAAATCTACATATATTTGGTTGCCATTCCTCTATGATCCTACAGGTGGCGCTCTCTGGTTGTTGTTTTTTTAATGTAAAATCAATAATCTATCATTTTCACATGGTACTAACCATACTGTAGCCCCATTTCAGCAGCTCACCCCGGACGTACCGCAGCGTTCATTCGCTGTTTCGCTTAAAAGCTAGAAAGGTCGTTTGTGTCGTCGGAATTCCCTCCGCTACATCCGTTCGGCTAGACGTCTCATCAGTAATGACTTTTCAGGTGAATTTGCCTTTCAGAAGGATTTCAGAAACCTGCGTTACGGTACAACCGTTCAATACTGGTTCTTACAAACCAAGGACAGACACTTACGGCGTGGTCGATGATGCTGATGTAGCCATGCAGCGGTGGAGGTGGCGGCACTTTGTGCGGGTTCCGAGTAGACGCAGCGGGAGAACTTCGCGTCCTGACGTCACTGCTGGTGCTGTTATTGTTGTTGACGTTGTATATGAAGAACAAGCTGGTGCACATGGTGATGGCCAGAAACACGGCTGCTCCATGGCGCTGGGGGACATGAAAAAAAAAGATGTTTACCTCGTAACTAGCTCTTCTCAAACACACGCTGAGGAAAAAAGAGTAGCGCTATCCGCCCTCTTCAACATACACGAGGTCGGAAAACGCTGACGACGTGAATGCTTTTAAATGTAAAATTTGTAGAATTAACCTCGGAATACAAAGCATCCCTTTAAAATTGAAAAAACATTACATCTCTTGATAAACATTTTAAAGGTGCTAGATTTTGTAGTGAAGTGTAGTTAGTAGAAGCTTTAATTTGGGCTGCCACCTTTAAAGCCCTTGAGATATCAAGAAGCGACAGTTCAACTACTGACCTGCCTCTGGTTTCAGATCCACCTGGAATTCCTCCATTGTTTTATACTGTATGTCTACCAAAGAAATTGTTGTCAAATTATGAGGGTGAGTCAAAAATGATCCATTATATACTAAAACTTCTGTCTTATCAGCGCTTTCTGTTCCTGTCTCGCCGGTCACTGCTGTGCAGGTGTGAATGCGTTACATCAGTTCAACTGTAACTGCGGTGCGAGCAAACATGGACGCCTCACTTGTGATTTGACCATCAGCTGGAAACTTCATCAACGCTTACAGTTTTCTGGGATTCTCAAGGGCCAGAAGTATTGGAACAATATCAGGAAAAATCTTCAACAATCGACAGTGCTCGTTACAGTGAGACGCTTAATGAAAAGCTGAAGACCAAACTGCGGATTAAACACAGAGGACTGATACCCGAACGCGTCGTGATCTCACATGACAATGCACGTCCTCACTGACGATTAAAGCGTCCTCCCTACAGTCCTGATCTCACTCCATCTGACTTTGGTCTGAAGCTGAAGTCTACGTAGAAGGAGATTCACTTCCGATGAAGAAGTGAAGACATTGTGTATTGAGCAGGAAATAGATTATGTCACAAAATGATGTATTTGTCTTTTTTAAAAGTTAATTACAATAAATCACAGCAAGAGCGAGGTTAATTTTTGACTCAACCTCGTGCGTATATGGTGTCAGTGCTTTAACTTGGACATTTATTAATTCTCAAACGTGGACGAGGATAAATCAAATAAAACAAGCACATCCTGGACAGGGCACACACACACACACACACACACACACACACTATGGGCAATCTGCAAACACCAATTCTAAAACCAAATCTGCATGTCTTTGGTCTGTAGGAGGAAACCCGGAAACCCAGCAAACAACGGTGAGAACATGCAAATTACACACACACACAGAACTGATAACCCGGACCCTGGTGGTGCGAGGCGACAGTGCTGACCACTACGACAAAAAGAAAATTGTCATTGTGATAAAAAAAAAAACTGTAGAACCTTGAATTCTTGTAAGAATTGTCTTTCAGAGCGTTCCATCTCAAAGAAAATTAAAGAAGACCCTAACAAAAACACGTGCAATTAATACAAACAAACAAAAAGCAGTCACTCCCTGTCAATCACTTAACAATCACGTGCACCTTATATTAGACCCCATTATGCAGTACATATATATATATATATAAAATGTGTGTGTGTGTGTGAAATGGAAAAAAAAGCGCATGCGTAAAAGCTGCATGAGATGTCTATCATGCACAGTGCTGACCAAAGCTTCGAACCCCGGACGCAACTGATAAAGTAAAGTGTATGTGAGTGTGTGTGTGTGTGTGTGTGTGAGCATGTGTGTGAGAGTATGTGTGTGTGTGTGAGGTGCTGTTCTATTGTTCGTGCATGAATGCGCTCCAGTTCCAGAGTTCCAGTTCTGCCCCTCACACCCCGCACCGACCCCCCCACACAGATCAGCTTCATAATAATAATAATAATAATAATAAGTGCATGCAGTAGTTATGTGAGACAGTATATATATGTGAGACAGTACACAGATGTGAGACAGTATATATGAGAGACAGTATAGATGTGAGACAGTATACAGATGTGAGACAGTATACAGATGTGAGACAGTATATATGAGAGACAGTATACAGATGAGACAGTATAGAGATGTGAGACAGTATAGAGATGTGAGACAGGATAGAGATGTGAGACAGTATAGAGATGTGAGACAGTATACAGATGTGAGACAGTATTACCGCGGCTGTCCTCATTGCTGCTGCAGGGCTCCGCGCGCATCCAGCTGCACTTTGTTCCCAAAAACAGTGCACGAGATTATACTGAGAGCCTGAGCATCTTCTTCATCATCATCTTCATCACTCTCTCTGACTCTATATCTTCATGCGCGAGTCTCGCGCTTTCACCTCCTCCGTGAGATTACGAGAGAGAGAGAGAGAGAGAGAGCGAGCGGCAGCGCGTGTGCATCTATCTGTGCGCTCGCGCTTCTGCCTCACTTCTCATCCTTCACTGGAGCTCGAGCAGTGAGCAGATGTTGCCTTGCTGCGTGGTCTCAAAGCCCGCCGATTCAAAGCATTTCTCTTTTAGAACCGTTTAGAATTCGCTTATACTGTACAGTATGTACCACTTCAGTGCTACTGTTCAGTGTTATTTCAGTGAAAGTGAGAATATAAACTGATCCCAGTAAAAAAAAAAAAAAAACAATAAAATGTAATATCTATTGGTGCAGGTGTTTGTTTACTTTTGAGTGAGAAGCTTATTAGTATCTTATTTTACCTTTTTCCAGATGGCAGGAGTGAGAAAAGTGAGTGTGATGGGTGTGTCTGATCAGCCACAATGCTGGTGGCTTTAGAGGGAAGAGAGACCCTGATGATCTTCTATGCTGTCCTCTCTATCCGCTGTAGGGTCTTGCGGTCCGATATGGCACAATTCCCAAACCAGACAAAGATGCAGCCGCTCTCGATAGTCCCTCTATAGAAGGTGGTGAGGATCGGTGGTGGAAGCTGGACCTTCCTTAGCCTTCTTAGGAAGAACTTATGCTGTTGGATCTTCACAGAGGAGCCATTGATGATCAGCGGAGAATGGTCGCTTCGTGTCCTCCTAAAGTCAACGAACATCTCCTTCGTCTTCTCGACATTTAGAGACAGGTTGTTGTCTTTACACCAGTCTGTTAACCTCTGCACTTCCCCTCTGTTTGCTGACTCATCGTTCTTGCTAATGAGACCCACCACGGTCGTGTCATCAGCAAACTTCAAAGTGTGTCGCTACACAGTCACGAGTCAGCAGTGTGAACAACAGGGGACTTAGCATACAGCCCTGGAGAGCCCCAGTACTTAGTGTGGTGGTGCTGGAGGTGCAGTTCCCGATCCGTACTGACTGAGGAAAGCCCAGGATCCAATTTTAATAGGTGTTCAGGCCCAACAGGCACAACTTCCTGATCAGGTGTTGGGGGATTATGGTGTTGAATGCCGAGCTGAACTCTATGAACAGCATTCGAACATAGGTGTCCTTTATTGTAAAAGTGTGTGAGGGAAAGATGGAGTGTGGTGGAGAAGGCGTTGTCCGTTGAACGGTTAGGATGATACGCAAACTGCAGTGGGTCCAATGAGGGGGGCAGCAGGGTCTTTATGTGTCTCATGACAAGCCCCTCGAAGCACTTCATGATGATGGGTGTGTGTGCAACAGGACCGATAGTCATTGAGACAGGACACAGAAGACTTCTTTGGCACAGGGACGATGGTGGTGTACTTGAAGCATGTGGGAACGATGGCGCTGCTCAGAGAGATGTTGAAGAGTTTGTGAGAACATCTGCCAGCTGTTCAGCAAATTCTCTGAGTACTCTGCAAGGGATATTGTCTGGTCCAGCAGCTTTACGTGGGCTGACTCTGCGTAGAGTTTTCCTCACATCAGCTATGGTGAGACACAGCACCTGGTTGTTTGGAAAGGGGTGGTCTTCCGCACCGTCACATTGTTCTGCGTGTCGAACTGAGCGTAAAAGCAGTTCAGCGCATCTGGAAGGGGGCCGTCACTGTCACAGGCAGGTGTTGTCGTCCTGTAGTTTGTGATGGCTTGTATGCCCTGCCACATCCGCCTGTGTGTCAAGTTCAAGTTCAAGTAGGCTTTATTGTCACTTCAACCATATACAGTTAGTACAGTGAAACGAAACAACGTTCCTCCAGGACCAAGGTGCTGCATGCAACACAAATTTACAACATAATATATATATATATACACCATTCTGTCACCGCTGTCCCTGAAGTGTTTGTGAATTCTCTGGGCGTGTGCGCACTTCGCCACACTCCCATCATTAATGATGGCCCGGGAAAGTTTGGCCCTTGCTCAGGGCCACCTTGTCTCCTGCTCTGAAGACGGAGTCTCGGGTCTTCAGAAGTGCATTGCACCTCTGCAGTAATCCGCGGTTTCTGGTTGGGTCATGAGATAATGTTCTTGGAGACAGTGACATCATCGAGGCACTTGTTGATGTAGCTGGTCCAAGTTGGTGAAGTTGCAGCCTCCCTAAACATGTTCCGGTCAGTGTTCTCAAAACAGTCCTTAAGAGCAGAGATGGCTCTTGCTGCTTCGGAACCGGTTTTGAATGCCTGATGAATGGTGTGTGTGTATATATATATATATATATGCTGGGATTAGCATAACAGAGATGTGGTCTGAGTAGCCGAGATCCAGCGTGTTTTCCCCTCTCGTGGCAAAGTCCACATCACATACTGATGAAATTAGGGAGCACTGACTTGAGATTTGCATGGATGAAATCTTGAGCAAGAAAAAAACAGTCCATCCGAGTGTGTGTTTTGCAGTTCACTGATCTTTGCATACAGTTCCCATAACGCTTCCGTAGCATTAGCGCTAGGCGGAATGTACACTCCAGCACATATATGTTCATAACATCGCTTTTACTCAACATTTTGATAAGACTTATGGTGCAGGTTAAACGTCAGGCAGATAACTGCAAAAGTTTAATTAAATGCTGTCCAGCAGTCGATTTGAGACGCGTCCATATTATGACGCATGCGCAGTACACTGATAAAACTTGCGGTTTATAATCCGGCACAAATGAGCTTTTTTCAATACTTCACTTCACACATTTTGATTTAGTATATGCTATGTCCAATAGCATGCGTGAAATCATGTGATTGATTCTTGAGCGTTACCTTGCAATCATTTTGCATCAGCGAAAAAATTAAACGGCCCTTCTGCTATGCTTAACTCTTAATTAAAAAGTACATGATTCCAATTGGGTACCAAAGGCTAATTAATAGCCTGGTGGCCAAGTGTCCACATATTTTTACTGTACATACATTAATAATATTGTATTTTGGTAAATCAGTTTATATGCTAATTCAAGATAAACCACACACATAATATTTTCAACCTTTAATGCAGTTAGACTTTACTTCAATGATAAATCAGAACATATGGGTAATAGCAATTAAAATCATGACATGTGGGTGGCGGCAACGCCAAAGCAGAACAACAGGTGGTTTGTTTAATAAATGCTGGAAAATCTTGATGTTCTCGCTTTCACAGTGTTGTTTATAATCAGTCGAGTCAGATTCAAATTCAGTAAGTGGGACATGAATGACCTGCAGAGCAATGCTGCATTTATTAATGAGTTTGAGAAAATACTATGCTTTTGTCCAAAATAATTTTTGAAAAGTCCAATAATTTTGATATAAAAGTTCATTTGAAGAGGTCTGTGTAGGAAGATCCAGGCTTGTACTTTGTTACTGTACTTTCGTTCACCTTCCAGGTCGGATAAAGCGCTGAGCTCAGTGGCATGTTGAGAATTTCAGATAATAAAAATGTACTTTTATGTACAGTGTTTACACAAACTAATGCAAGACACAAGAAACACATGTAAGCTAAGATCAAACTCTGCGGCTGGAAATGTCTTGTCGATGAGACGTCAGAGTAGAATTGCCGGATTGGTTACCGCTGGCCAAACAGCTACTCTTTACGACCATGGTGAGGAGAAAAGCATCTCAGGACGCACAGTGTGAATTAAACATGAGACAGAAGCAGCAGGTTAAACTCCTGGCAGCCAAAACAGGAACTATAGTAAATAATAAATGTGTGTAACAAATTAACTACCAAAAGCCATCACTGTAAGGTAGCTATTAGCATGTATACTGGAAGTGATTTTTCCCTCAACTGCAGTTGCTAAGACGTCGACGTGAAATGTCATACCGAATACCTGGCTTTTAGCATTCAGATAGGCTATACGAGGTGGTATCAAAACGTTTCGAGACTAGTTTGTAACACTCCTGCACAAAGTTGTATACAGTCAACTTGGAGCACTGACCTTCATAAGCCAGCATGCCAAAAGACCAAGTTCATCCCCAGACAACTGATCCAGGAGTAGAAGGAACTGGCAAGAACTCTATCAGCATGCTGCGGATGACCCGTACTTCACTTCACTACCGGAGCCAAAACCTGGGTACGACCCTGAGACAAAGCAACAGTCTTCACAGATGAACAGTCCATCATCACGCCGACTGAAAGAAGCGAGGCAGTTTCGTGTTTCCGTAAATATTTATTGTTTAAAACAATTCTTACATACAGTACATAATCCTGTAAAGATGTATATCAGGACCGGTACGGAGACCAAGAGGTTTTCGGGGACATCAGTCCTTAAGAGTGTGTGTGTGTGTGTGTGTGTGTGTGTGTGTGTGTGTGTGTGTGTGTGTGTGTGTGCGTTCATGTTACAGCCTGACAGATTTTACGCAAAAAAAGTGCAGTCTCTGTTGATGCGGCGTCAGCTTCTGGAGAAAACAAGACAATCTGAGCTTTCCTTATTGAGAAGCCTTTAATGTCAGCCAAGTGTTTTCACGTTCCTGCCAAATCTCGCTGCTCCAAGCCAAGACGTAGGGGCAAAAAAAAATGCTTTCTCGCCCCGAGCTTTGCTTTAGAGGAGAGAAGTGTAGGTGTGGAGGATGATGTATTCCCTCGAGCGCAATATGATCCAAACTGCACAACCCATCAGCCCGAAGAAAAGTATTGGTGTTCATAAATATTGGAACGATATCATTATGCCCGTAGGAGCTTTATAGGTGGCGTAGTGGTTAACCTCGTCACCTTGCACCTCCAGGCACTGGGTTTGATTTCTGCTTCGGCGGCTGCGTGCACCTCCGGTTTCCTCCCACAGCCCAAAGACAGACAGATTCAGCACGCCGTCCAGTGTGCACCCTGCCTCATGCCCTAAATCCACTGAGATCGATTCCGGGCCCCTCGCAACTCTGTATACAGGATGAAGCGGTATAGACGATGAGTGAGTGTCCAGAGAGTCAACCTCTGTGCTCGACTGATCCGCTTGTCTCATACCTGTATCATCCATGTACTCGTCTGGGATTTGTGTGTTTGTGTGAGATAAATACCTGCGAATAAATCTGTTCTGCAAAGTGTGTTTGTCTCATATTCCTCGGTGCGCGTTCTGCTCGGGATAAAAACGTATTAAAATTCAGAAGACGAAACAGCGAAAAAGAGAAGTATATTAGATTTTGAGTACATTCATAGTTTATCCTCTTTCGAGTGCACTCCATTCCATCTTGGTTTTTTTTTTTAAGTGCTTTTTTATTCCCCCCCAGCACTAGATCACTCAGACGTTCCTCATGAGACACTGAATTCGAATGGGAATCAGAATCCGGGGGGGTCAACACACTCTGTGGAAGAAAAAGCATTCGGGAAAGCAAATTTCAGCAACAAAAGCTGAAGGTAAGGAGAACGAGATTAAAGCGAGTGATTTCTCTGCAGCACAATGGACGTCTGTCTCATCGGCCGCCGTCCCGCCACGCCGAGTGTGGTGCCGGTTCGAGGATGGACAATCTGTCTTAAATCAGCTCAGGTCCAGCTTTCTCTCATCATTCTACTCGACACAACAAAGTCCTCTGTATGATAATAGAACAGAACGTTGCATCCTTGAGAAGAGGTTTTTACCTGGAACCTAGAACCCCTGAACCACCGACAGAACCCTGGAAGAACGCTGATCGCTGCAAACGGAGGTCCCGAGCTGCGAGAAGAACGCGCTATGGTCCATAAAGTCAGATAAAATCTGTTAAAATATAACATCTTGAAGTTTTTATGTTATAAGAAGAGTTTACGTTCTTATTTTTTAAAGGGCGTTAAAAAGAATTAAATTTAACTGTTCTGTCGAAGATACTGCACTGGTGGGAGATTTCCAAGCAGCAATAATCCTGATTTGTGTTATTAAAGGACCCGCCAGAAGAAGACGTTACGTGTTCCCTGAAATCACGGCGTGCTGAAGGATTATCGAGTCTCTTCTTAAAAAAGATAAATAATTAAATAAAAAAATAAAGGGTTCTGCCGACTCTGCAGGAAAAGTGCTGGAGTTGTGCTTTTTTAAATGCTGCCTGATTTTACTTCCCCTCTTCTAATTTGCTGGATATCACAATTTATACCTGAGATCTTTAAAGAGATCATTAAATAAATAAATCAATAAATAAATGAGTAACACTTTGCATTGTAATAGTCTGATGATGGTTACTGGACATGCAGAGTGTGATGCGCTTAGGCTCCTTTACCGCCGCGCTATCACCTTAAACTACATCAGTCTGTAATTAGCGCAATCATTCCATCCATTCTATATCCAGACTGAGTGCTAATTCACGTCACAACTCACGGCTGTGGTGTTCGTTATCGATAAATTCTGACAGGTTCTCGTCATTGTGCTCGTTTTCCAATTTATAATAAGACATGCCATCGTCTGTTTCTGTGCCGCGCCTCCCTGGAGGCATAATTTCTGGAGGGAGCAGATAGGCATGTGTGAAATTTTTTTTTTTTTAAATCAGGGTTCTGTCCCATTTGTCATCAGAGTCTGGGTAATGAGCGAGGAGGACTGGATGTACTCGCTAATTATACAGAGGACGAACAGGTGGCTAAATCCCCAGCCAAGGTCCCTCTACTCACACTGAATTATGAATTAGGAGCCTCAAATTAGCGATGGCACCAAACCGAGACGAGTGGCGCTGCCAACAACAATCGACAGAATGATACCGCAATGGGCACCGGTGGTGCCGTGACCCGGATATTATATTATATTAAATAAATGATTTCGATTTCTTACTGAACTAGAAATCCACAGGGTTTGTGACTTTGTTGTGACGTTGTTTATTAGGTGTTCAGACTTTATGGCCATATACTGTATGTCTGATACAATTAGCTTTAAAAAGCCATTCCTGAATAAAGAACATAAGACAACCTGTTAACTCTTTTGGCTACAAAAGTCTTGCAAGTCCTCAACAAACAAACGAGTACCATTCCGAGAGCTTGTTCATAAGTCGAATTTGTTCATAAGTCCAATAAACTTTGCCCAACTACTAGGATACTAACGCAACTGGTTAAACTCAGTATAAAACTAACATGTTCCATGATCTCGTCCTGGTTCTTCAGAATAGTTCCGATGGTTGAACGATTCATGTTAAAAGAACGAGCAATGCCTGCCACCTTTTCACCTCCTTTTCATCTCGCAATTATTTACGTAATTATTGCTCGGCGGTTATTAGCAAAAAGTTTGTAACTCGAATGTTTGTATTTAGGGGACTTACTTGCACTAAACTTTCCTGTTTTGTTTATTTATATTATTTATATTATTTTAGGATTAGTTTATAGAATTTAGAGAATTAGTATAAAAACACTTCTGATTTTCAAACTTCAATATTCCAACACAAATTTAAAAGTGATATACAAGTTAAATATTTAAATTACACACAAAAAAAGCAGCGCATTATATAAGCACCCAATTTTTATCCCAAAATTTTAGAAGCGGGTGCAACGGTCAATGTTGCCAAAGACCTGTGTGTGTGTTTCTGCAAAGCTTAGTAGTTTATTTCCTTATAAACTGCACAAGTTGGACCTGAGACCAAAAGGTCATCAAAGTGTAAGTGTGGTTACACCAAATACTGACTCTGTTTGTTCTGGGTTGTTTTTTAAGACATTCTTGCACAATACTGTAGAAATAAAAACCACCTCTGTGTTTATTTTATGATGTCAATTATTGCTAATTTGCATATCACATCTGATCGATTCATTTTGTTTTGTGGAATTGACAAAAAATGTGCTCATAACTGAAAATGGAACAAGTTTCCAGTCTGTGTTTTAAACTAGAATTTCAGGCCCGACCAGTATGTATTCCCAGCTCAAACCCAGTGCACCCAGTGTGCTTTTAGTACAGTCTGTATACTTGTTGGCCATCTTTAACAAAATCCTATCCATTGCAAAGAAGGGAAAAAAACTATAAACTCTATAATGAATCCCACAGGCCATGTGTTTTTCTGGCTAATATTTTAACAGCGAGGTTATTAGCTCTTTTTATCGAAGGGCAAGACTTACAGCGTATTTATACTGTTACATGCAGCTCGGCTCATATTTTATTAACATGCATTATTCGTATTCTGCGCTCGTATCTCTCTGTAAACTCTCTGGTTGACCTCAGGGTTGTTCATTGGCTTTCATACCAAAATTGATCTGGTCAAGATTTCTAGAAGCAGAACAATCGATGGAGGCAGGTTTTACCCAAACACAGGATGAACTGGAGTTAAAGTGCAAGCAGAGTCTCCGGTTCTAGAAGCGAGCTGTAATTGCGGTGACTCATATCTGCTCCTGTCACAAGAGGCTCACATACACACACTCTACGGGCAATTAAGGAACGCCAATTAGCCTAACCTGCATATCTTTGGACTGTGGGAGGAAACTCACCAAGCACAGGGAGAACATGCAAACTCCATGCACACAGAGACGGGAATCGAACCCGGACGGTTCAAGGCGACAGTGCTAAACCACTACACCACCGTGCCGCCAAGAGGAAGAGGATGTGGGAGAGATTAGAAGAGAGAAAATAGAAGAATTAGTGTCCTTGTTTCCCACGCAAAAAGAAAGAAATGAATGAATAAAAAAAACTCAAGGAAATCGCAGCTTCTTTCTCCACTCAGCCCCCCAGGTATTCAGCTGATGGGAAAAACCTTGATGTAGCCAAGACCTGTTTTTGTCCAGAGACTCACTTCCATAGACACATGCGAGACACCCAGGTTCTACAGCACGCTTAGAACTACAATCATTTCCATATATTCATAAATAAATAGGCCACACTCTGTGTGTCACCCCGGGGGTTTGTTGGGGATCTACAGGGAAATTCCTTTTCCGCCAATGCATGTTGTGTCAGAAAAAGATTCTTCAATCAGAATAAAGATTCCTGGAAAGCTACAATGATTATTATTATTATTACTACATGTTACAGGTTTTAATTTACGGGTCTTTACATGGTCTTACTGTATGCTACTAGAATATCCAACGATTTTTACTCTGATTATATTATACTATATTAGATTAGATTAGAGCGGCGCGGTGGTGTAGTGGTTAGCACTGTCGCCTTGCACCTCCAGGGTCTGGGTTCGATTCCCCGGCCAGGTTCGATTCCCGTCTCTGTGTGCATGGAGTTTGCATGTTCTCCCCGTGCTTGGTGGGTTTCCTCCGGGTACTCCGGTTTCCTCCCACAGTCCAAAGATATGCAGGTTAGGCTAATTGGCGTTCCTAAATTGCCCGTATGTGTGATTGGGTGTGTGAGTGTGTGTATGTGTGTGTGTGCCCTGCGATGGATTGGCACCTTGTCCAGGGTGTACCCCGCCTAGTGCCCGAAGTCTCCTGGGATAGGCTCCAGGTCCCCCCGCGACCCTGAACACAGGATTAAGCGGTTTAGAAGATGAAAGAAGATTAGATTAGATCACCACACTTTTGCATTTTGTGCCCGATCTACCCTCAAAGTAAGTAAATTTCTCAGAAACTTTTCGTCCCCCCTCCTTAACCTCAGGCCACCACGCTGAGCCTCAACATCAGTGTCCGGCCGATGTCTGGGTTTTTTTTCTCTTTTTTTTCTAGGTTTTGCTTAGAGCCGATGATTGTCCTGCGCTCAGAGCAATGCGTTAATTAAATTGCTTCCTGAGGCATGATGGAGCTGGAATTGAGTTTCATGCGCGGCTGTGCCACAGGGGACTCCCGGCTCCTCACGCCTGATCGCTTTCTGCACACCCACACTCAACACAGTTTTCTCCTCCTTGAGACCCAAAATGAGAAAAAAAAAGTTCTTTCTTTTAAAAAGGAGAATAAACAGAAGCGACTCAGAGTCGCCGGCGTGGAGCGGACACCTGGATTTGCTTTGCTGAACGAGAGACAACTGCGATCGCAAAGACGCTTCATGAGAATACCTCTTATCCCATCTGCTCGTCAAATTCTCCTCGTTAACAGCGGAATAGTGTTTGTTCTCTCGCACGATACTGAGAGGCTTGTTCGGCTGATGCGCGGCTGATGCTCGGCTGATGCGCGGCTGCCGGCCTGATAAGCAATCAAGATGCACGATATGCTAAAGTCTATTACTTTGCAATTTTATCACAAACCAACTGAATAAACAGAAGTTACAATTTCAAGCTCTGACAGAACAAGAAATTTGGAATGATCGCGAGGAAAATGCTTTTTATACTTCGTATTTAACACTCGCAATTATCAGGTGCTCAAACTAGCCTGTTAGCTACAGTAGCTAGAAGAAAATGTTTGATTTAACTCAAAACGGCTAGGTCAGAACATTTATATGATTATGTACATACAGTAATATTTATGTCTTTATGTATATTCAAGCCTCTAGGAAAGCGTTTTGTTTGGTAACCATATCTTGCACGGCTAACGTGTTATCATGAATTTACTTTCTCTAAACTAAACAGCTCGTGCAGGTGGCCATGTTGACATGATGTCATGCGCTGGACTTCCGGAATTTCCAAGTAGGAATTCCAAGCATCTCCTGTCATAACTTTTGTTCGCTAACTCTTTTTGTAAACGCAAAAAAAAAATAAAACAATCCTCATCCTTAATTAGTCCTTTCTTTACATTTAGCAAATGCTCTTATTCAGAGCGACTCACATTTTCACCTCATTAAACATCTGAGCAGTCGAGGGTTAAGGGACTTGCTCAAGGACCCAACGATGGCAATTTGGTGGTTGTGGGGTTTTGAACCTGAGATCTTTCGAACCGTAATCCGACACCTTAACCACTGAGCTACCCCTGACCCCTTCTTCCTCTTATTAATAACTAATTTGAAAAATAATTTGATTAAAATCCGACCACAGCCATGTGTTTCGACTCGGAACAGGAACACGAGGTGATTGAGGTTGTGGAAGGAGGAATCCGTACAGTAGGTCACGGTTCTCCCCTGAACCTTTCTCTTCCCGAGATCCATATTTTCGTCATTAAGGGTTGAAATGGAAGCTTTAGCCCTCGGCACTGCTTTTTTTTTTTACTGCTTCCACGGCGATAAAAATGGCCGGCGTGCACTCAGCGACAAGGTTTGTGCTGTTCAAATGGCCGTCTGTCTGCTTTTCCATTATCCTTTCAGTGTGTGTGTGAGAGATCGCTTAGACAGCTCTAAACTGGAGGCAATAAATGTCCATTACCTTTTAGCTACATTAGCCGCGTAGCTCCAGGGCCGAACCAAAGTAGCAAACTTCACCAGCAGTTACAGTTTCAGGGTAAAAAACATAAAGTTTTTATTATTATTATTATTATGTCATTGAACCATTATGCAGCAGTGTAAATATTAAACTAGATTCTAAAATATGATTAAAATGTTAGCATGTTGCGCTTCTTGCGCTAAAAGCCTTTGTTTGTGCTTGGACTCCTTCCTACTCGTTAAGAAACTTTTAGTCAGAATTGTGGTAGACAGATCTGAAAAATACAAATAAAACAGAAACGTTTGAACAGAGATTAGTTTTGGAACAGAATAAATTTACTTTATGAATTGGAGAAACTTAATAAGCTTTTCATCTCACGTCAGATTTGAAGTAAAACAAATTACAATAATAAATAATGATGGAATAATAATTGGAAAAACATTTTTAAACAAGAACATATTGATTCAGAAGGCATCGTTTCTATAGTAACAGCTACATAAACACAGTGACTTTGTTTTCAGAAAGTCTTCCACGTACCAGTCGGAGGTGGAGCTGAAAGGCTTTTGTAAGGAGTTTGTAGCGACTATAATCTCAAAAGTCATCACAAGTGGAGATCCTGACAATAACACCACGCCTGGTTGTGGCCTGGGATCCAGGGGGGCACATTTAGAAACCGCAGACTGGAAGTAAACTGGAAAGCCGAAACTGACATCCCATAATATTCGCTCGGCTAGCGGTGGAACTGCTGCCGTGGAAACTCTGCTGTAACAGAACTGAGGTTGGTTAAGAAGACGTTGTGGTGGCGCGCGGCATACGGCAGTGCCATCTGTTCAGCGGAGCGCGCTGGCGTCTCTCACTGACGCTGTGTGCTTACTGTAACAGGACAGTTAAACGATATTGACTGCAGGTAATGGAGCAGGCAATGCATTATGGGAGTCACAGTTCATACCACAGTAAAAAAAAAAAATCTCAGTTTTTGATCTACTCAAGTGTTTGCCTGGAAAAGGGCTTTATACTTTTAAGTGTGTAAATTAGTACACCCCAAAGGGCAGGAATAAGAATTTGTCGAAGGCCATTTTTAGTATTTAAAAAACAAGAAACTTCAAATAAAGACATTTTTTAATAACGTATTATTAGTATAATAAACTCGAATGATTTGAATTCATCGGAAATTCCAGAAATATATAAATAAATGAAACTACAAAATAATTAAATGTTAAATATGATTAAATGGATTTTCTTTCTGAGACAAAAAAATTTATTAAATAAATTAAATAATTAAATATTCAAAGAAAGAGTAATGAAAAATTACATGATTTGAATGTATATTTAATTATTTATTTATTTGGATGTGATAATGGGAAAAACATATTTTGCACACTTCTGAGGGTGCGCAAACATTTGAAGATGTATTTTTGCTTTGGATAAAATTCACATGAAAACAGAACGATTTCCAAAACCACCAGTCGCTCAGTTTATTATTATTGACTGATACACACTGAATGAAATTACACAGGCACAGGTTTGTTTGCTTTTCTTTGAAACAGAAAAATAAAAGGTTGCACAGAACAAACAAAACACAAAATACCTTCAAAAAACACAAGTGACAGAAAAAAAACATTTTAAAAAGAAATTCACCACAAATAGTAAATTCACAGCAACACCGGAGAAGCGAGACGATAATAACACTGCTTTTCCAAAAAGTTTTATAAAATTTATAACCCAAGTGTTGCTACACAAACGAATGTCTAGACACATTATTTTAACAGTGTGGAGAAAAAAAAAGATCCTTAACACTGGAATTCTTGAATGTGAGACAAAAACGCTGACGTACATCCATACAGTAGGTGTGGAGTCAATGTGTGTAAAAGTTCATCCAACATGATCGTTAGTAATAAAGTACATTACAAAATAAATCCAACATGATCGTTAGTAATAAAGTACATTACAAAATAAATCCAACATGATCGTTAGTAATACAGTACATTACAAAATAAATCCAACATGATCGTTAGTAATACAGTACATTACAAAATAAAATTAGAAATGTTCTGTTAATTTCCTCATTCAGTTTTATCCTTGACTTTAACTCAAGTAACATCTAATGAACATCCCGGTGCAGTCATGTGACAATTAGTGAATCTGCGATTTCAAATGCTTTCCAAATGTTTCATCTTATTTAATGAGTCTAATGTTTTAATAAAATCTCATAGTTTAAATTTAACCTGTTCTGACCGCATTTCTTAAACAAATCGACATTATTTAGAAAATATTGTATTTCAAAATGTGTTCCATGTGGTTCCATAATTTTCCTTAAAGGAGGAATGTGTCTAGAATCTTATAGATTAATCTGGGTAAGAAAAGTTAAAAGCAAATAAATACAAAGAAATAGAATAAAAGAAAAAACTGACGAATCCAGTCTACTGTAACTTATGTTTAAAATTCAATAATAAAAAACTAAATATGTAACTAATTTCCACAAACCTAAAATTAATTTAAATGTAAAGTAAATATAGAATAAACATCATTATGAGCTGTAGCGAAACATACGTTTAGACATAAAACATTTCTGAAATTGTTATTGTTGTTGACCCAATTTTTATTCATAAAACACAAAAGCTAAAGTTTAGGATTCAATTCCAAACAATTGGAAAAGTTCCGAAAGTTCCAAACTTTTTGTTGTGATAATTTCTCCCTTTATCTTAATCTGGTGCCTGAGCCAGCGTACACATGAGCAAGTACCTGTAGCTTGCAATCATATTTATTAGTTAGCATTAATCTGACAGAACACACGGATGTTGAAAATACCGTAGCTAACATTGCATTACTAAAGTCCATTTCCAACTTTCATAATTTTTTAGTTTAGCGTCGTAACGATGCTAATGTTAAGTGAGGTTTAATGTCTATTTATTTTATATTTTACTTCATTTAAATGTCTTTTCTAAATGTTTTTAACAGTGTTGGAAATTGGTAATATTGGTAATATTTTTGGGTGGCTGGAACGGATTAACTGCATTTACATTATTTCCTATTGGAAAACGCGTTTCACAATACGCGTTTCACAATACGTTTCACAATTTCACCTTAAGAACTTGTTGGGATTAAATCCATATTCCAACATACGCCGGTATTGAACTGAAGTCCTCCACTTAATAAACCTAAATAAAGCTCTAATCAGGTACTAACGAGTGTCAGTTTTTTGGCCGTGATTTGTCGAGGTGTCTAGAAATTCGACATCCATCTGCGCTGATGTAGCTCACACGCTCGTACCAACACCACACACACACTCACACACACAATAAGAATGTGAGTCACTGCTGTGTACTGAGAGTCACCCACCAAGCAAATAATATCTGTTCCTGCAGTGTTCCTTTCTCTATCCAGTGACAGACATGTTGGAAAGGGGGGGCCAATACATGTTGCACAGCAACAGTTTTACAGAATTACAGACCTACTTGTATCGTGGGTTTAGCTGATAAAAACGCTGCCTCGATTCAGATTTTAGGAGATCCGGCTCATTAACGGTTCTCATTTGCAACTTTGTGAGAAACGGATTAGCAGTGAGGGGAAAAAAACGTAATAAATGACGTGAAAAAATTAAAAAGCCAGCGTTTTCTTTTAGCTGTTAGAGATTTCATTACGATAACGATCATCAAATGTGAAGAAATCAAATTTCCTGCCTTGAGTTTTATCTCAGATGAATGAATCTACATCCAATAAATCCTAAATCCTTCCTTAGTCCTTTCGGTTTTGCTGTTAGAGAGTCGCGTCGTCCCGAATCCCGTACTCCAATTAGCGCCTTTCCGCCCTCGCGCGAGCATTCTGTCATCAGCTGCACCATTTGCTCTGATGGAGTGCTGAGTGCTGAGTCATGGTGATATTGTGAGGAGAGAATCCGGCGCAGGGACACCTGCCTGACTTCACAATCACACGCTGATTTTTTTTCAAAAGGAAAAAACGTTAAATGTAAGTAATTAAAAAAAAAGAAGGGAAAAAAAAAAACGGAAGTAAAAGCTACAGTATGTGTAGAGCGCGGCGGGTTTAGCGTGACACCGCGGCACTTCGTTAAATCGCAGCTGAGATTACCTTCATCTCAAAATGCATCTGAAGGAAATTATTGGCACCCCTTGTATAACATTATACACTTTAAATAAACTCAAGTAGCGAGGTGGAGGAGGATGAGCATGTGTATAATCTTTCAAATTGCTGCACTGAAAAAAAAAAAACAGAGGAGAAAATAATACAAGAAAAACGAATAAAATAGACAGACAAAACAAAACATAAATATATATTCATTCATTCATTCATTCATCTTCTATACCGCTTTATCCTGTATTTAGGGTCGCGGGGACCTGGAGCCTATCCCAGGAGACTCAGGGCACGAGGCAGGGTACACCCTGGACAGCCAATCCATCGCAGAGCACACACACATACACTCATTCAATAAATATATATACATTTTAAATGTCATTTAGGGTGCCAATAATAATAATATAATAAAAGAAAGAAAAATAAAACCTTATGTACCTTTTAGTATCTTGTCCCGTTCATCAATGTGGCTAGTCGACGACAAAATTGACAAAAATGAAACTTACTCGCTAGATGTTTTTAATTTGCTCTATCGCCGGCGTCAGCTTTCACAGCACAGACGTTAACGTTAACACCTGCCATGGTAGGCGAAAACAAGGACTCCTGCTCAGTTTGATCATCGGGGCTCATAGTGCAGGTGTACATGACTGTGACTTAGATACATACATTACAAGCTAAGATTTTTCTTAGAAATTTCATATTGAAGCAACATACAGTACAATTAACTTCCTCGTCCAATAAAACATATGTTTTCCTCTGACAACATGCGTCTACAGCACTAAGGGTTAGTGGTCAAATGCGGAGGTATCCTCCGGGCCGTATTCACCGCTAAATTACAGCGAGCGAGACTTAGCGAGACAGCAGGTCCGCTAAGAAGAACGTGCGAGAACGTTCGGCTTTAAAGAACAACCTGAGGAAACACCAATGTTTCCCACCTAAAACAGACCTAAAAGTAAATCTTAGACGCTGATGAGGTTTGAATCTCTGGAGGAATCTGTTTTAATGCTAAGAAGAACGCTCGCACTCCGGTTTTCTTAGCTTTTGGTTCTATCCAAAGCACTATTAAGCAACACTTGGGGAACCTTTGGACTAAGAGTGGTCAGCGAGTACAGTGAGGGCTTCATTTGGATTTGTGACTCTAGATCTACTCTAAAACTCCCATGATTGATAAATGTAAACTAATCGTTTAATTACAATAATCCTCTGCCTTGTGTGTTTGAGCTAAGACGAGGAAATTCTTACAAATCTGGGGTTCTTAACCGGGGGATTGCAGCATGGTCCCTGAGGAGCTACGTATTGTTGATTATCCAGATTAATGCTGAACATGCTTGTGTGATGTACTAAAGTGGAGTACAATAGCTGGGGATAAGTGGTGGTTGGGGGTAGTCCCAGTACTGAGAATAGTGGGGGAAAAAGGTATGGAACTGAGCAAGTATGGCTCTTTGTCTCCGGCTACCTCGTTTCCTTTCTTTGTCTGGAGATTTTCAGACAACCTTCAAGCAGTTTATGTCATGATGAGATCTGTTACTTCAGCTATGGTCTTGTCCTGTTGTCCTTAAAAACATGTCCCAGCACCATAAACATCCCAGCAAATCTGTCCCCCCTTGTAGAATCACGCTGTAGAATCAGTGTGTAATCAGGACGGGTCGAGACAATTGTTCTGGCCTGTTCATGGCTGTTTGTTTCTGCATTAAGACAGGGGAGTGTTTGGACCAGTCAGGCATCGGTGCTCGAGAGACGCCGTCGTTCTGTGTTGGTCATGACGGCTGCCATTCTGGGTGAGAAAACTTGATCCGGTGTGTCTTGGCCCACTTGGCGAAAACCATCTTCTCTGTTATGAAGCGGTGGCCTCCGTAGGGGGCGCTCTCGTGCAGGACGTACTCGGCACACTCGTCACGACTTCCGGCTTCGTAGTAGTGATACGGCACCTTCCTGTAGCCTTCAGATCTGGGAGCAAACGGGAAAGTGGTTTAGATTGTTTTTTATCACCTTTATAGGAACCAAAAGAGTGCTAAGACACGTAGACTGTAATGTGGTCAGCAAGAAAGATAAACCGGTCTCTGTGAAAAAATTGGTTAGCTCTTAGTGATGTAATTATATGACAATAACTAAAGCTTCAAGTTTGAAAAAGACATTAGGCCTCACATCTCCAATGACAAAACCCAATAAACCTTGGCTGATTGAGCAGATCTAAGTTAAGGGGACACCATTGTGGTTAGCAATGTTGCCTCAAAGAGACTACATGTTCACCCTGTGCTTGAAGGGTTTCTCCCAAAGTACTCCGGTTTTCTCCGCTGGTCCAGAGACAGATGACGAAACGTGTAGACAGATTGGTGTTTACAAATTGCCCATAATGTATATTTATGTGTGTTTGTGTCCAGCAATAGGTTTCACCCCATCCCATGAGCTGGGAAACGACCCCATCGCATTAACCTAAGAGTTTCCTGTCATAGGCTCCAGGATAAGCGGTATATTACAGATTGATGGCCTATTTGGAGCTCGCAGTCTGTTTGCTGTTACAAAGATTCAGTATTGAACTCTCCATTGGAGTTATAGTCTAAACTGATGGTTCCACTCTTCTTGGCATGCGTTTCAGGTCCTGCAAAGTTCTAAATGAATTCAATCTCACTCTCCTGCACCACCCCGGAGTACCTGTTGCATTTCAATTACGGTAAAAACCATTTCGGGTCAATTGCTACGACAGCTGAGAAGATCATTTTTAAAACAGATGTCCTCGGTCACTGGAAATGGAAATGGAAACAGCTCAGAGGCGGACTGCTGTTCCTTAACTTTGCAGCTTTAACCGGCGGCCTGAGATGAGAACAAAATTGGCTGGTTGTTTTTTTTATGAAGCATTTTTTATTTTTTTTTTTTTATTTTTTTTTATGAAGCAGGTGTAAATTGCATAATGCAGGACTAATTAGAAATATTCAAAAGAGCAACGAGACGGCCGGACCGGGAATTCAAGACGGCCGGACCGGGAATTCGAGGCGGCAGGAATGGGAATTCGAGGCGACCGGAACGGGAATTCGAGGCGGCCGGACCGGGAATTCGAGGCGGCCGGACCGGGAATTCGAGGCGGCCGGACCGGGAATTCGAGGCGGCCGGACCGGGAATTCGAGGCGGCCGGACCGGGAATTCGAGGCGGCCGGAACGGGAATTCGAGGCGGACGGACCGGGAATTCGAGGCGGCCGGACCGGGAATTCGAGGCGGCCGGACCGGGAATTCGAGGCGACCGGAACGGGAATTCGAGGCGGCCGGACCGGGAATTCGAGGCGACCGGAACGGGAATTCGAGGCGACCGGAACGGGAATTCGAGGCGGCCGGACCGGGAATTCGAGACGGCCGGACCGGGAATTCGAGACGGCCTGACCGGGAATTCGAGAAACCCGGAAAACTGGGAATTACGAAGCCGCGCTGCTGACTAGCAGAGTCGGGTGAACTGGACATAACCAGGTCAGAAGATATGATATTATAGACAGAGCTTATGGCAGGAAAAAAAACAACTTAATAATAAGACTGCATCATGATCACCAGGGGAATGAGCTCTGGGCAGAAAAGTGTAGGAAATAAACCCTGTTCTTAGCAGCTTTTTATTCAGTGTTGCTTTATTATCTGGGTATTTTTAGAGATGGTGAATAATCACTAGGTACAGCAGGATCATATAGTACCAGATCAGGGATGCGTATTCATACATAGTCATATTCCTATTCGAATCGCACAGGATTTACACGCGTGATAAAAGCATGAGTAAAGACGAACTAGCGAGATCTTTTGATTGTATTAAAAGGTTGTTGAGACTCTTGAGTTCTCCTTCCTGTGTACGTGTACAAGCCAAGGAAAAACATTGAACTCACTTGCAGTAGGTTTGGTTGATCATCCCGTAGATGTGGATTTCCTTGCACATGTCCATGGCTAAGATGAGGGTGAACCATCCGGTGCTCAGGTACGACCCCGAGCGAATCCTGTCGACACAAAAAATAAGAAGTAAAAAAACACCCCCATAAAAGATTCAAAACACGCATGCTGAGGCACGGAGCTACGGTTTAGATTTAGATTCACTTACTGTACGTATTATTCTCGTAAGTATAGGAATATTATTCTAATGAGGAGGAAAAAACAGACATATGGCGCGGGATATGTCTTGAGTCACACAATGATTCGTCATAGTGTTAGATAACAGATTGTTTTGTTTATTTTGTACACAGCGCGCTCAGACTTTTGTACCCTTCCACAGCTACACGGCTGCATTTGATGCTTCTCGGCAAGTGAGAATGATGGAGACAGGCACCGGCAGAACACCCTCTCAGCTTCCCGGCTTGGAAATAAGCAGAGCTTGAGAAATGAGCTCTGACAGCCTCAGCCGTACTCAAAGTAAATAATGTACCCGGGCTCGGAGCTCCGCGGTGCGCTTTTTCCCGCCGTGCTCCGTAGCCCAAAAAGCGTCCCGACACACTGTAAATCACGCCGGTCCGGCCTGCGCTTTCGTATTCCTCTCAACCGTGGTTAATATGAACCGTGTCCAGGGCCTGAGCTGCCAATCATTTCGACGTGTAGTGGTTTCCCGGCTTTTGGAAATCTGTAAAGTGATTTGAATCAGCGCCTCGATCCATTTCGCTATTGTTAAGCGCGGAACGGCTTTGAAGTTTTCCGCTCTCGTCGCTTCTGTCCCTCAATCCAGCTGGCTAAACTGCTATCTAGGCTTTGTCGAAGCGGCCATTGTTCAGCATGAAAGCCAGGCCCGAGGGAACACAAAGCCTTTTTAATGGGTGGAGAGGTTTAAAAGCATTGATTTTAGAAAAGGGGAACGAAAAATGAAAAGTTGTACTTCTTTAACTGGATTTTCTGAAGAAGTGTTTTACTATGGTGGCGACACGGTGGTGTAGTGTAGTGCACTGTGACCTCGCATGGTGGGTTTCCACCTAAAACGTAGTCATAAAATGGGAATAAATACAAGTCACCATTTGGCCTCCCTTGTTGGACTACAGAGGTTCCTAGATGGATGGATGGATGGATGGATGTCTTACTACTGATGTGCATTTAACTAGAAATGAGCCTAGAACGCTATCACTTCTATCATTCTATCACACGCACTGGGACCGGTGTTCTGGTGCCGCTCCTTAAACAAACTCAAGGCTAAGATAATGGCGTCGATCCGTAATGCATACGATCAGACGTGCATCGTTCATCATAACGTCTCCAAATCCTCCAGGCGGCGATAAAAGGACTCGAGTAAAAGCAAAAGCGAACGGACCGCGAGCGAACGACGGGTCAAAAAGTGAAGGCGGATAAAATGATATCTTCCCCTCATCTCTTTTTATTCCTGCGTTCATATTCCTTCCCTCAGAGACTCATTCTCGCGTGTAGAGCGAAAGCCTCACTTCTTCCTTCATGTTCTCTCAGCCTTACAATATTATCTTTATCTCTTCAAAATCGCCATCTTATGGATTTTAGCAGGCGGGAAATCGAGTTCCAGACTTTATTATTATTACCGCCGTCAGCGACTTCTACACCGTAATGCCCGCGGCTAGATCTGCGCGGATCGCTCTGGTACAAACACGCAGATATTATAGGACTTCGTGTTCAGCGTGATTGCTCTCACACCTCGAACGCTTACCGCTTTTGTGATCGCTGAACTGCGTCCTTCTCCGGAGTGTAAAAAAAGGCCACGTTTTGAATCAGTGCTCTTTTAACACAGACAGAGAGAGAGAGAGAGAGAGAGAGAGAGAGAGAAAAGGATAATTATGTCCTCATGACCTGTCCTGATGTATTCTATCAGGCCATTTTGATAATGAGGTTCATTTGTATTTCACTGAAAAGGTGGATATGAAAAAGTGGGGCGCGTACATTTCTGATTACGCATAAAACTGTCTGATTACGCACTAATTCACCAAGATCTCTCCTCGCTGTTTCGTTATCTTCGTGTTCGCTATTTAAAATACATGAACATTACGTTTTTTTTTTTTTTTTTATGTTCTACTTCAGGCTATGGAAATGTCTCACACTCTGTGTCATGTGTTCTCGGAAAATGGATGGATCGAACGCGGCGAGGTGAGGACGGGACGCCGCAGAGTGGCTCTTACCGTCACGGATACGGATAACTGCGGCGAGAACCGGAGATCTGGACGATCTGTAACACATTATCGTCTTACAAACATAAATATTTGTTCATAAACCTGATTCGAGCTATTTTTACATTTTTACTGCTTTGCTGATCCAGTTCTCGAATGTCAGCTTTCGCGCCACGTCGATCGACACGAATATGCAATAAATATCGACTCGAATCTCTCAAACAAAAAGAGGACTTTAACCTTCAAAAAAAAGACTGTGCATTCTCCTTCCACCTCTCTCTTTCTTCATCTACATCTGATACATCTCGATATCAACTGTTTCATATACTTCAGCATCGCTACTCAGAGTCTGTGATTAATCACGATTTTAAAATGCTCAGATTTACGTGTATTATAAAACGTGCAGTGTTGGAATAAATAAATGCAGGACAAACTTATAATATGTCAAACACTAACATTTAACAAACGTTAAAGTAAAACCTCTGGACTGGGACCGGCGCTGGATGCAGTGGCTGGGTAGTACAGGGTGTCGAACCCGGAACCTCAGAGCCAGAAGTCATCAGCCACCACTCCCACATCTCATATTTAATGTATTCTTGTAAAAATGGTTCCTCTTGAAGGTAGCTTGAGCACACCACTTTGGTTTTATCCAAACTTCCATCTAGAAGCCTTTTTCCCCCCTCAGTCATCTTATTACAGTATGTGTGTTAAACCCGCCTTTATCACACACAGCCAGATAACCGTAAGATGCCATTATGGGAAGCCATTAGGGTCCAATTTGGTCACATGATTAATTTGCATAAAAAATTTTAACGTGTTAAAGTTAATCAAATGCGTTAATGTGTTAATATTAACAGCCATACAGTACTTATAATCAGTTTACATTTGTATAGGAATCAAATGATTTTTCATCTCTTTTCAAATTTTGTAAAACGTCTGTAGACATTAGTGCTGCACAATTATTTTTATGATCAAATCAGGCAGCAGTATGAGGAACGTCTCAACAAAATCCAGGAAACAGTATTAGCGTAGCAGCACGTATTCCCAGACCAATGGAATATAAAAAACAGTATTAGCGCATTAAACAGTATAAACAGGCAGAGGAACTATAACACGGAACAGGTGACACAATCAGGTCAGGCCAAGACTAATTTAAGCCTGCTTTTTTGTTGCCATGGAAACCAAGTCCTAACGTTAAGGATGGAGAGCAACCAGATCGGATTTGGTTCAAGTCCATGCTAATTAACCATAGCTCCGCCCATAACTGTAAGTTTTGTTGTTTTCATGTGAATTTATCCATATTTATCTGAAAAATTAGAAATCTTGCTAGGTGATCAGTAAAGAGTAAACTTTTATTTATGTATGTTTTTAATTATACTGGAGAAAAACTACACCTGCTGTGGTATATTTATGGATAAATAATAAAAAAGTGGTTAAATTTCATATTTTTTTAAACTCACATGAATATGTTTTTATGATTTCGCATGGTCCGCATGCATGAGACCAGACTAATACTTCAAAAGACTCTCGGCTGTGCCGTTATTATTTTAACATTCAAACTGAACAAAAACTGAACATGATGCCCACGGGTAATGTTTAATATTCCACAGTCCGGGGTGAATATTCCAGCGAGATAGCGTTGGGGAAAAAAATGGTAACTTGAAGAAGGTGAGAATCATTTCGGCATTTGTAATTCTCCACACATGACCTTTTTAGTAATGCCTCCTTCAAAGCACGCCGAGTAACCGGGAAAAAAAAAAAAGGAAGAAGAAGGAAAAAAAAAGAAAATCGCATATAAATGATGGAGCCTTTTGAAATGCATTACAAGCAGGCTTTTCCGTCTTTTCAGTTTTTCACCCTGCTCAACTACAGGCCTTCCATCATCACGCCGCGCTGGAGGAAGAATACAAAACAGCTGAATATCCAGAGGTTAATGAAGGGCCGCGTCTGAGCCCTTTATCGGATGGCTTACTGTAATTGTTCCTAAAAATAGGCTTAAAAGCTGGAGATTTAAAAATGAGTGTATATGCTGGATTTAATAATGCTGGATTAGAACTAAGACGGTATGCAGAGGATAAAAATAGGCGTGTCATGTTAATTAACTTGAAGTGAGTGTGGTTATAAATATTACTATAGTGTGTATTATGGCCAGTTATAAAAAAAATAAATAAAAAAAAAGAAGAACTTTTGACCAATCAGAATCCGGAACTCGGCAGGGTTGTGGTATAAAACCGCGCAACTTGTACACGCCGCTTCAACTATTTGACACCGACACAAATCACTTTCATAAAATCTAGGCATTAAATCCGTGATGGGAAAACGTATTAGTCACATCACCCACATAATCAGTGGCAAGGACAGGGTTATAAACTCAGGCAGGAAAACGAGGAAGAGAAAGCAGCGAGCAAGCCTGGGGTAATAAACTTTAGGGCCTCAATTAACAAAATGAACGACACGCATAAAAGGCATATTCGCCCACCCTGTACTTACAGCACTTATCTACTCTTACTTAGCCTTTATGAATAAGTAAGGTGTAGAATTACTGTCTACAGCACATCTGTTGCTCCGCACAAAGTATTTGCTCCCCCCCCCGCCTGTATAACATCCATCAACAGAAAGGAAGAACCGCTGAGAAGATGAACACTGCAGTGTTTAAACAGCAAATTTATACCTCCTTAAAAAGGAGATTTACAAGAGAATCAACATGAACGAGCCTTAGGAAGGACTTCATTTACACTCACGTATTTCTAGTTGAGGTTCATTTCATATTTTAAGAAGATCTCCTTTAATTACCATCATGTTATCAGTTCTATAAACTCTCTCCAAACCCTAAATCCTTTCAAACCCGAAAACCCAACTCAAAGTACACCACTAAACCCTCCAAATCTAACCCTACAACACCAACCCAAACTTAAACCACCTTAAAGTATAACCCTAAATCCAACTCCAACCTTAAACCCAATCCTAAACCCACAACCATTTTAAACATAACCCTCACAATAACCCTAAGCCTAGCCCTTAAACCCCTTCTAAATCCTATATCCACTGACACTAACCCAAGCCTAATTCTAAACCCTATCAGATGCTAAACCTAAGCCTAGCCCTAAACCCTCTTAATCCCTAAACCAAACCCTTAACTGACAAACTAACCACAGACCCAACCCTAAGCCTAGCCCTACAGTAGACACCTTTTCTAAGTCTAAGCCTAAAAACTCAAGTTTCAAGGAACAACACTAAACCCTCTCCAACCCCAGACTAATCCAAGACTAACCCTACAACCCTGATTTAAACTGTAAGTGACCCTAAACCATCTTCAATCCTAAGTAAAACTCTAAAACCCCATGTCCAAGTCTAACTACAACCCCAACTCTGCTCCAACACTAAATTTAACCTTAAATCCTCACAAACACTAAACACAACCTAATGTTTAATTTTAACCCTAATTCGGGTGTTAGGACTCATGAAGGGACTTTACAACAACTTTAGCTAACTCTAAACAGGCGATGAGCTCTTCCCAGAGCAGCATTATTTCCTCTGAACTAACCCTCCAGCCAACCCTGCACCCACACCAACCGTCAACCCAAGTCTAACCCTAACCCTAAACCTAACCCTAAACCTAACCCTTTTAACTCCATCCCTGACATTAACCCTAAAACCAATTCTAAATCCTCGCAGGCCATGTCTACATGCAGTCGGGTATTTTTTAAAACAAACCTTAATAAACACGGGTTTCCCTGCGTTCATCATCCTCGATCCTTCTTCAGTGTCAGAAATGCAGTTCAGTTCACAATTGTGCATTCAGTCAGTGATCGTATCTCAATAACGAAGCTTATATGGCTGACATAACTGATAAAAATGTCAGTGAGTGTAGTTCCAGGGTAATATAAGACAACCTAAAAACCTGGCGGCTTTGTTTATTTGATGTCTGACCGTCACTGTAATTGCTAAACCCCACTTTCAGAGGATGAGAGGATGAGAAAGAGAGAGAGAGACTCCATTAAGACTGAGTGGGTCTGTGAACCCGTAGCCTCTCTGTGGTCTGTTTGTTGTGCCTTCGTTTCGGCTGGCCTCTGATTATGCTCAGTGTGTGTATTTAGCCAGATTAATTCCAGACAAATAGTCAGTTGATCTAATTATGCCCTAATTACATTTGTCATGTTATATTATATGACATGCAGGTGTACTCTTCAGCACAGTGGGAAATTGGCCTGATTCAATTATGCTGAGAGGAAGACGAGTCCTGGACAGTACACGCTTTGTGCGAATGTCTATGCTGTACAATAACAGCAGTCAGCGTTTGTCTGTGTATTTTAAATCTAACAAACTAAATGTCCTCTTAAATGAAGGTTGAGATCACTTTTACAGACCTATTTAAAGGTTTGGTTGGTACAACAATTCATTTAGTGTTCTACTGAGGAGGGCTATAAGAGGAACATGATCCTCGCTGAAGCTCAAAGCTACAGTTAATCTGACTTCATCCCAAAGATTAACTCCACATCTATAAACATCACTCCAAGCCTAATACTAACCTTCACTTCACCTCCAACCCTAACCCCTTAATCGAACATTACCCTCCAACCCTCACTCTAACGCCCATCCTCACCACTCGCTTCAAACGTAATGCCAACTCTCACTCCAATTCCAACCCTAATGCTAACCACTCACATCGACTTCAACCAAAACCCCTCACTCCAACGCCATCCAAAACCCTTAAACCTTAACCCTAAGTATACTTCCTACCCTAACCCCGAAATTTACCCATAAACAAGTCCAACATCACCTGTAAACCCAAACCCCAACCCCAATCTCTACTACTAAACTACTAATCAAGCCAGAGGTGACGGTGGGAAGGAAAAAATAATTGCCATTAAGATGACAGAAGAAAGAAAGTTTAAGAGCCAGAAGAATCAAAAGGACTGCATTCGTTCCTGGGTGACGCTCATAAATCATTTCTCATCCACAATTCTATACTTTATAGTCAAACAGTACTGAGCACGTTCAAAAGATTCTCAGTATGAGCTTTGGAGGCGCTTCGGATTTAATTAAAGTTTTTCGCTTGGAGTCTGTTGTATGCAAATGAAGTTGTCCACTGAATAATGAATGAGCCTTGGGTATAGACTGTTTCCATTAAGCGCTATCCAAGTGAGACTATTCACAGCAGTCTTTAGGGAAATCCACCATCAAAATGTAGGCTATCCATGTGGAACCATCCTCAGCAGGCAGCTTCTGCAGAGGGATTCAAACTAACAGGTTCCCAACTGTGGTCCTGGAGGACCACCTGTCCTGCACATTTTGGAGTTCTCCCTGCTCTATTACACCCATTACAATTTAGATAATGTTGTTAAATAGCTGATTAGTTCAATTTCTATGTGCTGGGAGCTGAGAAAACTCTAAGATCAGGGTTGGGAAGCTTGTTGCAACCCAACACCCAATGCTAATTCCAACAACAAATCTGTTTTCCAATCCTATCCTAACTATTACCTCCACCCTTATTATAGACTATAAAACCCCATCATCAACCTTAACCCCTGGACCAACCCCAACTCCCAGACTCATATCCAATACCATTCTCATCTCCAAGAAGAACACTAACCTTCATACCTGATCTGATCTCCAGCTGACAACCACCGATTCTACCTACAGGTGCTTTCACACTATGGACTCATGCCTGGACTGGAGCACATCTGTGTAACATGAACACACATCATGCCTAGGTATGTCACGGTTGTAATCAAATACATTCTGAACAAGAAAATGGACCGCGTCTTCTTCAAAATTTCAGGATGTGTCGATCTCATCCACCGAACTACACGGCCATAAAGGAGGAAGCCACGCGAGAGGGACGATCTGGACATATTTCCAATAACATTAGTAATATTGGACACAGAGTGAAGGTTGACTTCCTAGTTTAATCTAGTTCATCACAGTCATGGTTTGTAATTAGTCACGATTAATCACGATTTTAAAATGCTTAGATATACATTACAACAAAGAAATGCGTGACAAACTGGTTAAAGGAAACAGATTATACAGTTTTAGAACATCTCAAACATTGACAGGGATCGCACCCGGATCTTCAGATCCAAAAAAAAATCAACAACCTAGTAGTGATGGGAGGTTTGAATCATTTTAGTGACTCGGTTCATCAAAATAAACTAATCTTTTTTTGAGTCATTTAGTTAATTTCATCCTTTTGTTCAGAAATAAAATAAAATGTTGCATTTTAAATAAACAGAACCCCAACACGTCTACATACACAAATTGTGGCTATAGTTCCAGTAATGAAAATATTACACTGCAGCTAAGCACATATTATAATAAACAGAAGGAGCAGCTCATCTCTCACATCTTCTGGTCCGAGTCGTTCTTTCTTTTTTTCCTGTACATAACCTACGGAGGGTTTGCGATGCTTTGCGCATGCACACGCAGTAGAAAATAAACAAATCACGTTAAAGACTCGTTCAAAAAGAACAAATCGTTCATGAACGACGCGTCACTACAACCTAGAGCTTTAGCCGCCTGAGCCACCACTCCCACATTTTATGTTTAATGCATTCTTGTAAAAAATGGTTCCCCTTAAAAGCAGCGCAAGCACACAACTTAAGTTTAATCCAAAACTTCCATCCAACTTGAATTAAACATGCCATTATCACGCACATCTGGGCAACCACGCTGCAACTATGGGAAGCCATTGGGGTCAAACTCAACTGTCATATGTTTCATTTGCATAAAAAAATAAAATAAAATTGGTAAAGCGTCAAAACATTTCTAGATAAATCATGTTAATATTAAAGCCCTAATAAATACGCAAATGTACAGAAAAACAACAATAATAATGTATAGCAATAATAGTAATAATAACGCTGGCCAGCTGTGGAAGGGGAGGGGGGAGCAAACGATCCCGGGCGCGAGACAAATCAGACAGTGTGAAATCAGCCTTAAACCCTTATTCCAAGCACAACTCGACTGTACTGTACCTACGACATTAACCCTATTAACCCATGCTTTCTCCACGAGGTTTATTATGATTTATGTAACTCTATTAAAGCAGACCGCATCAGATGTTTTATATCATCTGAGGATTATAAAGCTGCCAGGCTGCCAATGGCTGCTTCTGATTATGTAACAAATCGTTTTACATCTAAATTACAGTCTAAAATAGCTGTACAGACGAGAGCTAAACGTAATAAGATGTTCCCATATGATCTCCAGACATAATTCATATTTCTAGTGTAACAGCAATTAAGCAATTAAAAAAAAGAAAAAAGAAAAAAAAAACCCAGGGGAGTCCAGGGGAAAAAAAAAAAAAGGTTTAGCAGAATCGGAGCTCCGGGACAACGTTTACAATAACTGGAGTGAGTTACAGCACGGTGAGGTCCGGCGGGTCAAATGTCCTCGTGTAGCTGCATGGTAATGTGACAGTGTGATTTAAGAATGCTGTCTGCTGTTATCTACACACTGTTACCCATACTGCCCACACACACACACACACACACACACACACACACAGGCTTGCAGGAGACAGCGAACAGCTATATATGCTGCATTTCTGCTCCGGTGCAAGGATTCATTCTGGATGACAAGACCCGAGACACTCTGTATACGCCTGGAATACTGAAATAGTGCCAAGATATGAGCAAGAAGACGGAAGGGAGCGTGATGGAGCCGAGGGTGAATAATAATAACAATAATAAAATAAAAAAACCTGAAGAGTTCACATGATGATAATCGAGTCTGCATGAAAAGTTTGCTTTATGGTGAAATCTTTGAAACAACTGTTTTCTAAAGCAGCTAGAAGGGTCGTAGCTTGTTATTTATTCTACAGCGTTAGTGGATGGAGGACTTTTGCATGATGTGGGAAAATTAGCAGGTGCACATGGTGTGTTAATTGAGCGCTAGCTAGCGCAAAGCTATTGACCTTTCTCAAGGTCAGACAGCCCAAATCCTTGAAAATAACAATTCAGATAATTTTTTTTCAGCAAACATACATAAAAGGAAAACCATCAAAGGAAAAAGTGTTCGGTTAGCTGTAGGGAGCCAAAAGCTTGGGTTAAGATCAGTCCGAGTTGCTGATCAAAGGGTCATAAACATCCTAAAGGATCACAATCGCACAGCACGTTGTTTCATTAACCGTGAAACCCATCGTGTATTTCTGATACGTCTCGTAGCTTTTTCTTCTTAACCATCTCCCCAGAAGATCTGCAGAAGACCAAAGCTTTGCTTCTACCTGAGCCGTCTATCAGCACTCCGTCAGAGCAGGCCTTCCTTGTTTTGCGGTAAAATGTAATCACGCTCCAGAACAAAGCGGCGCCCCGAACCTCCCAGCTGAGCTCGAGGAAATGCGTTCATCATCCGCTTTGTTAGGCCCGTCATCACACATATCAATAACGCCGCCACTCCAGATGAGAATATGGACGTCTGACACCAAGACTAATGGGCTGTCTCTCACACTTTGCCCCCGCAGATCCACGCTGATGGATCGCACGCAGCTCGCCAGATGGAAATGGATATTCTGCCATATGCTCAGTAGTCTGTCTTAGATTTGACAAGTTGCTCAAAACTTCGATCAGCTAAAAAGTGAAGTAAAAAAATAAAAAATCTAGAAAATAAAAGCAATGTAAACCCCAAAAGTCAGAATCACATGAACACCTGACCTTTACAGTATGTGTTGAACATTTAGTCCTGTCTTTACCCACAGATTTGGAAAGCGCGTCCATGGGGGTTTGGGTTCATCCATCCACAAGATACAGCAGTGATGCAACACTCTATTGATTATTTAAGCCATGTTCCAGATGTTTTTTAGATTTTTAAACTTGCATGTTTGTTACAGGTCACGTCCTGTTCAAGGAGGAAGTGGATCGTTACAAACGATGTCAAGGAAAGTATAATTTTTTGGGGAAAATAAATAAATAAATAATTTGTGACCCCTATCGTCATCCATGTCCATATAATTCTATAGATTGTTCTATTTCTAGCTGTCTTTGATCTTATATTTTTCTTGATTCCACTCCTGAGTCTTGTGTACTATTTAGTTTTTATTGTAAAGAGCATTTGGGTTGGTCCTGCACCCGTTTAAACATTAAAGTCAATAACGCGTGTGACGTGTGACGTGAACCTACAGTAGCTACTGTACGAAGCCCATAATGTATTTAGCTTTAAAGTCCTGCTGCAACAACCCTGTAAAAATTCAGGACGAGCTTCCTTTGATCTTTCCCGTGACGCGTGTTTGATTTAAGCGGGACGCAGCTCGCCGAACAAACCCGCACCTTGCAGTGATTTACTCTTAACCCAGCCGGCCATTGTTTCACCCCAAACCAAAGTCATTTTCCCCGCTGATGTCTCCTCTCCCTGCGTTCCCGTCACAGATGACGGCTTTTATGTCTTTTTTTTTTCTTCCTCCTAATACGTGATCCAAAGCCGATGCATTACTACCAACTGTTCCCAGACGCGCCATGCTGCTCTATTACAGCTGATGTATTGTCAATATTATACACACATCTGCTCACGGCCATGTCGACTCGTGCACACACACACACACACACGCACACACTGCGGGAAAATGTATAACTTTGCTACATGCTGCTGTCTGTTTGTTTCCATTCGCAGCAGAAGATGGCATTAGACAAAAAGAAATCTTCTCTCGCGTTTCGATTGCTGTAATGGCAGCAGAACAAATTCCCCAGCTGACGCCACGCTGGCCTCGCTCATCAATCTTTCAGTGAAGTAGAGTGTAAATATTTACCTAAGCCAAAGAGGACTTAAAGTCCCTGCCAGATTTTCTAGCGTATCAGCTGGCGATCAGTCCGAGCCACAAAACCGAAACTTTCCAGTAACGCAGCTCGGCCACTGTGGAGCTTCTCACTGAGCAACCTGTCCGCATTTTTGAGGGCGCCATTACTTTTGTCTTGTCTTACTGGTCCTAATTTATGATGCTATTTTTTACTTTGTTGCTTCCATGGAATCGCGAACGTCCAGTCGCGTTACAGATCAGAGATTTCAGGATAAAGTTTCAGGGAATTAAAAAAAAACATAAAAGTAAATATTAATAGCGCGTTCAGAAACCGCTAACACTTCTTTGTTCTGGCGGTAATCTCTTATCGTACACAATTCTCACAACTCCATTCTCTCAAATACTTTTTTATGTGTGTGTGTGTGTGTGTGTGTGTAATATTAACGTAATAAATGGCTACGGGTGTACAAACTTTTGCACATTTGAGTCAGTAGAGTCCGAGCACCCTCTGTCTAGGCCTATTAATATGTCATTGCTGAACACACACACACACACACACACATCATTGTTGGTTCTAACAATAGGCGAGACTTCATCATCAAACTCATCTCTGTAGTTCTCTCTCCGTCTCTCATTATCTCCGATTCTGTTCTTTCACTTTCTCTCTCTCTCGCTTTCCTTTTTATCCCACCATCTTTTGTTCTCATCCCTGTCTGTCTCTTTCTGTCTGTCTCACCATCTCCCTTTGTCTCTTTCTCTGCATCTCTCTCCCTCTCTCTGTCCTTTACCCTTTGTCTTTCTCCGTTTCTCTCTCTCTCTCTCTCTCTCTCTCTCTCTCTCTCCTTGTATATCACTCTCTGCTGCTTTTTCTTTCTTCCCCTCTCTCTGTCTCTCTCGCTTTATCTATCCTGTTTTTCAGTCTCTATCGCTGTTTGTTTTGTCCTCATCCCTTTGTCTCTCTTTCCATCGCGCTCTCTCTCTCTCTCTCTGCCCCTTCTCCATCTCCACCGGGAGAGGGACATAAAGAGAAGGGAGAAAGGAAAAAAAAGGGAGAGTAGCTGGGAAGATTGAGAAAGAGAGAGATACAGAACAGGAGAGACAGAGAGACGGAGCAAAGGAGAGAGACAACATGGGAGACAGACAGAGACGGAGAGGGGCGGAGAGAGAGAGCGATGTGAAGAGTTTTTCCTCACCTGTCGCGGCCCGTCTCCTTCTTGAACACGTTGTCGCAGTAGTCCATGCGCTCGTCGGTGGTGATGTAGATGCGGGCGTTGGGGAAGTCGTCGGCCGCGCGCCGCAGCATGTTGTAGATGAGGCCGTTCCCGTCCGGGCTCATGTTGCGCCGCGGCCCCCAAACCACGTACACGGTGCCGTTGGCCGCCGGGCCGAAGAAGTGCTGCGGTTTGTGCAGCAGGAGCGGCACACTGGTGTGCGAGACCACCCGCAGGTTCGTGCGGTTGCCCACGTCCTTCTCGTACCTGCGCGTCGGCGCGTTGTTCATCCGCCAGACGCAGGAGGCTCGATCGATCTCGGTGCCCGCGCCGCGACCCAGCACCTGCCCCGAGCTCGACACCACGCTGCACACGTCGCAGCTCAGCTTCAGCGGCTACAGACAGAGAGAAAGAACGACAGATAAAGACAGAGCAACCTTCAGCATCCTGACTCCAGTGGCCTAGAAAGTGTACATTACGTGAGTGCCAGACTCTCGGCGAGTGAGCGGTGATTAAATACAGTCAGGTTCACCCCAGGGGAAGTCTGGAAGTGCACTCGCCCTGGCAGACTGTGACGCTAATCATCTGCGGTGTGACGGCGAAAGAGAACGCTGCCGGTGCCAGCGAAAGACCGGGCTGTGCCAGCTGAGTCGGCGCCAGCCATCACCCGAGTCTGCGAATCGTACCCGTCGCTCCCCTCTGTCCGTTTAGGCAGACGTATAGGAGACGAGTGCTGATCGCTATTGGACGAGTCCCTCCCTGTAAATCAGGACTCGTTCTCGCTTGGTGTTCGGCTGAACGTGGGTAAAAGAGCCGGAGACGGACAGTGACGGGGGCGGCACCGCGCCACGCTGTCAGAGGTTTTACAGACTACAGACTGTGATAATAACAGGACATTTAGTTCCATCCTCTGTTACACGTCACATGTGGAATATCAGCTCTTTCCTTCTCACGTTATAGCAGCTATAAACACTCGTTCCCTCCTCAGCCTTTTTATTTATTTATTTTATTCAACACAAATTGGTGCTGATCAGGTTCCCGAGAATTATATCTTATATCTTATAGCTGATTTAATGGTGTAATTCAGATCAGATTAGATTGTTCATCATGAACAAGAAGAAGAATAACTAAAATAAAGAGGCCAAATAGTAAAAATGAGCTGAAGGCGTGTGAAATAAAATGACATATCTATACACATACAGTAACTCGGATTCCTTGCAAACGTCCACGAAACGCATGCTCTCTCACATAATGCTGATGTGCTCTCGAAGACGCTCAGCGTGGAGGCAGACAGTCTGCGAGCGCTCTCCGGTGCCTGCATTAACACATGGCGTCTCCCGGGCCGAGTCCAATCTTCACAGCTCGCTGCACATCATCGATCGCACCGCCCCCCCATCCCCAATCCCCCTCCCCCCCATGGCTCTGCCAAAAGCTACATCATCTACATCATCCCCGAGACTCCAGACACTCACATCTGACCCGACACTAAAACATTTCCCTGACTGATTGGAAAGCCCTGATGCAGTGCTGGGTATTATAAAAGGAATATATTAAGACGCAAGAATGATTAAATCGGATGGCAGGAGAGGGGCGGAATGTGAAATGACCCCTCCGGGAGGTTAGAGCGCCAGGAGCGCGGTATGATCTTAACAGTGAGGGATAGAACTCAAAGAAATATTCAGGTGTAGAAATTATTGTCAACATTATTATTATTGTTATAATAAAAAAAGACTTAATTATTTTTCCATTTTATGTTATTAACCCGAAAAATTAAAATTTTTACATTTGCTCTGTATCTTGATTTTTTTAACATTAACTAATTATTTTAAAATTATTATTACTATAAACTATATACTGTATATACTTATACTATACTGTATATACTTATACGTATATATACTTATACTATGCGTACACATACTTATAATGATATATACTATGTTTATATTTTTGTTTACTATACTTATATAGTTATACACTTATATTTAAACGTACTTATACTATGCGTACATATATTGATATATATACAGTGGAACCTTGGATTACGAGTAATGCGGTTTTTCCGCAAGACGAGCAAAGATTTTTAATAAATTTTGACTTGAAAAACGAGCATTGTCTTGGTTTACTAGCACCGAGTATCATGTATCACGCATGCGATTCTTGATTCGCTGTGTGTGTGTGTGTGTATAATGTGTGCACACACACACACACACACACACACACACACACACACACATTAACGGAGAGATCGTTTTTAAAAACGTTTAAAAATTAGCAAGGAACACACACACAAACACACACACACTCTCTCTCAGCTTTATAGCCCCCCCTCCTCTCAGGTTCCCAAACAAACACACAGCAACTCTTCTCTGTCGCGATTGTTTTCAGGTGAGGAGCTGGTTAATTAGTTTTTTGTTGTTGTTGTTGTTTTACTTTACAGCAGTGATTCCGTTAGTATGCGCTCACACGAGTGTGACTAGCGATGTTCCTTGCAAATTTTTAAACGGTTTGAAAAACGGTCTCTCCGTTAATGTGTGTGTGTCTGCACACACAGCGCCCGCGAGCACAAACAGAAACACTTATCTGTCGGGATTTATTTTTTACGTTTTTTTTAACGTAAAAATAGAGTAAAGTAATATAATAAATAAATAAAGCAGGGGAGACCTTCCTATCTTAGTGCTTGCAGAGTTTCTGAGTGTGCGTGTGTGTTTGTGTGTGTGTGTGTGTGTGTATGTGTGTGTATTCACCCAGCAGGGGAGACGATTACCTACAATTCCGCAGCGCAAGAGAGAGAAAAACCATTGGTTCAGTTGTGATGACGTGACGCTTGGTGTCAAAACAAGAAGCGCATGCGTGATACGATACTCGGTGCTCGTAAACCAAGACGCCGCTTGTTTTTCAAGTCAAAATTTATTTAAAAAATTTTCCTTGTCTTGCGGAACACTCGCAAACTGCGTTACTCATAATCCGAGGTTCCACTGAACTTAAAAGTCTTCTATTGGATCATTGCTCCAGTCATTTATATGTTTCAGCTACAACAAGTTCCACCATATCAGAAGACAAACTGTATGCTGTTTTATTTCCCTATATCATGCAAAAACACAACTAAGGAGATTACTTAAACTTAAAGTTGGGTTAAGTTCTGTAAAATGCATTATTAAACCCTGAAAGGATAGCGGTGACCCATCATATAAAAAAGAAGAAATCGTTAAAAAATCTTTAAAAAATTATGAATGATTATAAGCGGAGATCATTTAAACATCTGCTGAAAAAAAATTTTTTTTAAACACCAGTAGAACTCACGGCTATGTTTAACAGTGACAGTGAGAGCATTTCCACACACACAGTGTGAAAAGAACTAAAGGGACTGGGACTAAACAGCTGTGTAGCCTTAAGAAAACCACTGTGAGACCAATCAGGAAAACATGATAGCATAAACCATAATGAATAGACTGTGGGGCGATGGGAAAAAGTCATGTGACCTGATGAGTCCAGACTGATGGGCGTGTCAGGGTAAGGAGGGAAGCGCATGAGGCGATGCTCCCATCATGCATTGTGTCCACTGTACAAGCCTCTGAAGACAGTGTTATGATCTGGGGTTGATCAGTTGCTCGGGTCTAGACTCAGCCACGTTATGTGGAAATAAAAGTCAGCTGACGACCTGAATGTACTGAATCACCAGGATTTTTTACATCAATGAACTCAGTGACATCAACGGATCGTTTTTCCTTCCCTGATGGCACAGACGTATTCCGAGATGACGATGCCAGAATTCATCGGGCTCGAAATATGAAAGAGTCCTCCAGGGAGCGCGAGAATCTCTACGATAAATAATCCCGAAATTATGAAGCGATACATAAGATGAATTATGAGGAAAAACATGGAATAAAACAATATAATAACTCAGCAGTTACAAAAAGAGTTCGTTAAAGAAACAAACAACTTAAAACCGTTAAAAAAATAAATAAAACCAAAACTCTGGTCACTCTGACCTCTGGTGGCTGGGAGTGGAATTGTCCTGAGCTTTAAAGTTTGAGGTTTTAAGTAGAGATGATCCGAGGATTAAATCACGATTAATCAGGTGATAAAAGTGAAATTTCAGTCATGAACACAACATCAGAAAAAAAAGTAACGAGTTGCTTTCGTTTTACACATTTCGCCAGCAAACTGTCCACAGACAGACCGCTGACCTCCTTCGCTTATAAATAAACACCCCCCTTAGTGTTGTGGAGTAGCATAGCAACTGTGTACGCGTTAGCTGAGTAGCATAGCAGACTGATTTTAAATGTTATAAATGTCAAATAATAAAGAAATAAATAATAAGTGTGGATCTATTCCTAAATCATTCCTAAATCTATTTATGATGAACTAGAATGAAACTGCACTCCACAAAATCTATGAAAAATACTTTGAGACCCTGGAGTTTATCTAGGATTGTGTGAAGAACATATAAAAACATCCAGTGAGTCAGAGGAAGTTCTTCAGGAGGAACGTGCCTTGTGGTGTTGATATACGACGTCAGAGTAGACGGACCGGGCCGGGTTGGAAATGAGAACAAACGACCGCTCTGTGCATCCGTGATGAGCAGAAAGGCGTCACACTGCACACTGAGATGCGACCCTGAGACCGATGGTGTGGTGACAGCGCCGGGGCTCCACAGGAGTCTGAGGCTATAAACTGGATGGTTCTGGGAGAATTATGGCTTATGATGCTGCAGTGCGTCTTTTGATTAATTCTGGTGCTTAAAGCCATTAAGTCATTAAGTGGAAACGATGTGTTCGTCCGCGTCTGGTCCTGATTGACGAGGCTTTCATGAAGGTCGAACTTGACACACAGATGTACACAATCTTGCATTTTCTTTGCTGTAATAAACATGTTAATGAGGATCGCATTAGGAACGAACGCGAGACGCGAGCAGGCTTTATCATTCAGTACTGTAATCGTGATCATAATCACTGTAATCATTCATCAATAGGAGGAAAGTACACTGCGTTACATTACATTTTCAGCAACAATTTGCCTACATTGCAAGAATCCAATTCTAGCACGAAACTAACTAGCACTAAAGTGTTATCTATCTGGTACGTCAGCACACGAACAGCCCACGTTCTCGTCTTGAGAAATAAATAGTTTTAAAGACTTAGCGTCGGTATACAAAGGATTTTTGACGTATTAGCATCTGAACCGAACGGTAGCTAAATCGAGCATACATCCGGTAGCTGTTCAAAAGTTGTTTGAATCAGCGAAGATAAGGTTAAAGTGTTTTTGTCTTTTTTTTTTTGCATTTTGTGCAAGATTTAGGTTAATGTCTATTTATTTCATATTTTATTTCATTTACATTGTCACGTGCGCGCGGATCGTGGGCTGTGAAGGTGGACCCAGGTGCAGGTTGAGGTGCGGGTCATGAGCCTCCCAGATCTTCTGCGGTGCCGCCGTAGTGAGAGCGGAGACGTTGGTGCAGAGATATGAGATCCGTAGCGTTGCATCGTCGCCGAGACGTGAGCTAGAGCCGTGGTTGTGAAAGCGGAAGTGTTAGATCAAAGCCGTGAAGTCCGTCCGCGATGTCGTCGTGCCAAAACGTGAAGCTGAGCCGTAGTCGAGGAAGTGAGAGCGAGAGTTCAAAGCCGTGAGATCCGTCAGCGAGGGCGTCGAGCCAAAACAAACCTGAAGCAAGGCCGTGGTCGAGAAACGAAAGCGAAAGTTCAAAGCCGTTAAATCCAAGCGTGGTGAAAAATCCAAATCGTGAGAGGAGGGGCAAAAACGAGAAACACAGCGAAATCGGCAACGTGAAAAACCATGAACAGAAACGCGAGAAAACTGCGGCGAAACACACAATAATCGAGCGGCGAGACAGCGCGCTGTGCTTCCTTATAAGCCGGAGGAAATCAGCGGCAGATGAGAAATCGGTGTGCCGGCAGGGCGGTCCGGAAGGAGCGATGACAGCGTGGGAAAACATGACCACGTGATGAGAGCCTGACAGCGTGGGAAAGGAAATGTCAAGGGTCTTTGATCAGCGCGAAGGCACTGAGAGCGTGACATACATGTCTTTTCTAAATGTTTTGATTGTTTTTATACTATGGAACCTCGGATTACGAGCATAATTCATTCCGGAATCGGCTCATATTCCAAAACACTCATAAACCAAATTAAATTTTCCCATAGGAAATAATGGAAACTAAAATAATTCCTTCTACAGCCCAAAAATATTTATATTTAACACAAAATATAAAGTAAAAAAAAAAAAATTTACCTGCACTTTACCTTTAAAAAAAACTTATAAATTTTTACTTAAAAATAAATCCAGACAGATAAGTGTTTCCGTTTGTGCACGCAGACGCTGTGTGTGTGTGTGTGTGTACCTGAGAGCAAGGAAAATTAGCAAGGGACATCGCCAGTCACACTCGCGTGGCGCATACTAACGGAATCACTGCTGTAAACTAAAACAACAACAACAACAACAAAAACAAATTAACCAGCACCTTACCTTTGAAAAGAATCGCGACAGAGCAGAGTTTGTTTGGGAACCTGAGAGGAATGGGGGCTGTGAAGCCGAGAGAGTGTGTGTGTTGGTGTAAGTGAACGAGCGCACACACACACACACACACACACACACACACACACACACACACACACATACACGCCTTTACAGCCCCCATTCCTCTCAGGTTCCCAAACAAACACACACAGTCTCTGCCTTACACAGACACACACACACACACAAACACACCCACACAGACGATTACCTACAATTCCGCAGTGCAAGAGAGAGGGAGGTTTTGGTTTCTGTGTCTTAAAATAACTACTAACTGTTGTTTTTGTTGTTGTTACGTAATTACCTAATTCCATATGTGTTATTTTATAGTTTTGAAATCCCCAGTATTGTTGTAGAATGTAGATCACTAAACAAAAACAAATAAATTTGCAAATGTTCTAAAACTTTTGAACGGTAGTGTACTATTATACTATATATAGTATTGGGAATTGGTAATATTGGTAATATTTTTGGGTGGCTGGAACGGATTATCTGCATTTACTTTATTTCCGTTGGGAAAATGCGTTTCACAATATGACATTTTGTCGAGCTACATCTGTAGCTACTTATAAGCTGCTTTGTCTGCTCTGCACCTCTGGAGCTCATGTCTCGAACTGCTCTCAGCTCATGTCTCGAACTGGGTTTCATCGTTCTTCACTGAAAGACCAGACACGGTCATGATGTTATCTGATAATATGAGCCAATTTGATCCTAACCTTAATATCGACCCACGGTGTTCTGGTGGTAAAGAGAACCACCGCAGCCGCTCTGTAATGGAAAAGCTGGGAGGGCATCGCTAATAAGTCCCGTCGGTTCTGGCAGCAATCTCAGCCGATCAAAGCCACTCGGCTCGAGGCTTGGATCGATGCGCGTGGGCAGCTCGAACACTCCTGAAAAGTGGCACGCAAAAATAAAATAAAAAACCCACCAGTGTTATTCTGTGAGCTGAAGGCCGAGTCGAGGCCGAGCTGGAGCTGGACTGTGGCTGGACTTTACGACCGATGGCACTTCTGAGACACACACCACGTCTGCACACTCATGTAAGCGTCCAAAGACTAAACATGTCTCTTCATTCTCGAGACATCTAGGCACGCTAACTGAAAGTGATGTAACGTGTATGATGGTCATGTCGTCAATGTGTGCAGTACGTCGGTCGGACTCGAAAACAACCAAAAAATAATAAAAATAGGAGCTCTGTCTTTGTAACCCTGATTATATTCTCACTGTACACCTGCGCCTTTGAGGCTCCTATTTCCATAAACGCCATTGGCGCGGTGGAGACTTCAAAGTCGTCTGATGTCCAAACACCATCGTCATGGGGCGGGAAGTTTAAAGGGAAAAAAAAAAAAAACATCAGAGGTGATCGCGAATTTTAAAGGTACGCGCAAAATGTCACGCATGTGAAGCTTCTGTCATCTCGTTTTTGATAAAAAGCGGTAAAGCACAAGAGGACGCCCGATCACCTTTGATCATATTTATTTGTCCTTGCACCGCCGTTCTTGGACGTTATTACACCACGAGTCTGAATCGCTCGACTGGAAACGATTTAACTGATGTGTGGTGACCTGTGGCACTCCGGGACCGACACCTGCACGCTACAACTAGAAGGATGAGCTGGGTAGACTCACATTTTTGGATCTACTGTAAGTTTGAACAGCAGTTCATCTGAACTAGATCACATGCTTAACCAGAGCTGAAAGAGAGAGAGAGAGAGAGAGAGAGAGTTCACGACTGCGGCCCAAACGTGTATCTAACCAGGAACCGGACCGCTCGTGTACAGACGTAGTGTTCAGTATAGTAACATATGCTTCTTCTAGTGTTTTTATTTTCACCAACGTATTGAACAGCTGCCATTCCCGGAGTATTACTCACATCCTTCTGGTAATGTCTGTCCGCTCGGCAGACATCTTGGATGTGCTCCAGTGGAGTTATTCTCAGTCCTGCAAGGCCAGGTTCGACAAGGACAGACACAGGATTCAGAAGATGATGATTCACGAAATAGGTTTTGAAACAAACACATCATAAAAGGTTAAACAAAAATGTTTTAATTGCTTTATTGGGTCCTGGAGGGAACAAACAGGATGCAGAGTCCCTGGAGCGCAGTTAAAAGGTATTACCGTAAGCACACCTCCCCCCCTCCCCCGATGCCACTATGAATCACCAATCCGTCTCTGATGATCCCCCCGGTGACCTTGGCAGCTCTGCGTGCGGAGGCGAGCTGTTATTGTCAATGATTTTACGTGAATAATTTCACAGATAGAGCGCCAGGGGAGAGGAAAAAAGAAAGAATCGGGGAAACGACCAGACCGTGTCGCTATGAACATGACCAGCAGCCGACCCGGGAGAGAGGTGCAGTCCACAGAGGACTGAAGGAGAAAAGACGCCGTGGTGTCACCACAATCCCGTCTACAACAAAACTACTGTTGTGCTATACAGTATATACTAATAATAAGCTGTAGGTTTTTCCCCCAAACTACATAAAAGCTAGAGAAGGAAACCTGTCTACACTCCAGGCACGACACGTCCACGCTCAACCCTAGTCCCCTGGCATATGTCCTCGGGGACAAATCTGAGCGGGTGTGACACCAAACTGAAAAATACGGAATAGCAGGCGAAGTTTCATTATATTCTGTCCTGTCAGTTTTGCGTGATGCTGTGACAAGATCCGGCTGGACAGACCTACAGATATACAGACAAATTTTTCTGAGCCTGGTTTCTGGTCCTCCAATGTGCATGAAACGTAACGATATCGTTGAAAGAGCGAGTTCTGACCGACGTACAGACGAAACTTTCTAATATTTTTTTATTTATACAGATATAAGCCGCACAGCCTTTAACCTTTTTTACAAACGTTCAGAGTCCTCCCTGCTCACTGCAGCTGTAATTCTAATGAAGCTAGTCTTCACGCGTGCCGTTTATAAGATCGGTATTTCAGCTAGCGTGTATTTTTTTAATAAGAGGTCATTCATGTGATGTAAAAGGTTTAAATAAAACATTTATAAAGTTTCTCACCTCTTTCTTGGGAATGCTCACGTAGCCCAGATGAGGCTGTGGCACTTTGTGCTGCCACAACATCCACCGCAGGCGGAAACACTGTCCGAGTATGGGCTGTAGCCGGAAGTACGGCTTCTCCAAGTAATTCTCCAACACCACGAACAGAGAAATGGCCAACACCAGGCTGCTCGCTACCACCCACTTCCTCTGCAGCAGAGAATAAGATCAGGCTTAGGGTTATCTCTACAGACGAGAATCATAATTACGTAATATGATAATATTCAATTTTCATGCATTACAGTTTTCGATTCACCAGCACTGATGTTTATTGTCTTTTTACAGGTTTAAACTAGTTTTTCCCATTAATCGTCTGCTATACTCTCCAGTCCAGCAGGTGGCAGTAGTGCACCAAACCTCCCGCGATAAAAAGAAAAGAAGAAAAAGATAAACTTGCAAAACAAGAATATGGAAGGAATTTCTATTTTCTGCAAAAGCTGTGGTTTGTTTTAAAGAACAAAAAATTTAATCTGTTTAATTTTTGTAAATTTACCCAAATCATGTAAAAACCATGACCTGTCAGTCAACGAATCGAACAGACCGACAAAAGATTCAATCGTACGGTTCTAGTCATCAAACAGAAGTTATTGTGGTGATTGAGAAATGAGATGAGGCATAAAAAGTTTGCGCACCTCATCATTTTTTAAAATAAAACTCTTTAACTAGTCTCTGAACTAGTGATGGGACACTTCAATCATTTTAGTGACTCGTTCTTTGAATCTCGTTCATCAAAATGAACGAATCTTTTTTTGAGTCATTTAGTTCATTTCCTTCTTTTGATCAGAAATAATAAAAAAAAATGTTGCATTTTTAATAAAAATACCCCCAACACGTCTACATACACACATTTTGTCAACAGTTCCAGTAATGAAAATATTACAATGCAGCTAAGGACATACTACATTAAACTGAATGAGCAGCTCAGCTCTCATATCTTCTGGTCCGAGTCGTTCGTTCTTTTGAATCTACTGCACCGCATAGCGTCTACGGGAGTCACGTGACAAAGGAACGGACGACTCGGAGTAGAAGAGTCATTGAGAACGAATCGCTCAATTCTGTTTCCTGTAAATAATCTGCGGGGGTTTTGCGATGATTTGCGCACGCGCGCCCAGTGGAAGATAAACAAATCACTCTCCGAGACGACTCGTTCTTCTGAATCACAATAAAGAATGAATCGTTCATGAACGACCCATCAGTACTCTGAACAGCGAGTCTCTCTGTCAGCGAGTTTCTAGTGATTTTCTATCCTGCCAAAATGTGGTATTTTTCTTTCAACAGTGATTAAGAAGCATCGGGAGAAAGAAACTCAAACTGCAGAGGTGTGAGAAGATTAAACCACTTCAGGGCTTAATACTATGATTAGCATTAAAAATAAAATCTGTTGTATTGGTTATTTATCTTCTCACACCAGATCACAGTGCATTCTGGGTAACTTCAGCTCCTGCGATCCAAGAAGAGATGCTGATGCAATCAGTATTGAACGATACTGTGCAAAAAATCTTAGCCCTCCCCCCCTCTACATTATTTCTTGAAAATACAAAACAATAAATGATGATAAATTACTCACTTAAAGAAATTGGAATACATGTTTTACTGCGACAGGCTGCAGAGTCCCTAAAGATACAGTTGAAAAAGTGATTGTTTACGTAACGACCCTCAGCAGCAACCTCATTTCCCCTCTCGTCTGTTCCAACCACTCAGCATTATTCAGCATCAGCAGTACACTAATCACCAGATGATCATCTCTCATCATCTCCACCTGTTCCTCACTGCTTCATGCCTTAAGTTAAATGCTAAAGTTAAGTCACCGTGTGGCTTAAACAAACAAAAGACATTTATCTGGAACTGCTCAGGAAGCCATGGAGAACGATTCCTCAAGACTACATTAAAAATAAATGGGGTGGGGGAGTCAAGACTTTTGCACAGCACTTTAAATCCTAACCCAGTGTCCTTGACGCTGTCTGTCTCTGATTGCTCCAGTGCTTCCTTTAACCACCTTCACTTCACAATATTCATCGGAACGCTTCAGCAGAACTTTCAGAAGTTCAAAAGGCTTTGGGATCGACTCTGAACAGCAGAACCCATCCGCGTGTCTCAGATCTCAGACATCAAACGTCTCGCCTGTCAGGGACACATGAAACGCCGAGCTGACACGCAAATGGGCGGCCATTTAGGGCTCACAAGCAAATATTTTGCACCGGGTTACATCATCGCGTCGTCTGGAGTCGCTGCTGAGGGGAAGGTAAAAAAGACGACATTGGAGTGTGTGTGTGTGTGTGTGTGTGTGTATATATAGGTCAATAAAAATAAAAAAAAAGACGTAGGGATGGAAAAAGTGTGTTTGGACATAATAGCAGAACTGATAAATGAATTTAATTTTATTGGTCATCCATGGAAAGCTGGAAATCAGACCCGTGGATCAGGATGACTTCACAGTCGATGTCTTGTAAATGCTGTCGGTGTCGTTAGCATTCGATAACAGAGGACAAAGGTGAGAGATTGAGAAAAACATCCATCCAACGGAAGCTGTCGGTCTCATCTGTTCTCATGGCACGCAGAGGTGGAAGGATGGGGGAGGAAAGATGGAAAAAAAGACAAAAATTCTCCGGCTTCAATTTCAAACCGAAGCTACAGATCAGGGCAAAAAACGGCGTGTCAAATCTGGACGAGAGCGAGTCAATGAGCTTTCACAGACAGGCGACATATCATCCTGCTATCAGTCAGGATAATCGCTGCAGAGGCACAATGTTCTGCACAATTTCACCCATTACTGCCGTTTTAGTGAGGGAGGGATTACTGAGGATGACGGGGCCGGATGGGGTATACAGTTGGAGGGGGAACGACAATGCCACGGTGGAACGTCTACCGCACTGCCATTATGGCCCGGCAAGCCTTAAACGCTATTGTGAGAAACGGTGGAGAATGTAACTTTTGAATGATTTCCTGGATAGGATTTTTATATGCACAAAGTTCGCTACAAGGACTAACTCCTCCCCCCAAGGCCCCGCCCCCGAAGTGCTTACGACTTTTCCTTACGCATTTATAATCATCAAACTGCTGAACGTTTTCAGATGAGGTGAAGGAAAACAGTACAGTTTGAAGTTATCCTAGTTGCCACGTTCCCTTTTTCCGGTCCAGATTGTGTATAAAGTTTATAGAAATCAAGTATAAATCGAATCATTAAAGCTAATTAAGGCTATGAGCACGAGAGCCGCCCCTCACGACTAGCCGTATCGTGGATCGAGGATGAAGGGCTAAAAAAATCTCTATATTTCTGTCTTTAATTTCTACGCAGCCTTTCCGCTAGACACTTCTCATAAACGGATCCATTTTGACGCCGCATTCAATCCACGTAACAATTCCCAGAGTTCACAGAGGAGCTGCCGGCACGGCAGGGGAGATAACCTGAGTCTTGCTAGGAAGCGTTACCCGAGAGCTCTCCGGCGTGAAAATGACATTAGCATTGCTAATAATAAAAATAAAAAAAGCACAGTGCTGTCCTACTCGAACGGGCCGTTAAAAATCCTATTCGGGATAATGACTCGGGTCGGGGGCGGGGCGGAGGGGGGGTGTCGAGTGGTTGGAGTTTACCGTGCGCTGCACCTCCTCCTCCTGGTCACCTCTCGATATTTCCGCTTTGCAAAGAGACAAGACGGAGGATTGATGTAAGAGCTCTAGAAGTAATAATGTCAGTGCTTACGCTCAACACTGTCCAAGCCGGCGCTGAGTAATGGACGGTAAAGACGTCGAAGGAAACGTAATAAGGCGACTAAAAGGATGCTTTCAGCTCTCATATGGAGGTGAAACACAAAACGCTATCAGCTTATTACGCCAGTGCTTAACTCGTCGTATCAGTTTACTCACTCGGTGATTATTTATTAGATTTTTTTTTTACACTGGTTTAATTGTGGAAAATCTCTGTTTCCTGTTAAGTTCACCACTTTTTTCGACTACGAGTTTACAGATCGTATCGTAACTACACTCTTTTTTTAATGAACTCGTCTCATAAAGGTTCACGTGTTATATGGTTAATGCACACGGTCCCTATTTCCATCTGCTCCTACAGCACCACATCGATCGCGCACTAATGTTCGGCTCGGGCCATCGAGTCCGCGCTCTCGCGGCGGCCCGGAACTGATGAGGGCGATTCTGCTGCCAGGGTCAAAATCTGCTGCGGAGCTTAAAAATAGGCTCAGAGAACCTGGAAATGTGGAGAACGTGCCACAAAAGACAAAGACTGGGGGAAAAAAGACAAACTTTTATCCAGCATGATTTCAGAATATTTTTGCGAACTGGTTTTGATTATTAGTGGACATTACAAGGACACACTCAGCCGCCAAATCTTTATATATACAGAATACAGTATATAGAGCTTTAATTCAGAATTACATCCACAACATTTTGCGATATACATGATGGACATGTTAGTGGCTACATGCTAACCTTGTATTATTTATTGTAGCGCTTAAAAATAACACTCAGGGAACAGCAGAGCTGAGACTCGAGCCGGGAGACGATGTCTATGAGGTCACAACAGGAGAAAAAGGACAAACAGCAGGTTTTTTTACTGATGTTTTGTGCGTTCACGAGCCACCTGGACGTCTAAAAATGATTAGGAACTGAATTAGATCGGCTTTAAGCAATGACGATGTGTTCTAAGTGCTCGGGTGATTTTAACTCTCTCACACTGAGATTATGAGGATATTAACTGTAATACGTTCATCATTAGACATTCTTCATCATAGGGTACTGAATTTAAAGGGTCACGTTTGTTACTTTGAGCTATAAACTTTCTGAAACTGGATTTAAAACAAAATGGCCACCAGGTGAATAAAAGCGCTGAATCATGAGTCGCTATGCGTGTAAGCTGAGAAGTTCACATGTGTGTATCAGCCATGGCCAGGAGATGGCGCCACTCCTGCCTCTGATCTATCTCTCATGGAGGAGATGAGAGTGTCACGAGTCCCTGAGTGTTCGCTCCGCATTCTCTCAGTTAGGTTTCTTTCACAGCAGCTCTGACATTAGCGCAGCAAATTATATTACAAATATTGTCCAGACTTAATGACATGGTGTCATGTTTACTGTGTGACCCGTCCGGCTGTGGGTACTGAACTCATCCTGTACTGAAGGTAAAATATTACTCCAGTGAAAGTAGAAGACCTCTCAAGTACGCGCTCACATAGCCTTTCTTATCTGTATGAATGAAAGGAAGGTTTTTGTCTATACGTTGGTCACAATTCGCTCTTTCAATTATATCTTTACATTTTATACACTGGAGGACCAGAAACCAGAATCACACAAAACCGTCTGGACAGAATTTAATAAGACGTCTGCAGTCCTTAGATCACTGCCTGAAGTTTAATCTGCACCATAAGTGACATCAAAATATTGAATAATCTACTGTATAATAATCTACTAATGCGCTACTGTCTCAATGTAAACAAACACCTGCAGCAATAGATATTAATTAGAAAAGATAAAGTGAATATTTTGACTGGGATTAGTTGATATTTTCACTTTGTCTGAAATAACAGCGCTGAAGTGGTTATAAGTGAATTTTAACACGCTGGAGTCGTTTTAAGACAAAACTTCATCTTTATCTGATCGACTTTTTCAAGACAGACGTGGGCTTCAACCTGAAATAATAATATCACTGATTACGTTAAAGCTCATCAGATTATCTTTAGCTTTAACTTTCTACAAACTCTTTTCCCATAAACGAATAAAAAAAGCCTCCCTCTCTCTCTGAAGGTGCTGTTTTCTATTCTGCTGACCGCAACCAGTTCAGCTTCTGATTTTAAACACCTGCTACACTGTAAGCGTTTCACAGACGGAAGGCAAATCACACAATTATGCATAATAGTCAACAGGTGGCGGTATTCTTGCTTCGATATCGCCACCTGTTGACTATTAGACTATTTTTTTTATACACGGCTGTGGTTACGTAACGCAACACCATGCAGAAATGTAGTGAAGTAAAAAGTACAGATTAAAATAAAAACCATCCTCTAATAAAGCACAGATGGGTGAAATATGTATTAAATATATATGTACAATAATAAAATAAACATGTAATTGGTCTAAGTCTAGGGCTGCAACAACTAATCGCTAAAAAACGATAATTATCGATAATGAAATTCGTTGTCAACAAATGCCGTTATCGATTAGTTGGGCTGCTCAGGTTATTGAGGCGCGCGACGACAAGATGCACAAATACACAAAGACACACACATGGAGGTTACAGAAGCGTTTGCAGGAAAATGTGTGCGCCTCAAGTCCTCCCAAGTCCTTTTTTTAAATTGAGACAACAAAAAAAAGGATAAAATACACGAGAGGATCGAAATAATGTATATACCGTGAAAAGGATGTAGCAAGAGACACTTCAATTAAAAATAATATCATAATAATCTAGAAGTCTATTATTCTTCTTATTAAATTGAATAAATTTAGGGTCAAATTGAGGTCATTCTTAACAACTGAATATGCCAGTGTATTTTTTAAACTATATATATATATACACACACACACTGTCAACTTGCCATCTGCAATTATTGTTAAAAACAAAAATGTTGATTTACATAAAATAAGGTTTAAATGTCAAAATTAAAGATCATTAAACTATATGTGGCTTTTGCATTTTTTTAAGTTAAATTTTATACATAAATAATACCCTGATTTATGGTTTTATATAGTTAAGCAAAACATCAAATTAAAGCGCTTAGTGTTTAATCCGATTAATCGATTAATAATCGACCAACTAATCGATTATCAAAATAAAATTAGTTGCAGCCCTAATATAAGTCCACCTCTAAGTCCACAGGCCTGTTGAAGACGGACAGCCTTACTAACACCATGTCATTTGATGTCTCTCAGTAGAGAAACCCATAAGGTTTTGACGATCTGTATTATTATTCCTGGATCCTCCTGGTGTTGCGTCTCGTCGTGACCTGGACGTGCGCCTGACTTGGCACGGGCTGAGCTTTCTGCTGTTTCTTTAGCACTGGCTCTGAACACAGCCATCTGTCGAAATCCATGAAAACATTCGGATAACCCGTGATTTTGATGCTCTGGGATTACTTCTGTTGCTGCGTCCTGACCTTTTAGGATGATTCAGGTTATTATTCTGAGACAGAAATTCCCAGACTGAATGCTCAGCTCAAAGCAGCCATTAGCGTATGGGTTTTAAATGTTTACCCTAGTATGTTTTTTGTGCAGTTTTTCATTTCAAATAGGCAAATGGGAAAAACCATCATAACTGATTTCTGTAAGAACACAAACTCGAAAAGCACATGAAATGAGAAATACTTTAAATGAGGCTTTTAATGGATGTAGGAGGGAAAAACACAACAGGAGGCAAAAAACTAAAAAATAAGATCTGATCTATGATTGGTTGGTAACCTAGATCAAGGAGGCGGGATTTAAACTGTTGTGGTTTTAGCCCAGCTTAGCACAATATTTATTAACAGCAATTCATAGATGAAATTTCTTTCTCATCCTAAACCACGTTTATGTATAATTAAATTATACATAGATAATAATAATAATAATAATAGTATTTAATGAGGCAATCCCACTTCCTGTGTTATGATTGGTTAGAAGAATTTGATCCTAATTTGCATGATTACTTTTCATAATGTATTTTTCTTTTTATTATTATATTCTTATTTCATATTGTTTATTTAGAATACTCTATTTTTCCTTTCAATTCTTCCAAGGTCCAAAGTCATGGACGGTTGTGATTACATACATGTATGTGACAAATAAAAGTTGAATTTGATACATTTCTTTTGTTTTACATATTTATTTTAAAGAACAAGAATTTTGTTTCTGTATGTATTTGCTGGAGTAAAAAAAAATTTTAAAAAAAGCAATAAACACAGAACACTGATTAGTGAGCTCGTTAACGTGACCAGCCACACAAATGTTAGTGTTCAGGGGCTAATGTGCGTTTGTCCTGCGCTGATTGCTGGTTTCCTCGATAAATCTGTCCGGAAATAATCGGGGAAGCTGACGGGAGCTCCACGTCTAACGGTGTATTTATTCGGACAGACCATTTATGTCGTCTCCGTCTATCTGGGCTAATAATAACTCCGGAGCAAGCAGGACGATTATACAGACTTCACAAGCCTTCTTCTTCTTCCTCATGGTTAAACGTTTTGGTTCAGAATCTTGCATTCTTTTTTTTTTAATGCTATAAACTGGGTTATGAACGTACACAAAACAGTCAAGAATATCGATAAATATTGTACTGTCAGTGTGCGCCCTTAAAGTAGCACCTAATCACAATATAAATACGCAGAAGAGCGTCTTAACTTAACTCTGCACAAAGACACGATGTAAAATCAGTGTGGGTTAAAAGCCCTTCCCGGCTGTAAAGCATGGTGGTGGCGGCATCGTGTTAGAAGTTGACGCTGACCCTCGTGCGCTCCAGAATGAACCGCAGTTTAACTGTGGCTGTTTAATGCTCAGTAATCAGCGGCTTGGTTAAGACTGATGAATGCTTCTGCATCAGCGCGGCTCGTCCCATGGATCAGTTAACGCTGATTAAAAAGCCACTTCACTACAGACGGGATGACGGTGTCTGATTCACCGTATTCAGAAAATAATTCTCTTCGCTGCTCGCTGGAGTCTCAGGAATCACAGCCTCTCTCCTGTAGATTACTGTTACTGCTGAGATGAGAAATATTCATCCTCATTAATCTATGTAAACTAAGCCTGAGACACCTGCATGGCCATGTGGACGGACGCAAGCATGGGCATGTTTTAAATACGCTGCTCTTCATCATCCTGTCCAAATGATCTAAGATCTGTCTGGATTTTTATTCTTTTTTTTATCAATTCCTTCCTGCACCAGATTCTTTCACACTGACTGGTTTATATTTGTCTCCAAAGCATTAAAAATACGGCTTTGTTCAAAATGATAAATACTTTAAACCTAAATTGCTAGCTATTGTGTGATGGACGCTTCTAGCCTCCACTTTAAGACACGTGTGCGAGGAACTCGAAGAAGACACTGCTCCGATCTGATCAAGTTCACCACCACCGCCATAGCTTTATAATTCTTACACATTCTATATACTGTACAGCCAGGCTATAATGATTAGCTCCTGGAGAAGAAAAATAAATGATTAAAAATGTCTATATTAGTACAGAAAAGTCCATTCCGGCAGTTCCTCAATCAGAGCAGGTTCCTGTATTTTGGAGCAGGAACTACTTTTATTCCTTTTATTTTATTGCGACTTTAACAAGGAACCTCTGTAAGGCACACACACTGAGACAGAGTGTGGGAGACGATTACCAACACTCCAGCAGCGCGAGAGAGAAAACCATTGGCTCAGTTGTGATCATGTGACGCTCGGCAGACAAAGCACATTCGTACTGCTTGTAGTGCAAAACCTCGCTCGTTTTTAAAGTTAAAATTGATTAAAACTTTTTGCTCGTCTTGCAAAACTGTGACTATGCGCCCTAAAGTAGCACCCAAGTCTACCAACTCTGCACAAAGACACGATGGAAATCAGTGTGGGTTAAAAGCCCTTCCTGGCTGTAAAGCATGGTGGTGGCAGCATCGTGTTAGAAGTTGACGCTGACCCTCGTGCGCTCCAGAATGAACCGCAGTTTAACTGTGGCTGTTTAATGCTCAGTAATAAGCAGCTTGGTTAAGACTGATGAATCTTCTGCATCAGCGCGGCTCGTCCCATGGAACGCAGACCAAGTTACTCGCAATCCAAGGTTTAACTGTACTGAACTGTAAACTCTGTTTTGTTGAGGATTTTCCGAAATCATGATTGTTCACCATTAGGACAGCTTTACAGGACGGCCGTTTTCTGTCATCGTGCTCCTGGACTGATTCACTGAAAGCAGTGAGGCCGAATCACTTTTCCCGCACATACAATAAACCAGACTTTGGACGTTTTATACATTAATTTACACAATGAAAATATTGTATATAATTGTAAATATTGGTTTCTGGTGCACTGTAGTGTCTATCACGCGGTCCGTTCGTATCTGCGGACATTCAAATGTTCGTAAGTCTAGAACTTTACTTTGGGTCATTGTCCATTTGTACGACCCATTTGTGACCAAGGTCTAACTTCCTGGCTGATGCCTGGACATGTTGCTTCAAATATATCCACAACCTTTAATCTTCCTTCCTCATGCTGACATCTATTTTGTGGAGTGCACCAGTCCCTCCTGGAGCAAAGCATCCCCACAACGTGATGCTGCCACCCCTGTGCTTCACAGTCAGGATGGTGTTCTTCAGATCGCAAGCCTCACACTTTTTCCTCCAGACACAACAATGGTCATTATGACCAAACACTTTGATTTCAATTAATCAGACCAAAAGATATTTCTTCAAGATCATTGTCCCCATGTGCAGCTGCAAAGCGTAGCAATAGATCAATGGCTTCGTCCTTGCTCTTGTTCTGAGATTGATTTGTATTTTTTGTACCAAACAATTGACCGGTCTCCTTCCTAAGCAGTATAAAGTCTGTGTGGTCCAACGGTGTTCATATTTGCGTAATATCCTTGTTTGTACAGATGAACGTGGTATATTCAGACATGTGGAAATTGTTCCCAAGGATGAACCAGACTTCGGTTTTTTCGGAGGTCTTGGCTGACTTTTTTTTCACGCAAAGGAGCTGTGAGGTTGAAGGCAATCAAATGATGTCAGTCAGAAGATTTTTCTAAAGACATGACTTTTCTGGACTTTTCCAAGCTGTTTAAAAGCTCAGTCAGCTTAGTGTATGTTAACCTCCCATCCTGGAATTTAGATTATAGTGAAAGAAAAGTGTAATAATCTATCTGTAGACAATTGTTGGTAAAATCACTCAGGTCATGCATGAAGTAGATTTCCTAACCAACTCTTCAAAGTTATAGTTTGTTAACATGAAATATGCGGAATGCTTAAAAAAAGAAAGTTTTAAGATTTCAACCAAAGTGTACATAAAGTTTCAACTTCAACTATACATGTTCCTAAAAAGGTTAGTAGTCCCAGAAAACTAACTGGCTTCCCAAAAAGAATTAGCCAGTGGATAGCATAAAGCTAACAGGTTTCTGGAATGTTCCTGGGTTCCGATACACCAGAATAAGTGATGTTCTTAGTAGCAGAACTATTTTGTCCATCTTCTAGACTGTAACCATGGCAAGCAGCAACTAAACTCTAAGCACACTTACGCTTAGACACACACTTACGTATGTTTCTGTTTTGATTCAACATTATGGAACCCAGGGAGAACTTCTGCAGGATTTGTTCCAATGCAAAAGTTCAGAAAAGATGGCTGAATTCACAAAAAGGTTCCTCCAATAGAAATACTTGCAAAGTTACGGAATTTCTGGAAATAAAAACATTGCTCTGATGGATATGTGCAATGGTTTCATCCAGTATGCATTATTTCTCAGTGGATGTTTAAATTGAAAATTGCTGTTTGCATAAATATTCCAGCCCTTCTGAATAGGCCATGATAAAGCCACATTTTACTGTTATTTTTTATTAAGGTTTTGTTAGACTAACAGATGGATTTCTACTCAGAAACCTTTTCAGAACCCTGTGCATTAGTGATGGGTCGTCATGAATGATTTGTTCTTTTTGAAGCAGTCTTTAACGTGACTCAGAAGAACGAGCAGTCTCTTAAAATGATTCATTCATTTTCGTTTGTTCTTTTGTCGCGTGACTCCAATAGAGACTCTATGCAGTGCAAAAGATCCAAAGGAACCAACGATTCGGACTAGAAGACTCATGAACAGAACCGCTCCATTCTGTTTCCTGTGTAATGCACTACTACATAGAGTCTATGAAAGTCACGCGACAAAAGAACGAATGACTTGGACCAGAAGATATGAGAGGTGAGCTGCTCATTCTGATTATCATTATATGTCTTTAGCTGTACTGTAAATGTTTTATTCCTGGAACAAATAGCCAAAATATGTGTATGTAGACATGTTGCGGGTCTGTTTATTGAAAATGTAACATTTTATTTTATTTCTGATCAAAAGAACCAAATTAATTAAATGACTCAAAAAAAGCTTCATTCATTTAAAATAACGAGATTTAAAGAACCGAGTCACTAAAATATTCCAGACTTCCCATCACTACTGTGCATGAGCCTAGTTACAATATTCCTGGAAACGTTCCTGGGAGCTTGAAAAGGTTTCTTTTGTGAAGACAATACTAACATTACCAAATCCCTGGATTTTTACAAATGATGGATGTAACCATGGCAACCAGTAATGGCAACCATTACCTAAAAAAATATAGGGAAGGTTTGCTAGACTTTTAGGTCAGTTGCTTCCTAGGGATTTTTTCTAAGACAGTTAAAAATTGATTTATCTAGGCATTTCTCCAGGTTTGTTTCAGTACAGATGGAACTAAAGTTCTGAATTCCTGAAAAAGTGGCTAGGTTCCTGGAAAAAACGAGATTCAGAAAAGGTTCCTGGGTTTCTGTAAACCAGCATTCGTGATGCACTGTGTTGTAGTATTATTGCTGCAGGCGCTGAGGCATAACCGATGTGACCAGGAAGCATGGAACTGTCTATGGAAGTATATTAGTGCCAAAATTCCTCAAAGCAAAGTAGCAGGTTGAATTACATGAACTGAAAAAAAAACGTGTTGCAATAAAAATGTTTAAAATTTTCTGCATCGCAATTTGATCTGAATTTAAAAAAAATCCTTAGAGCATTTACAATAATTGAAATTTTTTTCACTGCAAATTAATGTGGTTGTATATTTCAAGTGAAAATGTAATTCAAGCATTTAAAATTCAATGCAAAAATATTCAAGTTACTAAATTGCTGTTCAAAAATATTTTCAAGTGTTAAAAATACAAACGAATAAAACGAATTAGTTTTACACACATTACACACACTTACAGCAGTCTCACAAGACCATGAACGCTAATTAGTGAAAGTCCTGTGCATTAGAAGCCACACGCGCACACGCGGCTACACAACCCGCGCGCTCACTGTCGAGTTGAGTCTTGAGCCTTGGAAAGTGTTTGAAGAGGTAAAACTTGACTGTTTCTTTATAATCCTGCGGGTGGCGCACTCTGAGCTAGTTACACATTTTCATCATGTGGTAGGAGTGAATTATTTTCTAAGTTTGTTTAGAAATAATAAATTATGATGATAACAGAGATACGCGCTGCTCATATTTAAATGCTGTTCTTGTTTTTTAAGTGAGAAAACTAATGTTATAAGGAACAGGATTCATTTAATTACTCAGTAAACTTTTTTTTTAGTTTAGTTTTATAAGTTTTATAACTTAAAAAAAATTCTCTGAAAAATGTAATATGGAATCAGGATATTTATTAAACCATGATACTGACTGCTGATTTATTAATTTTATTGTATTTTGTTATACAGCTTGACACATATTTTAATAAATAGCGTCTTAGATTCTGTTACTCTGTATAGTAATGTGTGTTTACTACTTTAATGGTCCTTTCCCCCTTTATTTGATTATTTGTTTATTTATTTTCTAACCTTTGCAAATACTTTTGATTGTATCAATTTTCAACTGTGTCATATTTGTATACGGCCAACACACAGTATTGGTGATGATTTTTTTTTTTTTTTTTTATGTTATACATATAATACAGGAAATGTGTGCGCCAAAGAAGCAACTTAAAAGTAAAAAAAAAATAAAAATGTTGCTAACTTCACTTTATTAGTATTGAGAAAAATCAGTATAAGCTTCTAAAAGCACATGACCTGTAAAAATTGTTGCTTAAATAGTTTTTTGGTGAAAGCTCAAAAAGCAAAAAAATATGTAGTGTCCGTAACCATGTCAGATTCATGTCTTAACAATTTTGCAATGAATAATACACCTTTTCAAGTTTATGCCTTTTCATGCGAAATTTAAATCGGACAAGTTTCATCTGAACGACAGTTAAGACCATTAAAAGATATTTTTTTTAATTAACAGACACTATAGACATAAAAGTGCAAGAAACTGTATTAGCAAAATGTGTTTGTTTTTTTTATCTGATAAAAATATAAATCTGTTGCTTATTAACAAAAATCGAAGAAACATGGATCGGGAGATAAGAAGCCGAGGTGTTACAGTATATGATCAGATCTAAAAATTCTGTTTTTCACCCTAAGTGAGACACTTGTTACGTGTTTTGGTCTTTCTGTTGTATTTTAAGCGCTAATAAATGAAAATTTGCAACAAGTCGCAGTATTAATCGAATCGGCACCGAAGTATCGTGATATTGTGGCGACTGCTGATTCCCATCACTAATACACACACAAGCTGTATGTGGCGAAATTATTGTGTTTATAATCCTGTAAAGCACTGTTCATCCTCTACATGTGTTGTTTATTTCAAATGGGATACTGTTTAATTTATTATAATAATAATAATAATAATAATAATAACAATAATAATAATAATTGACGCCTGGATTAAAAGCAGGTCTTATGTTTGTTTATTTCCACTAAACCCTGTTCTCGGTGATGATGATGATGATGATGATGATGATGATGATGATGAAAGCCCTTAGGGTTATGGGGGAAGTAAGGAGAGCCGCAGTGTCCATATCACACACACACACACACACACACACCGCCATACAGGGGATCAGTCGCTGCCATTACAGGACGCGTGTATTATAAACCGCAGTATCTAAATAAGCATAAATAAGTGCCCCCCTCCATCCCCCTGCTCACCTTACACATCCAGGCCATTGTGTGCTCGGCACTGCACCGTTATGCAGCCCGGCGGCGGTGTGTGTGTGTGTGTGTGTGTGTGTGTGTGTGTGAGCTTCACGGCTCCTCTTGTCCTCGCTGTTTACGGCCTAAATCCCGCGAGCGGTGCAGAAGGAGCGCGCGCATAGTGTAACAGAGGAACCGCGGCGTCTTTATTCGCTTCTTTCTGTTTTCCTGAAGAGACTCGGAGCGGCGGCGAGACCGCGGGATCCGATTGGCGGATGGGTCTCCTCGGGTCCGCCCACTTCGTCACGTGACTCGCGAGAGCTCAGACTCCCTAAATAAACAACCCTAATAATAATAATAATAATTATTATAATAATTTGTGGTAGTAGAAGTAACACAATAAATAGCACATTGCACAAGATTAAACGACATTAACTATATCAGTGTTTATATATAATTAAGTAGTAGTCAAACATTACATTTTAAACAGTTTAATTGCAGCTGTTTTACAGTGTGAAGTAAAATAATAAATAATAAAAACTAGGTTCAAAATATAAAAAATTAGAACAAGTAATTCCAGTAAATTATTATTATTATTATTATTAGTAGTAGTTGTTGTTGTTGCTGCCCCTCATTTCTTATAATTACAACAAAAGCAGACAACAGCAGCAGCAATAATAATAACAATAATACCAACAACAACATCATCATCATCATCAACAACAACAACAACAACATCATCATCATCAACATCATCATCATCATCATCATCATCATCATCAACAACAACAACAACAACAACAACAACATCATCATCATCATCATCATCATCATCAACAACATCATCATCATCATCATCATCATCATCATCATCAACAACAACAACAACAACAACAATAATAATAATAATAATAATAATAATAATAATGTTATTACACAAAAAAACTACTTGCACATTATTATACATATTAATGTTGATGATGATGATGATGATTTGCTAGTTTGTATATTTTTCATTATCGCAGAGTCACACAGCAAACCACTGAAAGCTGCTGATGTTTTGCTATTATTATATTAGTGATCATTATTTGCCAGTTTTATTGAGATTTTGAATTTTGGAGCTTTTGTTTAAAATTATTTTACTTTAGAGTCTACGAATAATATTAATACAGTACTCATTCATAATAATTATAATGTTCAATTATTATTATTATTATTATTATTATTATTATTATTATGTGTTTTTGTACAGTAGGTCATAGAAGCTAACAATAATAATTATTTTTTTTATAATCATAATCATAATCATAATTATTATTATTACTACTGTTAGCTTCTTTCAAACTACTATAATAATATAATTATTGTTGTTTTTGTTTAAATATGCATTATTTTTATGTTTTCAATTTTAACTTTATTTAATTTCCCAGCTGCTTTTCTACATGCATTTTATATGACCATCATCATACAGTACATTGCTTAGTATTTATACTTTCTTTAGATTTTTATTCAGTTTTTTTCACAATACACCTACAAATTACATTATTATTATTATTATTATTATTATTTGTCTTTCAGCTGTTCCCTTTAACAACAGACATAATAATTAATTACTTGAGATAGTTATTAATAGCATGCTGTTATTGTAAAATAATCAACTTCAGGGAGGTAAGTGTGTCTCAGCTTCACCTCATCACTGATTAGTTTCATGCAACAATAAAACATTCACTGAAAATAAAATGACACTGAAAAATATATGTATACTTAAAGTACAATTTATAGCAAGGATACAATGTGCGAAAGGAAAAATATAAAATAATGTTTTTTTAATGTAAAATTGTAAAAAGTGTAGTACAGGAGGCACAGTGTGGTTAGCTTGACATGAGGTAATGTGCAAATCAATCCATGCAACATGGAGCCGAGGTAATTATGTGTAAATTACCATCTGTGGTGAAAATCAGCGAGAGGAGAAGGAAAAGAGTTTAAAGGTTGCAGATGTGGAGAAACATTAGAAATCCATTTGACTTTGAGATACAAAGAGAGAAAAGGGAGCGCAGCAGCGGCGGCTTCCGAGTCTTCTCCTTTCCGAAGCGTGTTTTCTCCTTCCCTAGTCTGCTCTGTCTGTCTCTTCAGCTGTAACAATTGGGTTTGGTTTCTCTTAATACACACAGTCAGCATTTGACACCATACAGGACATACAGTAGGATTAACTTTGATATCTTTATGCTTCATACAGTGGAGAACCTGAAAGCAGTTTCAGAAAAGTTTCTGTCTGTCTGTATGTCTGTCCAGCCAGAATGTCTTGCAACATCACACAAAACTGTCTGGACAGAATTTAATGGAACTTTGACAGAACTTCGATATCTGCCTGAAGGTAAACCTCCACCATAAATTCAAAATGTTTGAAGTGTGAAATTTCAAGTGAAATTAAGACAAAAGACATTTTAGAACAAAACCTCATCTTTATCTGATCTAAGCCGGCAGTCTGATCATGTCTCTGGTGGACTGAGAAAACGTTCTACCTTCTAGGCTCTAGTGAAACCCTGGGATCCGAGTGTTAGCCTAGCAGGGGATTATATAGAGAAAATAAAGGGCTTTATTCTCAGAATTGTGTTCTGTTATTCTGCAAAATAAAAAGTCCAGCTTTGACTTGAACGCGCCTCGTTTTAAAGAATGACGTCCTTTTCTTATCCATTTATAGTTACATTTATTTAAGACTATTCTGTATGTAAAAAGAAAACAAAAAACCAAAAAGTCCTCCATGCTTTAGACTTTCACACTGGAGACTCCAGCTATACATTTTAAATAGCCTTCTGCACTCACCTCTTCATCACATCCTTTAAATTCCACACTGCTACTCTTCCTCTCTGGTCAACCTTCTTTTGACTCATATATCACCCTCATTATCCTCGGGGGAACTTCTTTGAAGGAGTTCTGAACTTCCTCAGTACCCTCAGGATATCCCACCACAAACATCTTCCAGCTGTGTTGTTCTCTCTGCATCTGGTACTCTTTTACTTAACTTTCTCTTCACACTCTAAGAAATATTCTGGACCTGTCCTCTCCATTGTTGCCCTGTTTCACGTCTCAGATCATCAGATCATCCATGTGAGGTCAACCAGTACCCGGTGCCGAAACAACTTACTCACAGAAGAGCGTAAAGCAGTGTTTGGATATCTGCAGATAATATGTGGAGCGATAACCTAAAGAATATGAAAGTTTCTTAAAGAGAATCATTACCGGTGATGAGACACGGATTCATCACTACGAGCCTGAGAGTAAATGGAGGATGGAACAGGAAACATCCTCAATCGCAGACCGAGAAAAAGTCATTCATGAAAATTCATCAACGTTTCGAACAATCAACGTATTGGAACATTATCAGGAAAAAGCTTCAACAATCAACAAGTGCTCGTTACAGTGAGACGCTTAATGAAGAGCCGAAGACTAACCTGAAGACTAACCTGAAGACTAACCTGAAGACTAAACTGCGGATTAAACACACAGGACTGATACCCGAGGACATTGTGATCTCACATGACGATGCACGTCCTCAGTGTCGATTAAAGCGTCCTCCCTACAGTCCTGATCTCATTCCATCTGACTTTGGTCCCCTCAGAGCAGCCCTGTGAGGACGGAGATTCACATCTGATGAAGAAGTGAAGACAGTGGTGTGCATTCGTTGTGCAGCTCAGCCTAAGAATACGAGAGAATGAGAGGATACGAAAACTTGTTAACAGACAAAGTGTATTGAATAGTGAGGAGATTATGCTGATGTATTTGTCTTTTCTAAAAGATCATTAAAATTTATTCTACAGCCAGAGAATGTTTGCCTCACCCTCATATCTCCAGACTCATCCACACTTTTTTATTTATTTATTTTTTTTACTTGTGACCAAAGCCGATCCTAAACTTTCTGGCACCTTAAGCAAAATTCAGTAACACCGAGAACCCCAGTACCCCCAGTACCCCCAGTGTCCCCAGTACCCCCAGTGTCCCCAGTACTCCCAGTGTCCCCAATACTCCCAGTGTCCCCAGTACTCCCAGTGCCCCCAATACTCCCAGTGTCCCCAGTACTCCCAGTGCCCCCAATACTCCCAGTGTCCCCAGTACTCCCAGTGTCCCCAATACTCCCAGTGTCCCCAGTACTCCCAGTGCCCCCAATACTCCCAGTGTCCCCAGTACTCCCAGTGCCCCCAATACTCCCAGTGTCCCCAGTACTCCCAGTGCCCCCAATACTCCCAGTGTCCCCAGTACTCCCAGTGCCCCCAATACTCCCAGTGCCCCTAGTACTCCCAGTGTCCCCAGTACTCCCAATAATAACAATAATTCTTATATTCTTATATATACAGTATTTCTTTTATTAAATCAGTACATGATAAACTTTGTGTTTCCGCTACAGCCCGGGAGTTTCTAACATAATCACTTCTGTGTGTCTGCACACACTCGCAAGCATGAATGCTGTTGTTGCCTAGTGACGACACGACACTGTTTTTGTTGTAACACTGTGCTTTGCAAAACTGTGATGCTGCACCGCACGGCTCGAGCACTAAACGCTCTAAATGAACAAAGCCTTAGTGTAATTGTCATTTTATTAAGCTTCAATTTCACTACATAACTAAACCCTGAATGAGAGAGAGAGAGAGAGAGAGAGAGAGAGACTAGTCAGTGTCATCGCATGATTCTAACTGAGATTGATGCTAAAGTACATTTCAGTGTGTAAATATTCACATGACGCGCGGTACGGTTATCTTTTTTTTTTTTTATCATCTGTCCAGTGGCGTTAATCAAACCAAATAAATAGTTCTGTTTCACCCTAACATTTACATTTAGGCATTTGGCAGATGCTCTTATCCAGAGCGACTTACATTTTTATCTCATTACACATCTGAGCAGTTGAGGGTTAAGGGCCTTGCTCAAGGGCCCAACAGTGGCAACTTGGGGGTTGTGGGATTTGACCCTGGGATCTTCCGAACCGTAGTCTAATGCCTTAACCACTGAGCTACCCTAACGTTTGTTGAGTACAATGTCTGGCACACAGACAGAGCAAGAGGGCACAGCACGGCGAGGTGCACACCACAACTTAACGTCCGTTATTGCTGACATTAATCTGGCTTACTGGACTGCTGTTCCCGCTGTTCACGCTCATGGAGTTTCAGTTAATCTTTTTCATGTCCAGAAGGAACAGTTCATCAAAATGACAATATTTGTAAGTAAAGTGAGTGAAGTAACAAAAGTCCTGTGACCTGTACATGCAGAGGTTCCCAGGAATAAATAAAGAGCCGAACCAAACACCGGCTAAGTCGCGCGTACGTCCGGGAGTTGATCAAAAGCCAAGTGAGTTTACTTTTTTTTTTTGCATTTTGTGTGAGATTTAGTCACAGCACCATGGGGTGGCAAGAATGTTAGCAAGGACGGTAGCAAGAAGAAAACGGAGCCGCTTTCAGTTAGATTTTTAAAGCAGCCGCTGCCGAGAGGAATCATAAATTAATGTTAAGTGAGGTTTAGGCTGAATCCCAATTCTACCCCGTAACCCCTACACTTAGCCCTACCGCTCCGTTTGGCGCGTTCACGTGACGGGGTAGTGGTGTCTCAGTTCTCTTTTGGTTGGAGGTGTAGGGGGAGGGGGAGGGGGAAGGGCCAGATAGCCCTCCAAACGAAGATTTTTCAGGACCTCACTTCAAACGAAGGGCTAAGCGATTTTCAACATGGCTGCTCACTCGAGCAAACAGACCCATAAATGTTAAGTAATTTTTGCCATTAATAAAGATTTTTATGACAAGTTTTCATTATATGTATATTACCTCTAGTCTTGTGTTTGTGTTTATGGTGATGTTCTGTAAAGAAACGTTTGCAAAAAAATCGCTAAAGTTAAAGATAGCACCGATTGCACGATATTACAAAAATATATATTTTATGTCACATACACTTTACTGCATGCTACAAACACATATACTGTATAAGTTCAGTATCGCGGCAGTTTGCCGAGAATTTGATATCGCATTGTTTGTTTTGCTTAAGGCCATATGTGTACATGTAAATGAACGGTGCTTGCACTATTCTTACTTATTGCAACGTGACCACAGTTTTGTAATTTATATTATGTATAGGGATGAAATACGCCGCAAAAAAACTTTGGGAGTGAGTAATCTCTCTCTTATTGCAATGTGTGATAAACATCGGCGCATGTCCTCTGACGTAACATTAGGAACTAGCGACAACGTATGATGACGTATAACAGTGTTGTAGTGGTGTCCCATTTCTTAGGGGAAATATTTAATCCCTTCCCCTTTCCACTTCGTTTCAAGGGACAAGGGGCAAGGGGTAGGGGAAGGGGAAGGGGTAGGGGAAGGGGTAGGGGAAGGGGAAGGGGTAGGGGAAGGGGTAGAAAATAGAATTGGGATTTAGTCTTAGGGCACGGTAAGCTGCCAATCTACACACAGTCACACACTATGGGCAACTTGGAAATGACAATTAGATTTAATGTATTTATTTTATATTTTACTTCACTTACATGTCTTTTCTAAATGTTTTTATTGTTTTTATGTGCAAAAAATATGATTATAGTGTTAAATCGGTAATATTGGTAATATTTTTGGGTGGCTAGAACAGATTATCTACATTTGCATTATTTCCTATGGGACAATGCGTTTCACAATACAAATACAATACACCTTATGAACTCGCCCCCGAAAATTGCTTACATTTGTATGCTGAGGAACCGCTATATATTTATTATTATTAGAATATTGATTATTAGCCTATTATCAATATTAATTATTTAATCAATATTTAATTATTAAAGTTAAAACCTGAAAAAAGTCGAAATCTGATGTTCAGAAGCTCATAACTTGTTTTTGGATGTATCCTGGCTCTTTTTTGAATGAGAAAAAAAAAAAAAAGATATCGTAGATGGATTTTCTTCGTTCTATCCTGTTTAGAAATGACGATGTCCTCACAAATCCTAGACCTGATTCCTGAGAGCAAAAAAAGTGGGCGTGGCACCTGCAAATTAAGAGGTTCATAACTCACAGTAATTTTATTCAAAATCTGAGGTGATCACCTGACAGGCCCGGGGTGTGTTGGTATGGAATGACCCTGTTCAGTTCTATTCTTCACCTTTACTATCCTAGTATTCATGTAGATTCCAAACCTGGAGTCCTTTTCCTCTCCAGCACTTTAATGATCCGCCAACACGTTTCTTTCTTCACCTGTTCCGTGGAGGAAATCACAAATCGATACCAATCTCCTCTTCCTTGTCCAAGCTGTAATCCAACGTGACAGCTTGGAAGATCTCCTTCTACAAGGGAAAGCTGGAAACCTCCTGCAAACTGCACCTAATCTTTCCTTGACTTATTAACTTTCTTCTCTCAGAAAAGACATGTCTCTGCTTGGCGCTCAGAGACTCATCGTGGCTGCTGGAGATGGTCCACCGCAGGACATGCACTGCCGTGTCAGGGTCTCGTGATCTTCCTGGATCTTCCTTCAGGTCTCATCATGCGTCCCTCAGCATAAACAAGGACAACCGAACGTCCTTCTAACCTCACGTTGCTGGACCGACTCAGTCATGCAGGGATCTCAAAAAATGTTAGGATGCAACAGATGCAGCGGTTCCATCCATCTGCTTGTTCAGTCAGCTGTCAATTCAAGGCTGGACTTCTGCGAGTTCCTCCAGGCAGGTCTGCCTCGGGACATCACATAAGTTCTGCCGCGTCAAATTTCGAGGACTTTTCGACCATTTTTAAACCAAAGATGCTGAGCTGAATTTGTGTAGAGAAATCAAGTTTATTGAAGACAAATCTGTACCGTTCAGCCCTACAGACAGATAGACAGATGCCCCACAAAGTCCCAAAAGAACCCAAGAGCGAAAGAGCCTGCAAAGAAAAGTCAGCGAAGAAGGCCCTCTAAAGAGCCCGCGTAGAGAGCTCTGAAGAAACTGAAGCACCCGTGAAGAAAAAACCCAGTAGAAAAGCCATTTCTCTTTTTCAGCATGAGTTTAAATAATTAGAATAAAGAATAATTTCTAGCGTTATTCATTAGATAATCGTTAGATCTACTGTATTATTATGTATTAATGTATTAATATTACTATATTGACTTTGTAAGTTCCTTTATTTGACCAGATGCTCTGGGACATTCCATCAGATCACTTTCATGTCGCTCCAATCTCAAATCTTATAAACTTTCCCCACAGTGTATACTGTAAGTACTTTAGGTGTCTGATTGTCCCTCTTATTGGTCTTTGGTGTGTCTTTATGAATTCCTGGAGTCTAAATAATCTATTAATCATCTTGAATATGGCATTTTAAACAGATTGTGATCACTAGTTCTGATTCTATTCATCCATTCATTTTCTATACCGCTTAATCCTGTGTTCAGGGTCGCGGGGGGACCTGGAGCCTATCCCAGGAGACTTCGGGCACTAGGCGGGGTACACCCTGGACAAGGTGCCAATCCATCGCAGGGCACACACACACATACACACACTCACACACCCAATCACACACTACGGGCAATTTAGGAACGCCAATTAGCCTAACCTGCATATCTTTGGACTGTGGGAGGAAACCGGAGTACCCGGAGGAAACCCACCAAGCACGGGGAGAACATGCAAACTCCATGCACACAGAGACGGGAATCGGGCCTGGCCGGGAATCGAACCCAGACCCTGGAGGTGCAAGGCGACAGTGCTAAACACTACACCACCGCGCCACCGTGACGAGTGATTTAATACTTATTTATTGGTACTGTAATTACAGCACCATGTTTGCCCTCTTGCTCAGTGGTTAAGGCAATGGAAGCTTGGAAAGTTTCAGGTTCCAAGTTACCACTGTTGGGCCCTTGAGCAAGGCCCTTAACCCTCAACTGCTCAGATGTATAATAAGATAAAAATGTAGGTCGCTCTAGACAAGGGTGTATGCCAAATGCCTAAATGTTAATAAGTGGAAGTTAGTCTTAAAACAAGCCCCCCATTGGCCTTGATGAACTGCTTGCATGATGATTTGATTAAGATACCTGTGATAAATGATAGATAATTTAAATCACCCCAAAATTTCTACATTTGACAAACTGATCAGAACTTCCCGAAGTTTTCCTACTCCACCTCATCACCATCATCCTGTAGATTTGGATGTTGGATTTTAAACACTAATGATTTCCTGAATCCAAAAACAGACCAGGAACTGCTTATCAGCAACTGTGATCGCGCCCTATTCTTCAAATAATGGGTTATCGGTTCACACTGTTACCCCTCCAGGGTCGGGGGTTCACTGGTCTGTAGAGTTTCCTCCAGGATATTCAGTCCACATGCTTTGTAGGCTGATTGGCATTTCCAAGTGGTGTCCGAGTGTGTGTACCACCTGGGGTTGGGGTTCTCATCAATGAGGGTTCCCTTACAGGAAGACTTGTGAAAATACTCTTCATTTTTGATGCCTAGATGATGGAATGGACTCCCTCTGGCTGTCTTCAGTCAACAACTGAAGACCTACATGCTGATTTAGTAAGTCACTCAGGATAAGGGCTTCTGCACTAATGCCATCATGTCACGTCAAGTCATTTCAACCATAACGTTCACTACACAGTGACATGGAACAGTGTTCCTCCTGGACCGAGCAAAAAACACAAATTAACGACATAAATAAACGAAAAATAACTAGCTGACTAAGACACTGAGACAAAACAGATTAACACTATATATTTCCAAAAAAACAACCAACATACAAAATGCAATACCGTGGTAATGAGGTAATGAGGTAATGAGTTAATGAGGTAATGAGGTAATGAGTTGTGGTAGTGAGATGAGAACATAGATATAAAAACAGTCCCTGTGAAAATAGCAGGTAATAAATATTAATGTACATTTAAACAACTTTCCTTGTTAAATAAAAACATTTATTCGTCTTATGTTTACAGTTGTGTATCTTGTGAGTTTTTACCATATCGGTGCCAAATCGATACTTTAAAAAAATTATAACATTATGGGATGACTTTTTATATTTAAAATAAACAATATATAAAAATTGGTAAGTATATATAAATAAGTAAATATAAAACATATTTTAGTAGCATGTGAAACTAATCTACATCCGACCTAAATCCAACTACAGTAACTTAACACCAATAACAGCAAAGTAATTGATATTCTTGGGACGCTACAAATCTGCTTTCTTTTGCACAAATATGACCATTTTTGCCGTATCTGGCAAAATCCGACCCCTCTCCTGTCTTTGCTAATGTTGCTGTGACTGGGGCCGACACACACACACACACACACTGCCAGCTGATGTCTGCGAGCTGTTAAACACTGCTTTTAACTTCATCCCACGCGTTCTCAGATGTTTCATTAGGGTTGACGTGTTTCACGCTTTACACGCATCTGTTAAAGACAGTCGATGCACGTCACGATGTCGGAATCCTTTGCTGTAAAATATGGGCACACTTTAAAAAGTTTAGCTTTAGGCTTTTAAATTTAAGCACGTTTAGCTTAGCGAGCTAACGCTACCGGCTGCTATCTGAGTGAGTGTAATTACTGCGTGTAATTATTACGCGAATGCTTTCATTTCCGCGAGTTCTGCTTTTAAGTTAGAGCATGGAAACAGCATGGACTCTCCTGTTACTACAAAGCTTATTTGGATTTGTATCATCAGAGCGTTCCGACTGGCGCTCACGTGCATTTTCTCAGTCGAGAAATGATTTTTCACGTGCGCTGAGGGTGATGATGCTTCTTAGCTCCGTTTCAGAGAATACCACGTAAAAAACCTTGGATTGTGAGTAACTTTTGAGCGTTTTGCAAGATGAGCAAAATTTTAAAATACATTTTAACTTGATAAACGAGCGAGGCCTTGATATATGTAGTAGATGACACTGATATACTGTAGTAGGCAGGCACTTTGTCAGCCGAGTGTCACATGATCTCAACTGCGCCAGTGGCTCTTGCACTGTGGGACTGTGGGTCATCGTCTCCTATGGTCAGTCTCAGTGTGCGTGCTTCACTCATATAGTCAACATCCGTGTGCAAGTGTACTGTTTATTATAACCAGAGGTGGAAAGTAACGAATTACATTTACTCGTGTTTATGTAATTGAGTAGTTTTTTTTTTTGTATACTTTTAAAATCTGTAATTTTACTTTTACTTAGGTATGTTTTGTTAGAAGTATTGTACTTCACTACATTTGAAATCATATTTGTTACTGAGTAAAAAAATAAATGAATATAAAAAAATAATAATAATGCAACGGCAAAGGAAAAACACTGCACCCTGGAAACCACTGCACTGGTTGATTGATGGGCGTGGAGAACAAATGTACTCTGACTAGACATGTGGTGTTACGTGGGCGTGTCTATAAAATGACTGACAGGATGCCTATCCAAACAACAACAAGCTTCAAAACTACAAGGTTAATTTCTCTTTTTTTTTTCTTGTGCCGATGCTGTGGATTAACACATTATTTTTAATGTCGTCCTATATTTTTCCACATTATTTGTACAAATATTACTTTATTTTTAAATATATATGTATATACCTGTATACAGTGCAACCTTGGATTACGAGCATAATTCGCTCTCTCAACTCATATTTGAGTTTCATACACACACACACACTGTCATGATCTCTCTGTCGTGGGTGTTTGCGTGGCATATTTTACGGAGGCAAGATGTTGGTTTAAATGTTCTTTTATGCACCATAAAACGTAAAACAAAACAAGAGTTCTTTTCTCCGAGCACTAGTAAACTTTAATACCTTACTTTGACAAACATACAGTAAACATATTCACTCAAACCTCAACAACAGCAACAAAAGCTAGACGCCTGACTGTACTTCAGTCAGGCTATTTATAATTAACATAATTACTTTCCTCGGCTCAGGTGAATGCTTGCCTCACCTGACCGAGGTATAAATACCAGAAACATAACAAAAAATAAGTCTTTGGGTGCTTTGGCGCCCTCTAGGGACCAACCCTTACACACACACACACACACACACACACACACACACAAAGGCGAGAGTGTGTGTGAAGTGTGTTTGGCAACGGTTTAACTATAAAAATATAAAATAAAATACATCACAACATAATAATGTGAACATGAGGTGAAATAATTACTATAAAGAGGCTGTAAAACTGGGTGATTATTATGGGGTGCCTTGATGCGCCGCTTCAGGTTTATGGTATGTTTCCCAGTGATTGTGTGCCCCACTGTTTCCCTGTTTTCTGATATTATGACACATCAGCTTTTTTTCTCCGCTTCAATATTCCATGTTGCTTGTATAAGTAACGTGGAACCTCGGATTACGAGTAACGCGGTTTACTCGGAGTGTTCCGCAAGACGAGCAAAGATTTTTAATACATTTTGACTTGAAAAATGAGCATTGTCTTGGTTTACGAGCACCGAGTATCATGCACCACACATGCGCTTCTTGTTTTGACACAGAGCGTCACATCATCACAACAGAGCCAACAGTTTATCTCTGCGGAATTGTAGGTAATCGTCTCCCCTGCTGGGTGAATACACAAACGCACACTCACACGCTCTCTCGGCTTTACAGCCCTCCTTCTCTCAGGTTCCCAAACAAACACACAGAAACTCTGCTCTGTCGCGGTAAGGTGCTTGATAATTTGTTTTTGTTGTTGTTTTACTTTACAGCAGTGATTCTGTTAGAATGTTCTCACGTGTGTGTGACTAGCGATGGTTCTTGCTAATTTTTAAACGGTTTTAAAAACAGTTTCTCCATTAATGTGTGTGTGTGTGTGTGTGTGTGTGTGTGTGTATATGCACATTACACACAAACACACACACAGCGCCTGCGTGCACAAACGGAAACACTTATCTGTCCAGATTTATTTTTACGTTTTTTTTAAAGGTAAAGTGCAGGTTAATTTGTTTAATTTTTACTTTATATTTTGTGTTAATTATTTTTATGTATTTATTTTTTGGGGCTGTGGAACGAATAATTTGAATTTCCATTATTTCCTACGGGAAAATGTAATTTGGTTTACGAGTGTTTTGGAATACGAGCCGCTTCCGGAACGAATTATGCTCGTAATCCGAGGTTCCACTGTATTAAATAATAATAATAATAATAATAATAACAGAATCACTTACTGCACCTTTAAATGCACAAGCAATCAAGTTTAAATAAGATGGATGTTTAATATACTGTATTGTATTACTGTACTGTACTATACTGTAAGTTTGTTTGATAAACAGACCGACATGCCCAAAAGCCCTCTAATGTGGCTGAATTTAAAGTAAGTTTGGGGAGAGAAGAGCGGGCCAAAATTCCTCCACAGTGATGTGAGAGACTCATGGCCCGTTATCACAAACGCTCGACTGCAGTGTATATAAATTATATATATATATTACACTACTGTTCAAAAGTTTTAGAACACTTTCTAACTCCATGATGGTTCCTGATGTTTATTTCTTTCTACATTGTAAAGTTTTGCTGAAGGCGTCCAAAAAACTGCATGAATCTCCTTTGAACAGTTGATATTGAGATGTTTCTGCTACTTCTGCTCTGTAAAGACTTCATAACGCCTCTAATCTGAGCTGCTGTTAATTGGTCATTTTTCAGGCTGATAACTCTAAATGAACTTCTCGTCTGCAGCAGAGGGAGGTTTTGGTCTCGTCCTCCTGGGACGGCCTTCATGAGAGACAGTTTCATTATGGTGCTGGACGGATTTTGCAAATGCACTTGACACAATACTGTTCTTGCAGGAACTATTACAGAAAGGCCGACCTCTGTGTCTTAAAATAACAACTAACTGATGTTTTTCTTGCTGTTACGTAATTAATTACCTAATTCCATATGTGTTATTTTATAGTTTTGAAATCCGCAGTATTGTTGTAGAATGTAGAAAATAAATCACTAAACAAAAACAAAGAAATTTGCAAGTGTTCTGAACGGTAGTGTATAAACACACACATACAGAAAAATGTATACACACTTCAGGTAAAGAAAAATAGTGTGTATATTATATTAATATAATATGAATGAAATGATCATATATATCAATATTAAACATACAGCAATACATTTAGTATATATATATATATATAGAGAGAGAGAGAGAGAGAGGTTACATTACATAACATTTACTGGCCATTTAATTAGGTACACTTATGTAATTATTCATTCTCAGTATTTACATTCTCATGTAGTTCATCTGTGTGTGTGTCCGTCCTTATGTTTCTGTAATCAATAAGAAATTTGACCTTTGAGCAACTCTGATGTATTAAGAGTAACGCCGCTTCATCACAGTACTTTGTTCCCATAACCGCCAAATGTTTCACTCTTCACTTTCTACAGACATGGTACGAATAAATAATAAGTTCCGGGTTCTGTAAATAGTGAGTTAATAGCCAGTGATATGGTTCGCTACAGGCGGTGAGCAGAAGTGCTGACGCTGAGATCGAGCGTTAATGATGATCTCCTGCGCTGAGTCGGCACTTCAGGCCTGAAGGTAGACGTAGTGTCATGGTGGAATAACAAGACTCTAATGACCTGTGTACTGAATTCCCCAGCTAACTGCGGAAAATCATTTTCCACGCACCTTCTTCATAGACAACACAGAGAGAAAGATCATCAGTTCAGCACTTCTGTAAGGACCGTTCTCATTCCGGCTCGTAATGGTGCGGGTCTGCAGCTCGGCTCTAAGTGTTGTTCTGTCAGCATGAGGTGTGAAATCCAGCTCTCTCAGTTTCTATCCATCAGCTCTGATTTATTAGAGTCACTCGTGATATTCTCTACCGGTTCAATTTCCCAAAACAAACTAATTAGCTGCTTGAATGGATTAAACCAGCACCGGCTCGCCCACATGGCACCACATGGTCACGGTGCTGTAATAAACCTGGACTGTCCCGCGTTGACGTGTCCCACACACTTTATATCTCTCACTCACTCTTATATAAGATTGTTTTTGCTGTATGTACTGACAGATCCAGACGTCTAATCTCAACCTGTATTCGATTCAGGATCACGACTCAACTCGAGCGTGAACAAGAACTGCAATCGTGTAAATCGCTTCCTCAGAGATGAACGACGGACGGACGAGCTGCAAACAGATGCAGAGACGGAGGTTATTCCACCTGCTGGCCTATAAATCCCTTGGCTTTGCTGCACCTGGCGCGCTGCTTGTGTTCCGTGTTATTACCAGCTCTAAGCCCTGTAGTGCACTGAACCGAGGTTACACGCTGCACATTTTTAAGGCCTGAAGACACGAATGGAAATCCAATTACTTTTTTTTTTTGGATGCCGGAAAGCCGACGCCGATGAATTACAGTGCCGGAGGAAAAAAATGACATACTGTATAGTGTTTTCAAATTGCCAAATTGAACACAGTAGATTGTCGTCATACACTTTATGCCACGTTAATGATCATTGGTCATCATCGTTAATGGTCAAATCATTCTTCGTTTACTTCGACAGAAAGGGAGTAATGCCTCTTTCGAGTCAGCAGCGCTTGCTGAAACACTACGAATATGAAAGTGCGAGAATTTGAGTAAAGGGGCGGAGCTTCTGACATGTCAGTTCATATTATCAGAGAGAAATCGAGGAACGGTCAATCATTTAAATTTTATTTATATAAAAGGAAATTTAAAAAGAAAATTATTACATTTCATAAATTGATTGGCGTCTTGTTTGTTTATTTTGTAATATAGAATAATCTGTTTTGTTTATTTTGTGCAAAAATAACTACAACACCCACCCTAATTTGTTTTCTTCACAAACTAAGAACTTTTCTCTATTTTCTTTTGCTTCATTAATGAAACACAATATATAACGCACTGCTTTACCGCCCTCTAGTGTCGGTACACAGAACTGCACTGTAGAAACACCCTCACATTCGCCCTCTAGTGTCGGGACACAGAACTGCACTGTAGAAACACCCTCACATTCGCCCTCTAGTGTCGGGACACAGAACTGCACTGCAGAACCACTCCCTCACATGTTAACCAGGAAGCCTTAAGCTGTTTATTTAATTAACCTTTGTGTGAACTTAATTAATTAATGTTCCTTTAAGAAGAGCCGTTTAACAGTATTAGTGCTTAGTGTTCGTGACTTCCTGGAAGAAAACAAACAAAAACAAACACACCCACACCTCCTGACCAATCAGAATCAGGCGTTGGTAGAGCAGCGTTGTTGGTATAAAGCGATTTATTTACTCGAAGCCAGTATACAGGAATGATTACAGAACAGTTAGAGAACGTATTCACAACAAGACGAAATGCCGGCCGTGTTCAGGCGCTAGGAGCGTACTGCATCACCAGTCTGTCAAACTCGTTCTCCTGTGGGAAGACGGGAAGCGGAGACGGTTAAAACAAACGGACAGGACGATCATTTGCATCATTTAGAATCGACCAGATGAACCAAGTAAAGTGTTATGGTTTGACGACCTCGTGTTATACAAGAGGATTAGAGAATCTGGAATCACATCACCTTGATCAGATAGTCCCTCACGAAAGGATGCGACTTGTGGGCGTCTTTCAGCTGAGACAGATAGCGGTTTGTGACCTGCGTGGACCCGAGGAACAGAGCAATAAAAGCTGGGTTATTAATCACAAAGCTGGAGATGAAGCGTAAATCCTGGCCGAGGAGGAGGAGGAGGAGGAAGAGGAAGGACTCACCTCGGGAGGTTTACCCAGATGCTGTGTTAAGACGATCAGGTTGATGAGTGTCTCAGGATTGCTGCTGTCCTGCGTGTGTAGAAATATGACTTCAGATTAATACGAGGTTTAACTTATTATGAAACACTTCGTCAGTTGTCTTTTAACAGATAAACGCTACAGACATAATGCATATAGATTTTTTAAAAATACTTCTCATCTAACTACACTTTCCACATTCAGTTTACGGTGTATATTTTTATTTCACTATGATGAGTAGTGTTACGCTTCCTCTAAAGAGGTCATGTGACCAGGTCATGTGAGAAAAGCTCTCATTTTGTGATTTTGAAAATACGTTCGAGTTCGGCGACGTGTGTTTGGAACGGAAACACCGACGCGACCGACATTCGCAGGAATTCATCCTCGAGTACGATGTTGCAACAGTTTCCACCGCGGGAGTCTGTCGATGATAACGGCGACCCAGAATTCAGACGCAACTTACAGCTGCACTTTCATGATATATAAACTTAGTAATAAAACTTTTATGCATGTTGAAGTGTGTATACGCTTTTTTGGTGGCCATTCCGCATGCGTGTGTGTGTGTGTGTTTCCTCTCTTTGACGGATTTGTTTTGTTTTTAGTCGTACTTTAATCGTCTCTGCCGTCAGTGCGAAAAATGAAAACATTAAACTGTTAAATGAGACTTCACACAGCTTGTAGTTTGTTTTGTTATGATGTCGAGTTTATTTGGATTTTTGTGCTTGTTTGTGTCTCTGCTGCTGGTGTGATTGGCGTGTTCCTTAATGTCTCAGGTCCCGCCCACCGCAATTGGTTCCTGCACTCTGTTGGTTGCTGAGCTGCTCTGCCCTTGTTGGTCCCGCCTCCTGCCTGATGATTGGTTAATCAGCTGTTTAGGTGTTTGGCACTGCAGTGCTGCAGGTGGCGCCGCTGCTCCAGGTTTATACCGTGTGGCCGCTCGCCAGTTATTCTCACTACACTCGGTTTCCCCCTTTGATGTCGGTTGGTATTTGATGGACTTTTCAGTTTATTTGTTTGTTTTGATGCCGTTTTGACTCGTTTTGTTTTTGTAAATAATTTTTTTATTTGTAGGACGTCAACGCCATTTTATTTCATCCTGGTTGTGGTTAGTAAAGTAATAAGACTAGTGTCCTGTATTTCTGCTGTTTTGGTGCAGATCAGGTGTTTAACTTCAGCACTAGTTAGAGGGGATTTTTGTTTGTTTGCTTGTTTATTAAGATTTATCCACCAAGATTTATCGTACCTTATCCAGGGCGTCCTGCAGCACCGACTCGGCCTCGTCCCACTTGCACTGCGCCATGTGACAGGCGGCCTGTCCGCTCAGCAGGATCAGCGTGGGCGAGTATTTATCAGCCATCTCCTGGAAGATGTAGAAGGCGTCCTGCAGCTTCTCTCCTCCCTGTTTAAAGCGTTCGAACCACAGTGAGGGACACTTCTATCACTCTTCTCTCGTTTTAAACAACGGTGAAGACACAAGGCGTCCGTGTATCGGCGGCGGCGATACTCACGACGGCGAGGTTCACCCAGGCCGTGGCCAGCTGAGTCAGCGTCGCGTCCTCGTCCTGCTCCTGCATCTTCTTCAGCTCCTTCCTGCGCGCGACGCAACACGCGTCCACTTAAGTACATTATTAAAATAAACACTCTGCGTAAAAACCTGCGCCTCTTCACACAGAATCCTACCTCGCCATGTCGACTCTGTCGAGCTTCAGGAGGATCTGAACGCTCATCGCCATGCTGGTACACAAGACATAAACAACTGTATTATAGCAGCTTCATAGGTATGATGTCATCGGCGATAACTTATGATGTCGGCGGGATAAAAACCCAATCTGACCATTCGAGGCTCTCGCCCTGGTGCAGCGTGCGCAGCGCCGCGTCCGAGTTCCCCTCGTGGAAGTAGATGGACGCCGCCATCAGCAGGAAGGTGGTGTTTGAGACGTCCACGCTCTTACTCATTTTCTTATCCAGCTCAGCCACCATGGTGTCCCTGCGCAAACACGCGGCACGTTACTCGACCCGACGTTAGGTTCATCATGTGAAGAATGCGCTAGCTACCCGGATGGTTTTCTTAGGAAAGGATTCATATATTTTTTGATAAATTAAATTTTTTTGCAGCTTTCGTGCTCATGAGACCTTAATGAGAGACGACTTAAGACATGACATACGGACCTTTTGGACTCGTTGGACATGTAATCCGCGAACATCCGCACGGCCTTCAGCTCCTCCGACGAGCTCGGCTTTATGTCCTCCAGCACCACTCCGTACTTCCTCTGTGGAGAGACGGGAAACGAGAAAACGCGCGCACACACACACACTCTCTTAATATAGGTTTAGTCAGTGCCACAGACTTTAATGCAACTTTTAGATAAATAATAAAAATGTGAAAAGTGAAACATACAACTCATATATAATCTATAATCGGGGTTTGGTGTGAGAAGACGAAATGACGGCACCATCTCTTACACACACACACACACTTACCTGTGCAATGTAGGCTCTGTACAAGAAAATATCCCTCTCTAGTTCCTTCTCAGGTCCAGAAGTCTTGAAAATAAAGCAATGAGGACACATTAAATTGTGTTTCTATGTTTTTTGTCTTACGTTTAAAACTGCCATTTGGGAATAACTGGCGTCAATACCAACCCAGAAATAGTTAAATGGCTAAAATAATCTGTTGATATTTAATTTAATCAGTGATAATAATAATATTATTAGAGGTTGAAGTCCACGTCCGTGTCTGTGTCTGTTTCTGTACAGCAGAACTCTCTGTCTAACTTATTAATAGACAGAAATGACATTCTGTAAGGTCGAGTATCTGACGCCTTGTTTACACTAAGTTGTCCTTCTTTGGTGCTCAGACAAATACACTCCCTGTTCGGTAATCGGAGAGAGAATCACAGATGAGAAATGGAAAAAGTCGATCAGATAAAGATGAAGTTTTGTCTTAAAACGACTCCAGCGTGTTAAAATTCACTTATATCCACTTCAGCGCTGTTATTTCAGACAAAGTGAAAATATGAACTAATCCCAGTCAAAATATTCACTTTATCTTTTCTAATTAATATCTATTGGTGCAGGTGTTTGTTTACATTGAGACAGTAGCGCATTAGTAGATTATTATACAGTAGATTATTAAATCCGGCACATAACTGTTCATAACATCACTTTACTCCACATTTAGATTTAAACTGATGGTGCAGATTAAACTACAGTCAGAGATCAAAGGACTGCAGGAGATTCAGGAAATTCTATCCAGTGGTCGATTTGAGACGCGCCCACGCTTTGACGCATGCGCAGTACGCTGTTATTTATAATCTTGGTGAAATATCGCGGTATTATGTGGGAATATCGCGAGATCTGATCCATAAGACGGGTCTCAGTGTTAGATGACAGCTAACAGAGATTTTAATTAAAATTAAAATCAGTAACTTTCGATTGAAATAGCTTTCTTTTTATATTAAAAAAAAAAACATTTTTAATGTGAAAAACATTTCTAAGGCCAGCTGTGGAACGCTAGTTAGCTGTGTTAGCTTTATAGCTACCGGCTATACACCTGGACTAGCAGACAGCACCACGACTATCAGCTTTCATTTATGAATCTATATATAAAATACAAACTGATTTACCTTTACTTTCTGCGCCTCGTTGATGCAGTGCTGATAACTCCCGATATAAAAGGCATTTTTAACATCGAACAGCTCATCAACATCTCCCTGCTGCTGCGACGCCATCTTTGCTATGAATGACGTTTATCCAGTTTTTTTTCCCTATCCGCATTTACAACAGGCTGGCCCGGATTCGATCATTTGTGACGCCATTTGTTAAAGAACCAATCGCCATGCAAGATGTAAGCCATTCTGACCAATCCTGTAACAGGAGGCGGGATTTGCCGTAATGCGAGTGTACAACGTAAAACCTGAAAACGTCACACAGCCACGTCTGCGCTTCCACATTAACGACACTGGGCGCCCTCTAGCGGATAAATAGTGCGATAGCAGCGTTAAAGAAACCATGAAGGAATATATAAAATCCTGTTGGTTTTTTTTTTTTACTTTATTACTAATTTGTTAAAAATAGAGTGTAATACGCACATATTGTATCACAGTTTTTAGTAATTAGATTATTTGTTCGATTTATTCCTTCGTTTCGATTAATAATCCTGTGAGTATGATCGATTGTAAGAAAGTAACAATTTATGTGAGTGAACCAGCAGGGGGCGCCATTGTATGAGGCGTTATTAAATTCACTGATTCATTAGAAAGAATCGGTTCATTTATAAAAATTAATCATAAGTGGTCAACCATCCGTTTTCAGCACTCATCAGGTGCTATGACGTCAGAGTCTTGCCCTTATTTGGTCAAACAAGTTCAATATGTCTTTTTTGTAATTTCTTGTTGTTGTTGTTGTTGTTGTTGTTGTTGCTTAAAAGACACTTGAGAATAGTAAAATAAATAAAAATATATTTTAAATAATCTTATCAAGTCTTACCAAGTATGGTGTATTGAAAAACATGAAACCTAATTAAAAATATATTTGTAATTAAGTAACATGATAAGCAGTGATTAGTTATTTCTGATTTGTGCTTACACTCAAGCGAAAATAGGGCATCTAAATTTCACATATCATATTCTATGTTTAGGACATGACCTGTAGTGGGGTGAAATCTGTGGCAGCTTTGTTCCCTGATTCCCTGACGTACTCAGTAAACTGTGCTACGATCCAAAATAATAATGGCACAGCTGTGTTTAAATGCACACACACACACACACACACACACACACCACTTACAGACTACATTTAGAGCTGTCTGTCATTTGTGACACAGCCTCGCTGTATGATTTATTCCTCCCTGCAGATCAATGTAGGCAAATAACTATTAAAAAAAAAATATGTGGCTAAATGACGGTTACAGAGCACACACACTAGTATCTTTAAAAATCAAGATGATTTCTTTCAAAATCAAGACGATTGACTATGAAGCTCTCTGACCCTGTCGCAGACTTCTGTAATAAACATCATCATATAATCAGTGTAGTTCTGTATTAATTGGTGCGTTCCATCATCTTCAGGGAAGAAAATGTGCTCGGAAAAACATCCTGAATAAGCCTGATCACTTAATTGAAATCAAATCAGTTAAGTTATAATGAATTAAAAAATTTATAAATAAATAATAAGAAAAGAGTAGAATTCATGGCTGCACCACGTTTCCTCCGATCCTCCAGCACTGCTGGCCTGGTCCCACCATCTCTTCTGTCCTGGTACCTAGGGGGTGGAATGGATTTTTCCATTAATTGTTTTTTATTCTTCCCTGATGGCACGGCAATATTTACAAATGACTGTAAAAGGATGAATCGGTCTCAAATTGTGAAAGAGTGGTTCAGAGAGCATGAGACATCACATACTTATGTAACCCCGTTGAGTATCTTTGGGATGTGCTGAAAAAGGTATTACACGGTGGTCTGACTCTCCCATCGTCAATACAAATTCTGGATGGAAATAAACATTGTGATGTGATGCTTAGTGAAATTCACAATACGGCAAAAGGTGGGTCCAATGAAATATTAGATTGTGCTCCAAAAGTGACAGCACAAAGCTGTAGACGTCAAAACCAAAGAGACGTTCAGGATATTTTTTAGGATTATCCTGAAAAGGCAACAACGCGTTGTGCTTCATTTCCGTAAAACAGACTCCTTCATTTTTATTCAAAAAATGTTTTTAAATCAGTGGTTACGTTTAATATTTTTCAGTTGAAAACTTTTTGGCGGGGGGGAGGGACGGCTATGGTGTGTGGAGAACCACGACGAGCTCATGACGGGACTCTGACTTAAACTTAAACGACCATGTTTAGTAGTGAAAGTAAGAGCATTTCCACATGGGACTGGGACTAAACAGCTGTGTAGTCTTAGGGAAAGCACGTGTTGGTGAGCGTAATCAGGGAAGAACAAGAAGCCTTGCTCTTATACTGTAGGTGCGAAATCCACAGCTAAACTACTAAATACACTGGCTGACCAAAAACTAAGCTTTGCATCACAGTGTTTATTTCTGTCCAGCGTTGCATTGATTTCTATCCAAAATGTAATTTCAAGCCTTGCATACAGAATAGTTGTTTCTCCTGAGACTGCTTTGACATGTCAAGTCCAAGATATCATTGCAAGAGCGAGTTCTGATCAGATTGATTGAATATGATGATTATAGAAATAATACAGTACAAAATCCTAATCCTCTCTCTCTCTCTACACATACTGTACATGGAACATCCGGGGATTTAATCAGGGGTGCTCTTTGATCAGTAATTGGGATTATGAAGTGGGGGTTAAAAAAAGAGAGGAAATGACGTTTCAGGATCAGAGATGAGAGAGAGAGAGAGAGAGAGGGAGAGAGAGAGAGGGATGGTTATTTAAACACACACACACACACACACACAACCAGAGTGTGAGTAGAGCGCAGAGTCGTGCTGTCGGTATTTATAGAGGCTGAATCCCCGGCTCGGGACCTCAGGACACACACACACACACACACACACACACACAGAGAGATATAATGGGGAAAGACTATTATAAGATCCTGGGCATCGCGAAAGGCGCGGCGGAGGAGGACGTGAAGAAGGCGTACAGAAAGCAGGCGCTGAAATGGCACCCGGATAAGAACAAGGCTCACAACGCGGCGGAGAAATTCAAGGAGGTGGCGGAAGCCTACGAGGTCCTGAGCGACCCGAAGAAGCGCGAGATCTACGACCAGCACGGGGAGGAAGGTAACGGCCGCGCGCGCGAGGCTTCATTCTTCTCGCGAAACAAATCACCATATTAGGGCAAAGAGAGAGAGAAAAGGGGGGAAACTAGCGCGTTTCCATGACAACACGGCGGTTTCTGAACAGCTGAGTGGTCCGTTATCCCGGTGATACCGGTACTGTTTACCGCGAGGCCCAGACACAGAGTGGTGCAGCACCTCCAGGGCTGAGGGTTCGAATCCCGCCTGCTAAAGTGTTACTGGGCGTTCCCAAATATTGTGTGTGTGTGTTCCCTCCGACAAAGTATTGGCACCCTGTGCTTCAGATAGTGCATGTCAGATCGCCTCGCACCTCCAGGGTCCGGGTTCGATTCCCACCTCTGGTGAGATTGTGTGAGTGCTTGGTAGGTTTCCTCCTGGTATTCCTGTTTCATCCCACAGCTCAAAGACATGCGTATTAGATAAAATTCCCTTCCAAAATTGCCTGTAGTCACTGTCGCCTCGCACCTCCAGGGTCTGGGTTCGATTCCCGTCTCTGTGTGCATGGAGTTTGCATGTTCTCCCCGTGCTTGGTGGGTTTCCTCCGGGTACTCCGGTTTCCTCCCACAGTCCAAAGATATGCAGGTTAGGCTAATTGGCGTTCCCAAATTGCCCGTAGTGTGTGATTGGGTGTGTGAGTGTGTATGTGTGTGTGCCCTGTGATGGATTGGCACCCTGTCCAGGGTGTACCCCGCCTAGTGCCCGAAGTCTCCTGGGATAGGCTCCAGGTCCCCCGCGACCCTGAACACAGGATTAAGCGGTATAGAAAATGAATGAATGAATGAATTGCCTGTAGTGTGGGTGGGTGGCCTCCGAAGTATTGGAGGGGTGTGTGTGTGTGTGTGTGTGTGTGTGTGTGTGTGTGTGTGTGTGTCCCATGCGCGTCAGATAGGGTCCAGGCTCCCCGTGACCCTGTACACAAGAGTGGATAGCACTGTTGCCTCGCACCTCCGGTGTCCGGGTTCCTTTCCCACCTCTGGTCTGTGTGCGTGTGGAGTTTGCATGTTCTCCCCGTGCTTTGGTGGTCCAAGGACATGCAGATTAGGCTAACTGGCGTTCCCAAATTGCCCGTAGTGAGTGTGTTGCGCTGGATTGGTACCCCATATAGGGTGTACTCTTCCTCATTGCCCTAAGTCTACTAGGGATAGGCTCCAGGCCCCTCGCAACACTGTATACAAGATAAAGTGGTATAGATGATAAATGACTGATGATGAATGAATGAATGTTAATTACTGTATATTAGTGTGTGTAAGAAAGGTTTTGCCTTTGCTAAATGTGACATAAAGAAAAATTCCTGCCAGATTTTCAAAGATTTCTTAATCCCATGTGCGTGTTTATAAATGTTAATCAACAGCATATAAAGCTAGTCCTGCCTACAAAACTCCATAAAAGGCTAAGCCCAGAGAGAGAGAGGGAAATGAAGGTGTTCAAGTAAGATTTATGCTAATGTGCCTTATATGACACAGCAAAGCAACAAATCCACTTTAAAAAAATTTTTTTTTACGTTTTTGGATTATTTTCCAGATTTTCTCCCTAATTTAATCGTGTCCAATTCCACCCCATCACTAGGGGGCTTCCACATTAAGGCTACTACTACCACTCAGCCGGGAGAGCTGAAGACTATCACGTGTTTCCTCTGAACCTCGTGACGCCAGCCGACCGCATCTTTTTCGAACTGCTCGCTCACGTTAGGGGTGGCGTAACACACTAGGAGGACAGCGCTATCCGCTCCTTCTGCATGCGCGAACTGATTGGCTGTAGAGCCGTGATTAATGTGAGAGCGCAAAGTATCTCTCATCCCGCCACTCTGAGAGAGCTCGGCCAATCAGCTCTCACTAGACCTCCGGCTGTGAGAGGTTACAGCATCACCCGGGAACCGAACCAGTGATCTCCGGATGATAGGGCGAGAACTTTGCCACTGCGCCACTCAGAGGCTGTACTGGGTGTACCACATCTTAGCCTGTAATCTATAATTAAACAACAGAGAGCATAGTAGAACTTTTGTAGCTAATACAGTTAGCTTGCGCATGTAACATACATTCAACAAACGATTTTCAGTTTGTGAAAGATGATGATATAATATAGCAACACAAATTGTTTGTCGCAGGCTAAAAGTGAATGCATGGTGATCTCTTTTTATAGGGCGCCATTACTTTTTACCTAAACTGAGTGGCAAGTGTCTTAAGTCTTAATTGACTTCTTTGTTTTCTATTGCTTTCACATCAACTACTGTATGTAAATTTCTAAAAACTCCAAAGCAAAACCTAACTGGATTTTCACGGACGCTGTACTCCGAGTGTGAACGCTCCCATGAAGCATTTACAGATAAATAACGTTTTTCGATAAACGTTGCGACTGTGAGCAATAAAGTCTCATACCGTACGCCATCTCATGATGTTTAGGTCTGAAAGGAGGAGGCGGAGGGGGCGGAGGAGGAGGAGGTGGAGGAGGAGCGCCCGACGGACAGGGAAGCACCTTCACGTACACGTTCCATGGCGACCCGCACGCCACCTTCGCCACCTTCTTTGGTGGCACCAACCCCTTCGAGATGTTCTTCGGCCGCAAGGTGAGCGCAAAAACGATTGTTTAGGTAGATCACACTAAAGAAGTCCCAAGGGGTTCATTCGTTAAGGGGCCGATTCTGATTCCAGGTGAACGGCAGAGACGACGAGGACATGGAAGTGGACACCGGGGACCCTTTTGGCTCCTTCAGCAGTTTCAACCTGAACGGTTTCCCTCGGGACCGGCAGCCTCGGCGCAAGCAGGACCCAGCGATCCATCACGAACTGCGCGTCTCGCTCGAGGAGGTCTTTCACGGCTGCACAAAGCGCATGAAGATCTCGCGGCGTCGCTTGAATGCTGATGGACGCACTACCCGCACCGAGGACAAGATCCTGTCCATCGAGATCAAGCGCGGCTGGAAGGAGGGCACCAAGATTACCTTCCCACGTGAGGGTGACGAGTCCCCCGGCTGCATCCCTGCCGACATCGTCTTCGTCATCAAAGACAAGCCACACCCGCACTTTAGGAGGGAAGGGTCCAACATCGTCTACCCCGTCCGCATCAGTCTGCGCCAGGTGGGCATCTCCGGGCAAACGCCCCGGTCTCTCTCCAGCTATTGTGAAACTAATAAACATACTTTCTCAGCTTTTAGTTACAGAAAACAGATGTTTACAGATGTTCAGGGTTTTACTTGTTAACAGATGTTTAAAGATGTTCGGGATCATGGTAATAAATTCCTACAGATTTTTTGTTTACAGATGTTTAGGGTCATGGGAATAGCTGATTACAGATGTTAAGGATCATGATAATGATGGGTTAGTAGACGTGTGCGTTTCCAGGATCGGGTTAGTAGACGTGTGCAGCTGTCAAGGATTTGCTTATTAGACAGTCTATTCGACGTGTGCCTTTCGAGGATCGTGTTAGTAGACGTGTGCGTTTATAGGATCGCGTAAGTAGACCAGGGTTTGACATTAACTTTTTTACTCACTGGCCGATGTGACTAGTGGATTTCCGGAGTCACTCGCCGTTCAGCCTTTTTACTCGCCACAATTTTGTTACCAGAAAATGGCAGTTTTTTCTTCCCCATGATACGTTAATGTTTGTTATATCTAGATTTACTGAGAAATGACAGCATACACTGTATCACTATAGTAGTAAAGTATTCAGTACTGTTAAGATCCCAATATAAAAACATGCACACATGAACAGTATATTCTGCTTATTGAACTTAAATTCAAGCCTCTTACCACATGACATTGAAAAATAACAGGTTCAGTACAACTGAACTCATTCATTCAGCAACTCAGAACATTTATCATGTTAGTGTGTTGTGTACTATTATCAGGTATTATTATTCATTATGTATTATTATATCAGAATTCTGAGTTAGGACAGTGGACTCTGGTCTATCTTGTAGTGTTGACTCTTTTATAGTGTGAGGTCATTCAATCAATTGATGAATTTTCTATTATTCAACATAAAATCTATTTAGATTTCAATTGTGATTATTTTTATATATATATTTAATCAGTAAATAACCTGCGAAAGGGGCAAACATTCTCATCCTGTTGAGAAGCAATAGCCCTTTAAGGTTCATGTTAAGAGATTATTACACATGTTAGTACAGGTGTTCAGGGTAATGACTGTAGATGATTGCACATGTTTACAGATCAGGTCAACAGATATTTACATACAGATCATGTTAACAGATGTGGATCGGGTGAGTAGATGTATGCGTTTCGAGGATCGAGTTAGTAGACGTGCGCAGCTGTTGAGGAGCGGGTTAGTAGACGTGTGTGTTTCGAGGAGTGGGTTAGTAGACGTGTGTGTTTGGAGGAGCGGGTTAGTAGACGTGTGTGTTTGGAGGAGCAGGCTAGTAGACGTGTGTGTTTCGAGGAGCGGGTTAGTAGACGTGTGTGTTTGGAGGATCGGGTTAGTAGACGTGTGTGTTTTGAGGAGCGGGTTAGTAGACGTGTGTGTTTGGAGGAGCGGGTTAGTAGACGTGTGTGTTTGGAGGATCGGGTTAGTAGACGTGTGTGTTTGGAGGAGCGGGTTAGTAGACGTGTGTGTTTGGAGGAGCGGGTTAGTAGACGTGTGTGTTTGGAGGAGCGGGTTAGTAGACGTGTGTGTTTCGAGGAGCGGGTTAGTAGACGTGTGTGTTTCGAGGAGCGGGTTAGTAGACGTGTGCGTTTGGAGGATCGGGTTAGTAGACGTGTGCGTTTGGAGGATCGGGTTAGTAGACGTGTGTGTTTGGAGGAGCGGGCTAGTAGACGTGTGTGTTTGGAGGAGCGGGCTAGTAGACGTGTGTGTTTGGAGGAGCGGGCTAGTAGACGTGTGTGTTTCGAGGAGCGGGCTAGTAGACGTGTGTGTTTGGAGGATCGGGTTAGTAGACGTGTGTGTTTGGAGGATCGGGTTAGTAGACGTGTGTGTTTGGAGGATCGGGTTAGTAGACGTGTGTGTTTGGAGGATCGGGTTAGTAGACGTGTGTGTTTGGAGGAGCGGGTTAGTAGACGTGCGTGTGTTTCGAGGAGCGGGTTAGTAGACGTGTGTTTGGAGGAGCGGGTTAGTAGACGTGTGTGTTTCGAGGAGCGGGCTAGTAGACGTGTGTGTTTGGAGGAGCGGGCTAGTAGACGTGTGTGTTTCGAGGAGCGGGTTAGTAGACGTGTGTGTTTCGAGGAGCGGGCTAGTAGACGTGTGTGTTTCGAGGATCGGGTTAGTAGACGTGTGTGTTTGGAGGAGCGGGTTAGTAGACGTGTGTGTTTGGAGGATCGGGTTAGTAGACGTGTGTGTTTGGAGGAGCGGGTTAGTAGACGTGTGTGTTTGGAGGATCGGGTTAGTAGACGTGTGTGTTTCGAGGAGCGGGTTAGTAGACGTGTGTGTTTCGAGGAGCGGGTTAGTAGACGTGTGTGTTTCGAGGAGCGGGTTAGTAGACGTGTGTGTTTGGAGGAGCGGGTTAGTAGACGTGCGTGTTTGGAGGAGCGGGTTAGTAGACGTGTGTGTTTGGAGGAGCGGGTTAGTAGACGTGTGTGTTTGGAGGAGCGGGTTAGTAGACGTGTGTGTTTGGAGGAGCGGGTTAGTAGACGTGTGTGTTTCGAGGAGCGGGTTAGTAGACGTGTGTGTTTCGAGGAGCGGGTTAGTAGACGTGCGTGGCTGACGAGGATTGGTTTAGTAGACGTTTACAGACTGTGAGGATATGGTTGGTAGACGTGTGTTTTGAGGATCGAGTTAGTGAACAGGATAGATGTATGCAGGTTAGTAGATGGTTACATTTTGAGGATCGGGTTAGTAGACCTGTGCGTTTCGAGGATCAGGTTAGTAGACGTGTGCAACTGTCGAGGATCGGGTTAGTATTCAAGTCAATTCAATTCAATTTTATTTGTATAGCGCTTTTAACAATTGTCATTGTCGCAAAGCAGCTTTACACAATCAAAAGAATTATTTAAGTTTGTATGGAATGTGAATGTGTATGAATCAAAATGGTCAGATAGTCCCTGGTGAGCAAGCCCGAGGGCGACAATGGCAAGGAAAAACTACCTGAGATGGTAATAGGAAGAAACCTTAGGAGGAACCAGACTCAACAGGGAACCCATCCTCATCTGGGTGAAACAGTTAGCAGGAATTGATCTGCATTTACAGTATACAGTGTGTTAGGTGGCAGGCAGTTTAGTATAACAGTTGATGTTAAATGATGTTAATATGGAGTCCAGGTAGTTATTGGAGGCTCAGGTAGACTTGTAGGAAATTCTAGTCCTCAGAGAAACAGCTGTCAACATCAGTCAAGGCCAGAACCGTTTTCATGGTAGAGTGAAACCGTCCCCAGAAACCGGACGCATCCCAAAGAGACACATGGGGCATCCATGTGATGAGATCTCCAACCAGAAGCGGGGCACCAGGATGAGTCCAGGTCCAGAGGGCATAGGGAGTCTGGATTACTGGCAGCTCAGGAACAACATGTGTAGCTCGACAGAGAGAGGGAAAGAGAGAGAGGGGGAGAGAGAACAGGAGAGGGGAGAGCAGAAGAGGAGAGATAACAATTAGGTATGGCCACAGTCACATAATGTACGTATAAGGTGAATGCATATTTAGTGTAGACTTTGAAGCTTTGTAAGAAAAAGCTCTGCCCCCAGCTGTAGTTTTCATAATACGCGGTACTGACAAGCAGCCTGCATCCTTTGATCAAAGTAGGCGTGGCGGATCGTGAGACACTAGCAGTTCGCTCAGATACTGCGGCGCGAGACCATTTAATGCTTTATATGTCAAAAGTAGTATTGTAAAATCAATGTGAAATTTCACAGGGAGCCAATGTAGTGAAGATAGGATAGGGGTGATGTGCTCATATCTTCTGGTTCTAGTGAGGACTCTCGCTACTGTATTCTGAAGTAACTGAAGCTTGTTTATGCACCTAACAGAACAACCAGACAGTAAGGCATTACAATAGTCCAACCTAGAAGTGATAAAAGCATGAACAAATTTTTCTGCATCGTTTAGTGACAATATATTCCTTAACTTGGCAATATTTCACAGGTGAAACAATGCTATCCTGGTGATATTATCTACATGAGCTTGAAATGAAAGGCTGGAATCTATAATCACGCCGAGGTCTTTTACTGTTGCACTACAGATAGAACAGAAAGGCCATCTAAAGTTACGGTGTGATCTAAAATCTTGCTTCTAGCTGCATGCAGTCCTATGACTAGAACTTCTGTCTTATCAGGATTAAGCAGATGGAAGTTAATTAGCATTCAGTCTCTTATTTCCTTTATGCATTGCTCAACTTTAGCAAGCTGATTTCTCATCTGGTTTTGCTGAGACATATAACTTTGTCAGCACAACAATGAAAACTAATACCATGCTTACGGATTATGTTGCTCAAAGGAAGCATGTAAAGGTAAGAAAGCAGTGGGCTTAAGACTGAACCCTGTGGAACACCAAACTCCACTAAAGAACATGCAGAATAATCACCATTTAAGTCTACATACTGATAACAATCAGTCAAATAGGATCTGAGCCAGGAGAGGGCTGTACCCTTAATTCCTACTACATTTTCTAATCTGTGAAGAAGAATACTATGATCAATGGTGTCAAAAGCTGCACTGAGGTCGAGTAATACAATCATAGTTACACAACCCTGATCAGAGGCCAATAGGAGGTCATTTACTACTTTAACGAGTGCTGTTTCTGTGCTGTGATGAGGCCTAAATCCTGACTGATACAGTTCATGTATGCCATTTCTATGTAGATATGAGCATAGCTGCTCCGCTACTATCTTTGCCAGAATCTTTGAGACTAAGGGGAGGTTTGATATAGGCTAGTAATGGACAACTGACAGGGGTCGAGGTAGATGTTGTCGGCTGTCGTGGATCGGGTCAGTAGACGTGTGCGGGTGTCAAGGATTGGGTTAAAAGATGGTAATGCTTACGCTAACTGATGTGTACAGATGTTCTTTAGATGTGTGCCTTTCGAGGATCGGGTTAGTAGATGTTTACAGACCGTGGGGATATGGTTGGTAGACGTGTGCGGCTGTCAAGGATCAGGTTAGTAGACGTGTATGGCTGTCAAGGATTAGGTTAGTAGACGTGTGCGGCTGTCGAGGATTAGGTTAGTAGACGTGTGCGGCTGTCGAGGATTAGGTTAGTAGACGTGTGCGGCTGTCGAGGATTAGGTTAGTAGACGTGTGCGGCTGTCGAGGATTAGGTTAGTAGACGTGTGATTTTTTTCGAGGAACGGGTTAGTAGACGTTTTCGGCTGTCGAGGATCGGGTTAATAGACATGTGCAGGCGTCAAGGATCAGGTTAAAAGTTGCTAATGCCACGGTAACTGACGTGTACAGGTGATCTTTTGTTCGATATTCCTGTGTACATATGTGTTCAGTTACTGTTGTTGAGGAGTATGTTAAAGATGCTGACTGAAGAAGACTGTTATCATCTTTAAGCATCTGTTTAAAATCTCAAGCAGTTCACAGTGCTGGTTGTGTAACAGCTCATCTCGGAGTGTTTTATTCCTCTTATTCTAGTACTTCCTCATTATTACATTTCACAGTTTATCAGAGTCGAGAGTTCTGCAGATGCGTGGTATTAATAGATGGACGTTTATTATAGGTTCTTATGCGCTCGCCTTGCACAGTCATACCGTTCACATGTCAGAAGGCGCTCCATCTACTTTAGGGCTGTTATGTAATGTGAAGTCTGAGCCGTGAGAGTTGATCTCAGCTGTTAAGTGCCAAAAGACGAGCGCTCTCTCCCACCTAAACTGTTCTCGTCTCTCTCTAGCAGCTCCTTCTGCAGCAGAATGAGTATGAGCGAATTTCTGCTCCCGTATCTGCTGCTGTGTTGCGTATGAAACCTGACTGACTGACTGTTAGGATTAATAGTCTGTCTCACTGTGCTTACTTATATCAGACGTGTTTCCTGACGTGATGCTTGATACAGTAAGAAAGATCATCCATCTTCTTATCTTCTCATCTTATGTTTTATCCCTTGTGGGTGTTCAGGCTATTGTTATTCTTTGATGAGAAATGATGGAAGTAAACTTGTGAACCGTGAACGGACGAAATGTTCGAACGTACAGTTATGTAACTAATAAACATTGATGTGATTGTTGCCATGGTGAATTTCTTTATAAGCGAAGTCATTTAATATTTAATTAATAAGGAAGGAGTCTCCAGAGTCAGAGTAAGTGTTTTGATATAATTAAGACTTAAGATAATATGACTGATTTTTTTTCTTCTTTTTTTTTTTTTTTTCTTTTCCCCTACTCTATTTCTCTGATTCCAGTCTTTGTGCGGTTGCTCGGTTACGGTCTCTACGATAGATGGGAAAACGTGCAATATGAAGATCACGGAGGTCATCAAACCAGGGATGAGGAAGACCGTAGCGGGGCAGGGCCTGCCCTTCCCCAAGAACCCCGAGCAAAGAGGAGATCTCATAGTGGAGTTTGACGTGAACTTTCCCGACAGTCTGCCGTCCAACGCCAAGGACGTGCTGAAGCGCCATTTACCCGCCTCATGAAGGGAACACGGCTAGAACTCCACAACGACGCTCGCCAGCTCTCCCAATCAAGCACTCGGACAAATCCCCGCTATGAACCCTAAAAAAAACAATGTGCAATTCAAGTTTTTTAATCTAGTAGTCAGCATTTGTGCTTTTTTAAAAATATATATATATATATATATTATATTATATGTTGCATGCCCAAATTAGGTCATAAACGTGCAAGTGCAATCTTCATGTCTGAAAGTAAACATCAGATTTGACTCCTTTGCCCATAGCCTGCGTTGTTTTCATTTTTATCTGAACGCATGACGCTGGAGTAACGCGTGTGTCGATAATCGATTATGAGGTTACGGTATGATGCACAATATCATTACCATGGACAGCGCCGGATATTTCAGTGATTAATTTGCTTAAAGGCGAATCTCAAACACATTTAACATGCAAAACACAAGCTGCGTTTAGGTTTCATTAGTCTCGTAGATAATATTTAATTTAATTCTTATTGATCCGTTATACTTCGTAAATTTTTGTTTGCTTTGCTCAAAACATTTAACATAATTGAGAAATTGATATAGCAGACATAATTTTTTTTTTTAATAGCAGGGAGTTTGTAACAGTAGCAAAAAAAGTTAAATTAGTTTAAAAATAGTTTAATTGGTTAATTTCAATCAAGTAAAAGTGAAGGAGCAACATCGCTTGCTATCCTTTTGTTTCGCCGTTTGGGAAACATAGTGATTACCACTTTTGTTACTTTAACTTACTTTTTTCCATCTCCAGATGTTGAGTGTGGTGCTGTCACGTGACATGTCATATCTCCACTAGGGGGCACCATATACCTCAATTTACCTGCAGATTGGAACAGGTGTGTGCCGTTTCCAGAAGCTTCAGCTCACAATAATCACTTATCATGAGAAAAATGTGAGTCCCCCAAAATGTACCGTCATGCTCACCTGGTGGAAACAATCACAAGAACAGAAAATACAGACCCTGAGATCTTCTGTTATGCTGAAGTCCAGCAGTATAAGTGATACAGCGATATATTAATACAGTGATGATGAGCATGGTGGGCGTGGTCATGTGTCAGTGCTTGTGTCTGTACCTCCTTTTAACATGCTGAACTACAGCCTTGGATACTGTGGATTTACTGCTTTTTTTTTTTTCATCGTCATTGATATGAGTGTGTCATGAGGATCAGGATATATATTGTGGCAGTGTGTTGGGGATCCTAAAGAGGATGAGGCTAGGGATGAACGATGTTTGGGGTTGTGTTAGATCAGTGCTGTAACTATGCTGCCAGACACAGCGCTGCTTCAATTACGCAATGTTTATTTACGCAATACTGTATGGCCTTCTTCATCTGTTTGTTCAGTCGTTCATCCTTGATTGTTTGTTCTGCTGGGCATTAACACACCTCAGGAAGAAAAAAAAAACATTTCCATAGAAATATATTCCATTCATTCATTTATGCATTATTTATGAAAAGTCAATTTAAAATACATCTATCTATCCATCCATCCATCTACTCTATCTATATCTGTCTGTCTGTCGTTATCTATCTATCCATCTTCCATAGATCCACCCATTTATCTATCTATCTATCTCTCTCTCTCTCTCTCTCTCTCTCTCTATATATATATATATATATATATATATATATATCTTTCCACCCATCTATCTATTTACTCTATCTGTCTGTCTAGCTAGCTATGTATCTATCTGTCTGTCTGTCGTTATCCATCATATATATATATATATATATATATAGATATAGATATATATAGATATGTGTGTACATCTTAGCCTAGCTAGCCATGTATCTTTTATCTGTCTATCAAACTCTGTCCATCCAACCATATCGATCGATCTGTCTGTCTGTCTAGCTAGCTATGTATCTATCTTTATTATCTGTCTATTTATCTATCCATCCAAACAAACTTGTATCTATCCTCCTGAGACCCATATGAGAACATGACATACATTTTCTCCTAACTTCATTGTTTTTTTAAATATATATATATATATATATATATATATATATATATATATATATATATATACATATGGGAAAATGGTCTCAGGAGGATAGGGACAGACAGACAGACAGACGGATGGACAGATCGATTCAAGTATGTTTGTACCATCCTCATATGTGCTATTACATATGGTATAACCCCTTCAGCCAAACTTCATCATAATGTTCAGCAGTCAGGAGAGATCACAGTGTACACAACAGTAGAGTCCGGAGGGTCTCACATAACATACGAGTCGTGTTTCTTCTGGCGTGTGTGTGTGTGTGTACACTATGTTTGTGCAGACGCGGCTCACCTGACGCAGGTAAATGAGTTTCTGTATGACGTATTCGCGCCGCTCAGTGTGTCTGTGTGTGCGCATGCGCACTCGGCGCTGTCGGAGCGGAGTTCACAGGTTTAAGGAGGAAGCGCGCGCTCGGGTTATTAACAGATTTAGATCTTGGTTTGTTTTTGTTTATCTCTGAGATTTCCGGTTTCGGCGCGTAAGAACTTTTACTGTTCTGGATGAAAATAAACTTAAATAATAAAAACCACTCTCAGGTCGTTGACTTTATTGCTGTAGTCAGGCGCGCGCTTTCCGTACCTGCCACGCGCGGATTTATCGCCCCCCCTCACCGCCTCCTTCTCCCTCACTCCCCCCCACCCCCCCTCCCTTCCTTCGCTCCCGGTTCCCCGGTTTCCCGGTGAGGCGCGAGCGCGATGCCGTTGGGCCTGCGGAGAAAGAAGAAGTCGCGGGAGAGCTCGAGCCTGGTGGAGAATGAGGTGGTCAGTGGAGGAGGAAAAGGGAAAGAGGGAAGCGGCGGAGCGCACGCGGGGAAGAGCGCGGCGGTGAACGGAGCAGGGCTCGCGCCGCCACCCGCCAACCTGCGACCCAAGCTCGTGTTCCACACGCAGCTCGCGCACGGCAGCCCCACCGGCCGCATCGAGGGATTCAGCAACGTCAAGGAGCTGTACAGCAAAATCTCAGAGGCGTTCAATCTCAGCGCGTCCGAGGTAACACACACACACACAACAATAATAATAAAAGTCAATCAACTAATCCATAAATTGATCGATTGGGTGCTTCAAAAATGGGCGCAGAGTATTCACAACTGTGGAAAGAAAAAAAATGAATAAAAAAAAAACCCAGGTGTGAACAGGTGCATGAGCATACCTGTATAGAGACATTGATATACAGGTTATTGTGACCTTTTGAAGTGCTCTTTGAAGAGTTACAAATGTTACACTCTCTACCCAAGGTTCTAGAATATCGAGGTAGTTTACACGTTACTCTACATCTCAGGTACGACAGAGGCCAAGCACAAACTAATCACTAATTACCTTTTCTACATTTCACCTGGAAATGTGCATAAAGTGCCCAAGCAAGCGGTGCCTCATCAAGCTCACTCATGAACTCGAGTACCCTTTCTTCCAGACACTTGTGCGCACCAGTGTCATTTTCCAGATGGTATTTCAGACAAGGCTGCTGTAGGTGTGCCCCGGTGTTTCCTCCTGGTTCTTTTCATCCAAACTATGTGCAGAACGTTGAACAGCGAGGTGTGGACGAGACTCGGTGGTGCTGCTTTATGAATCCTGATATTAGTCTTTGGTTTGGTCTTGTTTTTCACCACACCACACACACACACACACACATATGATGCAGTTCTGTCAGTTAAAAAGTTTAATAAACACCATAATGCACATTGTTGTCATTTGGTGATTCTATTGTAACCAAACCTACAGCAGACGTGATGTCATGTGAAATAGCAAAAAGTCAGAAAATGAAAGAAAATATTACAGATTTTATTTATTTTTTTAAACATTATCCATGTAATGATGTAAGGGGGGGGGGGTGCGGTATAGAGTAAAGTTTGCACAGAAGCGATTATTCATTCTGGATGAAACCAGTCGAGCAGGTCATCAGTCGTCAATGGGTGAGGTGAGGTGCCAAAACTTTACAGGAGGGGAAGTAGCATGACGTGGTGATTATTAGTCATTTATTAACCAGTCGAGCGTCACAAAGCACAGACAGTGTGAGTTATCTGGAAACAGATCGACTTGTACGAGTTATACACTGGCGATACTGAGAATTGAATGGACTCAAAATAAAGATTATTTATTTTATACACTTAAAAAAAGTGTACTGACCTGTTCATGAATGATATGAAATTTACAAAAGATAGAGTTCCACCCTAGCCTCAAGGAATACTCCACTTTAGCAAGTTTCACTAGTTTTTCTAACACAGAGAGAACTCCCAGATAGCAAGGTGACATTGATTCAATGTTGAAATTTCATCAGAATCATCATTTTGGTTGAGGTTGATTTTTCAATGCTAAATAATGTTGAATCAATGTTGATAATTCAATGCTTTTCTGTGTTGAAAATACAAACATTGAATCAATGTTGATTTTTGGTTTTGGAACCCATCCTCATTCAACAATGTAAGGCAAATTAAATTAACTAAGTGCATTTCTATAAAAATGTGTATGCATGTGTGTATGTGTTTAAAACAGGTTAAAAAATTGACTACGAGAGATTTGCCATGGTGCTTAAAAAAAAAAAAAAAATATATATATATATATATATATATATATATATATATATATATATATATATAGTTATTAAGGGAAAAAATAATTTGACGGTAAGTTTTGTGTATTTACATTGCTGCCTACACTCTAAAAAATGCTGGGTTGTTTTTTCTACCCAAACGCTGGGTTGCCGCTGTTGGGTCATTTTTCTGGGTTATTTACAGAGAGTTGGGTAGTTTTTGTGTAACCCAGCTGCTGGGTTGAAGTTTGCTTGGCCCCTCCCCCAAAGTTCACCGGTGGATTCAGCGGCTGTCACTCAGCTTCGTGTCTCTTGAGCTCCCACACCGCTGATGACGGTTCATCCTCCTCGGACATTTAAGGGGAAATGGCGTTAAATACAAGGTCTGTATACACATGTTCACTCACCTAATTCACATATGACTGAAAAATTATTACTCTATGTAACATTTATTGCTGTTACCGTGTTAAGGTTACACACAAACTTTCCGGCTGGTCTGAGGTACTGGATGATAATTTAGCTGAGAATAGCTGCTAGCCATAAACCCCACCTGTGTATGAAAGAAACGGCTAAGATGTCTGAGCTTTTTAGCTTTTTCTGTAGAATGTTTGCAGGGTTACGAAGATGGTGAAGTGATGAATGAACGCTAAACTGTTAACTGTAGGGCTACCATGACCAGGCATTTAGTTAGTTTGCTAGCATTAGCAACCACTTTAGAACTTTATTAAACTCACTGCTTGAGACAATAAAATGCTGGTGTGTTACAAAACACTGACCCTCTCACAAATATACAGACCTGCTAACCCTCCCGTTTTTCACCAGCTAGTCATTTACTCTGCGGTCAAATTTCTCCTGCGTTTCTCCCGAGTTATAACAATATTTTACACCTTTCCCCCTTTGGCAAGTATGCAAATGTATCACCAGTAATAGCATGTAAGCTAACCAGGTAGCTCTCTTTAACCAAAGTTAAATTAACTATCAGTCAGCGCGCCAACTACAGGAAAAAGTACCACAGCTGTACAGGTAACTACTAGATGAAGTATTAATATTTTGGTGATTGTAATGTACCAGTATGACACCAGCTATGACATTTTTTCGGTAATTAGCTTAAAATCAATGCAGACTACAATATCAACTAGTCTGACATAAAGAGTTGTATCCTAAAAGCCATGCTTATTTTGCTGTTTTATGTTTGGTAGTAGCGGTCTCCATGTTTTTGTTTTAGGTTACCTATACACTATCTTAATGGGCAGCTTTGTAATTTTTTAGTATCAATCGTATTTCACACGAAATTGAGAGTCTTATTCAGTTTAATCTTTGCTATTCAACAAAATTTTAACTTTTTCATTTCTTTCTTTCTAAGGTTGGAACCAACATGGTGGAATACCTCCAGCAGGCTGAAGTGTCGAGGCCGTACCCCTACATCCTGACGTTGGGAGATAAGGACCAGCACTGCTCTCAGTAATGTTGTAATGTTGCTATGAAATAGCGAGACCTACCTGAAAAGTCATAGACAGACAGTGTTTGTATGTTAAAATGAGACCAGGGCTGGATAGTTTTGATCCTGCTCTGTAGAAGTTGCTTCAGCCTATTTGTTCAATTACTCCATTCTGCTCTTATCAGTAATAGTATAGTAATGATGTCACTGTTGATTATCTGTTCTTGTGCTTTTGAAAAATAAATGTTTTTTCTAAGAACATTTAATAGGATGATGTTTATTGCATACATGTATGTTTTTTTGTAATAGACCAGTATATCAAAGTAATTTAACTGTTTAATAGACATGCGTGTTTTTTTTTTTTTTTTTTTTTTTTACAGATTCACTGTAAAACATGAAAATAATAATAACCTATTTGTGAGGTAGAATTAACCCAATTCTACCTCACAAATAGACCAATTTATGTGGTGGAATTAACCCAGCATTATAGTTAAATATGACCTAGCATTTGGATTGAATATTTAACCCATCTTGTTGGGTTAAACAAATAACCCATCTTGCTGGGTTACATTAACCCAGCATTTAGTTAGTCCTATATTTACCTAGCAGCTGGGTTAAAAACAACCCAGATTGGGTTGTTTTTAACCCAGCATTTTTTAGGGTGTAGTTTACTCACTTGAGAGCTTAATTCCTGTTTGCCGTTCAAAAGTACTCAATTTTCGCCTCGCATTTAACATCGGAAGGTGTTTTTACACTGTCGCCACGTCATTATAATACACTCTACAGGCATGAGAATTCAATATGTTGTAGTCTGGAAGTTCCTGCCACTCACGGTGAAAGAATTTTGGCGATGCGACCTACGGTATTCTGTTGGGAAGCATTTGTTTGAGAGCTTAGTTCCTGTTTCCCGTTGTCTGTGTCTGACCCAGAGCAGTGTGCGTGCCCCACATGGAAAGAACCTATATGAGGATATATGCGCATATATGAAACCTATATGCAGTATATATGCGCATATAACCGAACCTATATGATGACATATGCGCATATATGAAACCTATATGCAGTATATATGCGTATATAACCGCACCTATATGGGGCCAGGGGTAGCTCAGTGTTTAAGGCATTGGACTACAGTTCGGAAGATCCCAGGTTCAAACCCCACAACCACAACCCACAACAACAGTTGCCACTGTTGGGCCCTTGAGCAAGGCCCTTAACCCTCAACTGCTCAGATGTATAATGAGATAAAAATGTAAGTCGCTCTGGATAAGAGCGTCTGCCAAATGCCTAAATGTAAATATGAGGATATATGCGCATATATTTACATTTAGGCATTTGGCAGACGCTCTTATCCAGAGCGACTTACATTTTTATCTCATTACACGTCTGAGCAATTGAGGGTTATGGGCCTTGCTCAAGGGCCCAACAGTGGCAACTTGGTGGTTGTGGGATTTGAACCTGGGATCTTCCGAACCGTAGTCCAATGCCTTAACCACTGAGCTACCCCTGGCCCATATATATGAAACCTATATGCAGTATATATGCATATATATGATAATATATATGCTGCATATATGCGTATATATGCCACATGTAGGCAACATTGAGGTGCATATATGTGCATATACAGGCCATATAGGTCTCCTGTATTGCTTCTTTATATCCACATATAAGCCCTATATGTACATACAAGATATGTCTCCTATGGCAGGATCTGGTCATTTTAGCTCATATCTCACTTTGGCAACTGTCATACATGATGCCTAGCTCATATTTTCTATTATCAAGGCAATAACTAAGAACTAACAAAAAAAAAATGCAAAAAACTAATCCTAATTGGCCACATACAGTATATGAGGATATATGCACATATATGAAACCTCAGTCTCCGTGAAAATCTTTTTGAAACACGTCACTAAAATTAACTGAAATGAGAAATATATCTATATAAAGCTTAAAGTGTCTACTTTTAAATGATGCAAGTCACATTGAAAACAAATATTCTCAGTTTATGTAATCCGTATGAAACCAAGGAGAGGCACAGAATTTGGACATGTGGACATGATCATGTATGCAGATGATACGGTAATTTTTACACAAGCTAAAAGTGCTGATGATGCAGCCCATCAGCTTTCATTAGCCTTAGATGACTTACAAAAATGGCTGAATGATTCATGCTTGTGCCTTAATGTTAAAAAGACTGTATCAATGTTTTTTACAGAGTTTCTTTGCTTCAACAGTTCAGAAATGGCTTCGTTATGTCCCAGAACGGCTGGGGGGAATTGCTCGTGGTGGAAAACCATAAGTTCAGACTCATGTCTTATTATCTGTTTTGCTGCGTAAATACATTTCAACTTACGAATAATGTTTCAGTCATCTGTTGTGTTTCTGACTTGGTTGTTTCTATTTGCATTTGACTGAATTTTGCTGAGGCAGGCTGCCATTTTTATATTATGGTTTTCCAGTCTCTTCTCTTGGCAGTTAGATTCTGTTTTATGAATTCAGAATTAACAATCTCTTCTAATAGTTCTCTTCTAAAAACTCATTTTGTCATCCAGTTCATAATAATTTGTATGTAAGTTGTAGTGTGTTTTATTATATAGTTGTTTTATTGTAATTGTGATGTTACTTCCTGTTTAAATGGGTATGGAGCATAAATAAATAAATATGTTTACATGTAAACTGAAGGATGTTGAGTTACTGACTTTTTGTTAAAAAAAAAAAATGTTTTTCAGCCCTACATGGTCTCTGATTTAAAGAAATAAACCAAAACGGACATGATTTACTGTCATAGAATCTTGCTGTTCATAAAGCAAGACTAAACTATAATTGCTTCAATGTTGATTCAATGTTGATTCAATGTAAAATAAGTGATTGAATTTACGTTGAACAAACATTGATTTTATGCCCATCTTGATCTATTTTTCATCATTGAAATAACATTATTTCAAGGTGCAAACCTGATGAAAAATCAACGTTTAACATTGAAATTTCAACATTGATTCAATGACAAGTTGGTTGATGCTTTAATGTTGATTCAACGATGATTCAATGTTGTTCTGCTATCTGGGCTAGCAGAACAGGACAAAGGCTAGCAGAGTGTTTAAAAATAAGTAAATAAAAATCGCCACACAAAACCGACACATCTTAAGTCAACATTTACGAAAACACACGAACACGTTATACTCTTAAGTACTAATGTACACACACACACAACGTTAGCTAACTTATTAAGCGAACTCAGACTCACGTTGGCCAACTAAGTAATTGATTTAGCTTAATGCTAATTACCGCACGTGTGCTAAGATGATCGATGTGTAAAAGTATTTTTAGTTAGCAAGTAACACCCACTAGCTAGCTATTCTAAGGTGTAAAAGACACTGAGTGATTTGATAAGAAATCAGATTAGATGTGAATCACAAATTTTTAAAAATTTAAGCGAACGTTATGAGTGAGAACTGTTGAGACTTTTCCGTTGCAGGATCTCATTTCTTCTCATTATCGATTGCCAGCAAGCCGTGACAATCGAGAATTAGCTAAACCTAAAAAGCCACACGAGGTACAGCTAAAACTTTTTAATTAATTCAACATTTAACTAACAGTATATATTTCACTTTAACATTAGGTTAAGCTGTTCTATTTCTTTTAACAGGTAATCAAGTTACTAGTAAGCTAGCAGATTCAGCTGCATTAAATATTTTTTTTTGTACATTTACTTTGCACAATAACAAACTTTAATCTAATCTAAACTAATCTAGCTAACGAATGTATGATTGCCAATAAGGCTGATTTGGCAAACTGGTTTGCATGTGCTGTTTGTGCTAATTAATTTGATGCTAGTTAAACCAGTTTCCAAGCAAGGAAACGAACATTAGGCCAACTTTTCTGTTATGTAAAGCTAGAAAGCTATTTTCTTTATGGCCCCCCCAGAATGATGCACAGAATACTCTCTGGACTCATGATTGTGGATCGCAATAATGGGGTGGATATATGATACGATTAAGTTATGTACAATATAATTTATGTGTATTTCTGGTGTGTTCGAGTCTTTGATTCTCACGGTTTAACAGGAAGCGGCTTCGCTAAATGACGAGCTGGCTGTATCGCCGCCTCTGGGTATTTACAGGAAATCCCTCGTGTCCTCAGAGACATTTATCGACAATTAACTTTTTTTTTTTTTTAAACAAGTCATGCTTTTACGTTGATTGAACAGTTAATGCTCTGGAACTTCAGGGAAACAAGTTCTATCTAGATTAGATTAGATTACATTAAACTTTATGTCCAGCATTCAAGTCAAACCAGGACTTCCAGAAGACTTTGAGCTCAGGTGGCTCAGAGCCCGCTGCGGTTATTCCTGTGAACGTTCAGCGAGTGGAACTTCTGATCTTTGAAAAACAATGTGACTAACTGTGCACACACCGGCACCACTTGCACGGCTCGGCCGGGAGTTATCGCCACATCGCCTGTACAGTCCTGACCTCACTCCACATGTTTGGGAACACCAATAAGAGGCCAGGGGTTCAGACATGAATCAGTCTGAGCATGGCTCCGGCTTCCTAAGAAGACTTTCTTTGATGGTATCCAAGCACTAGTGAAACACTGGGATAAGTGCATTAGTGTCGTACCAGGTTATTCTATAGAGAAATAAAGGGAGTTTTTCCTTTATCTCATACCTTTATTTAACTGTGTTATTCTACACAATCAAAAGTCCCCCTTCAAATCGAACTGCCCCTGAAAAAAAAAAAAAAAAGGTAGTGGCATCCTTGCTTGTCGCTAAGTTTATGAGTCTATGCTAGAGTTCCGTGGTGGGTGATTTGACATTACTGCACTGGACAAAGTCTGTGCATGAGGATCGTCGCTGAAACAATGAGGCGCGTGTCCCAGCGCTCTGTGTGACTTTGCTCAGCATAACCGGCGGCTCATTTGTTTATAGTTTGAATGTATTGGACTGCGTCAGACATCTTGTGTACTTTAGCTTTAGAAGCAGGACGTGAGGAAACCTGTTCAAGTTTGACAACGGACAATGTTATGAGGTGAAAATGACAAACCCGAACCCTTATTGATCATGCCGATGGTGGTTGCTTGGGCCTAAATTGAGGTCATATTGTATTGTGAGGGGAAAACACGCAGCAGTAGCCGAGTTTTGACTTCGGTGTTGATGCCAAAGTAATACAGATCATGTACATAGTCGCAGGAACACTTTCTCTGAGGCCGGTGGTTAATGCAGTGGTTTGAGTTTCCTCCTCAGACTTCAGCTCTTACCCGGACCGAAACAAAATCTCCAGCTCCCCCTGCCCGCGCGCATATCTTACCTTTGGCTCTTTTGTTCCTCAGCTGAGTGGAATGTATTCGAACTCTCGGTTAAAGACACGGTTTCGGTGTCTCGTGTAGCTCTCGCTTATTGTATTGATATTAAAGACTTAACACCTTCATGTTCTCATGTGCTGTGGGATTAGGACAGATTACCTTTTATGTGTACATGCTTTTATGAGCTTTTTAAATCATTTTAATTCTCTGGTAAGATCAGTAACATAATTTTGATTGAGAGGTAAAAAAAATACTAGAAGTCTTGATGCCGTTTGAGTTATCTAAATTTACGAACTATATGCTGCTTTCCAAATGAAGCGGGAATGCCATGAGTTGTGCCTAAAGAACCCCCACCAGGTTGAACACTGGCAAAATAATTAAATATAATAATAAAAAAAATATATATAGTTGCAAGCAATGATGAGGGCGGGCCCAAGCACCCTGCGCCATCGTCTCCCGGGTGCACCACACAAACGGTATGATTTTTGAGCATGCTAACATGCAACTAAAGGGGACATCTACAATCATGTCTTGATGGTGTTGCAATAAGATGGTATTTTACATTAAGACCTCCAAAAAGCTACGAATGCTGGGACAACAATGGGATGTCACTCAATATAATGTCGCACAGAGAATTATTAACCACTTTTCAGAATAGGTTTAAGGCATCGTCACAGCAGACCTGTTTGAGACATCAACAATCCCTTCGCAATTTTGCATCCTCAATGTCTTGAGATCACATGGGTCCTGTTCGGTGGCGATTGTGTAAATTACCTAGGAAAAGTGTCTCAAAAACCTTTAGGTGCATTTTGCAAACGACCCAAAATAACTGACTTCCTGTTGAGTTGAGCCTATGACATGCAGTGCGAAAGTTGTTCAGCTCAATGAGCTCTAAATGTGTACGGAGTTTCGTGCGCCAACGTGCAAGTGTTTATGAGCTATGCAGCAAAAACTCGTGTGAGATTCTCAAGCATCCTAATGGCAACACGTTTTACGTTTTTTCAGCATGTTAAGACCCCAGAAAACTGGACAAAATGTATAATAATCTTCAGATTAAAAGAACAAGATGGCCCTTCACACACTGACATTAGCACTTTCATAGCGATGACGATGATGTGTTAGCCATGATGTCATTGTGATGATGTCATAGATCTTGGGCCCTAATTAAAATTTAATTGGGGGCTTTAGGTGCCAGTCAAATGAGTTTAAAAATAAACAAAATAATGCTAGTTGTGCAATGTTTAAAATGCATTCGGGAAACACCACCAACATTTGGTCATTTCATATATCAGTTTGAAGATAATCCACGGCAAAACGAAAGAAATCCGACCTTTAGACCTGCCCTACAAAAATCTGGTGACGCAACTATTTTAAACAACATAGTTATGATGAACGAAACCCCTCCCCAAATCTGACATGTGATCTTGAATGCTTTTAGTGAGAAAACACATTTAACACATTAAAAGCTTTCAAATTGATCAGATTTGTAAAACTGCCTTGAGTGTGGAACATCACTTGAAATTGGTGTTCAAATGTGAGCTAATTTGCATATTAAAATTATGATGTAATAGATATTTGGTTTCAGTCCTGCCAAGCGTAACTGTGTGTGTGTGTGTGTGTGTGTGTGGTTCAAACCTTTTATCAGGATACAAGAGTTATACGAATGCAATGCGGAAATGCAGTTTGTAATTCTACAGAGAAACAGATAAATTACTTTTTTTCTTATTTTTATTTAAGCTTTTTCGTCAATCAAACTGCTAAAAATGACATTATGACTTTATATTGTTTGTTCTTGGACTAATTTTAAGGTTAGGCTAAAATACCAAACGGAATTAACGGTGAACCTTGTCTATAATTAACGAGTCCTCAGGCTAATGATTGTCTGTGATTTACTGCTGATGCGCGTTCCTGCCTGCTCGAACTCCACACCCGCGGTCACGTTATAAACAGAGTCATTTAATCAGCAGTCTTTCCTATGCAAAGCCTCGGGTCAGAATCAGCATTTTAACCCAGTTAATGTTTAAAAAGCCCAACCTTAACGAGTTTCGGCTGATTTTTGTGACCGTGATAAAGAGGTTGTCTGGGGGATTTCGAAAGGTTTAGGCTTGTGCCATATTTATCTGCGAGTTACAATGAAACATTGAATCACCCGGAACCAACAGCATTAACGAGGCAGGAGAATGTTCATTTCCACCGTTTGAGGTTTAACAAGTCGGAAGTGCCGAGTGCAAAACCTCAGCTAGAGGTGGATTACTAGTTGAGCTACGGTAGTTAAGTAGGAAAAAGTTTGGGATATTCTTAAGCGATTGGCTGGATGTTCCCTAGCAGGGTTTATTAGCAGCAAAAGAGTACAGATCGCTTTAAAAGTAATATCCAGCACAGTCGTATTCAATTCTATCCTGGAGAGAGAATAAACGTCAACTTCTCAGACAACGTTTAACAAGAAGTACGATACAAGGAAAGAACACTCGAGCTCATGGACGGATCCTGGTTTTATGCTGCTAAATAGGAATCGGACAAACCAGGGATCACCTGATACGATATTATCATGATATTCAGGTGCCGATTCGACCTGTATTGCAATTCCGTGATAAATGTCCCGATCCAATATTAAATTATTTATTTATTCATTTCTATTCATTTCATTCATTATTCAATTCTAAACAAAATTAGCAAATAATTGAGGATAAGTTCCCTTTTGAGTCCGGTTCCTCTCAAGGTTTCTTCCTATTACCATCTCAGGGAGTTTTTCCTTTCCACCGTCATCCTCGGCTGCTCATCACGGACAGTCTTATCATTTTGGTTCATACACATTAAAATTTCATACAAACTTAAATAATTCTTTTGATTGTGTAAAGCTGTTTTGCGGCAATGCCAATAAATTGCACTATACAAATAAAATTGAATTTAAAACTTTGCTCTAACCACACAGGGTGATATGCTGCATGGCAGTGTGTGAATAGTTTACAGCACGCCACCTGGAGGATTATAGAGGAACTGCAACATTTTACAGCCTAAAATACAAACATTTTATATATACAAATAAAAAATCGATTATCAACTAGTTAACGTTGACCTGACTTTAGCTACCTCTTCTATTTCATGCCGAATCAAAACATGGCTGTGCAATTAAATTCGTTTGATTTATTTATTTATTTATTTCCCAATGTCTTGTCAGTTTTCAGTTCAGAATCAGAACCTTTTCAACAATTTGCACTTTTTTAAAAAGTTAAAAACGTATGAATGTTAAATGGTCTAAAATTGGCCTTGAAAATATATATACGAAAGCTTTTATATACAGAAAATAAAAAGACATTTTACTTGCAGAATATTACTACTACTACTTCTTCTTTTGAGCTAGTGTGCACTTGGTGCAATACCGCCACCTACTGGACTGGAATGTTGGAGCGGAAAACTGCATATCGTTATCGCGATGTACAAGACGTGACATTTAAACAAATCAGCACAGCGTCTCATGGTTATTATATACTTTCACGGTTTTTTTTTTATGCATCAAAATCCTTAATAAAGCTGCTTGAGAGAAAACGTACAAATTCAATTTCAGTGTTTTTAAATCCGATCCGAGAGTCTGACTCTGATTCTCAGCTTTCCCTCGCTTGGTTTGTTAGATAATAAGTTACAGATTTCTCAAAGGAAGGATAGCTTGTAACTGTTTAAAAAGCTGGAGGATTAAGCAACTCGGAGTGCAACGTCCAAGCCGTCGTCCTCGTCGGTAGTTCAGACACCGTATGGATGTGGAATTAATATTAACTACCATGAGTCACTGAAATCTGCGTTGTTACAAATTCTGAAAGAAAAAAATGTATTTGTCCAGTTGTACACGATTTTGAAAGGAAGTGTGGGAGGGGAAAAAAAGCCTTGGCCTTCATGAGCCATGAGTGTGTGTCTGTGTGATTAGATAGTTATAGATAGGTGAGTGTGTGTGTGTGTGTGAGAGAGAGAGAACTGGAGCTTTTCCGACTGTGGCTGGTGCGTCAGGACGGAGGAGGAACACACTGTGCTCTCAAGACGTGTCCGTGAGAGGCAGCGTGATGTCAGTGGCAGCCCTGGCAACGGCTCTGTAGGCGTCTGTGAATTTGTCACACATAACTGTGTGTGTGTGTGTGTGTGTGTGTAAAAAGTGTGTGTTTACTGAGTCCTTCCATTCTAAAATCCCCCCAACCCTTGCTTTAATTTAATCCAGGGCTCTTTATTCTCTCTCTGGTAACCAGGGGCAACGTGCTTGAGTTATTGTGTGTGTTTGTGTGTGTGTGTGTGTCAGCTGATGTGTGTCCACAGAGCTTGCAGTACACAAAGGCCATTAAACAGGCCAGAGTTTTTTTTTTTGTTTGTTTTTTTAAAAGCATCTCTGCCTTGAAATGGTGCCCTGATTAATGCCTACATTCCTTTTATTTTCCTCTTTATTCCCCCCCCCCCCCCCCACCCAACCACACACACACATACATTCCTTATCTTGTTCGTCCAAAGGTTAAAGAGAATCTTAAAGATTGTTCGCAGGACACGAGCCAAACAAAGTGTTGAAACCGCAGCCCGCTTTGGTTGCTCCCGTCGTATTAACAGCTCACGATCACGTATTTATAGAGCGACGTGCAAAACGTCCGGACGGTCCTGTAAACCTTTCAGGTTGCCAGATATAGTTTTTTCCGCCCCTTTTTAATTTGTTTATCATCCGAGACACAAGATATCCTTGTTACCAAATGTCTGGACGTTTTCTCACCGAGGCGTTTGTCGACGGAGTCTCTAGTTTTCAGCGAGATAAAACTTCAGCTTGTCATTTTTCAGTAACATTTTGGAATAAATAAAAAAACGAGAGACATCCCGGGGAAGGAACGAGCGTTTACTGCTTCTATAATGTTAGCGAAAGCCGATAGATTTTTCATAGACGTTCCATAACATTAAAGATATTTTGTACGAAAATTGTGTGTGTATAAAGTGTAACAAGTTTTAAAATTACATTTAAAGTTACAAATTTGCAAACTTCTGTGTAGAGCTGGGCGGTATGACAAATTTATATCACGGTATTTTTCTAAATTATATTGATGTCACGGTATTTGACAGTATTTTTTTTTCATGGTCATTACAAAAGGAGTGAAACTTTTCACTTTGTGAAACATTAATAATATTAATACTGAAGTAATATTATTAGAGTATTAAGCGGTACCATGTCTTTAGCTAAGTGGAAAGTAATAGCGTTGGTAATATCGTTCCACCGTTTGCTTGTCTTGTCCTCTTAGTAAATGCGTCTTTGAGTGACGTCTGAGTCGCGTTTTGTGTTGCAGTGCTATAACTTTATCGTTACCTGCAGATGTGGAAGAGGATGCAGATCTTAAGTTTCATTCTTCATATTCCAGGACGTGTTTGTGGCGGAGGTGGTGAAGCTAATTACTTGTGTTGCCTCCTGCGGCTACAACTTTAGCCCGACAACATTTACATATGATGGTTGTTTGATCAACGTCAGATTTTTTTTTAAAGCCGAAGTATTTCCACACAACCATCACGGCTCCTTTTTTCGGAAGAAGTTCCTCTTTGTGACATTTTCTTCGTCCATGCTGTTCACCGCTCAACACACACAGGCTCACGCAGACGCATACAGCTTGTTTGGTACCACTGCAAAACAATCCCCTTCTCAAACAATGTCCCGCAGCGGGACGTTCCGACGCTCTGTACGGACACACTCACCGGTATTGGGGTATATGAAAATGTAATATAATTTTTTTTAAAAACACCGGTATTCGGTATGAAAAGGTATACCGCCCAGCCCTACTACTGTGGTCTAATCACATTTTGTTGCTTTGCAGCCTGAAATGAAGACCGAGACAGAGAGTTTTTGTTTTATCCAGCTGTATTCACTCGAACTTTTAACATCCACGTGAAAGATATAACACCAACATGTCAGAACTAAATAAAAAAAAAAAAAACTGAATCAGTGATTTGGAAAAGGATCATCCCCCCCCCCTTCTTCATCCACTGTGTGCTTCAGGTCATTGTCCTGTAGGAAGGTAAACGTTCTTCCCATTGACACCTATCTGGCAGAGGACAGCAGATTTTCCTCAAGAATACAGGACTTTTCCCCATCCAAATTTCTTCTATTTTGTGCTCCAGAGAAACACCAGATAACCGCCTCCATGCTTTACTGTAGGAATGGGTTTATTTGGATGGTGAGCTGTATTGGATTTCCTCCAGTACATATTGTTTGGCGTTGTGGTCAAATAATAACACTTTACCTGGGCTTTTGGAGAGCTCAGTTGTGACTCCCATACAAGCCACATTTGTGGAGAAGTTGTGATGATGATGTTGCATGCACACTATGACCAGTTCTTATCTAAAATTCCTGCAACTGCTTCAGAGTTGCTGTTGGCCCCTTTTGGTAGCTGCTCTGACCAGTTTGCTCCGGGCTTTTCTTATCCAGTTTGAGTGACGTCCTGTTCCAGGGACGGCAAAACTTTATCCCAGAGATCTTTTTCCAGTGCCTTGCCACGTATAGTTCATTGATTTCAGATGCACTACCAGGGACTGAAATGCCCCAGGTTTTCATACTGAGCTAATCAAAATGACCACAACTGATCACATTTTTAGGAGAGGATGATCCTTGACCAAAATTAGTGATTTTATTATTATTTTTTTTTTGTATTTATTTTTTACTTAGATGTTAAAAGTTTGGCGGCACGGTGGTGTAGTGGTTAGCACTGTCGCCTTGCACCTCCAGGGTCTGGGTTCGATTCCCGGCCAGGCTCGATTCCCGTCTCTGTGTGCATGGAGTTTGCATGTTCTCCCCGTGCTTGGTGGGTTTCCTCCGGGTACTCCGGTTTCCTCCCACAGCCCAAAGACATACAGATTAGGCTAATTGGCGTTCCTAAATTGACCTGTGTGTGTGTGTGTGCTCTGCGATGGATTGGCACGCTGTCCAGGGTGTACCCTGCCTCGTGCCCGGAGTCTCCTGGGATAGGCTCCAGGTCCCTGCGACCCTAAATACAGGATAAAGCGGTATAGAATGAATGAATGAATGTTAAAAGTTGCACTGAGTGAATAGAGTTGGATAAAACAAAATCTCTCTCATTTCATGCTACAAAGCAAAACAACAAAATGTGATTATTTTTAAAAAGCGGGGTGTGTGATGCTTTTTTACACCAGTGTACAGAGAGTAAACTGTAGTGGGTGTTAAAACACATGAGGTTTCTTTAAGGGCATCCATGATGGCACGGCGCTCAGGGAAATGTAGCGATTTGCATGCGCAGAACCCTTCTGGCTCCGTCGCTACACGTCAGCCATTGTTTTTAAAATAAACAAATTATTTGGTCTCATCTGGTTTATAATTTCATCCTTTAAAAAATTCATTCCATAATTCATACCAAATTCATCATTATTGCATGATGAGCTGGAGTTACGCATTTTACCCGTCCGCTTATAAATATTTAACGTCGCTCATTGTGTAATTGACTTGACTTTTTTTCTTTTTTTTTTTTTTTTTAATGCAGATCCTGTTTTGCACCTTGAACACGCACAAAATCGACATGGAGAAGCTGCTCGGGGGACAGATAGGGCTAGAGGACTTCATCTTCGCTCACGTGAAAGGCATCAAAAAGGAGGTAGAGGTATACAAGGCTGAGGACGCTCTGGGCCTCACCATCACGGACAACGGCGCCGGATACGCCTTCATCAAGGTACGTGTGGGCGTGATGACGAACGTTCATGGCAGAAACCCGGGTTCTGGTGAAGTATTGTGTTTCGGTTTCAGTCGTTGTGCCTAATTGCAGCAAAGCGTTTTCTCCACACGGATGGGTGGGGAAGAACTTCTCAAGTTAAATGCAAATGAGAGGCAAATATCATGGCGGAGAATAAAGTGCAGACAGGGACAGCTGCGATAAATCTAACCTCATGGTTTTCATAGATGCTTATAATGGAAAAGTGGATTAATTTTTTTTGGTTTTATCATATCACTACATTTACATTTCCAGTGTCCTTAAATACAGTCTGCATTTTTGATGTTGAATCTGCTTTAGTAGACAGTAAACTCTTCTGACTAGAAAACAAAATACAAGCGTTAGCAAGTGTTCTACGTCAAAACTGTACGACCGTTTAAAGTAACCGCTATAATCTAGGAAATAAGCTCAACCCGGATGGGACGTCCATAAATCATGAGAATTCTCAGTGTCTGAATCCAGGACCTTGTCAGTTTATAAAGCTGACCCACAGCCTTAACACGTGCAGTGCATTATGGGTAACGCAGCAGCTGATGAGGACAGGACTCGGTGCTGATTACAAACTGTATTGCCAAAAGTATTCGCCTCCCAGCCTTCACGTACATATAAACTTGAGGAACATCCAGTTCTTACTCCATAGGGTTTATTGGTGGCACTGGTGCGCAGTTATGTTGGAACTGGTATCGGGTTGTTTTTTCAGTCATTGGGCCTCTTGGGTACAGTCTAAAGAACTCTTAATGCTTTAGAATACCAAGACATTTTGGACTTCCAACTTTGTGGGAACGGTTTGGGGATGGCCGCTTCCTGTTCCAATGTGACTGCGCACCAGCACACAAATCGAGGTACATAAAAACATGGATGAGCAGTCACAGAGTCCTGACCTCAACCCGATACAGCACCTTTGGGATGAATTAGAGAGGAGACTGCGAGCCAGGCCTTCCTGGAACAATCATTTCTATAAACGCACTCCTAAAGCTTGGGGCGGGGCCAACATCCTATTAAACCCAATGAAACCCCCCCCCATCTCTAGTTGCTGATGGCCTGATTCTGACACGGCCTAGAAATGGTTTAGATGTAAATGTTTGTACATTTAGCATGAAGAGATCATGGATATAACTTCCTGGATAGTTAGGAGGAGAGGGAAAAGGCTGCCATCTTGTGTCGTTGTGGATGAAGACTCGAGATTTTTTTTTTTTTTTTATTTCTGTCAAATTAAACATGCATCCGGTTTCCCCCAGTCGCAAATGGACATCGTGGAACTTTTGCGCGAGTAATCGTTCTGTCTATTTTTACAAGCAGAAGCAGAGTGAAACACAAGGCCCATGTGTGGCTCATCATTTGAATGTCTGTAGTTTTACTGTATGCAAAACCCAACATTTTCCTCTGTGTGCGTGTGTGTAGCGTATAAAAGAGGGCAGCGTGGCAGATGGCGTGAAGGTCATCTGTGTGGGCGACCACGTCGAGTGTATTAATGGGAAGAACATCGTGGGAACGCGGCACTTCGAAGTGGCTCGCATGCTCAAGGATCTGCCCAAAGACCAGTCCTTCAAGCTCAAACTGGTCGAACCTATGAAGGCTTTTGGTAAGAAAACTTAACATTTAGTCTCTTAATCCAGTTTCAGATTATTTTATCATTAGGATGTTGTAATAACTTTGTTTCTTCTGAAACATACATGTCTTGTTTTATTTTTTTTAATGCTTGGAGAAGTGTTTAATATCTGGTGGGGATTTCAGGCAGCACAAATTTCACATGATGGACTTGTATTTTGATTCGATTACAGAGATGCTTGAGCCGAGATCAAAAGGAGCCAAGCCTCAGGGGGAGAACCGGGTCGGCACGGGCCGAGAGACGCTGAGACTCCGCTCCAAAGGTCCGGCCACCGTCGAGGAAATGGTGAGAGAACGTTTTCCTCTTGGGCATCAAGCTATAACGGTGTTTAAGTTCTTTCACGTCATTTTGGCTTGTGTTTTTCTCCGATCTGTGCAGCCCACCGAGTTTGAAGAGAAGGCGGTGAAAAAAGTGGACGACCTCCTCGAGAGCTACATGGGCATCCGGGACACGGAATTAGGTGAACGACGACTCGACAACACTCCTTACCTTGTCCTGTTCGGAGACAGATTGAGTCGAGTTTCCGTGTTATTACTCATGTGAAAGAATAGTAATAAAAAAAAAGGGGGGGCTGGATGTTTTTTGATCATGTGATGCTATGCTTACACAGCTTGCGTGACCTAGCAGTTACTAACCAAATGCCCACCTTCCCAGTTTTTCTCACAAGCCCATGTTCTGACATACTTTTCAGCATTATCAGAAATCAGATTCCTCCTTGTTACTATTACAATTCTCTACAATGAATTACGGCTTGACGTGTAGAGGTAGTCCCCGACTTAAGAACAAATCGGACTAACAAATGGAACAGAACTCATTCGTAAGTCTGAGGACTTGGGTCTTACACGCCTTTGACACGAATACACAATGTAAAGCATACCAATCCACTTGACTCTCTGTCCCCTTTCCCCACACTGCCATCATGTGGCAAAAAACTTACCCGCGCCTAAAGAAATTAATCTTACAAAAATTCCTCACCTCTGAGCCTTTAAATCGCGAGGGGAATTCAAGATGGCATTTTGTCTCGGAGCTGTTTTCCACTGTATTGGACTGTGAAATCAGGATTATTCACCATCAGGACAGCTTTACAGGACGGCCATTTTCAGTTATCGTGCTCATGGACTGATTTATTAAAAACCAGCGAGATCGACTCATTTCTCGTTCTCCCCCAGACATAAAATAAACCGGACTTTAGACATTTTATACATTCACTTACACACTGAAAATATTGTATATAATTGTAAATTGGTATCTGGTACACTGCAGTGTCTGTGGGCACTGGTGGCTCAGTGGTAGGTGTTTCGCCTGCCATGCGGAAGGCCCGGGTTCGATTCCAGCCAGTGCCCACACCCCAGCCACTGGATACAGTGCCGGTCCCAAGCCCGGATAAAATGGGAGGGTTGCGTCAGGAAGGGCATCCGGCGTAAAACCTGTGCCAAGTTGTAGTGCGGACTGGATATTCCGCTGTGGCGACCCCTTGCCGGGAGCAGCCGAAAGGCCAACAACAACAACACTGCAGTGTCTAACATTTCTTTTGAACAACACACATGAGCTACTTCCGTGATTGATCCGGAAGTAGAACTGTCAGTCCGTTTATATCTTCGGAAATTCGTAAGTTGAACGTTCTTACGATTGGGACTATCTGTACTGACACTGAATCCCAAATGAAATACTGAAAAAGCTTGTTAAAGTTTGTTTTAACGGCCTGTCTTTGTTTTTTCTATCCTGCAGCGGCCACGATGGTGGAGGTCGGACGGGACAAGATGAACCCGGACGAGTTTGCCATGGCTCTGGACGAGGCTCTGGGAGACTTCGCGTTCCCTGACGAGTTCGTGTTTGACGTCTGGGGAGCCATCGGAGACGCCAAGCAGGGGCGCTTTTAACTCCAACACGAGATGAGTCTGCAGTATGGCTCGAGCTAAAGCTTAGATTAAAGAGGAAAAAAAAGGGAAAAAACGGCACGTGGTGGGCAGAAAGAAGTGCTGTTTGAAATCACTGTGATTTTTAGAAAAATACACCAACACCCACACAAAGTGTACTTATTCACCAATTACAACTTTTTGTATCGGGTACCATTTTATATATCGATATTGCCTCGTGCTTGACTTGACACCAAGTCTGTAGCCGTTCGAGCATAGTTTTTCTCTAGGGCAGAGACAAGAACACATTTAGAACAGAGGCGTCTGCATTTTCCCCTCCTCCCAAGAATATACGTAATTGGGCTTTAATTTGCTAATATCGTTGAACGTTCTTCTTAAGGCTGATTTGGTAACGATGTATAAAATCACTGACGCAAGATGACCGTTTACTTCACAGCAACACACACGACTAAAAAAAAAAGGTCATGTGCTCATTAGAAGATAATTACTTGCGTTACTGTAGTGATAGTTCAGGTTTATTATTATTCAGTTTTTTTGTTTTGGTTCCTTTCCCAGCTGTATCTATATGATGTTTAATAATTCAAGAGGAAATTGTGTAATCAGTTGATCCATTGAGAGAGCGATCAGGACAAGTTCCATAGTTTGCCATAAATTAGTGATTCAGTCTTTTTTTTTTTTTTTTTTTAATCCCCCTCTTTATAGCGGACTCTGCTTTAGTAGTCATGTGCTGATACTGATATATTATACATTATATACAATACAAACACCATCAAACCTGAGGTGAAACATTATATTTGATTTATTTCTACTTCCTGTAATTCTGTTTACTCACTGGCTGAAACACAATGTTTTATTAAACATTAACACACACCTGGTTGCATTTTGTATACAAATAACAGAAAATGTATCTTTTGTGAACAAATGGCATGTCTTATGTTTCTTTCCAGTTTAGCTCAATGAAGGATCAGACCAATCCGTCTTAATCATGTCAGGAAATATTTATAGTGTAGAAACTTTAGACAAGGGTGATTTAAAAACAAACAAACCAAAAAAAAAAAACACTTATCCAACTTTTTTTTTTGTACAGAATATGGAGGTTTAGTAATTGTCATTTTATAGCCGGATAGATTTGTAATCTTAATTTATTTGTTCAATAAAATCATTTTAAACACCGACCTGGCACTGACGTGTTTGCCTTTCTTCCTTCCTTAAAAACACCACAGACATGAACGAGAGAAACTCCACAACGTGACTCGAGTACCAGCTTTAATTACACACTTGGCTTTATTCGTCCATGTAAAAAATACAGTATGGCAAACATGTTTGAACACTCGTGTGCGTGTGTCACTTCCTGTTTCCCTTTCACAATTAAAAACCGTGAGGCTCGCTTTAGAAAAACCAGAGGCGGATCCATGTACCGCGGATCGGCTTTGGAGAAGTTTGAAAGATAAGAAATGCGTTTGAGGAGTAGGAGATTATAACGTTCAGTGTGTATGTATGTATGTGTATACACACACACAATCAGTATATTTATATATATAAAATAAATTTGCCCGTGTTTGGGGATCAGTCGATACTGGAATAGTTGAAGGTTTATACGGCCATCAAAAGGTGTGGCCTGGAAGCACATGTTTCGTCAACGTCAGGAGAGCCATGTATGAACGTATTGCTCCGTCTAGATGAATTTGCGATAAGGAACAGGGTGTATCCTGGAGCACCTCCCACTGACGGGCGCTGACCTAATAAGCTTTGGTTTTTCTTTAATTTTATGGACAACTAAAGCAAAATTAATGATCTCAGTGCTGCATGGATGAATGTACGGCAGGGGGTAGGTAGGGAATGGAGGTTAATCGGGGTTAAGTCTGTGGGCTGAAAATGAGGTGTCGAGGTTTAGGGCTGAACCCAAACAAACGGTACAGTAGTTGTGCAACTTGTGGCTGCGGGGTCACAGTTCATCGCTCTGGTGTGACTTCCTGAACTTGTCGCCGGTCAACTCCTCCTGAGCCTCCTTCATACTGGACACCACTGCAGATCAATCACACACACAAAGGGCTTAGATATGAGAAATCATCCGCAACAGTATTATATGAGGGGCGTTCAAGTCAAAGCGTGACTTTTGATTAAACGTCGTTTAATTCTCTATAAAATCCCGTGTTGCTTTAGGAATTAAAAACCCTGGCGCCCCAGGAACCGCTTCACATGTCAGAATGGCTTGGAGTGAGGTCTTAAAAAAAAATTTAAAAACTTTGCACCGTTCAAATGTTTTACTGCGGCCAAGTGTCTTCATCACCGTACTGAGCTTGAGGACTTGGGTTATTCTCAAATTTTTTTTTTTAAACTCCCTAGTTCACGAGAAAAGTCCTGGTTTGACTTGAACGCTCTTGAACATGGAAACACAAACAGTAACCTCACTGCGGTCACACGCCCCAAAAAAAAAACCTGGAAAATACACTAATACAACACATATTGGTCACTGGTCACTCCACTGGTGAGTGGGCAAGAAACAAAATCAAAACTGAAAACTTGCCACATTCAGGATGCATTGAATGGAGCCAAAGTGAAACCATAATGAACTGGCGACTTTGGACAGAGAGAGAGAAAAGGGGAAAAAGAACAACCTGACATTCCCACAGACTCTCCACATAGACACCAGCACCGTTTCATTTCCCAGAACAAGCTCCGATTTACAGACTCACCTTGATCCGCGTTGCTGTAGAAAAACTTGTAGTTTGGGTTTCCGTTCTTGTTCGTGATCTCAGGATGGACTTTACCACTAGGATCTACGAGGGGGAAGAAAAAAAAAAGTTCTACGATATTCACTCTCCATGGTTCCAGCCTTCGGGCATCTTTCCACATGCATGGTTTAAAAGAATTGAAGGATTTCCTTAAAAAATAAAAAACCTCATACCACAATAACCACAAAATGACGATATAGTGGTACTGTTTTAACCACGAGTAATCATCATCTAATTTCCCCTCATGAACAAACTCAACGATCAACCACTCAGTAACCACTCAGTAATTTTACTTGCTTATATTCATATTTGTAATCACAATATGCTATAAGTGAATTCTTACCTAAAAAGAGTATTCTGGGAATGTAGCCTCCATCTGGACTGAAGGAGTCATCCTTTGGCTCTTCTTCATCCTTAAAATAAGAACATTTATTAATATAAATTACATTTTTTTTTTAAACATCTATTGTTACATATACAGACATTTAATGTATAATAGAATTTTATATAATAAAGAATGGAGGAGTATAACTAATGGACTATGGAATGGAATTTAATATTAGGAATAGAGAAAATTGTATTTAAAATAATATATAGAACAGTCAAAATGATGGAGTTTAATACTAAAATGAATTAAATTAAGTCGAAGAATTATCAAAGTGCAGAAAGCAGAATGGATAAAACTGAGTAGCAAATACAGTATATAATAGATTGGTTTATTAATTGTGATGTAATTTAATCAAATTTAATATAGAAAGGTGTCAGAATTTAGTACAGAGCAGTGTTTCTCAACCCTGGTCCTCTCACACAACGGAAATCAGTTAATATTAAATACAGAAAAGATAAAATTTATAATGTAATACAGGGCTTAAAAATTAAGAAAAGAAACAATCTTGAATGTTTTTTCAATATAGATTGAAATTAAATGGACAAAAAAAATTACTGAATTAAAGTGGAAAAGTGGAGTATAGATTTTTTTTTTTTTATTTAAGAATGAACTTCAATAAAACAAAATATTGTTTATAACAGAATGTAGAATAATTAAAGAAATCAAAAAAAGAATGAGTACCGGTTAGAGAATCAAATAAACTATGGAATGGAGCTGAAATAAAATCTTGAAGTGTAGAATATACTGTAGAATGAATGGAATACGGTTTTGCAGAACGCCTGCAAAAACTGAGTTTGTAACGAAATCTGATGAAATTTAGAACAAAATGAAATATGGAATAAACTTTCAAATACATTGGAAATGACTGAAATATAGAGTAGAGTGTTATATTGAATTGAATTTACAATACAGAAATAAACAGAACATAAAACAGAGTCAACTAGCCCTGAGCATATTAGCAGTGCAAGCCTCCTTCTCATGTAAAAAGCGTAACATCCGAGAAATGAGCGATGAACATATTCTTACCTCCACGTTAACCATGACGAAGTTGTGAGCCAGTTCGGAGATCTCCTTCGACTCTGCAAACTTGGGCTTCAGCGCTTTTTTTTTTTTTTTCAGGGGGTGGGGGGGGACACAAACAAAGAAGGAAGCTAAAACTTTCAGATGAATGAGACCAAACACAAAAGCTACAAACATCTTACTACAATCTGTCTGTACTTATCACATGATCTCACAGAACATGACTGTAAAGCTAAAATAAGTGAAATGATGGTGCTGAAGTCAGACAGGGAAGCGCACCGGCTGCTGGTCATCTCAGGGACACTGATGGTATGATAAGTTACTTATAAAGTAACTCAAATTCAAGTGATCCGTCCTTCGTATAAGTAAAGAATACGAAGGACGGATCACTTGAATTTGAGTTACTTTATACTAGATTTCTTAAATTTGATACTTAATTTAACTGCTATTGTGCTCAATACAAGAGAGACAGAGTAACTTATGTTATTTAAGTGTATCCAGGAATTCACAAAGAATGTAATATGATGTGTATTACGTGTTTGCTAAACGGTTTATGGAATAGTATGTGCTAAGCTTAGTTAAATAATTTTGTTGTATTTGTTTACATTTTATTTAACTAATATTTATTAGAAGTAGTGATTTAACTATTATTTATCAGAAATAGTGATGTACCTTTTTTTTTTTTTTTTTCTTCATTAAAGGTTATCGACCACTTAGTTGAGTCTACTTTGAACAGTTGTTGTGTAACTTCTAAAGCTGTCAGTACAATAATTAAAAAGTGATTCCAGAGTTGATCCTCATGTCCCCTGTAGTTGGCTAATGGCTTTTTAGTATATAGTAAATATAATAGTATATTTACTATTATTTAGTATAATTTAGTATATAGTAAATATAATAAAGACTGCACATGTTAAAAGTCATGAGGGACATTTCGCCATGAACAAAACCCTGTGTTTTAGCAGCGGTGCTGTTTATTATTTAGTATGGGGGTTGGGGGGAAACATACCTTTGCAGGCTCCACACCAGGTCTTATGAATGATGACCATTAACGGCAGTCCGCTGTATGGAACGAGGGATTAGAAAAGAAACAAGTGGTTAAGATAAGAAAAAGTTATTGTATTTTTTTTTTTTTTTACAGCTGTAGGATTTTTTTTCCCGTGGAATTTAAAAGGGCACTACAGGTCCAAAGGAAAAGTATGGAATAAAACTAAGTAAAGGGTGTGCACACTTGTGACACAAAAGACACTTCACACACACACACCTCGCTTCTGCCTCTTTCTTTCCATCTTCCAGGTTTCTCCAGTGGATGTGGTCCCCAAATCCTGCACACAAACAGTGTTAAAGATAATTAACCTGTCCCTGTCCATCCAGGAGTGAAGAAGAAAACCGGAATACCAAACAGTGCCTTGTTCCCTATCTAGGGACACTACATAGTGCTGAAAAAAGCAAACTCTAGTGCCCTTTTGGATAACATGGAAGCGATTTGGGATTTACCTTCTTCATTTGTAATTGAGCTCACAAAAAAATTATAATTTATGTAATTCATCATGAATTTGGAATATAGCTTTATAACCAAGCTAACAAGCTACAGCTAACCTTGCTAGTTAAAGTGCAAATTAATATTACATTATTTAAAGAATTACATTAGTAAACCAGTGCTATGTGAATTGTGATAATTGCTGTGCATCATATTAATTACTATATAATTATGTTTATATTAAACATATATACATCACTAACTTGTTTGCTACACGCCGGTAAATTGAATTAGCCGTAACATGTTTTTAAGGTTTTTAAGTGGTTAAATAAAATAGTTAAAAAGGTTAACCAAAAACACCGAATAATAATAATAATCATTTTCCTGAATAAACACTTAGGTTTTTTTTCAGTGTATGTATTTTATACGGGTAATGCTAAGTGGAGACGCTAACAGCTAGTAGCATTCTTTAACTTTTTACATTTCTATCGTTAAACTGTACCTCTTCCGTTTCCCTCGGCAGAAGTCCTTCCGGAAAGCGAAACGAACACAAATAAAACCAACGTGAAATTAATTAAAACCTGCATGCTTTTGTTTTATTTTTATTCACAATTTAGCATGTAATGTCCTGACTAGCCGGTGACTAGCAAGCCTTGGCTTCAGCCGTGAAATTTGCAGCTGAGGGTCTAACCGGACATCCTATTTGTTTCCCGCGTTCCAAACGGCTCACTATTAGATACCTAGTACACTAGGTAGGGTGCAAACCGCGTTACGTGTAGTGCACTTATTTAGGTGGGGAGGGCTCGTTTCGGATGAGACCAGCATTTGCAAATTCCAGCGCTAGGAATGCTTTGAATATCATTTGCATTTCAAAATTATATTTTATTAGAGCCCAAGCACTATGACATCATGACGACATGAAAATGTCATACATATGCAAAGGCCCTTTTGTTCTTCTAAGAATTTTTCACAGGAGATTTCACTGCATAGCTCATACACACTTGCATGTATAATTCAATTCAATTCAGTTTTATTTGTATAGCGTTTTTAACAATTGACATTGTCAACCTCAGTACACTTCTACTGTAGATCTCATTGAGCTGAACAATTTTCACTGAGCAGGTCATTTGCTCAACTCAACAGGAGGTCAGATATTTTGGGTAATTTGCAAAACACACATTTATGACAACAGTGCTATTAAATACACATACTACGCATCCTATACACACACACACACACACACACACACACACCCTACTGTATACACTCACACCCACACAACACATCCTACACAGTTGTGACGAAGCCTTAAACGTACGCTGTATTCAGTGACATCAGCGTCTGGGGCTTTTTAGATGCGTTAGCACGTTCAAAAGGCACACAGGTTGGCCCCACCCGGTTGGCGATGGCACAGGTGCTTGGGCTATAGTCTCTTTTGTATTTACAATATATATATATATATATATATATATATATATATACATACTGTACATATATATAATCTTACATTTTAATTTATGCAAAAATTAACAAAAAAGTAACAACAAATATATTTATATATAAAATAAACATAATTAACATGAAATATACAAATCACATTACAAATAACTACAGTGGTACTCTGGCATACAAGCTTTAAGAATTTTCGCCTCAAGATCAGAAATATTACAAAACCTTTGCCTCAATTTTCTGCATACGAGCGATCTAAACGAGGATTAGAATACTAGAATTTAATTCAATGCATTTAAATAATTAAATAAAGTTAGTTTTATTAACTCTACAAAGATTGTTGTTACTGTATTGTGTTCGCCTGTAGTCTCTTGCTTTCCTTATGTCATAAAATAAAATACTATTGTTGGAAATTGAAAGGAAAGATTTGGTGGCGACCATTAACAGTTTTTTTTAAACACAAATCAGGAAATCAGCCATCACAAAACTATATTATCCATGTTGGAGGAGATATAACACAGAATAAAAAAAGAATTGAATAAAAGTGTGCACTCAAGTGTAATTATTAATCGTAGGGAGTAAAATCATCACTTTGACCACACTCCTGTTGGGCAAAGGTACTGTATATTATTCTAATAAATATGGAAAACCTAGCTGATACATGAGGTAATTATGCTGATTATTAAAACAGATTACTGGAGCATGCTGATTCACCAGATGTGAAGTATCAATGGTTTGATAGTTTGAAGATACAGACTAGAACATTATACTAGAACATGGCAATGTGAAATAACTGACCCTTGTATTGTCTTTATAAAAAACACACTAAACACATCATTTTTAAATGCAATATGTTTAATTGAGTCAATGAGTCATTCAAAACACCACAACATAAACTTTAGTAATAAATAGGCTATATAAATAGGCTTAAATAACATTAAAAACTTAAATAAAACCCTTAAATGATAGGTTTACTTGGATTTGTCATTGAGACAAAACAATATTCAGTGTTGGTGTTAAATAAATAAATAATTCTACAAAATTCTAAAATTAGCTTAGTTGTGATCATGACTGCGAAGTGCTGATGACGTGGTTCAGCACGCGGTTGATGGTAATGGTGCGGATCTGAAAGCCTTTAAGGACTTTACAGAGCTTCAGGCGTCTCTCGAAGGAGCTCTTTGGGTCCACAGAGATCTGCAAAGCAAATCAACACATATAGCGAATGTATCGTTCTGATGATATACCAGGAGAACAAAAGTCTATTAGGAATAGGGAATAATGATTTAAAAATATTTTAAACTACTAAAAGACACTGATTTACGTTATTACATTAATCATACTTTATGTATTAAATATTATAAACATAATTAAATATAAAAAATATATATATAAATTATGCAATCCTACCTTTACCAGATCACCATCAAGGAATGTGGTAGAAAAGCAGCTCTGAAACAAAATGTACATATCATATATTGTACATATTATGTATCTGACTTTATTCTGATTTATAGTTAAATACTTAATAGCAACATACAATAAACTACAAGTGACTACTTTCTGTTTCATAAATGGTACAATACTATAAAATTGCTAAATATTCGTTAGCTTAAGTTAGCTAGCTAGCAACAACAATTCTGTGGTAAATGTACTGAATTTAGCTAGCTACAGTAGCTAGCATCACCAAAAAGAACCTACAGTTTTGGGTTAGCATTTTTCAACTATTTTCTTTTTGTTTTCTACACAAATTGGTTCATAGATTATATTTCCAAGACAATCAGTGTCTTTAACAAGAATATATATATATTAAAAAAAAAACAGAACAAAACAAAAAAACACCACAACAATGCTGTTGTTGTAAGCAACATAATAGTCCTCTGGTTAGCTAGCTTACTAATGAATTAGTGATTTTTATTTGCTAGCTAAACAACATCAGATAACATTTGATAGGGAAGTGTTGTCATTTCTAAATCTTATAAAAAGCGCTTTAGTCATTACCTGCATGAGGTTTTCGATGCTTTTGAGCACTGACTGTTCTAGGATTCTGTCTGGATCACTGTAAGATTTAAATGTTGCCCGGTAATACTGAAGATCTTCCAGAACCCTCTGTAGACATTCATCCTGAGGGCAAAAGTGTGATTATTATAATAGAGAAAGGTGCATTAGAGTACTATTTTTAGCATGGATATGTTGATTTTCCTTTTGATAGTACTCCCTTCTGTGGCAAAAATGACTTTTCCCCTAAATCTTACATCGATCCACAGTATGTTATGTTTAGCTAGTAATCAACTACATAGCTAGTAGCTAGTTATAAGTTATTTGAAATAGATTCAAGATTCAAAGAACATTACTTTACATTCATTGAGTCAGAATGAATGTAAAGCACATACCTGATCAAAAGTGAAGTTAAGCATGCCTTCCGAGCACATCAAGCTCTGTTTGATAAAGAGTACAGAGAAAATATTTTGTTCTTAGTGAATGTGTTGCAATAACTGTAATTCCAACATTTCCATAAGTCCAGACAGGGATGATAACAACAACAGCAACAACAACAACAACAACAACAACAAAAATACATTTGAAAACTAGCTACTTCACGCTGATCCAAAACCATGTACTATTTCTATTCTATTATATTTCTATTTAAGTGATAAATGAACATTTTTGCACTTAAACTATTCAGCCTCTTTTAATAGGAGAGAATCTTCAGTTTCATTAATCTTGGTCCCTTCAGTTAATAGTATGTACGTAGCTACAGTATTGTGTTGAGCAATTTTTTCTTAAACCACATGCCCCTACAGTAGGTGTTCAAATGTGCTGTTGGTGCAGTATAATGGACTGAAGCCCCTCTGGGGTTAGCTCACCTGTGGTGTGCACACAGACAGCGTCTTCGTGCTAGCTCTCAATTCAGCGCTTTGCTCTGAGCAGTTTAATCCTCTGAACAGCTGATCCTGTACCACAAATCACAAATATACAAATATATATAACACTTAATACAATGCTAATTTATTTAGTTCTCTCTTCCCAGAACAAGCTTTAGCTACATACCATCTCAAGCACATCTGTCGCTTCCTGCAGAAGTGCACGACCCAAACCCTGGCAAACGTCAGTGGAGAGATGAATGGGCACACCGCGCACTCCCGCGGGCCCGGCTGAGCACAGCACACACAGGAGCGACAGCAGCAAACCTGCAGAGATAGCAAAAGAAAAAAGAATAGGACATGTAAATATGAAAATAAGAAAGTAAGTAAATAAGTCCATTAAAAAGAAGGTAAGTAAATAAGTGAGTTAAGAAAAAAGTAGGTAAGAAAGTAAATCAGCAAATAATATCATAAGTAAATAAGAATGTAAATAATTCATTAAAACTGTAGGCCCGAGTACATACACTACCGTTAAAAATTTTGGGGTCACTTTCTAACTCCAAAATCGTTCCTAATTTTTATTTCTTTCTACATTGTAAAGGAATGCTGAAGGCGTCCAAAAAATGCATTAATCTCCTATGAATTTGTCTGCAGCAGAGGTAGGTTTTGGTCTCGTCCTCCTGGGACGGCCTTCATGAGAGACAGTTTCATTATGGTGCTGGACGGATTTCGCAAATGCACTTGACAATACTGTTCTTGCAAGAACTATTACAGAAAGGCCGACCTCTGTGTCTTAAAATAACAACTAACTGTTGTTTTTGTTGTTGTTACGTAATTACCTAATTCCATATGTGTTATTTTATAGTTTTGAAATCCCCAGTATTGTTGTAGAATGTAGAAAAAAAATCACTAAACAAAAACAAAGAAATTTGCAAGTGACCCCAAACCTTTGAACGGTAGTGTACATTAGAATGTAGTCAAGTTAGTAAATAAATAAATATGACAATAAGTGAGTATAAACGTAATTGAGTAAGTAAGTAAGTAAGAAAGTAAAAATAGTTTAGGTAAATAATAAATAAGCATACCCAAATAGCTGTTTTAGTATGTAACTAAGTAAGCAAGAAAGTAAGTAAATAAGTAATAAGAATTATGTCAGGTCAGTAAATAATAATGTAAGTAAGAACATAATAAAATAAACTAGGATTTAAGTCAATAAGAAAGCAAGTAAGTAAAAAAAGAAGGTAAGCAAGTAACTAAGAAAATCAGAGAATATTAACTTAAATAAGTAAATCAGCAGGCCCAGTAACTACAGTAAATAAGTAACTATGACAGTAGAAAAATCAGAACATAATTAAACAAGCAGCAATGCAATAAATAAAATTAAGAAATAAAAACAAACAAATAGCATATAAAAACTTAATGCTTAAAATATGAAATTTTATAAATTAAATATGCAAAACTACACACTGTGTTATGTAATATTAGTACATAAAATAGAAAGAAGCAATCTAGTACTTAATATTACTTAATAACTGAATAACCTTTAAACAATAAAATTACATCCAAAATTTGAAACAAAAGTTATAACTTATAGCTACAAATCAGTTAAGATTATATTATTAAATATATTTAATATTAGGAAAATTAGTAATTAAAATTTAAATGAATAGATACTATTCACTACATTTAAAATTTTAGAATAGAAAATGTTAGTACAATTAAAAATAAGAATACCATATATAAAAAATGGTATTCTAATATAAGTAATATAAGAAATTAAAATACCATATATAAATAGTAATAGTAGTAGTAGTGGTGATATAAAACCTATTGTTAACAAATAAATGAAAAAACTCACAAACCTATTGCAGTCTGTGCTACTTACACTGAAATATGGTCTTTAACATGGCTGCAGGTATTTCTTGAATCTGATGCCATATTCCATCCCACCCTGTATTTATATGTATGTGTGTGTTTATTTCACAGGGGCTTTCCTCTTACACTGTGTTAATATTATCATTATTACAAATGAAACTCTCTTTTTTTTCACACACATTCACACACATAAAAGGGTTTATTCTTGTAATTTCCATTAAAAAGGGTTGTGATGGTGTGGGAGGAGGGAATTAACATTCTTACGTGCTTTAGGATTGAGTTCGCACGTGCAGGTATGCCAGAAGCACCACTTCCTGTTTCTAAGCTGAAATGTGTAGAAGGCCTGTGCGTTCCTCAAAAGCTTTCAATACTGTATTTTTTTTTCCTTCCTCACTAGAACTTACGGATGGATTTTAGATAAGCTTAATTCAGTTAAGGTTGTGTGCAGTGTTGGGTGTAATGCGTTACAAAGTTGACTACTTGGATGACTTTTTTGATCTAACGAGTAATCTAACGTGTTACAGTAGATCCGCCATTTAAGTACTCAGTTATTTAGTTACTTTTTCAAAAATGTAATCCGTTATTCCGACAATATATGCAATCCGTGAGTCAGATAGCAGTGATTCCCAATTAGTAGTTAACAGATAATGGCCCAAACTTTGCTGAGTGATGACGGTAGAATAATTATAAAGGTCTTGGCTAAAACAACATGCGTGAGGAATCACAAAGGAGTTTTCAGTTTCTGCAATGGAAAAGTACTCTAAGTAGTTACTTTTAACGCTGTAATGTAACTCATTACTTTTTAAGGACAGTAATTTTGTAATATAATTAGTTACTTTAAAAAGTAACATCTCCCAACACTAGTTGTGTGTGATTTGAAATAGAAATAAAACACCATATCAAAAATATAAAACACTCAATTGTTCAATCAAAATTCTTTATTCTTCATGGTATGGTGTGTTAGAAACATGGTAAGGAATCATATGCAACTATATATATATATGGCCTTCAAAACATTACTCGACTGGTATTCAGGGGCCCTGCATTGCTGAGAATTTTCCGTGCACTGTTACACCTCCACCACCAGGCTGACCTGTTCCCTCAAAGTAGCTTTGAATTCATGTTGTATATGCATCAGCCAGATTTTTTCCCCCATCTGCAACTTGCTAACTAGCCTTGTGTTCCTGTTCTTGACAGATACAGACAGGAGCAGATTGGATTGAAAAGTTCCCTTTGATGTGGTTCGATGTGTTGCGCATCCTGAAATCCATTTCTGCTGACCACGTTTGTAAAGAGTGGCTTTTCAAGTTACCGTAGACTTGGTCTCAGATTAAATAAGTCTGGCTATCTGCATTTTCTATCATATCTGGTGTAGAAAAATCCATCAGCACCTTCGGAATACAGAAATAGTGTTGCTAAATGAATTCATATAATTGTATTTTTTTTTAAAAAGAAAGAAAGAAAGAAGGCAATTATCAAAGATTTGTTCAACATGGAAAAACAAAAAATGAGCAAAACATGTTCAAAAAACATTTTCATCATCAACATTAACATTGTCACAAATATGACGAGTATTATCTATTATCCATCCATCCATCCATTTTCTTCCGCTTATCCGAGGTCGGGCTGCGGGGGCAGCAGTTTCAGCAGGGATGCCCAGACTTCCCTCTCCCTGGCCACTTCTTCCAGCTCTTCCGGGGGGATCCCAAGGCATTCCAAGGCCAGCCGAGAGACATAGTCCCTCCAGCGTGTCCTGGGTCTTCCCCGGGGTCTCTTTCCGGTGGGGTGTGTCCGGAACACCTCACAAGGGAGGCGTCCAGGGGGCATCCTAAATAGATGCCCAAGCCACCTCATCTGGCTCCTCTCGATGCGGAGGAGCAGCGGCTCTACTCTGAGCCCCTCCCGGATGACTGAGCTTCTCACCCTATCTCTAAGGGAGAGCCCAGACACCCTGCGGGGGAAACTCATTTCGGCCGCTTGTATTCGCGATCCTGTTCTTTCGGTCACTACCCACAGCTCATGACCATAGGTGAGGGTAGGAACATAGATCGACCGGTAAATTGAGAGCTTTGCCTTTTGGCTCAGCTCCTTCTTCACCACGACGGACCGATACAGAGCCCGCATCACTGCAGACGCTGCCCCGATTCGCCTGTCGATCTCCCGTTCCATTTTACCCTCACTCGTGAACAAGACCCCGAGATACTTAAACTCCTCCACTTGGGGCAGGATCTCACTCCCAACCCTGAGAGGGCACTCCACCCTTTTCCGGCTGAGGACCATGGCCTCAGATTTGGAGGTGCTGATTCTCATCCCAGCTGCTTCACACTCGGCTGCGAACCGATCCAGTGAGAGCTGTAGGTCGCAGGGTGATGAGGCCAACACAACAACGTCATCTGCAAAAAGCAGTGACCCAATCCTGAGCCCACCAAACTGTACCCCCTCAACACCCTGGCTGCGCCTAGAAATCCTGTCCATAACAATTATGAACAGGATCGGTGACAAAGGGCAGCCCTGTCGGAGTCCTACTCTCACCGGAAACAGGTCTGACTTACTACCGGCAATGCGGACCAAGCTCGGACACCAGTTGTACAGGGACCGGACAGCCCTTAACAGGGAATCCGATATCCCATACTCCCGGAGTACCCCCCACAGGACTCACCGAGGGTCACGGTCGAATGCCTTCTCCAAGTCCACAAAGCACATGTAGACTGGTTGGGCAAACTCCCATGCCCCCTCCAGAACCCTGCTAAGGGTGTAGAGCTGGTCCACTGTTCCGCGACCTGGACGAAAACCACACTGCTCCTCCTGAATCCGAGGTTCAACTATCCGACGGACCCTCCTTTCCAGGACCCCTGAATAGACTTTCCCAGGGAGGCTGAGGAGTGTGATCCCTCTGTAGTTGAAACACACTCTCCGGTCCCCCTTCTTGAAGAGGGGGACCACCACCCCGGTTTGCCAGTCCAGAGGAACTGTCCCCGATGTCCATGCAATGTTGCAGAGACGTGTCAAACATGACAGCCCTACAACATCCAGAGCGTTGAGGAACTCCGGGCGGATCTCATCCACCCCCGGGGCCCTGCCACCACGGAGCAGGGCGACCTCTTTGATCACCTCGGCGACCTCGGCCCCAGAGATGGAAGTATGGCAATAAGTATGCCCACACCTGCTCGGCGCCTCTCACCGGTGGCAACTCCAGAGTAGAAGAGAGTCCAGCCCCTCTCAAGGAGACTGGTTCCAGAGTCCAAGCTGTGCGTCGAGGTGAGTCCAACTATATCTAGCCGGAACATCTCAACCTCACGCACTAGCTCAGCCTCCTTCCCCGTCAGAGAGGTGACATTCCACGTCCCTAGAGCCAGCTTCTGCAGCCAAGGATCAGACCGCCAAGGCCCCTGTCTTCGGCCACCGCCCAGCTCACACTGCACCCGACCTCTTTGGCCCCTCCTACAGGTGGTGAGCCCATGGGAAGGGGGACCCACGTTGCCTCTTCGGGCTGTGCCCGGCCGGGCCCCATGGGTGCAGGCCTGACCACCAGGCACTCGCCATCGGGCCCCACCTCCAGGCCTGGCTCCAGAGGGAGGCCCCGGTGACCAACGTCCGGGCGAGGGAAAACGTTTTCCAATGTTTTTACTCATCATAAGAGGTCTTTTGAACCACTCTTTGTCTGTTCCCTCACCTAGGACCAGATTGCCATGGGTGACCCTACCAGGGGCATGAAGCCCCCGACAACATAGCTCCCAGGATCATTGGGACATGCAAACCCCTTCACCACGATAAGGTGGTGGTTCAAGGAGGGGGTATTATCTATTAATTATTTATTAATTGTCACAAAGCTATTCAACACAACATTTATACAAGTAGCCGGCACGGTGGCGTATAGTGGTTAGCGCTGTCGCCTTGCACCTCCAGAGCCCAGGTTCCATTCCCGGCCAGATTCGAATCCCACCTTTGTGCACATGGAGTTTGCATCTTCTCCCTGTGCTTAGTGGGTTTCCTACGGGTACTCTGGTTTCCCCCCACAGTCTAAAGACCTGCACATTCCCAAGTTGCCCATCATATGTAAATGAGTTTGTATGCGTGCCCTGCGATGGATTGGCACCTATCTATGGTGTACTCCACGTCATGCCCTAAGTCTCCTGGGATAGCCCCTACAACCCTGTACACAGGATAAAGCGATATTGACGATGAGTGAGTTAGTTAGCTAGATTTGTGCATTATACACCAAATTCATAAGAGGTGAAATATTCCTGGTGCGGTGAATAAATAATAGCTGAAACTGTGTTTAATAAAATGTATTTAAAAGTTAGTTGTCATGTTACGTAAGAACGCTTTGTGGACCCCTTAAGTCTTTGTGGATGATAGTCAAGGTGCATGAAGCTGAAGGAATTACAGGGATGTCCCCTCTTCGATTTGTTTATCCTGGTATACAGTCATTACACACATGAGGATTTGTGAGTAATCATGTGACAAACCTTCAACACTTTGATTTTTGCTGCGTCTATTAGTCATGTGCTTCACTAGGCACATTACTGACATTTCCTGAAAAGCTATGTGTGTTTCCCTTCAGAATACAAACAAGTTGCAGAAATACCCGAAAAAAAAAGGAAAAAAAACTGTAAATGAGGTAAAGCTTGAAACCACAGGATGTGAAAAAAAGTATCTTACACTAAGTGTTTTTATTTGTAAGGCAGGCATTTACACAAAAAAAAGCAAAAGGGAAGCAGACAGGCTCAGTAGTAATTTACAACGACGGCACTCTCCATGTGATCTAACTTTAATAACAGAATGAATGTGTTTTTCCTGTACAAAGAAAAGTATACAACAAAATGAAGAACAAATAATTTGATACATATTATCTTTATGATATGGTTATAATATAATATTTATAAGAGGAGGTTTATGGAAGTGCATCTATGGAAGGAGTCTCTGGCGTCAGTGCTTTGTATCACTATCACTATCAGTATCACTATCACTACCATTGAATTAGCAGGTTTTCCACCATGGGAAAGTCTTTAGGAGAGAGGAGTTTACAGTTTCTGATTTCCTAGTAACATGACAAGCAGTTTTTTTTTCTTTAATTTTTGACTCAATGTATGCTGCCCGTTTTTCAATAAATAAACAATGATAGTTAATAACAAAAGAAAATATTTTTTATTCATTAAGTTTATGAGTTTAAAATGCAAATTAATCAACATTTCTGAACAAGCAGAATAAAGATTTCAACAATGCTGTGGTATAATATTTTAATATTTGTCAAAAAAAAAAACGTCAGTGATGAGAAATTCTGTACGTTAGATGTTTATTGATTTTATTTAGCACATATGATTCCAAACTTCGAGATCTTCCAGCACGTTAACCTGTCACATGTCTGAATGGGTGAAAAATAAATATAGTTTTTTATAATTCTACACAGAATACAAGTCAAAGCGTGACTTTCGATTGTGCAGAATAGCAGAACACATTCATGAGAGTAAAAACTTCCTTCTCTATTTCTCTATATAATCCCCTGCTACACTAATGCACTTATCCCAGCATGTCACTAGTGCTTGGATAGCATCAAGGTAGAACGCCATGATTGGACTGTCTGTTTCATGTCTGAAATGCTGGCCTCCCAGGAACTCCTTAATGGCTCTTACCTTAAATGGAAAAATGACCTGGTTTGACCACCAAAGGTGTTCTTTTTTGAGCACGACCTCATACTGCCACCTGCACCACTTGCACATTACAGGAACTTGGCTGGCAGTTATCACCACGTCCCCCGTACAGTCCTGACCTCACTCCAGACATTTCCACATGCTTGTGCATATCGTAGTCCATGAGGAATAGGAAAGCTAATTAAAAGGCGCATTGTCAAATCTGGTCGAATGTGGTCATTTTTCTTAAGTTCATTTCATAAATACTGTAGATTTGCCACACTGCTAGAAATGGAATGTTCTCCATAGCTTTCACAGAATGGATTTTAATCCATTGAATATTAATGGATCAAATTTTGGGAACAGTTTGTTTAAGCTGAATTAAAAAAGTTGCATTAAAACAGTTTTTGAAACATTAGAAAATTTGAAACATTATGCCATTTAGAAAGGCATAATTACCTGTAACATTAATGGAAGTCTTTAATACCACTTCAATGCCTACTATGTTTTAATTCACAACTGAATATCTTGATTTGACAATTTTGGACCAGTAGGAACGATAGGCACACATCACTTTAGCTAGTATTCCCAACATTACAACATGACCTTAAACAAGAAACAACAAAACAAAAATGTTCATCAATGGGAAATGAATCAATTGTACTAAAGCATGTAAGCATGTTACAAAAACTATTCAAATTCTATTGAATTATATAATTCTATTCAATTCTGTGGTGGTGAATATTTTTTTAAATAACTTCCAACAAAATAATTCTAAAATGATATTTTTATTTTCCAAGATAAAAATAATAATCATTTTGTCATTATATTTATTGTTTATTTACTTCGCTAATCTCCTATTCTTTTTTATTATTAGAATGCAAGCTAGCTTTAGCTACTTTAATAAAGTAAAACTGGTAGTTTAACAAAGTCCTATGATTATAGTTGCACCTGATGGCAGTTAAAGGTTTGGCTCTGTGGACAATGTCATAAATTCAGGAAAGTTTAAAGGTTGTTTATTATATGTTTGTGGTAAGGGATACTATAAACTTTTCTTGTGCTACTCATATACTGTACGATCCAGAGATATTGTAATTATTCATATTTTGTTCCTGGGTTGTTAGCAGTCACACCTTAAGTATTTCTTTCTTTCTTTCTTTCTTTCTTTCTCTATCTAGGTATTTTAACACCTGTCACCTCAGTTAAAATCTTTTTACCCTGCTTTAACATTGAATTGTAGTCTCTAGCCATGTTAGCGCACCTTAGCAAATGCACGCTGTTTACTAGCAGTCAAAATGCTGCAAACTTTAATTTTGAATAGGAATGTTAATATCAAGAGAATCAGAAACTTCATTCGGTTATATTTACACCTGATGGCAGTTAAACTTTAATACAGTTGCTAGCTCATGTGTAAACTAGTGCGAGTTAATGTGAAGGTCAACGCTAGTTCGTAGTTAAATACGTAATACAACATTTTCCATGTAAATATAAGCATCTGTAGTTTGGTTATTAGTTGTTAAACGATTCTGTCTTGTGTATGATTGCGGATGAGAACAAAAGCTTGCTGCATAACCTATTAATAATAACTAAAAGCCTGTACGCTCTTAACCCTGCTTCAGTATTGGAATGGTACTGTATCTTGTGTGACCTAATTTTGCAAATAAATTATTATTATAATTAGCAAACACACAATACTACGAGCTAGAATTATTATATAAATGAGCATTTGAAGCAATACACTATCAGACAAAAGTTTGTTTTAACCTTGAGAAAATCTTAGTAAGAAAAAGGGAGAATTAAACTTGAATGTGGATTACTTGATCTGGATTAGTTTACTTTATTTGGATTTTTGTTAATGCTGTCTCATACATTAGTGTCCAATGACATCTAGTCTCATTTAGAGTCTTTTACAGACTAAAAGCAAACATCACCCTTAAATATGAAATTATTATTTAGTTGCCAATAATGTGTGAAAAGTAACCTTCACAAATTTAAAGACAATGGATACTATAAATTCTGCCACTAAACCAAGGATAAAGTCTAAAGTTGTAAAAAATATACTACAGACAAATATACTAAGAATTAAAGCACAAGAAGTTTTGATGTAATTTTAGTTCTGTCCTTTTTGTGTGGGATTCGTTTCTGTAATCACTAGAATTATAATTTAATAGTTATAGAACTGTACTTTATTATGTAAAGCCTAAATTATAGAATTGTAACTGTTGTGGAATTACATCATTATAAAGGTATAACTTTAATGCCAAACTAATAGAATTATTAACAATTATTATAACTATCTAACTATAGAATCATGACTATAATTAGACAGTAGTGGCACAAATACAACTACAACCAAACCTCAATGTTTATAAAATTAAGAATCATAATTATAGAAATACTTGTATGATCATGGAGTTATAGAATTTAGCTACAGTTATAGAATAACCAGAACGATAGCATTATAGCTTTACAATTACAAAAATAGAACTATAATGATATAATAACTAGCGTTATAGAATCATAACTATAAGAAGGATTCTGTCAGGGATTTTCATAACTTCCTGCAGTATGTTGCGTTTCCTATAGATGTCATGTTCAGAATAAGGTTTTTTGGGTTCATACGGCCAAGGATCGTTCAGCTTTAGCGTGGGCATGCATGAAAGCGTACAGCGTGACTGACTGATACCGAACACACATCCACACAAAACTTGGAACACATGAAAAGAGACACACGTGTCTAGTTAAGATGAGTTTTAAACGCTGCTTCAGACTGGAGGGCGGTCACAGGGAGCAGGCACCTTTCCTTTTAGACATGTGTCTCTGCTGACTGTGCGTATGCCTAAGGAGACATGAAACAACAAATAAATGGATATTTTTTGTGGTCATTAGGATTTCATTTTATTCAGGTTGAATATTTTAAGTGAAGATTTGATTTGGTTGATCTTCATCTTTTAGAGGCTTATACTGACCTGGTCAGGTCTTCCACGTCTACCAGCATGGCGTCCTGCTCCACATGTAGCTCGTCTCTCAGGAGCAGCAGCTGGACGAGTTCCTCGTTTAGACCTGGAGGAGAAATCACAAAAGCATATTCATACTTTACCTTAGTGATCATGTAGTATTTTTTTTTTTACAGCAGTAGAGAAATTACATTCATTTGACTGTGTTTTACTACAGTCTGGGCCAAACGTTTGGAAAATGACACAAATATTAATTTTCACAAAGTCTGCTGCTTCAGGGTTTTTGGATCTTTTTGTCATATGTTACTCTGGTATACTAAAGTATAATTACAAGGATTTCATGAGTGTCAAAGGCTTTTATTGACAATTACATTAGGTTTATGTTGAACCCTTCTTTTCAAGATCTCTTCAATTCACCCTGGCATACTGTCAATCAACATCTGGACCACATCCTAACTGATGGCGGCCCATGCTCGGAGTTTGTCTAGAATTCGTGGGTTTTTGTTTGTTCATTTGCCTTTTGAGGATTGACGACAAGAAGTTTGCGATAGGATTAAGGTCTGGTGAGATTCCTGACAAACTCATGTGTTGTTCCTCAAGCCGCTCAGTTATCACTTTTGCCTTATGGTGAGAAGCTCCATCATGCTGGAAAAGGCATTGTTCATCACCAAACTGTTCTTAGATGGTTGGGAAAGTTGCTCTCTGAAGATGTTTTTGTACCATTCTTTATTCAATGGCTGTGTTCTTACTCAAAGTTGTGAGTGAGTCCACTCCCTCGACTGAGAAGCTACCGCACACACAAATGGTTTGCTGTTGCTTTACTGTTGGCATGACACAGGACTCATGGTAGTGCTCACCTTTTCTTCTCTGGACAAGCTTTTTTTTCGGGAAGCCCCAAACAATCTGAAGAGGGATTCATCAGAGAAAATGACTTTACCCCAGTCCTCAGCAGTCCAATCCTTGTACCGTTTGCAGAATATCAATCAGACTGTCCCTGATGTTTTTCCAGACGTGAGGTGGCTTCTTTGCTGCCCTTGTTGAAATGTATGAAGATTAACGATTAGCAGATTGTTAGTTAATATATTGAATAGTGATTGACGTGGAAGCCAGATAAATATGAGATAAAATTCTTTGCTAAATTATCTCTTCGCAAGGTGATCGGATGAAGAAAGAAAAAGAGCTAAAGAGCTTGGACCAGATCCACCTGATCTTCTAATTAAGAAGCAGTCACGTGATCTGCATAGTAGTAATGATGCTTAATCACCTGATAAATGGCTATCTACAGACGATTATTGAAAGTTTCATTTTAATTTTGTTTGTGCCCCCTCAAAAAAGAATTTGCACCAGCCGCCACTGTCCAGCATGATGGAACAAAAGTAATAACTAAGTGGCTCGGGAAACAAAACATCAACATTTTTTTGGGTCCATGGCCGGGAACCTCCCCATTAACATCTGACGAAAAGATCTAAAAACATTGAACCAGCAGCACTGAACCTGAAGATTAATATTTGTGTCATTCTCTAACTTTTCGCGAGTACATTACTACTGTCAGCTTTCTGTAGACGTATGGACATGTCCTATAGCCGTCTTAGCACGATGCTGTTAGATTAAATCATTTATTCCTGAATAAATAAATATTTAAAATTTGAATCATGTGAACTAAGATCTACTTTGCAGTGGATGAACTTTGACCTCACCCTGTATCTGTGAGTGGAGGTCGTTGGTGATGACCTGTAACTGACCCAGACTCATGTCTCTCAGGTCCACAGGCCTCAGGCTCCTCTTCATCAGACTCTCGCTGATGTGTGGCATGTGCGGCAACTGTCACAATGACCCATCAACACATTCTTAGACAATAAATATTACAGTTATAAGATACTTCTGCATCACACACATGCAGGTCTATTTTAATTGAGACTGAAAACTGAAGTGTGTCCCCACTGTGCCTCTCTTGCTTTGAGTTATTAATAATCTCATTCATTAAAAATGGTACAGTTTTTTTTTTTATTATTGTTAAAACCCCCACAGTGTCAGGATTCGGGACTGCCCTTGACGGTACATTTTATCAGATTTAATCAAACACCGAAACTCAGTAGTGTTAAAGAGACTGGAGCGTTAAGGTGTGATTTTGTCGCTCGGCCCTGATGGTGCCGGATTAGCAGGAACTCATTTGAATGGTTCAGTTTCTCAAGTGAATGATGTGAAATTTCTTGAGCAATTGAGAGTTTCAGGTTTGTTATTTTCAACTTTATCTCAGTTCCTGAGTACTTATTGATTTTGGCGTTCTTGCGCGCTCACTTGACGTTGCTTAGAATTCTTAAAAATAAAAAATGCAAGTACCAAGAAACAAAATATCCTGAAAGTTCTTGGGATCGTGGATTCAATTTTCTTTTCTAAGAGCTTCAATGGCTTGCCATCGTTACATTCAACATCAGAATCAGCAAATGTCCATATGCATATGTGTGTCACTGACCAGATCGGCCACCGGAGACCTGCGGTGTAGCTGCACATGTCTCTCCACCTGCACTTGCATGCGTGCCATGGGTCGAGCCAGAGCCAGAGCCCCGCGTGCTTCATCCTCAAGCCGCCGCTGCAGCCGCCAAAACTCCCCGTCCTCTTCCTCTTCCTCACCAGTGTCCCGGTCCGACAGAGACGAACTCTGCTTACTCTGCACAGAAAAATTATAAAACGTATATAAACAGTCTCCATGGCCCAATTAGGCTTGCTTTTACAATGTTTTCTCATAATGTCCAATCATTTTGGACTTTTACCTGGAGCAATACATAAAACACATTTTTCTTAAAACAATAAATATGATTTAAATAAAAATAAAGCGCAGGTACCATAGGAGACAAGGGTGTGTCGAGGCTGGTCTCTGTCCTGCTGTCCTCCGCATCGCTGTCCTTATCACTGCTGCTGTCATTCACAAAGCACACCTGCAGGTTCACGCCCTCCTGAAACCTAAACCACGACAAAAACCTCTCAAATCTCAACATGTTTTATTGCCTTTAAAACATTTACTGTTGCATATTTTTGAGGGGAAATGTTCTGTAGTCCATGATACCGATATTTCTCGAGCTCACATAATGATTTCTGATGAAATATTTTATTATATCCTACCCGGGTCATTCTACAAAAAAGATGGAAAGTGTTGTTATTCAGGTTTGCTGATGCCAAAATCAATTAAATGAACACGGCAGAACCATTACTTGTACATGTTCAGAAAATAGAGTATGTACTTCAATCATGAAATGCATTTTCTTACTTTAATGTTCAATATTTAAATGTAGCATTTTTTTTAAGTCCAAGTTCAAAGAAATGTCTTGTCACTTTGATCATTCATCAAAGTGGGACTGTATACTTTTCATGAAACAATAATTGATTACAATGAATAATTCATTCATTCATTCATTTTCTGTACCGCTTTATCCTTATATTCAGGGTCGCGGGGGCCTGGAGCCTATCCCAGGAAACTTAGGGCACAAGGCAGGGTACACGCTGGACAGGGTGCCAATCCATCGCAGGGCACACACACATACTCACACTACGGGCAATTTGGAATGTCAATTAGCCTAACTTACATGTCTTTGGACTGTGGGAGGAAACCGGAGTACCCGGAGGAAACCCACCAAGCACGGGGAGAACATGCAAACTCCATGCACACAGAGACGGGAATCGAGCCTGCCCCGGGAATCGAACCCGGACCCTGGCGGTGCAAGCCATCCCAAACTAACCCCAACACAAAGTGGCACATAATTGTGAAGTGGAAGGAAAATTATAATTTTTTTGTTTGTATTCGGCCCGCTGAGTCAATACTTAGTAGAACCAGCTTTCAGTGCAATTACACCTGCAGGTCTTTGGGGGTCTGTCTCTACCAGCTCTGCACGTCCAGAGAGTGAAATTTTTGCCCATTCTTCTCTGCAAGATAAATTCTTTTTCACTCAATAAAATACATTTAGCGGCGCGGTGGTGTAGTGGTTAGCCTTGCACCTCCAGGGTCTGGGTTCTATCCCCCGGCCAGGCTCGATTCCCGTCTCTGTGTGCATGGAGTTTGTATGTTCTCCCCGTGCTTGGTGGGTTTCCTCTGGGTACTCCGGTTTCCTCCCACAGTCCAAAGACATGCAGGTTAGGCTAATTGGTGTTCCTAAATTGCCCGTAGTGTGTGATTGGGTGTGTGAGTGTGTGTATGTGTGTGTGCCCTGCGATGGATTGGCACCCTGTCCAGGGTGTACCCCGCCTAGTGCCCGAAGTCTCCTGGGATAGGCTCCAGGTCCCCCGCAACCCTGAACATAGGATTAAGCGGTATAGAAGATGAATGAATGCAAGGCGACAGTGCTAACCACTACACCACCGTGCCGCCTAGTTCTGTTTTTAAATACATTTAATCATTTGAAATTGTTCCTGGACAAATGGAAAAGGTATCTCAGATGTTTCTCTTCAGTTGTTCAGAAACGTCATCATTTATTTTGGAATTTGATGCGAAGTATTTTTATATATTGCATGAAAAGAATTTATATGGAATACATGATATATGATACATATGATTTAACTGAAAACCATGTGGTCTTACACAAAACCATTTTGTAAATAGTTAAAATTTTTCTGTAAATTGCCATTGTTACCAGGAAGAGAAATAACATGTTAATAAATGTATAAAAAGAAAGTATAAAACTGCACTTTTTGTGGATTCATATAAGTTTAGAAGTAAGTTATAGCTAATTAAACTATATGTTATTTAATAGCAATTTCATTTTTCTGTAGAATCTGTACAATTTAAACAACGACTCCACACAAAACGCCACAAAACGCGTTATTTGCTGTTAGCTCCATGCTAACACCTCAGGATTTGAATCTCGCGAGCGCTAACCTGACTGTTTCCATGGAAACGGGTCACTCCTTTGAAGTAGACCCAAGAAGGAAGCACGAGGATTAATATGACGATGGTAATGGTGGTGATGTAATGATGATGTAAAAGCAATTACAACTGTCCCTTAGGCACATTTATATAACAGACATCACATCATAATAATGTTTAATAACAAAATATTGTGTTTTCTATGTAATTATCAAATCTTTAGCTCCGAATGAGTGAAGCGTTCTTGTGCCCTCTTGTGGCGAAAAGTATACTAAATAAAAAGAGGCCAGTGGCGACTATTGTATTGTACAACTGTGGTCGGACCTCTGGTCACACACGCATTCACATAATACAGGCAATATGGGAACGCCAATTAGCCTAATGTTTGGACTGTGGGAGAAAACTGGAGTGCACAGAGGAAACCCGCCAAGTACGAGGAGAACATGCAAAGTCCATGCACACAGACCCAGGGAGGGACTCGAACCCAAACCCTGGAGGTGCAAGGTGACAGTGCCAACCACTAAGCTACTGTACTGAAACATAAACAGCTTCCATACTCTAGTTATATATATTATTTTAACTATATTCTTAAATTTAATTTTAATCAACTCATTAATAAATAACTTAATTAAGACTGCATCAAACTTGCTTTCATTAAGAATTGCATATATATATATATATTGCATATATATATATATATATATATATATTATTGCGTATATAAAGAGAGTATATTTATGTATGATAGTTTTTTGTTCATTTTGTAATTCAGTTCGACCGAACTTGAAATATTTAAAACTGATTCCAGGCTTCTGATACTCATATAGGAACAGATATGCCTTAAAATAAATGTGATTTGCAGCCCTGTAATGCAATGGATGGCATTTCTTTCTTACATTTTTAATATTTTAATATTTTCTATATGTTTCTTTTTTTTTTTTTGCAGATTTCCAGGCCAGCAAAAAATTTTAATAAAAGAAGCTGTTAGCTTGCATCTTTTCCTTCATATCTAATTTATAAGGCATACTTTTGCTTTTTTTAATCAACAGAGCTGATCTGTGATTTCAGTTTAAAATCTGGTTTAAACTGCAATTTGATTTGCTGCCAGCAGAGGGCTGTAAAAATGACAATCTGCTTCTTTAAGTCGAATGGTGATAAATAGGAGATACTGTACATTGTTAGATAGTCAGAACATATACACGACACAGACCGTGGGGACGGGCAGCTGCTGCTGGAGAAGAAAACAGGTCCGTCGTCATAGAAACTGCCGAGGGCCAGTTTCTGTCTGATGGACTCCCTCTCAATCCTCTGGGCCTGCAAACAACATATATTAAAAAAAAAATCCAAATGTAAAAGGATTAAATTCTATTTAAACCAGATATCTGAAATCAGCGATTGTATGCTTTAACATCATCAGCACTGGAGTTATAAGGTTAATGTAGCTGAGAAATTCCAGGCAAAATGTGAAATGCTATCATAGCAGCATTATATTAACATTAAAGTCAATTTAATAAGTCAAGTAAAATTCTTGTCACACGCTTGTCCCAAGAAACCAATAAGAGTTTCTTGTGGAGGTAAACCTATACAGGACACTGTTACAAAGTGCTGACACTGAACACTCCTTCCATTACATGTTATATAAATGTCACGTTATATAAAATCACCATTTTGGACGATAGAAATGATTAGGACTGTTGTCAGTTGTTATCTCATGCTATAAAAAACAAATGCTTCAAAAACCTTCTGGCCAATCAGAATCCAAAATTCAACACTAGAGGTGTGGCCACATTTACATATTTATGGTATTGTCATGATGGAACTTTAATATAACTGTTCGGTAATAATTCTGATTACAAATTTTGGGAGGGGACACGTCGAAGGGGGACAGAGCGATGACATCTGAATTAAACTTAAAATAAAAAATGTAAAAGGGTTATCAAAAATGTCACCCTTGATTCCGTACTCGCATCTATACCGCTGTATCCTGTATTCAGGGTCGCACGGGGCCTGGAGCCTATCTCAGGAGATTTAGGGTATGAGGCGGGGTACACCCTAGACGGGGTGCCAATCCATCGCTGGGGAAACATTACAGGAATGCCAATCAGCATGTGTTGAGACTGTGAGAGGAAACCCACCAAGCACGGGGAGAACATGCACACTCCACGCACACAGACCCCGGGGTGAGAATCAGACAAACCCTGTCTTGATTGAGTTAATTTCATAGATGAATAAGAATGTCGTCCCACTGCATCGTCAGCAGCTGGACATGGACATGACTTATTTTATCAGCATCACAGCTCCAGGGTGAAACTCAATCATCAGACACCTATGATCAGGTTATTCAGAAAGCAAGAATTAAGAAAATTATTCATTTTAATATGTACATTGCGTAATTTTTGGATGCTCTTATATATCATCCGTCCCCGAAATACACCCCGCCCCGCCCCGCCGCGCCTCCTTCTTGTGTTGTGGCTCGGACCTGGTAGAATCACCCTGCCATGAATAAGCAAAATCTCAGGGCGGCTTCTGATCTGTGATGTAACACCCACCATCAGTCTGTCACGCTTTCTGACGCATTCTATGACTGAGCTAACAGCTAACTGCTAATCTGGTGCTCTTAACCTGAGAGAACACCAGGATAATCAGGACAAGATCAGAGACCAGTTACCTTAAACCTGCAGACTGCATTCTGTCCTATAGCATCATACGCACTATAAGGGTTTTAATAAGGCAATGGAATACAGATAAGAATCTAAAGATAAATAAATAGTATTGGCACCCAGTCCAGGAACATTAATATTACCCACACACACATATATATACAAATCATACGAGGGATTAAAAGCATCATCTCACCTGGTAAACACATTTCTCTTGATGCACCATCGTTCAGAGCATGGCCGAGCGCACAAGCAGCCACCCTGCTTTCCACTGCGGTGTGTGAGAGGCTTCCTGAAGACACACACACCACACACACACACAGTGATGGGAGGAGGAAGAGTGATCCTGCTCCAAGGCACTCAGGCATGGAGAGAGAGAGTGAGAGAGAGAGAGAGAGAGAGAGAGAGAGAGAGAGAGAGAGAGAGACTAGCACTAGAAGAACATTTCTAACAAATCCGTCCATTATGTTATACACTAAGAGTATCATATATAGGGGATAACAATTGGTGTATGCTGTTATAGGATAATAATCACACATGCAAAGATAAAAGCTGTCACCATCCTGAGGTTGATTCTTTTCCATCAGCAGCACATCACGGCTGTTTTTTTGGTTTGTTTTGTTTAACGGGTGCCAATAATTCTGCACTGGACTCCAGATCGAAACAACAGATAGACAAATTGGGATCTAAAATAACAGAAAGATATAGTGCTGTGAAAAAGTTTTTGTCCCATTCCTGTTAAGATTAAATTATTTGAGTAAATAAAAAATGCGGTTTTTAAATGATGATTTCAAAAAAGGTCCAAAAATCTGTTTAAAACCACCTGGACCTACGTGAAAAATACGCCCCCCCCCTAATATAATAACTGGTTGTGACATCCTGGCAGAAACAACTGTGATCAAGAGTTTGTGAAGACTGAGCATGAGTCATTCACTCATCCCCAGGAGGAATTTTGATCCACTCTTCTTTGCAGAATCGTTTTAATTCAGCCTTATTGTAGGGTTTTGGCCACAGCATTTCAATCAGATCTAAGTCTGGACTTAACTGACTAGGCCACCCCAAGACCTAATTTCGTCTTTTTGAGCCCTTCAGAGGTGGACTTGCTAGTGTGGTTTAGATCATTGTCCTGCTCCGTAACCTAAGTGTGCTTGAGCTTGAAATCATGAACTGATGGCCGGATATTCTCCTTCAGGATTTTCTGGTAGAGCGCAGAATTCATGGTTCCATCAATTATGGCAAGTCGTCCAGGTCCTGGAGCTATAAATTCAGCCCCAGATCATCACGCTACCACCACCATGTGTGACTGTTGGTACGATGGTCTTTTTATGAAGCGCTGTGTTTGTTTTACTCCAGATTTTTTTTTATCTCATCAGTCCACAGAATATTAGCCCAAAAGTCTTGAAGATAATCAATATGTTTTTTGGCAAATGTGAGATTCGCCTTTGTGTTCTTTTTGGTCAGCAGTGGCTTTCATCTTGGAACTCTCCGATGGAACCCATTTCCCCCAATCTCTTTCTCTCTTTTTTATTGTCTCTTTCTTATTGTTGAATCATGAACACAGACCTTAACTGAGGTGAGTGAGAACAGCAGTTTCTTAGATGTTCTTCTTTTATGAGCCCCTGGATGAGTCGTCATTGTGCTCTTGGAGTAATTTTGGTTGTCCCAGACGCTCCTGGGAAGGTTCACCATTGTTCTAAGTTTTTCCCCATTTTTGGATAATGACTCTCACCGTGGTTCACTGGAGTCCCAAAGCCTTTTTAACCTTTTCCAGACTGATACATTTACTTTGGTCACATGAATCATTTAAATGTGACAAATATGCAAAAAAAAAAAAAAAACATCAGACAGTTTTTCACAGCACTGTAGATAGATAGATAGATAGATAGATAGATAGATAGATAGATAGATAGATAGATATCATGTAACAATAGGCCTCTGTTTTTTAAGCTTCATCTATGAAAGCCTCCCACAATGCCATGCGTCACTATTTGTACTTTGCTCCTTTGATGTGGCCGGCTGCCAGGCCTCCTGCGGACGCTGATATTACACACAAACACGTCCATGTCTGCATTTCAGTATCCATGGATACCATCAACACACTGCATACAGCCATGATGGAGAGAGTGAAGTGAAGGATTTGTCCATCTCTGTCTGACTCCTGATTCAGATAAGACCTTCACGAGACCCCCCTCTCTCTCTTTCCCTCTGTCTCTGTCTCTCTGTCTCGGTCTACTCTTAGTAAATGGACAGTCTCCCAGGAGAAGGAATATACAAACCCATTAGTGAGTACAAGATCTTCATTTTAACCTTGAAATAGAAAGACAGTAGTTTAGAGTCATGTGACCCTGACGTACTTTCTTGCTATAGTACACTAAAATAGCACCATAAAGTACAACTTAAAATCACTGTAACACTTAAAAACTTGTATTAAAATCAATATTGCATGCAGAGCTTATGACATATGCATTCTTCATGACAACTGATCGATTTTAGTTAAATAAACGCTATGTTGATGCAAAAGTTTGCACACTCTTACATTAAAATAGAGAAGAGAAGATGCAGGAATGCAATTTCACTGTCTGACATAATTAATAATACATAACACAAATAGTTATTAAGTGGTGCATATTAAAATAATTGCAGTGAAAGAACAAAGCAGTGCCCATATACTCCTGTAATCCCCTTTATGACCATCATCTGTTCTGTAACTGCCTCAAAATTATTTTTATATCCTTGTGACAACTTTTTAGATCCCCTCAGTTATAATATATGTTATAAATCTTGTTATAAATCTTTCTAATTTCTAATTCTAATATTATTTTAAGAAAGATGTTTACAAATTAACAAATTGTAGTTTAAATTAAAATCTTTGTGTACAAACCATATTATGCACTTACAGTAAGTGTCCAAACTACACATTCATCCAGCATCCAAATACCAGAAAGGTCGTCCCCATAGAACTGGGTGCTGGAAAAGGGAGACAATTTTCTTCACACACATTTTTGATCACCTCCAACAGCCACTCTAATCCTTAAATGGCTCTGTACTGTCACTACACTTTTCCCTAATTACCAAAAATATTTTAGTCTGATTATTTGCAATAAAACCAGAATTTAACAGACAAATGTCTGATTTCAGCATAGAAAAAAAAAAGCTCTGGCAACCCTCTTTCATTAACTGTCCTCTAATCCATCTCTACCGAAGATGTTCATAGAGCATCGTGATCCTTGCCCCAATGGGCGTCTGTAGCTGATTTGTCCACTTTTGACCACTAGGTGTGATAAATCCAGATTGTGCAGTTTCTAGAAGCCGCCCTAAACAATGGAACTTTGGCTGATTTCTGTTATTTCTTAAAACCATCAGTCACTTTAAACAAGTAATTAGTTTGTTGCTGGAATATTAAATGTCAAGTAGAGTGAACAAGGTCTTTATCAAGTCGAATAGTTGTTGAACAGCTGGTGTATGGTGATGCCCCTATTCTACTAATGTTAGATGTTCAAAACGTGTTAGACGAGAGAAGAAGCTGGTTACTGGAATCTTCTTCTTTTTGCATGACCTTAACAAGGAACCTCTCTAATGACACTTGTTTTTGGTGGAAAAGTGCCATTGCGTTGTCGCTAAATAGATTCATCTCCCGCACTGCTACAGCCTTTTTATCCATTTTGTTCTTCATGAGGGCTGTTGTTACAATACAGTTACTAAAGAACAGTCACAAAAAATAAATGCTTTAGGTGCACATACACATGCTCACAATGTTATAATAAACAGTACACATGCACACGGATGTTGACTATATGCACCCTGCACGAGCACTGAGACTGTACATGGAAGACAATTACCCACAATCCCGCAGCGCAGAAGAACCATTGTTTCAGTTGTGATCGTGTGATGCTCAGCAGACACAGTGTGTATGTACTACACATATCAAGACATTGCTCGTTTATCAAGTAAAGATTTATTTAGAAATGTTGCTTGTCTTGCAAAATGCTTGCAGACCCCAAGGTACTTACAATCCAACTCTGTATTATTATTAATGTTTTGGTTTTTACCAGATTTTGGGATCAGGGAGATTAAAGCTAGTTTCATACTTGTCATTAACGCTTTCTTCCCTACACAACCTTGTAATGCATTGAAAAATAGATTTCTTACATCCTTCAAAAAAGAATTGGTGATTTATTGCAGCATTTGTATATCTCTCTTAGTAAATTGTTTTCATATTCTCTTTTTTTCTTATTCAGTTTCTTGGAGTACCAAATAAAAAAAATCTTAAATCCTAAATTAAATAAATTCTCGTTTTTAAATTGTTCCTCATTCTCAATATCCTGTGTTAATTCTCTAATCTTGTTGCAGTATTCTTCATTTTCTAATAATCTGGCATTAATTAGGTTGGGCTGTGCCACATTGCCTCCAGGGCCTGGGTTTGATTCCCCCTTTGGGGTGTTCCTAAATTGTGCGTAGTGTGTGAATGAGTGTGTGAATGTTGACCGGAGGTTCTACCACAGTTGTAAAATGGAAATAAACACATTAGTCACCATTGGCCTCCACGGTCCCTAGTTGGATTACAGAGGTTCCTAGATGGATGGATCAATGTGTCACACTGGATAAACACATGTATGCTTAGAAAAGAAAGAAAGATACTAATGTTTGAAGCTGTAACTTTTAACTTCAGACAAAATCTGTCATGTTTATTTCACATAATTACTACATTAATTTCATTAGACTTAAACCGAGTGTCACAAATATAACAGCACAATCGTGACATTGCAGGGATGGATGAGCAGCCAGTGTGTGTGTGTGTGTGTGTGGATATAAGCGACTCGTTTCTCTGGTGGTCTTGTTGAACAGATGGAGACGAAGGAAGAACCTGATTGCAGTTTCCATGGAGTGCTGAGATACAGAAGAGAGTCTGAATGCAGAAAAATGAATCCTCTGGTAGCGCACTCGCCGTGTACTTAAACACAATCACTCAACTGATTTACTTAAGAATCATTCCAAAAGAGATTTATATGCAATTTACACTAATGAAATATCTTTTTTTTTTAATGAATAATGAATAATGTGAACTTTTCCAGCCCCCGTCTGCGAGTGACCACACGGTCTGGTGTGAGTTTTGTGGCGCGAAAGCAAAGCCTCAGCTCGATTTTTCAAAGACCACAAATCCAGAGGTAGGTTTTAAAGGTCCCCTCTGGCATCTTTCACCAGCTTCCTAACACTAGCTATCATTTCAAAGCTACTGTTGAAAATTCTGAACTGGACACATTTGTGGAACCTGTGGAAATAAGAGCTCTGTTCATTATTAATTATTAGTTACTTTTAATGAGCTTTTCAGACTGTTGGATAAAATGTAACTCAGTTATTCGTGTTCCCGGTGCTAACAATTTACGCTTCAAGTTTCTACCCATAACGACAGGTAGAACGTAGATAGCTGGCATTGGTTATGTAGAAAATGTGCACTTCTGTTTTAATTTTTTATCATCTGAGCATTTCAGATCTATTTTCAACATCTTTTATAGTTAAATACTTTGTTTCTTGACGTATCCACCCAAAACTATTTCTTTGTTCAGGATTTCTGCTGCGCTCAGTACATGGAGATGTTCAGGAAGTTGGAGCAGCAGTGGCACTCGCTGCACGAGAACTCTGATGAATCCTCGCAGGAAAACAACTCCAACACGGAGAAAGTGCAGGACAACAGAGACAAAGCGAGATCTCAAGACGTGTAATTATCACCTGGATCACACACTAAAAAGGCCAGGGTTCAGCAGGAATGGGGCGGGAATGGGGCGGGAATGGGGAGGGAATGTCACGAAAATGAAAGTAAGAGCATATCCATACTGTATGTGACGAGAACTAAACAGTGAGACCCATTAGGAAATTGCAAGGGAGCATAAAGGTTGGACTTCGGAGTGATGGAATAAGGTCATGTGACCTGATGAGTCCAGATCGAGCCTATTCCAGAGTGTCAGGGTGAGAAGGGAAGCGCATGAAGCGATGCTCCTATCATGTATAGTGTCCACTGTACAAGTGCTCTGGAGACGGTGTTATGATCTGGGGTTGATCAGTTACTCAGGTCGAGACATTATGTGGCAATAAAATGAAGTCAGCTGACGACCTGAATGTACTGAATCACCAGGTTATCACAGCTACGGTATGCTAGCTGAGAACTAGCTCACTTAAGAGGACAATTTTGACATTCAGGGAAAAGCATAAATATTTATCATATTCTCATCAGTGTATTTTATTTACACATAAAGCATATAATGTTGTTCAGGATATTCTGTATAGTCCAGTTGCAATGTCTGTAGTAGTGATTAACCAGCTAGCAGTGTATTAGCGTGGAAATTCTCCTGATGAAATGGTTGACGTGTGTTTCATAAGTTGTTCACTCAATATTTAATACGAAAAACATGAAATATGAAATGAAGTACAGTAGTTATGCTAATGTGTGTATATTTTACTCCTTAAAGACACTTACACTTATATACACTTACATATATATATATATTTTATTTATTTATTTTTTTTTTATTAGGAATCCACAAATTAATTAAATCTTAAATCTTTTTTTTCCGTCCCTGATATTTTCTAAGATTGCAGCAAGTTGCAGAGGAATGTCTGAGGAAGAGTAAAAGGCAGCCTTCAGAGAACCGTGAGTACGCCATCTTACTGTACCCATCTGTTTCAAAGCCAGAAATGAATAATAAATAAAAAAAACATTACTTTTCTTGACTCTGATTGTTTGCTTAATTTCCTATAAACAACTCACACAATTAATTCCTCCTGGTTCATTATAATAGAGTAGTTATAGATATCAGACGCATGTTTATCACCAGGATTTATCATTTCATGAAGTGCAATGTTGCCGTGTTTATAATGTGGATTTTAACCAGCAGAGACAGAGATCCCAGGCTGCAAAGTGACGTCATCTGGGTTGTTCACCATCATCAATTTCCGGCTTTCTGATTTCGTGCGCTTCAAAAAGAAAGAGCACTCGGCTGCGAGGGAGGAAAACCCCGGAGCGTTCAAGCTCTGCAGCACTAATAGTTCTGCTCGGGCTGGGTTTGGGCTCTCTCATATTCAGGTGATGACGGATTAGAAATGATATCATTATAAATCCCTTCTTATTACTCGAATCTCATCTTAATAATCTTTATCACTGAGGTTATGTATACCAAATTAGTAGTATACAAAATACAAATGCAAAAATTAGGATGCTTTCACACCGTGCCCGGGTACAATCGCTCCCCCTACACACTCCCCCCACAGGCTAGCACTTGCACAAATATTTATTTATTTATTTATTTTTTCCCGAATTTTCTCCCTAATTTAGTCGTGTCCAATTCCTCCCCGTCACTAGGGGGCTCCCACATTAAGGCTACTACTACCACTCAGTCGAGAGGGCCGAAGACTATCACGTGTTTCCTCCGACAGCATCTTTTCGAACTGCAACTCGCTCACGCACCATAGGGGGCGGCATAACACTAGGAGGACAGCATTATCCGCTCCTTCCGCTTGCTTGAGCTCACAGTCGCCCCTGATTGGCTGTAGAGCCGTGATTAATGTGGGAGCACGAAGTATAGTACCTCGCATCCCACCCCTCTGAGAGAGCTCAGCCAATCAGCTCTCTCTAGCCCTCCGGCTGCAAGAGGTTACAGCATCACCCGGGAATCGAACCAGCGATCTCCGGAAGATAGGCCCCCCATTAAATTTGTTAATTATTGTTATATACAGTATTCAAGTATATTTACATATTAGTACCCTCTAGTACAGCAGGTGGCAGTATGCACCTAGTTGGTTTGTGAGCCGGCAATAAACACAAAAAGACAAAAATTCCACAAACGTCAACTTTCATGCTATGTATAATGATAATAAAAACAGCAGCCCGTTTGAACCCCCGTTCGAGGGGACTTTATCAATGCCCGTGTTTGTGATGCACTAGTGTCACAGTGTTTGAGTTTGATCTCTATTAGATCAAACCCTTTTGCACCACTTGATCACAGACGTCTGTGAGTTCATGGATGTAAAACGGGGCAGATAGCGCATTCCTCTGAGAGTCTGCCCCTGCACGCGCCGCCGGACAAAAAGATCCAGAAGTCGACTTCTGAAGGAAAGCACCTTCTAGAGAATTTTTTTAAAATCTACATCATTCTTTATTAATGAATAAATAATAGAATTTCAGGTAAGTTGCTGTGATGTGAGTGGAATACGTTTTGTAGAGATATAAGAACAATAATGCACTCGTTACCGTTTCCTTCTTGCTCTTGTTTATTGCAGGGCCACAGCCAGAAGCTTTACTCGAATGGGACCAAATTTCTCACCGGGTTTCCGGACGGCACGGTCCGGGTCTTGTATCCTTTAACACGGATCCTACGCATATCTTTCTGTCATGTGTGTGATGATTACTGACTGTACGTTCCTTATCCTCTCTAATGTAGCTATCCCTCAGGAAATCTGGCCATTATCTCCTTCATAGACGACACCGAAGGGGTCTGCATCGTTCTGGATGATACCAGGACGAACTGTCCAATCAGAGCCTGCTTCCAGTCTAGTGGCCTCGCCACCTGTTACCATAGCAACAGGAATACATGGTGAGGGCATGAGGTCAGCTCTGTCAATCAACAATCCAAGGGTTTAGTTATTGTGCACACACACACACACACACACGTTTCATACGTTTGCATACGTGTGCCTAAAGTGTTTGTTTTTACTTTCACCAGTGATGTTTTTACATATGATTTATTTTCGCATGATTTCAGCATTTTTTTATATGAGCGATTTATTTATTTATACACATTTTAACACAATAGATTTTTTACAATTCTTTCTACAAATTATTTGTTTACTTTTAACTCACTTTTCCTGATTTAGTTTTCAAACATGATTAACCGTAATATTTTTCAGATATTATTTTTGCCATTTTTTTTTTACACGAGCTGAAAATCTGAAATAAGTTTTGAATGATTTTAACGCAATTTATGTCATTTGTTTGTTATTTATTAGATTTCACAGGTGATTATTTTTTATATTATTTATTTTCACATGTGAAAATATGCATTTTTTTTTTTTTTACATATAATTGATTCATTTATTTTCACACATTTTTAACATATCATATTTTTATTACATTTCGTTTTATAAATGATTTGTTTATTAATTGCTGTTTTGCTTACTTACAAACGTGATGTACCTGAATTGTCAAACATAATTTTTCCGGTTATTTAGGTTTTTAAAACAGTTTATTTGTTTTCTAAAAATCCCCCAAAAATTATGAAATTTAGGTTACTCATTTAGCATCATGATTTTGGATAATACATAAAAAAAATGTGTTTAGTGTGAATGTAGTGGAGATTCTACACACAAAAACACATGATACTGGAAGTAAAGAAAAATCTGCATGTCAACCATAATCTTTTTTTTTTATTAAATTAATGACAGACTTCATCAAATGCATTTCTCTCACAGAATACACTGAGTTGGTTGATATTATTGTCCCAGGTTGCACATGGACGAGTCGGGAGGCCTGATTCAAAACGAAGACGGCTCTACAAGGCGTAAGTGGAAATGGACGGAACAGACAAACAAACCGACCCCATTCAAGCCCGTCCACGTGTCGCTCAATAAAAACATTGGGGTGCGAGTTCGGCGACGAGAGTCTGTGGTTGTGACTTTCTTGGCCTCGGGGCAGCAGACGCGCATCAGCGTAGGCACACACGCGAAGGTACAGGTTCAATTGTTTGTAAGTTTTTAAGACAAGACAAAGTTTACAAAGCAATGTGTGTGTGTGTGTGTGTGTTTGCGTACAGCCAAGCGTCCCCATGACGCCTCTGTGTAAAGAGGAGCTGATGCTGCAGGTGAGCCAGCTCAGTGCCCGGCTAGCCGTCGAACGCCTGCGCTTGTGCCTCACTACACACTCCTACACCAAGCACCGTCCTCTCAGGCTTCCCCGGGCCCTCGTCTCAGAGAAACAGAGACTTCTCAGGCTCAGCTCCAGCGTCTGCATGGAGGAAAAGGAGACGGCGTACATACAGCAGTGCCTGCGTGAGTGCCAGTGACCTCTGATCTCAAGATCAAAACTTTACCTTTTCTGAGACTGTAGATCAATAAACAATGTCCTGATTTTACAGTAATAGACTTAATGATGTGAGACACGATGCAGCGGGTCACTGTTTCCACCTATCTGACATGAGCTTCGTCTTTACTGTGTGATGCTTCTGAAACCCACAGCAGATCGTCAACAATGTTTTCATTCATTAAACAGGATGAGGAAGAGGATTGTAGAATTTAAGAGTCCCCTCTGGTGGAGTTGAGGAGAAACATCCTTGTTGGAAAACTTGAAGATTCCGTTCATAAATGTTAATATTTTATTGCATATCTGCAATAAAGTTACAAAAAAATTGTGAATCCGTTTCTCATCTCATGCTTGAAGAATCATTTCATTGTATTTTTTTTATGTCCTGTTTTAGTCTTATTAACTTAATACTTTTTCCTGAATACATTTAATCCACTTAAACAATAAGTGGTCATTCCTGAAAATTTTACAAAAATAAGAAAAGCACATCCTTTCAAGTTTTTTTCCCCCTGATTTTATGTCATTGATTATTTTCATTATTAAAGTGAAAGCTAGTTAAAGTACTGTGTATTTACTAAATCTATGCTAAAACCCCCTCAACCCTTTTACATAATTGAGTAAAATGAAACAACAAAAACCCTTGCAAAAACAATTTTGATATTAGACAATATTATATTATATTTTCTAACATTTATAGATATAGAAAATAGAGAATTATTACAGATTTAAGAGTTACAATGGTTAAATGATTATAGAATCTAACTAAGCAAATTGCTATTTGGTTGAATTATTCAATAAATATGTAAATACTTTCCAATTAAATCTGAATAAAAAAAGACAAATAATTTTCTTAAGATTTATTTTATTTAATATATTCAGCTAAATATATATAAAAAATTAACAGATCAATAGAACAAACTGACAATGTTAAATAATTATGATTTGAGCGATTTAATAAAGTAGGCGCTGTAACAATCCACGATTAACAATTGTAAAGTTAAGATCGATAAGGGAAGTACTTTATTAAAACATACTGCTTATACATTAATCCTGAAGTGAACCGTTTCACTTTTTGCTATTGCACTGTATCTGGGACTCAGTAGTGATAAATTGCCGGAGGGTTTGTGGGTTGGTATATGGGGCGGAGCCTCTCTGGAGGGGCGTGGCGGCGAGCAGTGGGCGGGGCATCCAGCCTGCGCAGGTAGCGGGGCTACTTTCAGCGCAGACCTTCATGAAACGTCGCCTCACGACCGCCGGAGAGTCGCACCGTTACACCTGGAAGGGGAGGGGTGAGGAGAGAGAAACAAAACCGGTGCGAGAATGTCAATCAAAACTGGATTCAATCATTCATCTATAATTGCATTAAATTACATTTTACTGAAATATTTATATTTTCTGTCAGAAATGTTTTCCCTTTCCTTTATACTGTGGGTACAGAGCGCCATCTACTGGCCATGTGCTTTTTTCGTTTGTTTGTTTTTTTTATATAAAACTGGATCTTCAGCATTTTTTTATTAATTACAGCTAAATTGATTGCAAAAGTCTAACATTTTATTAATACTTTTGCCACAAAAAAGGTGCGTATGTGTACTTTGTAAGGACCTGTTGCTCGGGGGGTTAAGAGTGATATTGTGGACGTCTGTCCATGGGCACGTTCATCTTCATCTCGTTCTCCAGGATCTGCACCAGCTGCTGCATGGACGGGAGGTGACCCGACTCCAGCTTGGACCACACGGGAACGTCTAGACAGGACATCACAAGAAGTAACCTCTGACACTGGAGACTCCTTTCATAAATGTTACACACAAACTTTTGTTAACTTGCCTTTTTTTCCCCCTTTACAGAAACATGGAGAACTTTCAGTAACGGCAATTCAACGCTACTCTAGGACAACAAAGAATAGACACATCAGCCTGATGAGGGATTTTTACCGTTAAGTGTGATTTCAAATGCCCCCGTTGACATGCACTGATTTTCGAGCATGTTGCTGAAGAAGAACACCATCATGCAGGCGTAGATCTGTCAAAAACATGAAAACAGAACAAACCTGTAAGCCGACCCAAACTCTGAGCATCTTGCTCCAGTAATTTTTCCAAATAATATACTATAATATCTCAGATTCACACTTGATCGTTCAAGACTAAATTGAGTGCTTATTTATCTGCACATCCATGGATAAATGACAACCGGGACTTAACACCTTCGCTTGTTAGAGGCATATTAGTCCCCGATGTGTCCAACACTCTCACAAACACTTCACCTTGGAGATTAATCATAACATCTACGAGATGTAAAGGGCCTTTTAATTTTATTATTTTCAAAGAATGGTGAAAATCTATATAACCAAACCAAGAGCGTCGAGCCTCACCTTATTCTCCTGACTCCAAGTCCAAAGTCGCGGAGGCTCCATGCCAAAAAGTGTGAACGGGTCCTTGCCTACAACGATCAGCCCGATCAGGAAGAGTTTGAAGATGGATAGAAAGGAAGCGATGTGCCTGAACAGAAAGACAGCCACACATGTGATGAGACAGAAATATTTTTTCTCCCAACACAGATAAAGAATGCAGGCTTTTGGTTCTCACCTGTAAATCGGCAGAGGGAGATAGTTCTCCCCTTCGATGCGGATGTCTGGGTACCGCTGGGACAAGGCCTGCGTGTACTCCTCAAACACCCGCTTGTAGCCTCAGGAGATGCTGAGAATAAAACAGCACAAACAACTACACTTACTGATCTGATCAGATCAAGCCAACAATTTAACCAAAGCTCTGAGTACAGTTTCTAAAATCATGCACAAGTTTAATAATAGAATATCAAATCAATTTAATATCAATAATTTGCAGGTTTAAGTGATTAGTTAATCCTTACACAATAGCATGTTTACACTGGTCAACAAACTACAATGGCTCAATCCTAAAACATCCAAAATTAAGTTTAATGTAGTGCACTACTGACATTTGGGATACAGACCCTGTCTTTGGGGTTGAATTAAACAAGTCAAACACAAGGGGGAAAAGAGGAAACTGACTAAAATATATATTTCTTTCACTTGTTCCTAATCTAATTAAAAGCTTAAAGGGGAGCCCTTAAGGCCTTGAGGGACGGGTCTCATCCTAAATCACTCCACAGAACATCGAGTGCACTAAGCGCCTCATTCCCTCGCGCTTTATGTAGTGCACGTGTGTAGGGAGGAGACAGCTATTTGGAACTCATTAACGCTTGTCGTTAGGGTCATGACGGAAATGTAAATATACACTCAAATAACAATTTACGGGTCAGGGTATTTTAAACAAAACAAAACAAAAAAAACCCCACACGTTTAATTAATTATTCATTTCAAAATATAAAGGCTGAGATAATATAGTTTTGTTGACGCGTTTAATGGCAACGCTAGCATTATGTTAGCTGGCTAGCTAAAGCAGCTTTAATCAGAGCGCCGCTTGAGGGCGAGTTAAAAAAAAAAACCGCTGTGTTTTCTTACCAAATTTGAAATTTAAGAAGCGGACCGGCTGCAAACTGCATTTTGGTTTTCCTGACGCCGTTGTTGTTGTTGTGGCCGTCGGCTCGGTAAAACGAGCAGGCCAGTAATAACACTGCGGAGAGCGGAAACCAGCGCATCCTCACACCTCCGAGCTCAGCTCGCTAATGAACCATACCGGAAGTCGCCGGTGCCTTTAAAGGGTGGAAATACCGCGTTGTGATTGGCTCAGAACTCAGTGATATGAGTATAATCATCATATAGCAAGAAGATGCCACCTCGGTGATAACGATTTATGTTTGGTGTGCGTGTGCATGAGTGAAGTTTGATTTTAGCCCATACAGTGACGTATAACCCGTTATCACCCAGGTGCCATCTTCTTGCTATATGATGATTATTACAGAAGTGCAGGTGTATTTGTGTACTACATAGGTATATTTGTATACTCTATGTGGACAGACGTATTTGGCCAAATCTGTTTATTAATTATTGAATTAACGTGTTTTAATCAGGTTCTTTATCCCCAGTGAAGGTCAATATTAATGCTTCAGCATACCAAGATAAGGGTGGAAGCTATTATTTGTGAATTTGTAAATTTAAGATAATTTAAGCCATTATTTGTCACATATACATTACTGCACAGTGAAATTCTTTCTTCGCATATAGCAACATGACTGGGGTCAGAGCAGAGGTTCCGCCATGATACAGCCAAGTAATTATTATTACTAAAATAATTAGTATATATATATATATATATATATATATATAGCGATAAATGTAATATTTTACTTAAGTGTGACTTTGAAATAGTATAATTATTTAATACGAAATGTATTGCTATACATTCATTCATTCATTCATTCATTTTCTATACCGCTTAATCCTGTGTTCAGGGTCGCGGGGACCTGGAGTCTATCCCAGGAGACTTCGATCCATGTGCCAGGTGCCAATCCATCGCAGGGCACACACATACACACACTCACACACCCAATCACACACTACGGGCAATTTGGGAACGCCAATTAGCCTAACCTGCATATCTTTGGACTGTGGGAGGAAACCGGAGAACCCGGAGGAGTTCATGCAAACTCCATGCACACAGAGACGGGAATCGAGCCTGGCCGGGGAATCGAACCCAGGTGGTGCACCCTGGAGGTGCAAGGCGACAGTGCTAACCACTACACCACCGTATAATGCTATACATTATTGTTATAATAATATTATGGTCATATTATTAATACCATATCAATACATCATACTATTTTTCTTTTCCTGATGTGTGTATAATTTTTTTGGCTGCCTATATACTGTATATGAATTTGTGTGTGTGTGTGTGAATATGAATCTTACAGTTTGGTTCAATGCCCATCCTGCTCCTTCCTCCTAGTGTAAGTGCACTACTACACAGGACATGAAACGCTAGCTTACTCCCTAGTTCCATTTCCGGTCCGGCCCATTGACGCTGAGTGGCTGAGTCGACACAAACTTCCGGTTTACGGTGGGCGGGGTTACGTTTGTGAGTACGTAGCCATAAAGCAAGACAACTTTCTTTCCTCGTTACCTCGAAAGCAGCGCCTGTCCTGTTCACTGGGGTTCAGAGAAGTGTTTAAAACCGCAGCTGCATCAAGATGGTGGCAAAGCAGAGAATCCGCATGGCGAACGAGAAGCACAGCAAGAACATCACGCAGCGGGGCAACGTCAAGTCGACGGTAAGCCCTTCGTCGCCATGGAGATGTTCAACGTGTCAGATTTACTGCTAGGCTAAACTCACTTCCTTCTCAAGCGGACACGAACAGCAACAACACTCCGTCAAGTGAGACGGAAACAACATTAACTGGGTTTACTCGCCCAGAAATTGCGTTTGGTTTAAAAATAAAACATAAATATTCACTGATAACGCTTTTATTAAACGGTTGTTGTTTCCGATATCACGCGCACACAAAGCGGGCTCGAGCTGAGGGCTTGTGGCGTACTCATTAGTACGGTAGTACGCGTGGCTACACCTATCACTTATTTACAGCGGGTTTTTTTTTACTATATTTACTAGAACGTATGCTATAATATGAGTGGCATACTGATTAGTATGGTAGTGTGTAGTTTTGGTGCGTAGTGTGGCATATCGTGCTGTATAGTGTATGGTGTAGGTATTCATACTGGAGTATTAGAGGCATTGGCTAGTGTAGTGTCACGTAGCATACTAATTAGGGCACATAGTATTGGTTACAAAACGTAGTAAACTGGAACGCATTGTTACACGGTGGGCTTATTCACACTGCTTTGTAGTGTTTTAGGATTAGTACATTATTGGTGAGTGATTTATAAGGTAAAATGTAGAATACTAATTAGTATGATTAGTATGTCATTTTAGTACATACCTATAATACCACTGACATGCATAAATGCACACTACCATACACATTTGCATGTCTAGCATATTGACACTGATTAGTATGATAGTTTTAGTACATAGCAGTCCATTAATACTATAGCTAATTAGTATGCTAGTTTGTTATTGTGTTGGTGGCATACTGACTAGTGTAATGTTGTGTTGCACACTAATTAGTATGGCAGTATGCAGTTTTGGCTCCTAACTGTAGCATTATTACTATGGCAAAATGTAGAGTAGTAATTAGTATGGTGGTTTGTATTTTAGTACATAGCTATGGTAATAGTGGCATACTAATTAGTATGATAGTATATAGTTATAGTATTAGTGACAGTGATTTAATATGGTAAAATGTAGAATACTTATATATACATAGCTACCATATAAGTAACAGCGGCATACTGATTAGTATGTTAGCATGTACTTGTAGTATGAACGGCAAAATGTCTTGTGTAATCTTATGCAGTATACTAATGAGTATGGCAATATGCAATTTTTATACGTAGCTACAAAATTAGTGGCATTAGTACTAATTAGTATGACAGTATGTAGTTATAGTATTAGTGTTAATTAGTGTTTACAGTTAATATGGTCAAATGTGGAATAGAAATCAGTGTGGTATTATTTCATTTTGGAATACAGCTATACTAATCGTGGCATACTGATTAGTATAGTAGTATGTATTTATAGTATTGGTGGCCAACTGACTAGTGTAGACTTATGCAGCATACTAATTAGTATGGCAGTATGCAGTTTTTATTTGTAGCTTTATAATCGGTGGCATTCAAATTAGTATGTTGGTATGTTGACAATGATTCCTATGATAAAATGTCGAATACTAATTAGTAGGGTAGTACTGCGTACCTATAATTTTAATGACACTAATTTGTATGGTAGTATACATTCGTGCACTTATTGAAACTGTTTAGTATGGTATTATATAGTTTTTGTACATATGGATAGTACAGTACTAGAGGCATACTAATTAGTATGGCAGTACGTTATTGTGCTAGTCGCATACTAAATAGTATACTGGTATGTAGCATACTAATTAGTATGGTAGTATGTCATTTTGGTATGTACTGTTGCGCTAGTAATAGTAGCCTACTAATTAAAGTTTAGTTTAAAGCTTAAAATTTCTTTTTAAATGAATCAAATATTCTTATCTAAAAAAAATCTACATAACGAGGCAGGTGGGCAGACAGATCAGAGCAATAGGTATAAATGCTAATGAGGGAGGGAAAAAAAAGGAAATATACTTTAAAGTTTGTGAAAGTCGTCTACAGTTTCATTTACATAAGAACTGTTTCTTCCTCAGAAGCCTAACACGGAGGACAAAGTCTCAGTGGGACCGTGGCTCCTGGCGCTCTTTATCTTCGTCGTGTGCGGGTCAGGTGAGTGTGTACCGCTTGGTAACGAAACCTAATGCATGCCATCTCATTGTCTCGACAACTTCAAGAAACAAGGCGTGTTTGTGTTCCAGCGTCGAAAAACAGTGCTCAGTTTTCGCCCTTGAATTAGAGTTAAAGTTGTGATAAGAATGATTCATGAGCAAGGCAGGCCTGATAGCGAGTTATATTCGGATACAAGCAGACACACTAGCAGGTGGAGCTGTTCTCATGACACTGTTTAGAAGAAAAATTGCGATAATAGCTTTTTTTTTTTTTTTCTTCTTCTTCTTTTTTTATGCCTTATTTCCTCCAGATTGTATCTAAATGCCTGGGCACATGGAGACGTGAACTCTCTGAGCACTGGGATCGTTCCAGCAGTCTGCTTGTTTGTGTTCCAAACTGTATTTGCCTTAAAGATTTGACATTTTGGCATATGGGCTTGCGCCTTTGGCCTTTTTTTCTTGTTTGTCTGCCCTGGGTTTTGTTGTCCTACAGCACTAATCTCAGCAGTGAAACAAAACCGTTCTCGTACTCGGGTTCTCACTTGAAAAGAAAAAAAAAAAAAAAGCTTGAGAAATCCAGACTTCCTCTTTCTTTTTTTATTATAGAGTAAATGCTTGAGAGGCGGCGCGGTGGTGTTGTGGTTAGCACTGTCGCCTTGCACCTCCAGGGTCTGGGTTCGATTCCCCGGCCAGGCTCGATTCCCGTCTCTGTGTGCATGGAGTTTGCATGTTCTCCCCGTGCTTGGTGGGTTTCCTCCGGGTACTCCGGTTTCCTCCCACAGTCCAAAGATATGCAGGTTAGGCTAATTGGCGTTCCTAAATTGACCGTAGTGTGTGAATGAGTGTGTATGTGTGTATGCCCTGCGATGGATTGGCACCCTGTCCAGGGTGTACCCCGCCTTGTGCCCTAAGCCTCCTGGGATAGGCTCCAGGTCCCTCCGCGACCCTGTATATAAGGATAAAGCGGTATAGAAGATGAATGAATGAATGAATGATAAATGCTTGAGAGGAATAAGACTCTTCACTGTTTGTGGTATAAAATGTAAAACCTTGACCCCAGATTTTAAAATGTTTTTCTGTTTTTATCTCCACAGCCATATTCCAGATCATCCAGAGCATCCGAATGGGAATGTAACACGCACGGATCCACCGCCTCGCCATTCTCAACTTTCAACTTCCTGCTCCTTCGCAATAAAAAGGAATTCCTTACGGTTTAATTGAATTAATTTGCTTTTCTTCTTGGAAGTGGAACAGCGTCCCGAGTCCTCTTCCTTGTGCCTTATGACCATAAGGACATTTCATCAAGCAATTAAACTGCCGTCCGCTACGCTTCATTCTCTCAGCGCAAGCTAAAATGTGACTCGTCTTACTTCATTTCTTACATTCCTCTGGAGAAAGTGGTCATTCTTTTTTCTTTTCTTTTTTTATCCCTATATGAAGGCGCTCGCTGTGTCCTGATCTCTTTGATTTTAATATTTAACAGACCAAATCTTGATAAATTTGCACAAGGTGAAGGAGACGAAACCCGAGAACGGAATCAGTCGAAAGATCGACCCTCTCCCTTTGACCACTAGCGTAAATTCTTTTCATTTCATTCCTGTACGGTGATTTTGTGATTCTTAACAGTATTTCAGATTGCTGCCTCTGCGTGTTTCAGTTCTGATTAGCGCCAGGGTCACGGGCTGCGTATGGGCTTTGTCTCATTTACGGTTCTCAGGCACATACCGCTCTTTGGCATGCCCCACCCGTTGGTGACATAGAAACTGTGGCGTCTCAGAATTAGTGGAAGCTTTAATTAGATCATGGGGTCCAACTGAAATAAAATGTCATGGAGAGCATGGTTTCTGTTTGTCCTGTTCTTTTTTCCCACACACACTCAATAGTGGTGCTGTTCTGTATAATTTAACTTAAATAATACACAAGCAAATGTTGAGTAAAATGACAGAAAACATTTTTGCACAAGACATAGTTGTGCGTATACTGTATTATACACACAGTGGAACCTTGGATTATGAGCATAATTCGTTCTGGATATGGGCTCGTATTCCAAGACACTTGTAAACCAAATTGAAACTCAAATTATTCGTTCCACAGCCCAAAAAATTAAATACATAAAAACAATTAACACAAAATATTAAGTAAAAATAAAACAAATTAACCTGCACTATACCTTTAAAAAAAAAAAAAAAAAAGTAAAAATATATCCTGACAGATAAGTGTTTCCATTTGTGCGGGTAGGCAGTGCGTGTGAATCTAAAGTAACCTCCCCTCTCCCCCTTCTTGTCTTACACAGTTACCCTTTCTCCACTCTTTTCACGGAACACAGTTTTATCGGAAAAATAAACAAGAAATCTCCCTAATGAAACTCGATTGAGCGACACACAGAATCACTGCTATTAAATAAAAATAAAACAAACGAACCTGCACTTTACCTTTAAAAGGAATCGTGACAGAGCAGTGTTTCTGTGTAGAGCAAAGAGAGTGTGTGTGTCTGTGAAGGCGAAAATAGGAGGGGTGTGTGTGTGTGTGTGGCACGGTGTCCAATGATTCGCGGACACAAAGAGCAGGCTGAGCCTTGAGCAGAGAGAGAAAATGGATTTTTAACCTCTCTAATGAGACTTGCTTTTGCTTTACATGTGCACTGTACACGCATACAGACAGAAAATAAAATTTTTACGCACACACACTTGTTCAAACCTCGCAATCTGAGGTTTCGCTGTGTATATATATATATATATATATATATATATATATTTTTTTTTTTTTTTTTTTTTTTTGATGTTCAGTGAATACAGATGTTTGTTGATATTTGCTAAATTGTCAAGAGGCCAGGAAAGCTGGGTGACGTCCTCAGGGGGACGGGGAGGCATGGTGATGTTCTCGGGAGGACACAGGATCCAGGGTTATGATTTCTGAAGGAAACAGAGGTGAGGGAAGGTTTTGAGGAGGAGAAAGAGGCAGAAGAATGATGTCAGCTTTCCTCGGCACGGGTTTGACAGAAGAGTCCACCTCTTGGGCCTTTGGGTAGAGCTGGTGTGGATATTTGTAGTGATTTAGAGGTGAAGCCTCGTTTACGTGTCGAGACTTCTCTTCTAATAGTTTCACCAAAAGGTTAATTTTATGACGCTTCATTCAAGGGCTCATAGTTATACTGCCATCTAGTGGACAAGTTTGGTACAGCAACAAGATTTTGTCTGTATTTTCCTTCTTTATGTATTATATAAGACATCAATGTGTCTGATTTGGTGATTGGAAAATCTCCAAACTGCAGTCAGGACATGATTTCAGAGTCCAAACATCTCGTGTTGTTTATAAACCTGCCAGCTTCTCCGCTGTTGATCTTCTCTGTCCATATTCTACAGTATTTCGCATAATGAAGCTTATAATGGTGCAGCAGCGCCGTCTAGCGGCCAGTGGAAGAACCGCAGCCGCGGTGACGTCAGAGTTCCAACGGTCGACATGTTTTGAATGAGGTCATTGATCTCAGATTTCTGTCAATTATTAAATAGTTTTTTTTATACTACCACTTAGAAGTTAAGTAAATGTAATAAGCTTATATAGTTGCATTTATTCACAGTTTTTGGTTAAAAAGAAATACATGTTTACTGTTAGATTTACAATATAAATACATGATTAAATATGACCGTTTAATTAATACTTTTATTTAAAGCACAGTGGCTTAGTGTTTCGCACTCTCGCCTTGCACCTCCAGGGTCCGGGTTCAAGTCCGGGCCAGGTTTGATTCCCGCCTCTGTGTGCGTGTTTGAAAATGTGCATGTTCTCTCCGTGCGCGACGGGTTTCATCCAGGTACCCCGGTTTCCTCCCACAGTCCAAAGACATGCAGATTAGACTAATTGTTGTCACCAGATTGCCCGTAGTGTGTGAATAAGTGTGTGTGTGTGTGTGTGTGTGTGTGCCCTGCTATGTACAGTAGTGGCAGCCTCACGCTTTTAGTCTGCTGGGATAGGGTCCAGGCCCCCATGACCCTGAATACAGGATAAAGCCGTATAGATGATGAATGAGTGAGTGAATTAAAACCTTATTTACAATGTTAGTTAAAACCTATATTCACATTATAATTTTTCATATGCTTTAATTTAATTAATTTGACAAATGTAAAAAGAATGCAAAAATATATATAACACAAATTCATTATTTTTATGTTTTATTAAACAGATTTGCACTTCCTTTCTGCAAACACGATTAAATACCGAGTTAAATTTCTGTTCTGTTTAAGAGGCGGTCAGGTTTATGTTCCTCTGCTCCAGAATAAAACTTTCTATTTTCGTGAATATTTTGCTTTGTCTTGGCATTGATGCATCTGCAGATTACTAAAGAATTACTGGCGCCCCTTATTAAAATTCATTCATTTGTTTATTTTCATTACGTCACAGCAGGCTGTGAAGCTCATGATCCCCAGATGTTCCCAAGCCAGCTAAGATATCATTCTCATGAGTCTTCCCCGGGGTCTCCATTAATCCAGTGAGACTTGTGTGATAGAGTTTTAGAGCAAACCAACCAGGCAGGAAAAAGTCATTTCAACTTTTTTCTCTCAGTTTGGGAGAGCAGCACTTACCATTTAAATTTCCACATTTATATTTTCACCATTTGTAAAATACTGTATAAATAATCAAATAGTCAAATTTTAGATAATAAGTCAGAGTATTAGGATGATTCGAATGCGTCAGAATTTTGAGACATTAGCTGAAAGATTTGAGATACTGCAGCGAAATTAAGAGATGAGTCCGAAGTTTGAGATAAGTGGAAGTATTGTCAAAGTCAATTATGATCAAATGACATTAAACATTAGGAAAACTGATATCATGTTTAAAGAGAATTCAGAATGTTTTTATTGTCCAGTTGTCACACATTTTGACTTAAAACAAACATTTTGAGATAATTTTAAGAAAAATAAGTCAAACTTTTAAGAAAACTCTTTTTAAAGATAGTTCACAAAGTTTAAATATTCAGTTAAAATTTGACAGATATATACTGTATATATAATTCATAAAAAATTTCAGACAAAAGATGTCAGACTTTTAAGCTAAATAAGTCAAATTTTAAGATAAAAAAGTGAAAAATTTGAGAAAAATTAAAAATAACATTTGACAAATCAATGAATCATAATTTTTACAGATTAAGATATTTAATTGAAAAAATGAAAACCTTGTTAAACCTTCATAGGCCACTATAATAAATACTCAGAACCTCAAAAGTCTTTTTTTACTTTTGTGATTTTTTTCAAAATTATTAATTGTTGTCATTTTTATGTTGCAAGTCAAGGTCAGTGAAGTTACCATATATGGTTTCTCACATCATTAGGGTAAAAATCATTCCAAAATCTTTACAGATATAAAAAAAAAATTAAACATAGAAAAATGTGCAAGAATACAGAAACACCTATTCTATACAAATATGTGTTTTCTCTTATTGCTTTGCCTGATTATGCAATAAGTTCAGATTTTCAGGTGAGTCACAATTATAAATTACAGTATACACAAAAATTTTGAGAAAGTAAGACTTTTGATATTAACAAGTTATATTTTTGCTATTGCCAAAAAAAAGCTAAAAATTTTAATGCTATTATGTTTAACTGGCAATAATGAACTTCCATTTACTTGATGTCACGTGTAAATGATTGCCAGCCAGTAGTCAAAGATGAGCCCTAAAGCCTTTCCTTAATGTCTGTGGGCACCTTTGAAGACATGTTTAGAAATGCACTTCAGCCTAAAACATTTGTGTCGTTACTAACTTGTCCCCATCTCTACTCGAACGTCCCCTCAACGAGAAAAAGAAAACAATTACACAGAGATCAAGTGCCATGTTTTTTATTGTGCAGACAGGAAACTATGGTTATGAGCAGTGCTGCTGTGGAGAGGAATTTGTGTCACATTGAGACGCAATCATTACAATGAAGAAGAACCACATGAAGACCTGAAATGCATGTGAGACATTATGTTGCATTAATTAAATGCCCGACATGAGATAAAATGAAAAGTAAAGCCATTATGCATTATGCTCATGTTACTTGAGCTTTTTCCTGAAAAACAGTTGAAGGACTGAATGCTAAATGTTTGCCCGAACTGCATCCAAGTTGTATTGTGTTTTTTGGTGAAATGCTTTAAACATTCTACGACAAAATATAATTATTGCCCTTTACCAAATTTGGGATGTTTACAAAAGTCCTACCCCATTTAATCCTTAATTTCGATTATGAAGTGATGCACTAAGCCTCAATTTAAATAAAAGCAATCGCTCATTTAATTGAAAATATCCAGGAAAAGTTAAAAAAAAAAGTCTCTGTTTTATAAAAATATGTCTTCAACAATAATTATATATATTTTTAAAAACTTTGAAAATGTATACTTGATCCAAAGCTAGTTTCTTAAACATACACCGATTTTTGCATAAAACCCAGAATCACACATTATTTTCATAACAAAAACCTAAAAACAATTAAATGACCTGATTATCATCTAATTAATTCCTTCTTCCGTTCATCTTTAGTTACTGCTTTATCCCAATCAGGGTCATGGTGCCTCAAGAGGCAAGCCCGGGAACAAAAGACGCTAGGTGGATGGATGCCATTTGGGGACACTGCCTTATTTAAAAGTAATTCATGCACTGCATAATGATTGCTTTTCAATGCGGAATGTCTTCCATTCCATATGCTACAATTAGTCAGTGTCTGCAAAACCATCCCTGAAGGTGCACTCTGATTTCAGCAGAATTATTAGTAGCTGGTCAGCTGCTGTTAGTAAGCGTATTTGGCTTTATTATGAGGCTCGGGTAAAATAGTTGGCTTCTGATGCAACAGGCACTGGTCACATAAAGTAAAGTAAAAGGTCCATTCTCAGGGTCCCTCAATCGTCATTCCATAGTGGCATCAGCGAAGAGCAGAAAGCCAGAAAAGGTACTGTCATCTTCACTGCTGGAGTAAATTCCATTCCAGTCCCGCAGTGTCTCCAGCCACACCTGATCACCGGCGGACAGTCGGATCAGGGCCATGTTGGAGGCCTGGTCGATGTCCTGGCCATAGAGCGAGTCACGAGTGCGCAGTTTACGGACACCGTTCACTACCAGAGCGGCCCGTAAAGGACGACTGCGGACGGTGATGTAGTAGGAAAACACGTAGACGCCACCATAAGTGCAATTGAACTTGCTGATGTAGGGATCCCAGTGTCCCTCCTCATTGTAGATGACTTTGTCAAATTTGACTGGGTGGCCCGGAGGAGGGAACGACCTGCTAGGGAAGAGTCCTACGCTAAAAGCTGAGCGCTTTTGAATAAATGGTTCTCCTTTTGAGCCCTTCATTCCTCTTTGGCCACGTACCCCTTTCATACCTCGCATTCCTTTCATCCCGTGCATCCCTCTTTGCCCTGGTGGTCCAGGTGGGCCTCTTTTACCTGGCTCTCCCTGTGGACCTGGAGAGCCTGTATCTCCCTTTTGGCCCATTACTCCAGGAGGTCCATCTGTGCCGTTAAGTCCTGGCTTGCCCAGGTCTCCCTTAGGTCCTGAAGGCCCAGGTTCACCTTTGTTACCTTTTTCCCCCTTCTCCACCATAGCTCGTTCTCCCATTTCTCCCTTTTCACCCTTTAGCCCCTTCATTCCATCTCGTCCAGAAAGTCCCATCGGTCCTTGAAGGCCCATTTCACCCTTTTCTCCCTTGCTCCCATTCTGTCCAGGTTCCCCTTTGTTCCCTAGTTCACCTTTCAATCCAGGCAAACCAATATCACCTTTGTCTCCTTTAAGACCTGGTTCACCTGGAGACATTAAAAGAGAAGTTAAAACCAACTTACCTGTGGCAGTAAGTCAATTTTACTCTAATAAGAGATTGTTATTTGCAGGACAACGAACCTTTATCGCCCGGTTTGCCATTAGAACCTGGTATTCCTGGAATCCCTTTCTCTCCTGCTTGTCCTGGATCACCTGAAGGAAGAATAGGTATGTCATTAAAACCTTTTATAGCTATGCAACAACAATGACCGTCTCACTGGTTCCTGATCAAAATCAGGCTACATGGTAGTCATTATAATCCATCTAAGTGGGAATAGTTGGATGCTGAAAGACGAATGGATGATGAAAGACAAATACTTACTTCACCAAGAACAGTCTTCATCATTACCTCTTACCATCTTTGGAAACTCCCTATTCTAGATTACGCAATCACCATAGAATGCTGTCGTCTGTTTTGTTATGACTTTTTATTTTCCTAGTCTGTCCAGACATTAATAACTCTATATAATGACACCATTACAAAACACGGACACGCATTAGCCTTCTGGCTTGTATTGGCGCCATTAAGATGTCTAAAAGCATCATGGATTCACTAGGCTAGAATTTTACAAAATAAATTTGGACCAATTTGGAACCACTAGCTTTAGATTAGCCTTCACCGACCCTTTTCTCCCTGTTGTCCTGGAGTTCCAGGAGGTCCTGCTGGTCCTGTTGTTCCCTGAGGTCCCGTCTCACCCTTCTGCCCTAGAACACCTGACATGGACAGACATAAAAACGCATGGAAAAACATACCAGAATGGGTAATCAAATATAGCAGTTACTCAAAATCTACATAATTATCCATCAGCTTAAGCTCCTTACTCCAACCTTAATATAGGGGCACAACTGTACACTCTGTGTGGACCAACAAAATCTAAACACAATATATTCCATTTACTCAATATTTATCGCTGAAATGGATGATTTGGGAGTGCCGGTCTTCTGGAATGTTCACCACCTCTAGCTTTCATCTCAGCCTCTACACTGTATCTTTCATTTCCTCTGTCTGACCTGGCGACCCCTTCTCTCCGATGGGTCCTGGAGGGCCCCTCTCTGGTGGACAGCACTCACAGAAGTTGAAGAAGCACTCGTTGTAGTCCAGAGTGTAGTTCCGGGGACCCATTCCGGGTGGCAACATGGCCTCCGTGTGGTAGTCAGGTGAATATGCCTCACTGGAGTAGGTGCTGCTCTCGGTGGACGACGAGTATGAATCCATGATGGACTCTGTGGTCTCATAAGGCATGGCACTGCTGGAAGGGATGGGAGCCATGGTGGTGGTGAAGCGGACACCCAGGCGGGTAGGCGACGAGGAAGTAGGTTCCCCGTTTTGAGGGGGCTTCTTAGTAGGCTTAGCCCAGAGTCGCTCTGGACTTCTGGAAGTTGAGACCTCGGCCGCTGCTAACACCATTGGAGCCATCACCAGGATGGCCAGGCGGAGTGAACCGGCCATTTTATTGATGACGATGCTGAGTAGCAGCTTATAAACTACAGGGCATAGAAGGAGAGAATCACAATGTATGTGGAAATGAGGATACCCAATTCAATTCTACAAAACCTTCAGTAAACCTTCATATATACTTCCAGTCCAACCTGCTGAATACATATTTAATACTTTTTCTTATTGTGATAAAGCAAAATATGATTTCTGCAACTTTACAATTTCACAGTTGCCTGATACTATGTTTTTTTTTTTTTTTAAGATATAGCTTTTTAGCAATGTTTTTTTTTCACTTAAACATTTAGTTTCTTTTATTATATTGATATGTGGCTGATTTGGCAGACTTGTTGCTGAGAACAATACTTGAGTATTACTTCAAATGACTTAAAATAGCAAATTTCTAGCAGCTAAATGGTGACAGGTGTTGTTATCTGTAGTTATGTAGATATATATTTCTATAACCGGTGCACAGTATATCGTAAAATAGAAGTTCATTATTCACACAGTTGTCATTTTTATCCCAAAAAATTCAATTACCAGACGGGTCTCGTGTGCTCTTTTGCTGATTGCGATTAAACTTGGAATAAAGAAGAAAATGAGACCTCGCTTACCTCTGTCGGTTCGCTTCTTCAGGAGTCTTCTTCTCCGTCGTCCTTCTAACCTGAGAGGGAACAACATCGCAGCCACCGCCTTTTAACAGCCTGGGCCTCTGCATTCCCTTGGGCCTGTCCAACAACAGCCTGTTCAGCTTCAGTGCCATGTGGCATGTCCTTGGCATGGTTTCGAGGGTACGATACCTGAGGAGAGGAGGCTAATGTGATGTTTTTCGAGACCATATCGTATCAATCAGCCCCATTCCCAGGCATCCTTTGGCGAAGAACAAGTGATGCATAAATTTACACTCATGCACGTAAACACATGCATTAACACACTCACTTATTCAAAGATTAATATTTTCTAGATGACTGCTACCATTATTATAGGTGGTACAAACGTTTGTGCACCCTTTGGACAAAATGAAGCAGATTTTAAACTATGAATAGCAGAAGAAATCAGAATATCAGTTAATCTGGTTTGATTTTCATACTGAACATTATATACATTATATAAAATATTCTCAAAATAATAATATATCTTGCTTTCGTCTGATCTACTGTATACAGATATCATATATGGCCTTCGTAGAATAAGGACTGACATCACTATTTTCTTGTACAATTTACATATTGTTGGATTACATAAAACTCATATTCATTTATTAAAGTTGGATTTAAATTTTTTGCAAATAATGTCATCGATAATTTGGAGAATAGAAATGCATTTTCCTTGTGTTTCCGTTCAAAATCCAGAACTTTTGCATTTGTTGCTGTAGAAAATTATTCTTAAAAAAAAAAAATCTAAATAGTAAGCAAGAGGTTGAATGAGTCACGGTTTTCCCAAGGATCAAAGAGATTTAGGAACTTGGGGGATTTCACTGTAGGCTTGACCCTGTCCACTGGGGAGCGTATGGTCTCGCACCTAACACCCCTTCAAACAGCACCACCGAACGCAAGCCCCCCACCAGAAGGTCTATTTTTTCACGCGCACACAATCGACTTCTGAGAATAGTAAATAAGGAAAAATTCCTAAATGAAACTGAGGGTCAAGACTTCCTGGAGAGGCTCCCTCTCCGTTTGGCAGAAGCTCAAAGGGAAGCTCAATAATCAAAGCCAACCAGAGACTGGACCGCAAACCCAAGCTGTGGCAACATTTCTGAAGCCCACCTAAAGGAAATTTAGCACTGGTGACTTTTAGGCTCCAGCAGGGTTACAGTGAGGGTAAATTGCTCATTTCAGGTGGTGGATAATGTTCTTACACTTCTAGGACTTCATATCTGACTTCAAATCTGATGCATATCAGAAAGACACATCGGGGTGTGTATGCTAGCCATGCAACACGCCTTAAGTGAAATAATGCACTGATTGTTATTTATAAATGTTATTTAGAGCGTTAAGTCTGTATAACATTTATATAAGTCTGATAAATTAAACCAATGCAATGCAATGACATTTTCTCGAAGATTATTTAACATAATGGACGGAGTCTCCAATACCAGTGCTTCAAACCTGCAGGGCTTCAATGTTTTTTGGTAAAAATAAATAAAAAATCATTTGGTATTTCCCCCTTTCGTATTAAGAAATATAGATGCCGTATAGCTGCTATAACATGAGTGATAGCAATATGTAAACTCGTCTCATGGACATTTCACAACATTAACTTTAAGAATGAATTAATGAAGTACAAATAAATAAAACCTTATAATCATTGGTAATTTCCTGTGTTTCAATAGTAAGTAGGAATAAAATCCAGCTCGAGTTCAATATAAAAATACAAACGCACGAACAGACACACGCTCGGTCCTCTCACTTCAGTCCACGGCTCCCCTCCCATTAATTCAGTAGACACAAGGGCGCCATTTGAGAGGACAGAGCGGTTACCTGAGCTTCAGATACCTGCTATCTCTCCCCACAGGCTCCTACAGAGGCCATGCGTTAACTTCAAGGGGCTCGAGCAGCCTGGGAAGAAAAACATAGATTTTGTGTCATGTGATCAGTGTAAGATCTTTTACATACGTATGTCTTCTTTTATGATATCAGTGCTTAAGTAATGCATCAAAATGAATATTAACATACAATACTGTATGCGCCATTATTGGTCATGTTTAATACGTTTTTTTTTTTTAAATATTAAAAATAAATGTATAATGGAATGGAATGATTTTGAAGAATATTTCATCAAGTGAGTATAAGAATGAGAATATTTAATAATATAAAAGTTAGCATTTTATTGTTTCTTATCTTGGAGCTTTTGTAACTTCTGCACATTTAGAATGAAGAATCATCATTTGTACAGTGGTGTGAAAAACTATTTGCCCCTTCCTGATTTCTTATTCTTTTGCATGTTTGTCACACTTAAATGTTTCTGCTCATCCAAAACTGTTAACTATTAGTCAAAGATAACATAATTGAACACAAAATGCAGTTTTTAAATGAAGGTTTACGTTATTAAGGGAGAAAAAAAACTCCAAATCTACATGGCCCTGTGTGAAAAAGTGATTGCCCCCCTTGTTAAAAAATAACTTAACTGTGGTTTATCACACCTGAGTTCAATTTCTGTAGTCACCCCCATGCCTGATTACTGCCACACCTGTTTCAATCAAGAAATCACTTAAATAGGAGCTACCTGACACAGAGAAGTAGACCAAAAGCACCTCAAAAGCTAGACATCATGACAAGATCAAAAGAAATTCAGGAACAAATGAGAACAAAAGTAATTGAGATCTATCAGTCTGGTAAAGGTTATAAAGCCATTTCTAAAGCTTTGGGACTCCAGCGAACCACAGTGAGAGCCATTATCCACAAATGGCAAAAACATGGAACAGTGGTGAACCTTTCCAGGAGTGGCCGGCCGACCAAAATTACCCCAAGAGCGCAGAGACGACTCATCCGAGAGGCCACAAAAGACCCCAGGACAACATCTAAAGAACTGCAGGCCTCACTTGCCTCAATTAAGGTCAGTGTTCACGACTCCACCATAAGAAAGAGACTGGGCAAAAACGGCCTGCATGGCAGATTTGCAAGGCGCAAACCACTTTTAAGCAAAAAGAACATTAAGGCTCGTCTCAATTTTGCTAAAAAACATCTCAATGATTGCCAAGACTTTTGGGAAAATACCTTGTGGACCGACGAGACAAAAGTTGAACTTTTTGGATGGTGCGTGTCCCGTTACATCTGGCGTAAAAGTAACACAGCATTTCAGTAAAAGAACATCATACCAACAGTAAAATATGGTGGTGGTAGTGTGATGGTCTGGGGTTGTTTTGCTGCTTCAGGACCTGGAAGGCTTGCTGTGATAGATGGAACCATGAATTCTACTGTCTACCAAAAAATCCTGAAGGAGAATGTCCGGCCATCTGTTCGTCAACTCAAGCTGAAGCGATCTTGGGTGCTGCAGCAGGACAATGACCCAAAACACACCAGCAAATCCACCTCTGAATGGCTGAAGAAAAACTAAATGAAGACTTTGGAGTGGCCTAGTCAAAGTCCTGACCTGAATCCTATTGAGATGTTGTGGCATGACCTTAAAAAGGCGGTTCATGCTAGAAAACCCTCAAATAAAGCTGAATTACAACAATTCTGCAAAGATGAGTGGGCCAAAATTCCTCCAGAGCGCTGTAAAAGACTCGTTGCAAGTTATCACAAACGCTTGATTGCAGTTATTGCTGCTAAGGGTGGCCCAACCAGTTATTAGGTTCAGGGGGCAATTACTTTTTCACACAGGGCCATGTAGGTTTGGATTTTTTTTCTCCCTAAATAATAAAACCCCCCATTTAAAAACTGCATTTTGTGTTTACTTGTGTTATCTTTGACTAATAGTTAAATGTGTTTGATGATCAGAAACATTTTGTGTGACAAACATGCAAAAGAATAAGAAATCAGGAGGGGGGGCAAATAGTTTTTCACACCACTGTATATTTTCTAGAAATTAAAAAAAAGGAAAAGAAATGCTGTTGAACATCAGTTTATAATTATAGAATTAATAACGACATTTTAAATGACTACATTTTTTAAATAGTAATTTAATACTTATAAACATTATGCCTTCAGACAATTGATGAAATGTTTTAAAATGTTATAAATTTAAAATATCATTACAAACAAAATAAAAAAAATGTAAAAAAAAAAAAAAAGAATAATAAAATAATAATTTAATTAAATCTAATCTAATCAAAAGTGGTTACTATTAATTTAATTTAATTAAATTTTATTTTTATTTTTATTATTATTATTATTATTATTGTTGTTTCTCGGTCACTTCACTTAAATTTGAGGTGTTAATTTAATGCATTACTCTTTCTAAGTTAACAACGTTTACTGTATGTGTATTTATATGAAAATCTACTCTTCTTTATGAACAAACTGTTTTCTTTGCTTTAGCTTTTCCTCCACAGTAAAGAGCTCATGATGAAACACCACAACGTCACTGGGTCACTGACTATGGAAAACCAAATGGTTCAGAAATTTAGCAAATACAGACTGACTGTGGAGTAAGCACTAGTTTTCAAAACTGTTTGTCACTAGATTATTTATGAACAGTAGCTGTGAATATATTTGAGCCTAATGTTATTTTAAAAATATTTTATTTTATTGCAGGTAAAAAACACAGCTGTCCTGGGCTTATGAAAGCGCAGCATCCGCCGCTCCGCCGCGCGACACATGTGATGTAATACTTCAGTCTTTTCTTCCCGAGAGCGCTAACATCCTCGCAAGAATTTATACTTTAAAAGGATTGTGTCCATTTTGTATAAATTGAAAGCGTTCTCTCTACAAAATGTGTTCCAATTAAATTTAGTATAAACAAGTAAATCAGGTTTTGATGAGAAATTGAATATTTCATTGTAATCTACTTAATGCATTTTAAATCTTCTCAAATAATCTAACGAATACAGTCTGTGAAATGGGATTTTTAATAAATTCGCACTGACAGACACTAAATCTAGGGACGTGTCACGACCTGATAAACTCAAAAAACTTTTTTTGATTTTGTGCAAGATGTTTTTATTGTTGTTGCTAGTCTGGAACATGGACAATCACACTGCTGCTGACGCATAACATCATGTCATTCTATACCTCATATTTCAGTCACATCTTTCCCCTTCTGTATTTTTATATTTTTTATACACCACAGTTTACAATAGCATTTTGTACATTCTGTAAATCCTGTGTGATTTTTTTTTATTTTTATTCTGCCATTCATTGATTCATCTTCTGTACGGTTTATGCTGTTCAATTCAATTCAATTCAATTCAATTTTATTTATATAGCGCTTTTAACAATGGTCATTGTCTCAAAGCAGCTTCACAAAAATTAAAGAAATTTAACACAAAAAAAAAAAAAAAAAAATATATATATATATATATATATATATATATAGAATAATTATATATAAAATTATGAATAAATAAATAAAATTATAATAGAAAATAAATAAATAAAAACAAATAATAATAATAATTATAGAAAAGAAAATCATTGGAAGTGTGGATGTGTGAGAAAAATGTGCAGATAATAATGAGACGAATGAATGAAATTTCTCTGATGAGCAAGCCGTGTACAGAATGCTGTGTACAGAGTCCCTTATCTCAGGAGACATAGGACATGAGCTGGGGTGCGCGCGGACACTCACACACACACACTACATGCAAATTGGGAGTGCCAAATAGCTCAATTTGCATGTATTTGTTCCTGGAGGAAACCCACCAAGCAGGAGAACATGCAAACTCCATGCTCACAGACCCAGACCCTGGAGGTGTGAGGACTCTGTGTTAACCACTACACCTTTGTGCTTTTGATTTTGTAAATTAGTACATTTCAGCTTCATATATAATAATAATATTCATTAATATATATTTAATTGCATTATATATTCTGTAATGCAATTAAAAAAATCTTTGTAGTGAAATCTTTCTATTTTAGGCCACAGACAGTCATTTCACTGCACTGTGTGTGGTTGTGTACAGGACTAATACGGAATAAAAATTTGAATTTAATTTGATTATTGAAAGACATAGACCATACATGCTTCTCAAAATATGTTACACATGTAAGTATGTATGTAGAGAAAACTGAAAATGAAAAGAGAAGAAAAGAAAAGAAAGTCACTATAGCAAATAGAACGTGTTGTATAAACATTGAAATAATTGAACACAGACAAGGCTGATTCTGTGTAGGTACACGGCCATCTTTGGCGGAAAACGCTAATGAGTATTAATGAGTATGCAGCTGCAACGGTCATGTGACAAGGTGTCAAAACAAACAAGATGTCAGGAACCCAAAAAGCCTGTGTCTTTTTTGCGAGCCGGCTCTGTGTGTCCGCCATGATGGCTGATCTCAGCGCCACGGAAGGGAGGTTGGGCCTAATTGAGCCAACACGTCTTTCATTGCACATATGACACGTTATGCTCTCTGTAGAACTCTGCACACATGGAACACGTATGTTACATGTACGAATTCTTTAAATCTGACACTATCTGCACTTTTACACTTTGCAGTCTTTTCGCACTACTGCGCTCGTTCTCACACCTTATATTTCACTTAGATGTTTACAAGATATTTACTTTGTTCATTTATATCTGGTTATTTCAGGAACAATGCTGTAATCATACGTTACAAATCTGTTTCTGGATTGCACTGGCTGCTGATATTCTTATACAAACTTTTTATATTGCATTGACAATGGAAACACTTGAGAGAGCAGAGAAACAGTATTTCGATTCCTCTGCGTGTCTGCACATTTGACAAACAAATAAAAATCATTGAACCTAATTAGTATACGTAAAATACAGCCTGCTCAAAATTTTCAAAAATGACATATATATATATATTTGATTTATAGATGTGCAAGGCATTTTCATGACTGTAGATGCGGTCATATTATTTCACCAGTTTTGACGCGTAGCTCTGATTTAAAGTTTCACTCACACGACAGAAGTCCGATCTCTTTGTCTCTTGTAGTTTATTTTGTCAGCGTCAAAGAATCAACACTTCATACAGTCGTCTTGAGTAAATCCATTGTGATAACAGACACCAGTTGCTGCATCTTGCAAATCTCTGACTTTTACAACAACCTGTTTGCTGTATCTTGTAAATTACAGTCTTAGCTTACGAATATAACAACACTCTTGCTGTATATATCCACTTACGGGAGCTTACGGTTACAACAACCTAGTTGCTGTATCTTACATTCTTAGCTTACCGGGAGCTCTCGTTAGCTGACGGTCAAAAGCTTGTGTTTCCGTAGCCTTCAACATCTAAACTGAACTCTCTAACATATGACAGACACACAAATGCATGTAATAGTAGAATGACATCACAGACCAACTTACGATGGTCAAAATGGATGCTTAACTTAGAAATTTAAACCTTATGGCTTATGTAACAAACTTAATGCTTAATGCTTTACTAATGAATAGAACAAGGTAGAATAAATGAAATAACAACAAATAAAATAAAATAAACACAACAACAAATTCATAACAAGTACGATATGGCACTTACATGACTATTGTTCTTATTTATTGGGTTCTCCTATAATCTGAATCAATCTTGCACTGTTGCTTTTCTTCAGATCTCCCTGACAAGGTTTGGACCCCTTTGGCTTTCCATATGTGAGAGTTAGGAGGGTGGCAGGTCCGCACCCCGCGCAGGCCACTCCGCTCCATTCCCATTGTTGTGCTCCGCAGTGCTGTGTTGTGGCGTCCAGGACTCAGCGCGAGATTCGTTATTTTTTAAACGATAATCGAACCTCTTTGATGTGCCGCCTTTGATGTGCCGCCTTGCTGACTGACTACAAGCGACTGTATATAGAGCTTCCTTTCTTTTCTCTCATTCTGCAGCCGATCTCAGTCCTCCCGCATCAGTCTCGCCCTGTGTCCACACACACACACACACACACACACACCCCGAGACACTGCGCTGCGTGAAGAGGACCCGGGAATGGGAGCTGTGCGTCGGACACGCGTTCTGTACGTCTGGATCATGGAAGAAGTGCTTTGAAGTGTGTGTGTGTGTGTGTGTTATGAGTGAACAGTCAGCACTGGGATGATAGGAGACGCGATGACGCTGCTGTCTCTCCTGGGTCGCATCATGCGTTATTTCTTGCTCCGGCCGGAGACTCTGTTCCTCCTGTGCATCAGTCTGGCCCTCTGGAGCTACTTCTTCCACACGGACGAGGTGAAGACCATCGTCAGGTCCAGCCGAGACGCCGTCAAGATGGTGAAGGGCAAAGTGGCCGAGATGATGATGATGCAGGACGTCACCGGCGGCGGCCTTCAGGTGGTGGACGGCGAGTTCTCCAAGACCTGGGGCTTCAAGAGCCACAACGTGGCCGTGTACTCCATCCAGGGCCGCAGGGACCACATGGAGGACCGCTACGAGGTGCTCACTGACCTGAGCAACAGGAGCCACCCATCCATATTTGCCATTTTTGATGGTCACGGTGGCGAGGTAACCAAAAAGCAGTGCCTTCAGGAGGCCACATACTGGAGGGAATAATCAGAATAATCAGAATCTATATACAGAGGAGAAAGGTTTAGTCTGTACATTGGTCACCACTCGCTCTTTCAATGATATCTTTATGTTTCATACATGGTTACGAGCAGAAAACCATCTCAGCCAGATTTCGTCACAGCATCACGTAAAAAAACTGTCTTCTGGGTTCTGCCTGAAGTTAAACCTGCACCATGAATTCAATCAAAATGTTGAAGTTATTAGCCATGGTGAAGTTTTGTCAATTCGTCAAAATGTGGGCGCGTCTTAAATCCACCGCTGGAAAGAATGTCATTTTTACTTAGATATTAGATAGTACTGTACTTAGATCTCTGCCCAAGAAGTGAAATCAAAATGTTGAGTAAAAGCCATGTTATCAACAGTTATGTGCCGGATTTAATAATCTGCTTTAAAATAAATCTACTAATGCGCTACTTAATTAGAAAAGATAAAGTGAATATTTTGACTGGGATTACTTCATATTTTCACTTTGTCTGAAATAACAGCGCTGAAGTGGATATAAGTGAATTTTAACACGTTGGAGTCGTTTTAAGACAAAACTTCATCTTTATCTGATCGACTTTTTCCATTTCTCATCTGTGATTCTCTCTCCGATTACCGAACAGGGAGTGTATTTGTCTGAGCACCAAAGAAGGACAACTTAGTGTAAACAAGGCGTCAGATACTCGACCTTACAGAATGTCATTTCTTTGTATTAATATCAAATTCAAATAAATTAGACGGAGAGTTCCGCTGTACAGAAAGACAGACAGACATGTACGTGGGCTTCAACCTGAAATAATAATAATAATAATATCACTAATTACATTAAAGAACAGCAGATTATTTTTTAGCTTTAACCTTTTAACTATTTCTACAAACTCATTTTCCTGTCAACAGTGTTTACTTCAGCTAGTTAAGTCTTATTATTACTAATAAAGTTATATGTCAATCTGTATCTACTATATGGTGACACAGTGGCTTAGAGCTTAGCACTGTCACCTTGCACCTCCAGGGTCCGGGTTCGATTCTAAGTGCATGAATACAATGGTAGTCACACACACACACACACACACTTACAATGGGTCATTCCAGGTCGCCCTCAGTTCCTCAGCCAGATACTAAAATAAACTTGTTTTACCTGTAAATGTACAATTCAAATAAATTACCTGAGATCAAACGATGATCCATTATATTTGATCTAGCTAAAGAAAAAAAAACAAGTTCAAATTACAGTAGTCAACTCATTCAACAGCTACAATATCATATTGCTAATAGTTTATTAAAAATGGTTAATTAATTAAAGAATACCTTAGTAGTTTTTCTGAATGGTGAATAAAAAGCAAGTAAAAATGTTTAATAAATCTTCTTTCATCTTTCCTTTCATCTTCATCTTTAATGAGATTGGAGTTGTCTATGTTTAAACAAATGATATATTGTACAGCTCTCAGGAAGTAAGCTGTTCCTTGAGAGATGTTAAGGTGCTTGTTTGTGGCTTTGCTTATCAATTTCCCTCAGTCTTTATGGGGGAAAAGAGTCAAAATGACAGCACAAGATGTTGGATTGATAATTACGAGCATCCATCATCCATCCATCCAGGAAACCTCTGTAGCTCAACTAGGGACGGTGGAAGCCAGTGGTGAATACCATAATATTTATTCCTATTTTTACGACCGTGGTAGGACCTCAAGTCAACATAGCATAATCTGCATGTCTATGGACTGTGGGAGGAAACCGGAGAACCCGGGGAAACCCACCGTTAACGGGGAGAACATTTATATTTACATTTAGGCATTTGGCAGACGCTCTTATCCAGAGCGACTTAAATTTTTATCTCATTATACATCTGAGCAGTTGAGGGTTAAGGGCCTTGCTCAAGGGCCCAACAGTGGCAACTTGGTGGTTGTGGGGTTTGAACCTGGGATCTTCCGAACCGTAGTCCAATGCCTTAACCACTGAGCTACTCCTGGCCTCAGAACATGCGAACTCCATGCACACAGAGGCGGGAATCGAACCCAGACCCTGGAGGTGCAAGCCGAAAGTGCTAACAACTACGCCCCCGATGACTAGAATAACACACACAACCAGTGGCGAGAGGGGTACATTTGGGCCTCCAAACAAACCCCCTACTCTGAAATCCCGCAACCTGTCACAAGATTAAAAAGTTTTACTTCCCTGTTCGGGGGCTTACGCTTTGATTCTATCAAGGGTTTAAGATTGTCATCTCAACCTCCGTCCTCACGAAGGTCCAGATAATCAGGTACCATGATTGAACGGTGACACCAGCGGCCCTTTAAAGCTCAGCCAATAATGATTTGTTCATGGCTATAAATAAAGCGATCTGAAGTGGCCTTGTTTGGGTTTTGCAGTGGATGTTCGTGTTACCATCGTCGACTAAAGCCGCGGACTCGCACGCAGATCAGCTCGATGCGGAGGGCAGACGCACGCTCCTCTGTAACACCTTGCTGGGGTCTGCGTCTGATCCTCACGACCTCTGATTCAAAGATAAATTTTAATTTTATCTTTCCAATCGATACAGCCGGACCAACCAGTCTGTTCGGATAATCACAAAGAGCCCGAGTCTCATTCAGAGAACAATGACTTCAGTTAAATGGGCGAATCTGAGAGCCAGTGAATTCCCGGGGTAATTATTGGTTGTATTTGTTCATAGTGCCCCTCCCCCCAGTCTGCAAACCATCTGCTCCCAGCCGTCCCAACCCTGGTTCCTCTAGGGACAACGCCAGATGCTCAGCTTCATTCCATTCCAGATATTTATCAGTTTAAAGTTACAATCTGTTTGGAGATGATAAGTGAAGATTGTGGACAAACTTCCTCTTAAGAAAACTCGAATGCCACATTCTTCTCTTACAATAGACGCAGCGATAATCCATCATTTCCGTCTCTAAATCTGCGTCTGAAGAGAAGCTAGCTAGCAGCGATCGTTTGTATGGGTTGATATAGAGCTCTGGTTTAGAAATGATTCAGTGGAGCAGGATGTCAGTCGCGTTCCCTTTGAGGCTCCATCATGGCTTAAAATATCTGCCGGCTATCTGGCGACTAGCAGCTTTTTAACCAGGATGGTATCAGTGGACGCTGTAGTGCTCAGGTGTTTTGTTTTTTCAGTTGTTACACTTTGCGTGTTATTGTTGCCTTGTATGTTGCTTTACTTCACAGCGTTTGTGCTAGACCTTCAGGGTAGGAACTAATACTAACATAGAATATTACAGTACGTAATGTTGAGGGATAGTAAGTATGTACTAGAGAATTGGATCATAGAAACTGTATCATGTGTCAGTTGGAAAAGACGCGATGGAAAGATGTGCACCAGGGAACATTACGAAACAAAAAGACTTAATAGTCAACAGCTCTTCTTTTTTTTCACCTTCATGTTTTGAGTCGGTGCATAAAACTGAGGTTTGTGATTCGTAGGTCAAGATACCGTAAAGTCGCAATAACATCTGATCTGCATAATATAAGTCTCGTTCCTTTCCCTTTTAGGGATTTCCCTTTTTCTTTATTTGCCTTAGGTAACAGCTTTATCTACATAATTTTTTTTTTTATCATAAAAGAATAACTCCTTGTGGTCGCCCTGACCCCTATAGCGAGGGGTCAAACATCATAAATACTACAGCGGCGTACACAATCAGGTTAATCGGTTAACATTTCTGTTCTGATGTCGTCTCTCCGCCGCTGGTTCAACATCGGAACTTCAAAAACAATGGAAAAGATTTTTATGAAATAAAATCATTACAGACGACACACTACCTTTATAGACCTTATATACTCTATATAGTCATGTACTGTACTGTACTGGTGCATGGATTGCACAATATTTTGTCTATTATGTCCATTTTTCCAAACAGTTTGCGAGCTGGAAAAAAAATGTGACTTTGATAAACGTCCCGCTCATAGTGTTCATAGTGCCGTCCATTTATCACAGAATTAATACCAGAAATAGACTCGATCCGGTCGTGTGTCATGACTCCAGTTGGCCCGGCTGATGCCTGAAGGCCGGATTCCGTGCGCTGTAATACGATAAACCCACACAAACACTCGGGTACAAAAAAAAAAAAAAAAGTCAAATGGAATCTCAAGTGGCTGTTACGTCATCCGATATCCTGACATAATGACCCGTGAGCTCCGTGAGGAGGAGACGAGATCTCTGACTGTATTATCGACAGGATCTCAGCTGTGCGAACCCGTCTGCTCATGAATGGTGATGGGTTTCATTTGTACACCGCGTGCATCCGATGGAGCTAAAACGAGCCGTCGGGATCTTTATGGTCTTTATGGTTTCAGGTAAACACGTCGTCGTCATCTTTATCTGATATCATGATAGTATTTTGTAACAGTGTTAGTGCAGCTTGACCGCTGAGGCTATTTTTGGAACGGCTGTTTGTGTGTACGTGTGTGTGTGTGTGTGTGTACAGTACATGTATGTGAAAAGGTCACATGTTCTCTTTGAGATCCCGTCAATAATACAAATATTTAAAGGCAAAATTTCCCAACTTTTTTTTTTTTTTTGTAATTTCAATTTCATAAGGAAATATTTTTAAGATGCAGAAAGTATTCCTGTTTTTCCGTTCCGTCCGCCTAAACAACTCCAGGTGGAAAAAATCGAAAGCGCGGACTTCAGAAGACGAACGTTAAATCATAGCGTATCTTCCTGGCTGATTTCTGGCTGACGTCCTCCTTGCAGGCGGCTGCTGACTACGTGAAGGCTCACCTGCCCGAGGCTCTCAGGCAACACCTGCAGGCTTACGAGCGCGAGAAGAAAGACAGCCAGCTCTCGTACGCCTCAATCCTGGAGCAGCGCATCCTCGCTGTGGACCGAGACATGGTGGAAAGGTTCTCCGCCTCGCACGAAGAAGCAGGTAATATGATTTCCTGATTTCTTCGATCCAAGCCAAAAGATCAAAGCTAATTCCACTCCCTCCCTCCCTCAATCCGTCTGTAGGCACCACGTGTTTGGTGGCTTTGCTGTCCGATCGAGAGTTGACGGTGGCGAACGTCGGCGACTCCCGCGGCGTCTTGTGCGATAAGGACGGGAACGCCGTGGCTTTATCTCACGACCACAAGCCTTATCAGCTGAAAGAGCGCAAGAGAATCAAACGTGCAGGTGAGGGGGAAAAAAATGTACTGGGTTTCACAGTCATGTGACGATGTAATGGAACGTATTTCCTTCTGCACCACAAGCTCTTTTAAATGCATGTGAGAGATCGAGCCATCATGTTTATTGGCTTAAGCATGAGAAGTAGCGAAAAGTTGATCGAAACATAATTACTTAGCATCGCTACTGTACCTTCTTTTCTCATCCAGGGGGTTTCATTAGTTTCAACGGCTCATGGCGGGTCCAGGGCATCCTGGCCATGTCGCGCTCTCTGGGCGACTACCCGCTCAAGAACCTCAACGTGGTGGTGCCCGATCCCGACGTGCTGACTTTTGACCTGGACAAGCTGCAGCCCGAGTTCATGATCCTGGCCTCGGACGGCCTGTGGGATGCCTTCAGCAACGAGGAAGCTGTTCGCTTCGTCCGGGAACGCCTCGACGAGCCACATTACGGCGCCAAGAGCATCGTGCTGCAGTCGTTCTACCGCGGCTGCCCCGATAACATCACTGTCATGGTGGTGAAGTTCAAAAGCATTAAGAATGGAGAATAGTGTTACACGAATATAAATACACGCTCCCCGAGAATACGATCAATATTATTTTCGTGGCGAACGGACAACCTTTTCCATAATTTAACCCGACTGAAGGAGCAACGCCGATGAACTGGCAGCTTGACCGCGCATCTATTTTTTTATTTAATATACAAGGTATATCCAATTCTGCCTGAACATATCATAAGGGTCTTGATTCAGTTACATGAATGCTGCTTGTGATCTGCTAACCCCCTGTGCTTGGGTTCGAACCAATCCTGGTGATTAAAGAGAAATAAATAAAATCACTCGGCTTTTGCTGTTCATTGGTAGAAACTGGTTTTAGTGAAATGACTTGGAAACGTATAAAAATCTCATTATAAGAAATATCACATGAGCTGTTTGTAAAGATGCTACAGTACACGCATCTCATAAGATTTTAATGTCTGTGTGTGCTGTAGATCAGATCTGGTGTTTAACCACCACAGTGTGTCCATGGGTACATGTATACTGGAACAAAATGAAGAACGTATCTGACTGTTACTTCTGCAGTTAAAAATAAAGTATTAACCAGGTAAGTGTGCTAGAGTTTACACAGACATGTTAAAACTCAATACTTCTCAAAATGACATAACTTTCATTTTATTATTATTATTATTAATATTCTGCCTTATAAGGTGTTTACACCTCTCAAGGGAAGTCATGTCACATTATCTCATGCAATGACGAATACCTTCCCTAAGTTCTAACTAAAGACACGCTGTCCCAGTATCACTTCCTGTGGGACAAAAAAAGTTTCATAATAATAATAATAACATTGCTTGCAAAGGTATTCACTCCCATTTTGGTCAAGCTTTCTTTAAATCAGCTTTGGCTGCGGTTACAGCTGCATGTTCTTTCTATATTCTTTGCACATCTGGATTTTTTTGACTGGATATGCTGTTTTAAATTATGTTCCTGACATCATTTAAATCCAGCTCAGTTCCAGGTTTCAGTAACACTACATGAGGAAAACTGCAAAGAGGGGAGGGGGTTAAATATTTATACAAGACTCTGTGTAGTACAGCTTGTTTGTTCTATAACTTTGATAATAACAAGTTCACTCACTCACTCATCATTTATTGCACTTTATCCTGTATACATGAACCTGGAGTCGATCCCAGAAAACTTAGGGGACGAGGCGGAGTACACCCTGGACAGGGTGCCAATCCATCGCACACACACATCATCATTTCTCCTCCCGTACCAATCAGGCAACGAGTGTTTCTTGTTGTTTCTGTACCGGTTAGTTTTTTACGGGGCGGGGTTGCTAGCCCAGCGCCCAACCCTTCTCCTTTCTCATCCGGCACTTGGGAACCGGCAATGGCGCAGTTAGACCTTCGGCTGCGAGAAGTTACAGCATCACCCGGGAATCAAACCAGCGATCTCCGGATGATAGGGCAGACAGTTTACCACTGCGCCACTAGGAGGCTCAGGACACACACACACATACTACGGGCAATTTGGGAACGCCAGTTAGCCTAATCTGCATGTCTCTGGACTGTGGGAGAAAACCCACCAAGCACGGGGAGAACATGCAAACTCTGCGAATCGAACCTGGACCCTGAAGGTGCAAGGCGACTGTGCTAACCACTAAGTTGTTCCGGTCAAGGGGTCGAGACAGAGGACCACCTAATCCCCACACATCTTGGCAAGGTTCTATGCTGGATGCCTGTCCTAACACAACCCTCTCATTTTATCCAGTCTTGGAAGAAGCACTAAGAATTCCCTGGGTTTGGTATTGGCTGAGATTTGAACCCAGGCCTTCTGCATTGCAGGTGAGAAGCCTACCACTAAGCAACTGAGGTCCTTTGTGATTTTCTCAATAAAGACCCCAAACCCAAGTCAAGTTACTTATTCACTCATTCTCTAAATCATTTATCATCTACATGGTTGCAGGAACTCAATTATGGAAATGCAATTCACCTAATCTTTGGACTGTGGGAGGGAAATGTAGCAGTAGGAGGTAGGAGGGAACCCACCAAACCATGGGGAGAACATGCAAACTCCATCCATTAATGTACAGGGTGGAAGACTGGGGGTGCAAGACCACAGTACTAACCACCATGCCTCTTTCTGGTCAAGTTAAATACTAAAAAATACGTATCTTCTTCTTACCTGGAAAGTATTCGGCAAACTACAGAGTTAGAAAAAGTAGCACAATGAATAATATTGCAGCAGAATAGGATACAAATTATGTATCTGCACCACTGAGCTTTGAAGTTGATTCACAACTGTTTTCCTGGCAGTGATGCACATTCCACCATGGCCACGGTGTCAAATGAGTCCTCTCAAAATAGTGCCTGTGTTGTAGATCCAAGTATTTGAACCATTCACAGCACTGACTCCTGTTACCTTGGCTCACAGAACGTCCTCTCTCACTATCTTTCGCGGTTACTGGAACTGACCACTGTGATTAAAGCGGACGTTAAAAGGGACTGGGATAAAAGCTGAACACACACCCAGCCCTCGAGCATCAAAGACAAGGCGCCAGAACTGACTTGATGAAGAATATGGGTCGGTGTGGTCCGAAATCACTGACTGACGCTGAAATGCTTTGTGTTGGATCAACAAGATCGACGTGCGAGGACTTAACCAGGTCCTTCAACACGACCCCCGTGATTCGGGTATTAGAAAACGGGATGTGTCTCATTTCACGGTTGAAGAGATGCCTGGGTGTTTCCAAGGACGGAAGAAAGCGTCGCTCGGCCGGGAAGAGCAGGAGAAGCAGCTGCAACTGTACAGCGCTGGTTTTCGTAGAGGACCTGGCTGGAGGAGTTTGGATGACGCCAGAGGAAAACAGAGGAAGAACCTGAGAAGAGAAGAACAGAGTGTGATTCCGCCTTGAGGAAGTACACGAAAGCGACAGTGATGCTGTAGCTAGACAGCAGGCTTGAATACCAGGAGAAGAAAATCAGTCATGAAGGGCTGGAACGAGGCGCTGTTAACAGATGGAACTCGTTTCAGTGAGAAGAGTTTGTCTTTTTTTGGTAATTTTGTTTCTTTTTCCAGGAGTTCTTGATTTGGAACTGAAGTTTAGGAAAGTGTTGGACCATCGTCCAGTGGCAATGGACCAACAATAATTTCTTTCTTTCTTTCTTTGGAATCTTGGGAAGTGATCTGAAGAAGGTTCTGTACGGATAAAACCTCAAAGTCTGATTTGTTTTTGGGGGGGAAATGTCCATTTGGATCACTTTTGGTCTGCAAAACTGAATCTGAACAAATTTGAAATGTGTAATGTACAAATCAGTGATGTTTTCATGTTAACATTTGATATATGATTGTCAAGTGATTGTATTGTCATAACCGATGATTAGACCACGCTTCATTAAGAACATGGACCTTGCCTTATTATTTATTTTTTTTTACTATTGTTGGTCAGGGATTTAATACGAGGAGAAAATAACCCGTGATCCGTCCAGTGCACCAGCGATGGAGGACTTCACATTGATCTTCTTCAAAAGCACAACACACACAAAGATCAAAGTTAGAATGAGCATCGTGATGAACACTCCCCATAGCAGTTATGATGACCTTGACTTTTATCATTTTGACTTTCAGAAACCAGACTGAGGTCTAAAGGCACAAAAACCAACACCAATATGAAGTACATTGATTTCTGATGTGTTGCTGCAGAAATCTGTACTGTTATACAAGCTGCACATTGACTACTCTAAAATATATCCAAGTTTCATTTCTACAGTATTGGCCTTTGAGAAGATTAGAGGGGTGTACTCACTTTTGTAAATGGGTGGATCTATGTGTGAATTTGAGGTGGGAAAATGTTGCAGTTCCTCTTTAATCCTACAGGTGGTGCACTCTAAAATACCACACATTGTCAGACAGCAAAGCATGCTGTGTGGTAGGAGCAAGGTTTGTTTAGAATTTTAACACAGTCAGGGAAGACTCAGGATCCGGATGGTTATGAAATGGTGATATCTACAGAATCGTATTATAAGCTGATTCAACACCTGGGTATCGTGATGGCATTGTATCGGCTGGTCCCATGTGATTTCCATCCCTACCATAGATTGAGCCATTGAGGTCTGAGCCATGTTTTTAATGGTGATGGCACTAAATGTGTGTACAGTACATGTGTCGTGACAATGAATCTTTTGACCAATCAGATTTAAGAATTCAGCAGGACTGAGATATAATGGAATTTGTACAATGATACAATGGTTATTGAGTTCTGCGCTAGCCGTTTAACATTTCTAGTCTTCCTGTGGGAGTCACTACCATACTTTGACCCCTGTGCCTTATCATGAAGCACTGAAATGAGATAAGTGAGCAAGGACGTGTGTAATAAATCAACCAGGAAGGGGGAAAAAAAGCAACACTGTGCAAACACATCAGGTTCAAGTGTGAGTTCCTGCACACGGATAATGGGCCTAAAGGGATCGAAGCTCCCCGATGCCCGCATTCTCCTCCTCGGCCTGGACGGAGCCGGGAAATCGACTCTCCTCTTCAAACTGAAGTACGCAGAGTCCTTTCAAACGGTCCCGACCGTCGGCTTCAACGTGGAGATGATGGAAGCGAAGCAGAACCGGAAGAAGATCACGCTGACCGTGTGGGACGTCGGAGGACAGGAGAAGATGAGGACGTACTGGAAGAGTTACTACCAAGACACGGCCGGGCTACTGTTCGCCGTCGACTGCTGGGACAGGAGACGTCTGGATGAGGCGAGGCAAGAGCTGGAGCGTTTGCTGAAGAATGAGCACCTCCGAGGACGTCCCGTGGTCATCCTGGCTAACAAGCAGGACAAACAAGGAGCTCTGACAGCGACCGAGCTGACGGAGACGTTTAACCTGAGGAAGATGTGCAGCAACAGGGACTGGTACGTTCAGCCGTGTTCGGGGAAGACCGGCGCCGGGCTGCCGGAGGGGTTCAGGAGGCTGGCGCACCTGGTGAAGACCACCTCCGACAACAACATCAAAGAGACGGTGCGGTATCTGAGCAAGTCAATAAAGAGGTAGATGTTTAACCTGCTGCAGCAAACATCCCATAGCTCAAGGTTTTATTTCTTTATTATCTATTTAAAATGTCCTGATGTTTCTTTAATCGTGTCATGGGAATATTGTTTTTTTTATTATATTTTTTCTAATTTGCTTTAATTTTACTAAACTATAATTTGTCATTCTTAAATATTTTCCTCATGTTCTTTGTTTAATTTTGTGATATGTTTTTAGTTACAGCTCCACTTTTTTTGAGCCAATGAATGAAAATTACCTTTCTTGAATTTCACGACTTTAATTTGTAAACCAAAGCTCATTGTGAAGATGAATCGTGCGTGTGACGATGTTGCTGATCAAAGGTCTGTGCTTTATGGTGAATAATGGGAGTCATTGCTTTGATGTAATTCATGATAATTAAATTGAAATTTTCTTCTTTTTTTTATTGATGTAATAATGAATTATTTGAAGCTGTAGGAAATTTTATTTTTTTAATGAACTCATGCTTTACATTTTTTTTATTTGCATCATGTATGTTCAATATCAAATTGATTGGTTAATTTCAAGCACCGGATTATTACCTCACAAAAAAAAAAATGCAAATGTTTGGGTTTACATACAGTATATTAAAAACCACACTTCTTACTGCTTGGTCCATGACATTTCCATGTTTCACACAGATTATCGGATTTGACGTGTCCAAAACAAACAGCTTCCTAAACAACACACTAACACGGGATTGTGTACAAATCAATGGTTTATTCCGTACAAAAAGACCTAAGGCGAGGCATACAAAATGAGCACACGATTATTTAAAAAAAAAAAAAAAAAAAGGCACAATAAATTAGAGCTTCTGCTGCCTTGTCACATGGGATATAAAAGTCCTTTGTCAAAAAGTGTGTTGACAAAAGTGCTTCTAAGACACGAGCACTGCGGATAACTAGTTAAGGCGGAAGATTAGGTTTGTGTACAATCGTTTAGGACATTTTCACATGTTAAAAAAAAAAAGGGGGGGAAAAAACTAAAACAAAAAAAAAACATACCAATACTCTGTCACGGTTTGTTAGTTAATGCCGATTTCAGAGAACACGCTCCTGAAATGAAGAATCCAGTGAACAGGATTTTATATTGAGAATTTTTTTAAATCTTCATCGTAGTATGCTGGGGGGTTATTTTTCTTTTACTTTTAAAGTTATAGCAGACATTGGTCTTTCTCCAAATCAGAAACGTCACAGGAACAGGAAATGAGATCTGAAAGAAGAAACAGAAATTTATCAAATACAATACATGTACGTCACTTCCACCTGCAAATGCGCCCATCAAGAACATAATATAATACTGAATTCTCATATGAAATGTTTTATATTTCTCAAGCAAAGTTAACAGAATTTTGCTTATTTAATTACTGAATCACATTTAAGAGCTTATTTAAATAACAGGCGTATTACATCAATATTCAAAATAACGGTTTTTAGTCCTCGACATTCCACACTGTCTATACTGCTATTTTACTTTAAGTTAATCAAGTCTGATGACTAAGTAACAATCATCAGTATACCATGCTCCATAATAAAGAGGTTTGCTTAATCTTTTCATGTTTGCACTTACTCATCATGCTGGCGTCTGAATGAAGCCATACCCCGACATTGAATTCTTCCAAACATTAACGATACGATCACACAATGAACTTGAATTAAAGTGTAATGTGGCCACGTAGAGCTCTGGCTTAACACTTAGAAGAAGGAAAAATAAATAAATAACTATTCCCCTCCCCATACAATACACTTGTCCATTTGTCTACAAGCTTGCCTTTTTTCCCCCCCTCATTAAAAAAAAAAAGTGTTTTAGTTTGAGCTGCGATGTTCATCAGAAGTGAATCTTCATCCTCATAGGAATCAGGACCAGGACTATATGGAGGATATGTTAACATCTCAAAAACTATTTTTTGCAGTGTGTTGACAGTCTGTCAAATAGCAGCCCACTGCATTTAATCCGAAGTTTATTCTTCAATAAGCGTCTCACTGTAATGAGCACTTGTTGATTGTTGAACCTTTTTTTCCTGATAATGTTCCCCTATCCCAGAAAACTGTAAGCGTTTATGAATTTTCCAACTGATGGTTGTCTTTTGAACATTTTTCTCGGTCAGTAATTGAGGATGTTGCATGTTCCATACTCTGCCATTTACTCTCAGACTTGTAGTGATGAATCCGTATCTCGTCACCGGTAATGATTCTCTTTTAAGTAACGTTCACTTTCCTTAGAGTATCGCTTAAAATTGTGTGTGCAGATATCCAAGTTGAGGTGTTTAAAGCACCGGGTACACCAGCAAAGAAAATATAAATAAATAAAAAAACACGACTCACTGCACTGCACTTCCTTTGTGCAAATCACAAGTCGGGTGTGCCTGGGGAGACAGTAGCCTCGAATGGAAAGCGCGGCCAAACAGAGGTGTTTAACGTAATTACTGACCGGCGGCAGGAGGAATCAGACGAACGAGCAGAGCTTCTGCGTCCTGAACGGGTTGGTGCTGGAGGACACGCCGGTGAGCAGCGGGTCCTGAAGAGCGTTCTGCATGCAGAACTGCTGGAGCTCGGCCGCCGCCTGGGACACCTGAAAGCAAAGGCGTCAAAACAGTTGGTCAGGACTTCTTTTCTCTATAGGGACATTTAAGTCACATTTAATCATCTTCAAGAGTTCTGTATGCTTCGAGGCGGACAGTGTTTAACATTCGTGCCTTATCCATGTTATCTGTTTAAATAAAAGAGAAAAAACAGCCAGGTGAGGAAACTACTGCTGTTTTAATGGACGTCAGAACATCAAGGGGGTAAATAAGGTTCTGTGGTGATTTCATACCGTAAAATAGCTTAAGATGCTTTAAAAAAAAAAAAGGCGTTAGTTATAAATGGGCAAACCGGAAACCGGAAGTGGGTTACTTTGCATCGTTTCCTGTTTAACTAACAAACCCGCGCCTTAACAACACCAGCATAAAGCGTTAAACCGAGTCTCAGTCACATTTCAGAACATTTACTCATAATATTTAGCTTAAAGCGACTTTTATTTCACTTTTTTCCAGCGCTGTGAAAGCTAACCCGAGTTAGCCGTTTAACAAAGCCAGCTCTGATATTAACCCCAATCTCTGCTTCCTTAATTAAACATATATCCACACCATTAATAAACACAATGTGTAAATACATACTGTTTCCGGAATAATGACCAAAACCAGGATAAGAAAGGTTAATATTAATAAACCGTGTCCGCTTTATAAACGGCCCCGAGGCCGACGCCCTAATCCGAGTAGCTCAGTTAGCATCGAGCTACCAATTCCCAAGCGGAAACGCACACAACAAAAGGGTCTTCGCACCTTAACCCTGTCGATATTCGCTTCGAATCGTAGCTGCTGCACGACTTTCTTCATCGCGTTAATGTTGGACGATCCGGACATTCTGGCAAAAGATGAAACAACACCGAGACAACGGGCGCAGTCTCAGTTTCCGTTATCTGGAAGCAAATATGGCCGTTCCTGTGAACTACGGCAAGAGACGAGGGTCACGTGAAGGAGGCGGAGTCAAAAACCAAACGCACAAAGGTCAGTGTCAGTGTTCAACACTTAGAAAGAGACTGGTGGTACAGTACAAAGGGCGCCCATGAGAGAGTTCCAAGGTTGGTTTCTAACCAAAAAAGGACCACAAACGCTCATCCCTCATTTGCCAAAAATTATCTTGATTATCCCCAAGATTTTTGAGAAAATATTCTGTGGACTGTCTGGGTTCGATTCCCCGGCCAGGCTCGATTCCCGTCTCTGAGTGCATGGAGTTTGCATGTTCTCCCCGTGCTTGGTGGGTTTCCTCCGGGTACTCCGGTTTCCTCCCACAATCCAAAGACATGTAGGTTAGGTTAATTGACATTCCAAATTGCCCGTAGTGTGTGAATGAGTGTGTGTATGTGAGTAGGTGTGTGTGCCCCGCGACGGATTGGCACATGGTGTACCCCGCCTTGTGCCCTAAGTTTCCTGGGATAGGCTCCAGGCCCATTCCAAATTGCCCGTAGTGTGTGAATGAGTGTGTGTATGTGAGTATGTGTGTGTGCCCTGCGATGGATTGGCACCCTGTCCAGGGTGTACCCCGCCTTGTGCCCTAAGTTTCCTGGGATAGGCTCCAGGCCCCCGCGACCCTGTATATAAGGATAAAGCGGTACAGAAAATGAATGAATGAATGAATTCTGTGGACTGATGCGACAAAAGTTGAACTTATTGAAAGTCGTGTGTCCCATTACAACTGGTGTAAAGCTAACACAGCACTTCATAAAATGAACATCATACCAACAGTCAAACGTGGTGGTAGCGTGATGATCTGGGGCTGATTTACAGCTTCAGGACCTGCACGACTTGCCATAATTGCTGGAACCATGAATTTTGCACTCTACCAGAAAATCCTGCCGGCCATTGTTGTTTGACCTCAAGTTCAAACTCACTTGGATTATGCAGCGGGACAATGATCCAAAACACACCAGCACCTCTGAATAGCTAAAAAAAAATTAAACGACGATTTTAGAGTGGTCTAGTCAAAGTCTTAAATCCAACTGAGATGCTGTGGAATGATCTTAAACAGGTGAAACTCTTCAATATACCTGAATTAATACAATTCTGCAAAGAAGAGTCAGCCAAAGAGTGGGGGATTGGAAAGCGTTTTCCCTTCATCATTTAAAACTTGCATGTTGTATTTATTATCTTTGTATAATATTAAAATTAGCTTGATAATCTCAATCATTAAGCGCAACAAAGAAAAAAAATCAAGAGATAAAAAAAAAATCAAGAAGGGGCGAATAATTTATGTTTAATAATTTATGTTACTTCTATATTAAATCTGAGTGATTAATATTGACGGAGAACAGGGTAGTCATGCAGTGGTATAATGTCCTAACGCAGACAGTGTCCAAACACTGCAGAATACCCTCAATCTAGTGTGTACTTTATAGTGAATAGGGATTAAGGGCTAGTATTTCGGTCGCTATCTCTAAGTAATACCCCCCCCCCCCCCCCCCCCGCCGCCGCCTACAGAGACAGAAAAGAACCAGTGCCATGGCAATATCGCTATAGCAACCAGACCTGACCAATCAGCTGTCGCCGTCCTGAAACGGCGTCTCCAATTGGCTAGCTGATCCGCTCTGCTCTGACAGATTGGAGAGTTGTATTCAAAATAACGCATCTCAAATAGCTACATTCTTCCTACATCAGTTTACTCTTTAGGCTGCAAAAAAGCGACACTAGCCACCTTGGGTAGTGCACTAAATATCCAAACGAGACGCGTCCGGGTTTAAGTTTTAACTCGTTCAGCTTTCAGTGAAAGTTTAGTGTCGTATCAGGAGCGATTTTATCAGAAGTGTTATTTTATTAAAACTGATATAAAAAATTTATCAAAAAATAATGTTTTATTATCCGAATGTACTTAATCACAGAACTGGCTGCTTCGCCACAATATGGTACGTTTAGTCTTTTTATTAATTAAAATCAAAACAGAGAGTGTTATCCCCGATTACGTAAATGTTTTACTTAAATATAATATTTTTATTGCCTTTTAAGAAAAAAAGCTAATCTAAAATTAACCCTAACTTTTCATTCTTTAACTTTTTCTTTTTTTACTGTATCCAGCTGTACTTAAGTATATCCTTTAAATCGCCGGTAGATGGCGCACTAGCAAGCTAAACCCAAATTGTTTTTTATTTTCAATTCAATTAAATTTTATTTGTATAGCGCTTTTAACAATTGACATTGTCTCAAAACAGCTTTACACAATGAAAAGAATTATTTAAGTTTGTAAAAATGTGTGTATGTGCCACATTTTACAGGCTGGCAGCCACTAAGGCCAGGAAGATGAACCGCAGGGATCTGCTGAAGGTGAACATCCAGAGCACATGGTGAGAGTGTGGTAGCTTATAAAGCTGAGGTGAAGGCAGAGGGATCCTGCACTCTGATTGGTCAGCAGGTGCTGATGGTGTGTGTGTGTGTGTGTGTGTGTGTGTGTGTGTGTGTGTAGCACTGACATCATGGACTATGTGCTGGTACGAGTGCCTCCTCTGGCTGCAGGACTTCCTCGTCCTCGCTTCTCCCTCTACCTGTCCTCTCAGCTGCAGTACGGCATCATCCTCGTCTTCCACCGCCAGTGTCAGCTACTGCTCGGTCTGTCTGTGTCTGTCTGTCTGTGTCGGTCTGTCTGTCTGTGTCTGTCTGTCTGTGTCTGTCTGTGTCTGTCTGTCGGTCTGTCTGTCTGTGTCTGTCTGTGTCTGTCTGTCTGTCTGTCTGTCTGTGTCTGTCTGTCTGTGTCTGTCTGTCTGTCTGTCTCTGTCTGTCTGTCTGTCTGTCTGTGTCGGTCTGTCTGTCTGTGTCGGTCTGTCTGTCTGTGTCGGTCTGTCTGTCTCTGTCTGTCTGTCTGTTTTTTCTTTCTTTCTTTCTTTCTTTCTTCCTTTTCATTCCTAATTTTTTCTTTTTCTTTTTTTTCTTTCTTTTCATTCCTAATTCTTTCTTTCCTAATTCTTTCTTTCTTTCTTTTTTTGTTTTTTTCTTTCTTTTCATTCCTAATTCTTTCTTTCTTTCTTTCTTTTTTTTCTTTCTTTTCATTCCTAATTCTTTCTTTCTTTGTTTTTTTTTCTTTCTTTTCATTCCTAATTCTTTCTTTCTTTCTTTGTTTTCTTTCTTTTCATTCCTAATTCTTTCTTTCTTTGTTTTTTTTTCTTTCTTTTCATTCCTAATTCTTTCTTTCTTTGTTTTTTTTTCCTTTCTTTTCATTCCTAATTCTTTCTTTCTTTCTTTCTTTTCTTTCTTTTCATTCCTAATTCTTTCTTTCTTTCTTTGTTTTTTTTTCTTTCTTTTCATTCCTAATTCTTTTGTTCTTTCTTTCTTTTTTTTCTTTCTTTTCATTCCTAATTCTTTCTTTCTTTTTTTTCTTTCTTTTCATTCCTAATTCTTTCTTTCTTTCTTTTTTTTCTTCCTTTTCATTCCTAATTCTTTCTTTCTTTCCTAATTTTTCTTTCTTTCTTTCTGTCTTTTTTTTCATTTCATTCCTAATTTTTTCTTTCTTTACTTCTTTCTTTTTTATTTTCTTTTCCAATGCTTTCTGTCTTTTTTTTTTCATTTCATTCCTAATTATTTATTTATTTATTTTCATTCCTAATTATTTCTTCCTTCCTTTCTTTCCACTCCTAACACTTTTTTTGACTGTGTTTCCTCAGAGGAGATCCAGCAGGCGATTGACCGGCTGCACCGTCACCGGGTCCAGGTGCAGATCGACATGCTGCCCGAGGAGATCAGGTCAGAGGTCACACTTTACACTCGTCTGTGAATGAAGTGAGACACAAGTCTTTTAGCTTCCAAAAAGTAAAGAGAGCAATCTCACCTGTCCTCTCGGGGTGGGCGGGGCATACGCTCTCTAACTCCTGTCAGTCACTTATCTTACATTTCTTACTCTTTCTTTCTTTTTTTTAAACCTTTTTTTCCCTTCTCTCTCTCTCTCTCTCTCTCTCACACACACAAAGCATTTACACAGAGCTTCCAAATTATTATGCAAATTGGATGTAAGTGTCATACACATTAAATGTTTAGTTTTTAAATTAAACTCATGGATGGTGTCGTGTCTCAGGACTCTTTGGGTCACTGAAATGAATCTCAGACACGTGTGATAATTAGTTTGCCAGATGAGGCCAATTAAAGGAAAAGTACTGAAGAAGGTTGTTCCACATTATTAAACAGCCGCAGGTTTCAAGCAACATGGGAAAGAAAAAGGATCTCTGCTGCCGAAAAGTGTCAAATTCTGCAATGCCTTGGACGAGGTATAAAAACATTAGATATTTCATGAAAACTTAAGCGTGATCATCGTACTGTGAAGACATTCGTGTCTGATTCAGAGCACAGACAGGTTCGACAGAATGAGGAAGGTTTCTGTCAGACAAATTCATCGGATTAAGAGAGCAGCTGCTGAAATGCCATTACAAAGCAGCAAACAGGTATTTGAAGCTGCTGGTGCCTCTGGAGTCCCGCGAACCTCAAGGTGTCGGATCCTTTAGAGGCTTGCAGTTGTGCATAAACCTACTATTCGGCCCCTAATCAATGCTCACAAGCAGAACCGGTTGCAGTGGGTCCAGGCATACATGAAGACAAGTTTTTAAACAGTCTTGTTTACTGATGAGTGTCGTGCAGCCCTGGATGGTCCAGATGGATGGAGTAGTGGATGGTTGGTGGATGGCCATCATGTCACAACAAGGCTGCGACGTCAACAAGGAGGTGCCGGAGTCATGTTTTGGGCCGGAATCATGGGGAGAGAACTGGTCGGCCCCTGTAGGGTCCCTGAAGGTGTGAAAATGACCTCGGCAAAGTATATCGACTGACCACGACAATGCACCATCTCATGCTGCAAAGAATACCTCTGTGTCATTGGCTGCTATGGGAATAAAAGATGAGAAACTCATGGTGTGGCCACCGTCCTCCCCTGACCTCAACCCCATTGAGAACCTATGAGGGTGGGAGGCGGTTTGATTCAAAACAGCAGCTCTGGGAGGCTATTCTGACATCCCGCAAAGAAACTCAAGCAGAAACTGTCCAAAAACTCACAAGTTCAATGGATGTAAGAATTGTGAAGGTGATATAAAGAAGAGGTCCTATGTTAAGATGTAACATGTAGCCCTGTTAGGATGTTTTTAATTGAAATAATTTTTGATTTCAGTAAATATGACCTCATAATGCTACAAAAGCCCATTTTCAGTTCTTTACAACCTATAAAATGTTTTAACTCTGTTGTGCATAATAATTTGAAACAGTGCGTTTTCAGTTTTTTTTTTTTTTTAAATAAATATTGTTATCATTAGGAGGTTTGTTCAATAAAATTCAAATTATACCCTAATAGTTGATGAAAATTATTTGCATTGATTCATTCTGAAAATCAGAGAAAGATATGATTTGCGTAATAATTTGGAACGCAGTGTAGACCCCCAGTGGAGTCACTTTCTTCCTCTCTCTTTCCATCCTGATGTTCTTCCTCTGACTTCATCCTCCCGTCCCAATTTCAGACATCTTGGTCATGTGACAGTGCGGATGAAGAGATACAGGGGAAGTGAAACTAATCGTATTATAGATCTTATGATTATCAGTTTAATTATCTTCAATGCGTTTCAGACAACCTCAAACCCTCCCGGACGCTCTCGCTCTTCTGACTGAGACGGAGGGGGCGCGGGATCCGTTCTTCGGATCAATGGAGTTTGGTCTGCCCAGTCCAAGCAGCCTGATGCAGGTAACCGTCTGTCTTTCTGTCTACCTGTCTGTCTGTCTGTCTGTCTGTCTATATCTGTGTAACGTGTTCCCTTGATTGACAGCTGGCTGAGGAAATAGGCGTGGTTTATCCGGAGAGGCCGGTGTCTCCGCCTTCAGAAGGTGAGCAGGATTTAATCCACACACACACACACACACACACACACTCAGCATTAACACACATTTATTTTTATTCTTATGATATAATTTTTTTACTTTTTTAAAATCTAATAAAGCGTGGACAAAGAAGCAACAGTGTGTGTATGATTATTAATTTCTTTTCTCGACTCAGGCATCACAGCGAGTCAGGAGTCGATCACGATCACCGAGCGAGAACCCGTCATCATGCCTGAGCCCGAGGTGTCAATCATTTGGTGTTCCCATGGCAACACTTGACAGCAACGTTTTACAAAAACAAAACAAAAATCTGATCTTTTGTCGTGATGTCATTCACAGTTCGAAGGGGCGGAGCTACAAGAGGCCGACATGATCGAAATGCTCCTGGAGCAGTCGGATCAGTTCCCCGAGGGTACGGCGCCTCCTGCTGCAGGCAGATCTCACTTCTAGTTGCAGTAATGTTTGTTTGTAGGGGTCAGGTAGAGGTCAGGGTGGAGTTTTTCTTTTCAGGCGAGGACGAGCGAGAGCGCGAGGCAGAACAGGCCAGACAGCGTGAGGGACGAGAGACAGAACGGGACAGGGAGATAGAGGAAGAGGTTGTAGAGAGAGAGCGAGAACGAGCGGCGGCAGAAGTAGAGAGGACGAGAGACCTGACGGGGTCGACCATCATCATGGAGCCGTACGTCCGCGTAATAAAATAAACAAACAAAAAGAGGTTGCGATGATAGTGAAGTAAAAGTCACGTCAAACGTGTCTGATGCGTCCAGGGCTCAAACCACCGAAGTGCCGAGTAGAGACATTATCTCTCTGCTGGAGGAGGTGGAGCCGCCCGCCGCGATGGCCCAGCCGGCCGAGAGAGAGAGGACCCCGGAGCCCGTCCCTATTCCGCCGTCCCCGCCCAGCCCGGAGAGGGGGAGGGAGCGCCGCGAGGAGAGTCCTCGTCTGGAGGAGGAGGTGTGTGAGATACCACAGCAACACATCATTTATATTCTGACTATCAGTACAGTTGAGTCAGTAGTTTATTCTCGTGTTTAAAGTGTTCTGTAGTTTCTTGATCGGATTTTCAGGTGCAGTAGTTTTAGAGCAGAATTTAAAAACAAACTACTGACTCTGACTTTTTTTTTATCTTATTTTCAGTTTCAGAGTCAGTAGTGTGTTTTTACATTCGTCTCTCAGTTCTTAAAAAGACAAGAGAGGCCTGTAATGTTCATCATAGACAAAATAAGGGAAAAAAACCCCAGAAAATCACACTGTAGGTTTTTAAAAGAATTTATTTGCAAATTATGGTGGAAAATAAGTATTTGGTCAATAACAAAATTTCATCTCAACACTTCGTTATATCCCCTTTGTTGGCAATGACGGAGGTCAACCGTTTTCCGTAAGTCTTCACCAGGTTTTCACACACTGTTGCTGGTATTTTGGCCGGTTCCTCCTGCAGATCTCCTCTAGAGCAGTGATGTTTTGGGGCTGTCGCTGGGCAACACGGACTTTCAACTCTCCCCAAAGATTTTCTATGGGGTTGAGATCTGGAGACTGGCTCGGCCACTCCAGGACCTGGAAATGCTTCTTACAAAATCACTCCTTCATTGCCCGGGCGGTGTGTTTGGGATAATTGTCATTCTGAAAGACCGAGACACGTTTCATCTTCAATGCCCTTGCTGATGGAGGGACATACATGACCTCATTCATTCTTTCCTTTACACGGACCAGTCGTCCTGGTCCCTTTGCAGAAAAACAGCCCCATAGCATGATGTTTCCACCACCGTGCTTCACAGTAGGTCTGGTGTTCTTTGGATACAACTCAGCATTCGTTCTCCTCTAAACATATATATATGTGTGTGTGTGTGTGTGTGTGTGTGTGTGTTCAGAGTCAGCCAAAAAAATTTATACACACTTCAGGAAAAGAAAAAAATAGTATGATGTATATTATATTAATATAATAGTAATAATAGTATCATAATATTATCATATATATATATATATATATATATATAGATATTATATTGTATTAGAGGATCTCGTCTCTGTGTCACAGCTGGTCCCCGTCCCAGAGGCCCCCGCGGAGGAAAGACGGAGGAGGAGGAAGAGGCAGCTGATCTTCATGGATGAAGACGTACAGATATCCCAGGATGCACTGCAAGTCCAGATTAACGACCCAAGCATTGAAACCAGATCTTTGGTACGTTCTTGGCTGTCGCGAATCAGGAGACTCCGGGTCCGGATACGACTGGTACAAAAGAGACGGTTTATTGTGGCCTGGGTGCTCTGGTCTAAACAACTGATGCTTAAATGAGACATACATAAGGCCAAGATACAAAAACAAACAAAAGTGTCACAATCACACTGACATGGAATGTTCTTAATGATCCACATATTACTGTTGTTGATAAGAAACATAAAACCTATAAAAATACATATAGTCGTATTAAATTATATTACATTTATGGGCTTAAACAACCCTAAAGCAAGCTTAATCCTGTCAAACTATCCTGCATACACAGTGTTGTATTCACCAGCTAGGTGATTATCCATTTACATGTCCCGAACTGGGAGGGGTCTTACACTTCTGTCCGCGTAACGAGCGGAGATCATATCAGATATACAGTGGGAATCATATAGGAGTGTGTTTAATAGTAACAATAATAATAACTAGTGCAGTGTCATTAGACAAGTACAAGGCAGTAGTGTTTCAGTCTCATGAGAATCTTCAGGTTCACCACGACAACATAACACAACCAGCAGGGGATGAAATATGAAGTCTGCCGATATTAACGCATATGATTAATCTAGTCATCTTACGGCATTACTATTTTTCAACAAAAAGTAATCACGAGCAAGGTTTGACCCGAATCTCATCCCATAATCATAGCGCCGTAACCCGGTTGTGTGTGTGATAATGCCACGTTTAACACGGATAATAAGATGCCTACGGAAACATCACCATGTGTTGCTGAACGGTAAGTTTCATCGTAAAAAGCTTCTAGATGGAAGTTTGGATAAAACCAACCGGAGTTGTGTGCTCGAGCTACCTTCATAGTGATTAGGGTGGTTAAGGTTGTTGAGTTTTCGGATCCGGGTTCAGACAGTATGTTTTTTTTTGTTTGTTTTTTTATTTCATTTTTTTTTGTTTTTTTATTTTATTGAGAATCTCCAGGGTCACCCCGACGACATAACACAAGCAATAGGTAACGCATCTGATTAATCTAGTCATTTTAAGCCATTGCTATTTTTTTTTTATGCAGAATAATCATAAGAGATAATTTACCATGGAAACGAGACAAGGTAAGTCTAAAGTTTGTTTAACGCTGTTACAGGTAGCGCTGAGATGTTCACGCTGTATAGTATGTAATGAAGCACAAGTGGCTTCACAAGCTAAAATAAATGGCTTGAGCTGACCATGTGAAGAGAGGAACGTAAACCTCACAGTCTGGGTAAACGCCGTCGGATCCTCTCGAAGCTCTTCTCTCAGAGTCACCCAAACTGACCCTATTAAGGATCTGGCGCCACTTTAGTACGAGTCCAAGTCCTACATCCGTGACACGGACCTCAGCGTCAGACGACATCTGATGCCTGGGCACGGAACTTAGGGCTCCACCATGTAGAAGAAAATTGATGGACCATTGTCTGGACGTCCGCGTGTCCTACACTGTGGAATTGATGAGCCAAATCTGAAAGCAAGGCCTCAGGAGCAACATACTTTCCACCTTTTATCCTCCGTGCGCCAGTCTAGGCTCGCCCCTTTATCCACCCAGGACCATACCTCCAACACGGGAGCACTAGCATACATGTCCATCAGGAAAGACCAGATTTACTGTTCTTTGGTCTTAACATCACCATCTGTGGTTAAATTCACTTGAAAAGCACGCTGGATGAGCTGAATGTTCTGCCCTGCCACATCAGGTGAGATAGACCCGTCAGGTTGGCGAGCTCCAGAGTTCAGATTGCATTTCTGCTTCTTCATGTCAGTCCTTTTCTTGCGGCATGCCTTCTGCCAGTGCCCTGGTTTATAACAGTAACGGCACACATCATGTCGAACAGATCGAGGTTTCCCCATGATAAAAAGCTCTCAGCTTATCTACTTCTCTGGGCAGAAATATTTGCGAGCATATAGCGATAATATCCAGCGGATGAAAATTATACAGCTGTAACTTACGTGTCAGTTGAGTCAGAAATGGAGCCATGCCCATCTCTCTGGGATGTTTAAAGTCTTTCGCTATACGATCCACCTCTGGAGGAGACAGCAGTTTATAGGTGATAGTTGCCGGATCTAGGTGAAAGTCGTTGGAAGATAACCGCTCCGGATTCTGAATCTTCTTAGAGAATTTTTCTGCCTGTTTCTCCATAACCTCAATCTTGGCTTGAAGGGACTTAATGGAGTTTTGAGCTTGCCCACAAGCTTTCTGAGCGGACACAGCAGCAAGTTTATAGTTAGTGCATTCCTGCGTGAGATTAGCGATCTTTTCGTCACGTTCAAGCACTTCTTCCCGCATAACTTATCCAACATCTGCCCAAGCTCTTTTTCAAAGCTCTGGTTATCAGCATAAGGCAGAGATGATGCAGGAACTGCAGAGGAACGTTCCTGAGCAGCTTTAGGCTTCTGAAAACACATCGCCATATTGTATGGATGGATCGAACTCACCCGTACCGTCGTACAAAAGACCACCAGGGTGATGTGATGATTGGTCGTCACTGCGATCAGACACAAATGGAGACCAAACGGATTCCAGCCAGAGTCACCAGGATGACCATCAAATTATTGTATCTGACCAGTGGAATAGAGTAGATGACCATAAATCAGGAGACAGAGAATGAGTATATCGTACATACTGTAGGTAGGGGTGGTTTTAAAGACAGCCCGAGTGTTGTAGTCTAAACACGAGTCTTGTGCTGAGGTGCCACGATACTGTAAGAAACAATATCCAAGGACATTCATGAGTCACGATCACGTTAACCTCCTAAGACCCAGACTCGACTGTTGTGTTTGTTGCGTTTTCTGTGAACATAATCAAGGTTTTCAAATGGAAAGAAACTCTTTTACCTCTTTACCTCATTCAGGTCTCAAGAGGCTAACATAGAATATACTTAATGATTACTTGCATGCTGATAAGAGTGTGATTTCTCTCACAGGGTGAGGTTCTGATCAGAGCACCTTCACAAGTGAGCGAGCCCAAAGTACTTCTCAGTAACCCCTGCATGAGTGAGTACCCATTCAAACTCTGAATGTATTATATAGCTGTAACACTACTGACAAAAAATCTGCACATTTCTGACTTTTACTGTCAGTAGTAGCAATTCCTTAGTTTACCTCTTAGTACATTCAGTTGTTCTTAGTGCTGACCTTTTTTCAGATTTAATATCAGATTTTTTTTTTTCTCTTCAGTTTTATTTTCAGAATTTTTACAAGTACTTAAAATTTCATTGTTTGTATTTTTTTATTACGTTAAAGTTTATTACCAGTAGGTTTCATTTCTGTCAGTAGTCTGTGAATTCTTTTACGATTACTTTAGGTTACTTTCGAGTTTTGCTGCCAACTTAAGAAGTTTATGTTTACTGTCATTTCTTTTAACTTAATCACTATCAGTAATTGGTGTCTTTTTGTCAGTACTTTTAATTACAATGTCAGTAATTTTTATTCTTTCCTTCAGAATTATTGCTGGTATGTTTAATTCTTTGTATTTTCAGCTTTATTGTAATTTTTAAGCAATATATACAGTTTAATTGTCACTTTAGTTTTTTTTTGTTGTTGTTTGTTTTAGTCAGTACTTGGTGTTTTTTCATTTTACTGCAATTTCTTCAGTACTTTATAGTCATGTCAGTAATACATTTATCACCAGTAGGTATAATTTCTTCGTCAGTAGTTTGTGAATTCTTTCAGGATTGTTTTTCATTATATTCTGTATTTTCAGTAGTTTTTGTAACTTTCAACTTTTACTGGCAGCATTTTCAGCTTCACTGTATCAGTTTATGTTTTGTGGGGCCTTTTTAGTCCTTCTGTCAGTACTTTTAAACATTGTAGTCAGTAACTGATGTTTTTTACTTTTACTGTCATTATTTTTAATTTCACCAGTAATTAGTGTCTTTTTTGTCAGTACTTTTAATTCCAACGTCTGTAATTTATTGTTGGAGTGTTCGATTTTCAGTATTTTAAGCTTCATTATAAGTAGTTCAGGGGATTTTTTTTTTTTGTTGCTCTGGCAATATTTACAATTTAACTGTCAGTATTTTTGCTTTTTGTTTTTCTGTCAGTACTTTTAAAAATACTGTCAGTAATTGGTGTTTTTTAGTTTTACTGTTATTTTTCAGTACTTTATAGTATGTTTTTTCCAATGTACAAGTTTCAATGTCAGTAATTTTTTTCAGCAGTTATTCCATCAGTACATTTATACACTTTTGTATACATACTGTCAGTAATCAGTCGGTTTTCTGTGTATTTGTTTTCCTTTGCTCTTTTCACTCTCAACTTTTTTATTGTATTGTTTTTCTAGCATTTTAAATTCCAGTGCATATGATTTTTTTTCTTCAGTTTTACAGTCTGTAGTGTTTATTTCATATTCAGAGTTACTTTCAACAGTTTTATTAGATCTTATTTTCAGATTTCCCGTAACTGAGTTTAATCTTGAGTCTTGTAATCTTTATCTCCTTATAACAAAGTTTTTTGTCATGTTTCACGCAGAACTTCCCCCTGAAATTCTGGAGTTGTGGAAGCAGGGCGCAGTCGTCCATCACACCCCTCCATCCAAACGCCGCAGAGAAGCTGAAGAGGAGGATCTCGAGGCTGCACGAGAGAGAGAGAGAGGAAGAGAGGAGCAAGAAGAAGGAGAGCTCAGGGAGGTCAGAAACTTTATAAACGGGAGTTAGTCCAAAAAAATTAATAATAGAAATCCAAATCGGTCTTGTGTTTCAAAGTCAGCAGTCAGTAGTTAGGTTTTAGGTGTTAGGTTTTAGAGTCAGTACTTTGTGGTATTTCCAGTTTAAATGTTTGTGTTTATTTTCAGTACTACAGTCAGTAGTTTTAGAGTCAGTAGTTTATTTTCTTTTCTTAATTAACAGCCAGTAGATGTTATGATCTTATGTTAATTTTATTTGTAGTTTCCATAGTTTTTATTTCAGTTTATGTTTGGGCAGTAGTTTGTCTGGTTTTTAGTTTTACTGTCAGTATTTTGTGTTACTTTCTATTTCAGAGTCAGTGGTTTGAGGTGTTTTTAGTGCTATAGTCAGTAGTGTGGTAATTTCAGTTTAGGAGTCAGTAATCTGTTACTTTTGTCGTAAGAGTAAGTTGTTTTTGTTATTAAGTATTTAGTATTGCAATCAGCAGTTTTTGTTATGTTTAGGTTTACAGTCGGTGTTTTGTGTTATGTTTATTTTTACAGACAGTCGTCTGTGTTATGGATAGGATTACAGTCAGTAGTTTGTGATATTTTTAGTTTCACAGTGAATAGTTTGTGTTTTGGTTATTTTACAGTTTTTAGGTTTGCAGTCAGTTGGTTTACAGTCAGTTCAGGTTTACAGTCAGTAGTTTGTGTTATGTTTATTTTACAGTCAGTATATTGTGATGTTTTTAGGTTTACAGTCAGTAGTTTGTGTTATGTTCAGGTTTACAGTCAGCAGTTTGTGTATTGGTTATTTTACAGTTAGTATATTGTGATGTTTTTAGGTTTACAGTCAGTAGTTTGTGTAATGTTTATTTTACAGTCAGTATATTCTGATGTTTTTAGGTTTACAGTCAGTAGTTTGTGTTATGTTCAGGTTTACAGCCAGTAGTTTGTGTTATGTTCAGGTTTACAGTCAGCAGTTTGTGTTATGTTCAGGTTTACAGTCAGTAGTTTGTGTTATGTTCAGGTTTACAGCCAGTAGTTTGTGTTATGTTCAGGTTTACAGTCAGCAGTTTGTGTTATGTTCAGGTTTACAGCCAGTAGTTTGTGTTATGTTCAGGTTTACAGCCAGTAGTTTGTGTTATGTTCAGGTTTACAGTCAGCAGTTTGTGTATTGGTTATTTTACAGTCAGTATATTGTGATGTTTTTAGGTTTACAGTCAGTAGTTTGTGTAATGTTTATTTTACAGTCAATATATTCTGATGTTTTTAGGTTTACAGTCAGTAGTTTGTGTTATGTTCAGGTTTACAGTCAGCAGTTTGTGTTATGTTCAGGTTTACAGCCAGTAGTTTGTGTTATGTTCAGGTTTACAGCCAGTAGTTTGTGTTATGTTCAGGTTTACAGCCAGTAGTTTGTGTTATGTTCAGGTTTACAGTCAGCAGTTTGTGTTATGTTCAGGTTTACAGTCAGTAGTTTGTGTTATGTTCAGGTTTACAGCCAGTAGTTTGTGTTATGTTCAGGTTTACAGCCAGTAGTTTGTGTTATGTTCAGGTTTACAGTCAGTAGTTTGTGTTATGTTCAGGTTTACAGTCAGCAGTTTGTGTTATGTTCAGGTTTACAGTCAGTAGTTTGTGTATTGGTTATTTTACAGTCAGTATATTGTGATGTTTTTAGGTTTACAGTCTGTCTTATGCTCAGGTTTACAGTAGCATACGTAGTTTGTGTTATTTCCAGTATTAAAGTGAGTAGTGTGTTATTGCCAGTTTAATGGTTCTTTCTGTCAGTATTTCATTATAGAAAAGGAATTGACTCATAATTTTAACGGAAGTCATTACACAGTATTTCATCATTCTTCATGACTCCTTATCAGTCAGTATTAAAAAAAATTTAATGGAAAAACTACTGGCTCTGTTATTCCTGCTTCTGTCCTTTATTTTCCAGATGCCCACAGAGATGGTGGAGTCGGGGATCTCACGATACGATACACCAGGTCATATATCAGCCCCTCTCTCTCTCTTTCTCTCACACACACACACACACACACACACACACACACACACACACACACACACACACACACACACACACACTTCTCTGTGAACATGTAGCGTTCCACACAGATCGTGTCAGCGCTGTATGTTCAGATATATTTCTTTTCTCCAGTTTCCTCTCTGGGGATGGAGGTGACAGACAGAGAAGTCTCGCCCATGGAGACGCCTGAGATTCGTCGGTGAGGAGTGTGTAGTGCACATGTAGTGCACATGTAGTGCACTGTGGAGATGTTTTAGTAGTTTCTCCAGGTTTGTTTAGATTTATCGCTGTTTCTGTCCGCAGGTCTCCTGTTGCCGTGTCCGTGGGCGGGTTGGAGGACATTCCAGAGGAGAGAGTTCCTGAGCTTGAGGACATCGCGATGGAGACAGATCCTCTCAGGTAGTGTGTGAATGTCGTACTCGTGCCATATACAATACATAAATAACAAGATAACGTAATAAAGGAATTATTTTTCTTTTTTTTATTTGAACAGCGTTAACTTTCATGATCTACGTCTGTAATGTCATTTCTAAGCACTTAAGTTAATTCATTCTATTACGTATTCAGTATGTGAGTAACTGTGTGATGTGTCAGCTTTATGAACCTTATTTCACAAACAACTATTTGTTTTTTGATTTGCTACAAAACAGGTCAGTAAATCTGTAGACTGTAGTTTTATAAACCCACGCGTTGTATTTTCACAGGCGAATGGCCGCTATTGGCGAGGACAAAGTGACATTTCACTCCCTACTGCCCCCTGGTGTCAGGCGCAGAACAATTGCTCAGGCTTTCTGGAGGCTGCTGGGTAATATACAGTATAGTCTGATTCTACAGACTATGGAGGACTAAACGTGACATAATTATAAATAAATAAATAAATGTGTGAATAAATAAGTAAATAAATCTTGAAATATGTTAATAAACAAAAGTAGGAATACATTTAGCAATTTTCCAGAGTATATTGTATTTATGTATTTATTTATTTCTATATTTACTTATTTATTCACACATTTATTCATGTATAATTATGTCATGTTTAGTCCTCCATAACAGACATGTGCTTACATGGCGTGTACCCTCTCTCTCTCTCTCTCTCTCTCTCTCTCTCTCTCTCTAACTAATGGTTGAACTTGTGTGTTATCAGAACACATCGAAATGAAAGAGGTGACGGTGCAGCAGGACGAGCCCTACGGTGACATCATCATCATCTCCCTGTCACAGCAGCTCTGATTGCGTGATTTTATTATTGTATTTTTTTACTGTTCTATGAGTTTAAACATTGGTTATTGTAAATGGCCATGAAGATTTCTTTTTTTTTAACATTGTAAACATTACGTTCAAGTTGAATTATCGCATCTAATTTAATGGGAAAGTTTTTATTGTTTTATTTATTAGTTTAATGAAATCGAGTTCTGCTTAATAAGTGAATCTCATCATCTATTTCAAAGATTTTTTTTTTTATAAAATGCAGTTTGCTAAAGATTTGAAATGTTTTCATTGTCTTTTAAATGGTTTATTATGAGATTTGTATACCGTTTTTAATCAAACAATAATTTCATGAGGTTATGTCACAGTTAAATTCAATCCCGTGATGACGTCATTACTGCGTTTATTTATTTTTATTGTTAGTTGTATTATGATGTACTGATGCCTCATTCCGTGTTGTGTGTATATTTGATATTTAAATGCATAGACGTTCAGGTGTTAATAATCTATGATTATTACTGATTTATCTTTAAAATCAATTACAAAACATAATTACGTTAAGCTCAACACAATGTTTATTATGTTGATGTTTATTACATATTAAATTATTTTTAAAACTTAAATTTAAAACTTGCATTTTTTTTGTGCATGTGAATATTAAATCATATTAAAATATTTAATCAGGGCTATGCAAAAGAAATATCCAAAAAAAAAAAAACATAATATAAATAAAAATCTCCATATCATATAAATGAAGTGAGTTTCGATCAGCGGCTGCATTAACTCACTTTAACGTCCTTAACATCCTATGTGAATTTCTCGTACAGTAAAATATTTCTGAATGTTTAAATCAATATTCATTAAATCAACATTTTCTATTTCACTTGACATCAATATGAGGTGATTATGCTGCGTCATTTACCTAAAAAAAAAAAAAAGCACACAAAAATAACACTTACAAAAATACATATAATACCAACATTATATGTAGTGTTACTGTAGGTTTTGTGACATTTCTTAATTTACATTTATTTACAGGTAACAAAAAAATACATCATTGTATATTTATATACATTAATAGAGACCAAAAGAAACAACAACATCATAAGGCACAATTTCTATTATTATGGCCTTTGTTTCTGGATTTTGCTCCAGAACACAATGTAAGATTTTAAGTCTTGAAATGGCCTTTTCGTAAAATGTAGTGTGTGTGTGTGTATATACAGAAGAGATTATGGAAAAAAAATTTATCCAGTGACATATGTTTTTTTGTTCTGTGTGTGCGTGTGTGTAGATTCGTACATCACTATACTGACCTCAAATATAAAACACGCACGTTAACATATCAATTCTGGATATTTGTAAAATCGTGATGCTTACTAAATCACAATACAAATGAAATCGGCACCTGGGTATCGTGATGACATTGTATCGTGAAGTCCTCGGTAATTCGTCTCTAATATACAATGTGCTGTGCAAAAGTCTTGAGTCGATGAAGATTAAATTAAAGAAATGGGAACGAATGTTTGACTGCGACAGGCTGCAAAGTGCCAAAAGACACAATTTAAAAACTTGTTTATTTAACAACCTCAGCAGCGACCTCATTTCCCGTCTCGTCCGTTCCAACCACTCAACATGCAGCATCGACTAATCACCGGCCTGATGATCATCTGTCATCATCTGGACCTGTTTCTCACTGGTTCATGAGCGGACTGATTGAAAAAACTTCCTCTGAAACAGCTCAGGTACGGGAGCCGGACTAAAAATGGGTGACAAGAAAGTCCTTCAGGAAGCCTGGAGAAGTGTTTCCCAAAAAATACAAGAAAGTCTGAGTCTTGGGAAACAAAGTATGTAGAAATGAGGTGCGGTTCAATACTTTTCCACATGTATACATAAATATACTGAATATATATATATATATAACAAAAACACTATGGGGGTGCAAACTTTTGCCCACAGCAGTGAGACCCTTTAGAATGATCACCCACACACACGGAAGAGGAGAATAATACATAAATTTGTCACAAAGTTCAGAAAAACATCAATACTTTACAGAACGTCTCACTATTTATATTGAAAAACAATTTAAAGACATAATTCATTGCTACATCTGATATTAATTACTCAGTCCTAGTTACACACTAACCCAGGATTGCATGTACAACTGTTTGCTATTGACGGAGTATAATTACTGACTGTATACTGTACATTAAGCTGTTGTTCAAGTTTAAAGTGAACAAAACAAACAAAAAAATGTATAATAATTACTTGAGATTTCCTGTAACAACATCACTTTATCGATGCACTGTAGTAGTTGTAAGGTGTCGGCCTATTGACCCTCACAGACCCTTCAGTGTTGAATCCATCAATACTGAGCAGACATTATTTGGATGGTGGTTTGATCTCGGGACGGCACTGTATCGTGCTGTTACAACCTTCAGATCCAGCAGTGCACTAACGTATAGTTTTACTATAAACATTGAGAACAATTTGAGATAATTACTTACAAGATACCTCCTAGCCATAGCTAAACTACAGTATATCACGGTGGCAATTTTCGTTATGTCGTGTACAGTATATATAATGTCACTCCCTGGAAGAACTTGTCATACCTTTCAAAATATGACTTATCACTGTTCAGAATACCAACAAATTCCATCCCAAACATCTCTGGGTGGTTTTGGTTCTCATGATATCTCACCAGAGGAAATTCCAACAGTCTGGTCAGTTCCTGGAACCTTTTTAATATGAATATCTTGACAACGGCGTATCCTCCAAGAGATCGTCCTGAGGAAAAAATGTCAAACACTGTAAAAACCGAAGAAGGTAATAGGTAATAAATCTGTTGCGCAGAACTGATGAAGAACGACATTGTGTCATCTTTCTGGAGAACTTCCTGGTCAGACCATTCAACCACACATGAAACATATCTGTGACCTTAAACTGCTCAATATCTGCTTTTGTTGCTAACATGACCAGGTCTTGTAGGTTTCCCCTTTAGGAGAAACTAGGTGAACCTGGATAATTAGTTCACCATAGGGGCAATTTAATGCTTGTTCAGTCTCAAGACAGGACTTATACAAATTATTCCTGGAAGATATTTCTATGTACATCTCTATAAGTGATGCAGAATGCCACCACATGCCTTGTTTTAAATCTTGCCAAGTTCTCCAACATTATCCCATTGGACTGGACCACCAGAAAGGATCTGTGAGGGTGCCGGCTTTCATTCCAATCAAGCAGAAGCCACACTTAATTCCACACGTTTAATTTGTTGTTCTTGGCATTCAATGGACTACCAAGTGTGGCTTCTGTTTGGTTGGAATAAAAACCTGCACGCACACACACACCACACGTACAGTAGGCTCTTTCTTGGACACGGGGAGTGTATTCCCTTTGTGGGCTTCCTGTATTGGCTGGTACTGGGGTTTGTCCACAAAGCCAAAAACAGAACTGGTGGCCCATTCCAACCACAAGATACTCATCAAATCATCCAGACAGAATCTTAACTTGTTTTGAACCCCCATGTCTCAAAATACAAATATGCGTCACATCTCTTCTTTGCACTGGTACCAAGATGGCAGAATTAACGTTTCATGGTTGTCTTGAAACAAGGCATGATGATCCAAAAAGAAAAAGAAAAAACTTGAGTTCCTAAAGTAGCACCTCTCCAATGTACTAGTATGCCCTCTTAGTACTACATATTTTTGATGGACACTGCAAATTACCTCAGTATAAGAATTTGGTGAAAACATTGTAATGGAGGCTCACCATGGGAAGATCTTGCAGTCTGTGGAATTCAGGATGGCTGCTTTGCTGGCGAAATTTGAGGAAGAGCAAAATGGAGAGCACAGCGGTGCTAAAGATGAACACGCTGATGAAGCCAGCGAGCAAAGGATCCAATGGAAAAGGAGAAGGTGCTTTGTCTAAGTCTGGTGGAAATACAAACAGCATGGAGTTTGACACATGCAAAAAGGGAATACTCAACTACAACACACAGATTATGACTCCACCTACTTTCATCTCCGACATCTAGTTCAGATGGTTCGTCCTGGTTCTCGTTTTTCACAGAAGTACTGATTGAGTCTTTCAGAGTAGAAGCTAGAATGGAAGGTGGAATTAAAGATACTGATGGGAAGGTCTCAGGGGTTGGGGCTTGAGAAGAGTTTTGATGTTCTTCACTGTGATTGGTAGATGAAGGGATGGATGATCCTTGTGTAATGGTGGTGCTCCTTAATGGAACGAGGGATGGTATGATATCTAAAGAGGAAAATTATGATGTATTATGGGAGACACATTAAAGATACAGAACGTTCTACAGTCAATTAATGCAATGCTGGAAAAATGCACAGTTGTGTTTATTTTGGAGAAGAAGCCAAATTCGCAGCCATTTATCAACATGGGAAAGATTACGAAATATACCAAGAGGAATGGACAACTTTTTCCAGTGACTTGATTTCTATAAAAGACCTAATACCTCGAGAAGCATTGTTTAATGTCTCAGGACTATCGATGCTTTTGGACTGTTGAAGGACGTCTGTTACAATGGTAGCGTCTGTCTTGGCGTCTTCTGTGTCCGCGATTTTCGTGTTCGCTTGGTTCATGGTCAAAATGGGAGTAGGAAGGGAGGTGCTGGATGCACCTAGAGAGAGCGAAATAAAAGATAAAACTGTTAGAAGTGTGATTATGCAGAGCGAGATGATTTCAGAGCATCATCATGTGTTGTAAGTCGAGAACCTCTTACATCATTGACTCTGAACCAAAAGTGAGGCACATTTATATCAGCGCTAAATATAACCCTGTTTCCAGCCTGCAGCATTTACAAACCTGAGAAGTTGCTGAGCTCCCAGCCCTCGTATAACTCTTATTAGCTCCTTGCTCAGTTCTTACAGTATTTTAAAGAAAATTGTAATGAAAATAAGAATTATTTCTTCAATATGAAACTCGACAGAGGTTTCTTTGGTGTTGATGGAAAGAGTTTTGAGGTCTAATGCTGTACATAGTGTTTGTGTTGCTTAGAACTTAGAAGTTAAAGATATAGTCTGGGTCAAAGGGTCAGCCCTTAGGAGACCCACTGCTGCAAAAGCTTCAAATTGTTGTCCAAGATGCACGTCTAAGATTTCCCAACAGTCAGTCAAAATCATGATAATTACTTTATGTAGAGGTTCTGCATTTCTGAAAGTCTTTAAAAGGTTCCTGGACAGGTTTCATGCTTGCTTTCATACGTAATATCACTTCCGGAGTGCAAATCTGTACCTTATCATAAACACTGTACTGCTGCTCGCAGCAGGACTGATTCTTTATGGTGTTTTAGGATGATGTGATTAGTATCACATCTGTGTTGTTCCTGAGGGATCGAAATCCACATGAAGTTCAGTTAAATTACACTCCAGAGTGGAGCAGCTGCTTAAGCTTTCACACTAAGGTCGGAGCGAATTGGAGTGTTTTAGTGCCAGCTGTCATCTGTGGGGACACAAACTTTTGCTCTTGGCTTGCAATACATTGAAAGCATGAAGTTGTGATTAAACATAATTATTTTGATCTCACCTTGTGGCCTGTCTCTGTCTGTGTCAGCGCTCCTGATATGTTCTGGTTCAAATAGAGAACGAGAGAGGTCCATCCTTATAGGTTCTTTGAGGTCAGTGACCTTTGAGGTCACGGAGAGGTCAATGACTTCATTTAGCGACGCGGTGGTCAAGGCCGGAACAGGTGCAGACAACGCAGCTTGAGGGAGATAAAATGGGGGAAAAATACAAGGGAGGAGGAGATGAGCTAGTAGTCCAGGTTCATGTAGGGGGTTTTGGATGTGTGAGTACAAAGCAGTCATGACCTTTAACTGCATCAGAAGTGCAGACGGTCCAACAAACCGGCTGCCGTTATAAAAGAGGAAAAATATACAGCCTACTGTAGAATTATCGGCACCCCTGGTAGAGATGTGTAAAAAGTATACAGTATGTGAAAAGGAATGTCTCGGTGTCATCCACGACTTCCTGTTTCACAGGAGAGAATGAAATGAGACACAACTCTTCATCCAGGTGTGCCAATAATTCTGGATGTGATGCTAATAAAATCCATGGAAAGCATAATAAAATAAACAAATAAATGAATAAAAACAAAGATTGTAGACAAGACTGATAAATATTCAGCGCGAGGCTGCGTTCATGATTAGTGAAAAAAATCGAACGTGTGGTCTGGATTTCAAATCCATGTGGCAGGTTGAAGTTCTCACTTCGAGGAGCTCATTAACAGTTCTGGAAGTGAAATTCTGAGCCTTCATTAGCGAGGTGTAAAAACAGAAAGTCAGACAGACAGACAGACAGACAGACAGATGAAAAGGTGTATAGATATAGGGTTTTTTTTTTATCACTGATCCCACAATTTCTGATAATTTTTTATTCGATTTTTATTCCTTTTCATACAATAGTACAATTGTCTTTAGTTTAAAAGATAAATGTGTCTAATAGAAATTTTTTTTTATTAATTATTTCTGGGCATCTGTACTAGTACTAAAGAAGAAGAACAACAACAATAAAAATGATAATAATGCAGTGTGAAGACTCTTACCTTTGAGACTCTGTGTGCTTGTCAGGATCGCAACACTCAACACCACACGCACAAGCGCATCCATAATTCACCCCAAACAAATGGATGTATTTCACAGAATTTCTGATCTTCTCTATGTTCTTACACTTCTTTGATCATTATCTCTAAAAATATCCTTGTGTCTGTATAAGCTTCATCACCTCCTGTGAAACACACACACACACACAAACATGCGAGCCAGGTGTTGTGTGAGCAGTAATGCCACTGCCTGCGCTCAGATGTCAGACCCCACACCCACATGTGTGTTGGAATGAAGGGGTGTGTATGAGAGAGAGAGAGAGAGAGAGAGAGAGAGAGAGAGAGAGTGGGTGAGTCCGACATCGGCTTACAAGCACACACACTACACACTAGACCTTTTTTATCATTGCCTTTACAACTAGTTTTAAAGTCACCGACGCACATAATTCCTAAAGGTATATATTATGATACGGTTAAAAGCCACGCCCCTTTCTGTAATCATTGTAACGAAAAATGATGTGTTAAGTTTGGATTGGAAGATGGATGTGTCCTCCAACATCACTGAACACCTTTGGAATGAACTGGAACTGGAGCCTCCTCTACATCACAACATCAGTCCTTGCCATCACTAACACTTCTAGCTAACTGAACACTAAAACTCTTAGTGGAAAGCCTTCTTGGAAGAGTGGAGCTTATTCTGATAGCAAATAAAGGGGAGTCCATCTGGGATGAAATCAGGTGCTCACAAACTTTTGGCCAAAGTATGTTGCGTAGCAAAAGTCAGAGCGCTGGGATTTGAGGTTGTACTGCCAGATCTGAGAGGTTGTGAGTGCCGACTTGTGGTTGTACAGCGAAACTGAAATAAAGCGCAAAGATAAATGTGTAGTACACAATTGTGCCTGTCATTTTGTTTATGTGAGTGACACTTTACACATTTGTCACTATTAATCTGCAACTTCGAATTCAAAACACAGGTGTTAGCCTTGTGGCAACAATTTGGGAAAGGCTCTTTTTTATTCCAACATGACCGTGTCCCAGTGCACAAAGCAACGACTATAAATACATGGTTTGATGAGTTCAGTGTGGAGGAACTCAGAGCCCTGACCTCGGCCCCATCGAGCACCTTTGGGATGAACTGGAACTGAGATTGTGAATCAGGCCTTCTCGTTGAACATCAGTGCCTGAACCTCATAAATGCTCTACAGAATGAATGCACACGGATTCCTACAGAGACATTCGAGAATCTTGTGGACGGCCTTCAAAGATTAGAGGAAGCTGTTATAGCTGCAGAAGAGGGACAGAAATCATATTGAGGTATATGTATATAATTACAGTATATATACAGTATATTTAAATAAAATGTCATTGCCGGTTTGGCCCAACACTTTTGTCCATATGGTGAATCTACCTAATGCTTTCATAATCCTGCAGTAAGTGGGTGTTTGTTGATGCTCACTCCGTGGAGGGAGTAGTGCACTAGGTATGATTTGTAACACACCCCAACAGCTATAACTACTGCATACTGGACACAGACAGTGTGACCCATCTGTAGACCCATTGTGTCTTAAATCTGTTGAGGAACACACTATGTTTAAGCTGTTTCTGTGAAACATTGTCACGGGACATTTTAATAAGCAGCGATAATGTCCTCTTCCTCAGAACAGACCGAGTTTACTGCGGAGGCAGTGGAGAGGGTAGGACATATCGATTATTCCGTTTAATTCAATAAAAGACCAACTTTATTAAATATTAAAATGGCTAATAATTCTGCTCTAACGCCGATAATAAACGCGCCAGGGTCTGTTATACGTGTTTTTCATACGTCTTTCTGATCAGCTGTGGACAGATCCAGTATCAAAACTACGTCTCGCGAGGAAATACAGCGTCCGTATCCTATATGTGACCTAAAAGTATACGTAGTGCGCAACGAAGTGCGCACAGCGCCGTTCTTTATACTCCCTATCTAGCCTACATGTGTAGGATGCGTGACGCCGATTTAAACACATGCATACTGTATTAACCTGTAATGTAACGCAAAATAACGGTTAAGATGGTTAGCTAGCGGCTAACTTTTTTTTTTTTTTTTTTTCAAATTAAGTTAGCATGTTGCTAACTTAGTGAAGATAGAAGTTTATTACGAATTGAAAGAGAAATGTTTTCTAAAAGTGTTCACTTTAACACTGTCAAATAAAGTTAAAAATAATTCCATAAACACACACACATTAGTATATACACAGTAGTAGCATAACCCAAAGCACATAATTACACTTCTTCTGAGAAAACTAGGATTTATTAATCTAATTATAAACCTCAACTTAATGGTTTACTGCATAATTTACAATTTATTGTTAAATATTTAAGCATTCTAATAAGTAATTAAATTGCTTTATGCTCAAGTGTTCAGTTTGACAGTATATTTAGCAATATATAAAGTTGTCTAAGAGTAAATTAATATGTTTGTTTTAGCAAGTGGTTCCTGTTTTATAGTTATACTTGTTATAACAAGTCTAATTTAGTGCACAGTATTAGTCGAGGTCATTATAGCAGATTATAGGGTGTAGAAAAGTAACTCGATATCTCAGCGAAGCTCTATGATCCTAATAATAGTACAGTATGGAGAATGTGTTGTGTGGCTGCCGTTGTGTTGCGCTGAGACTTAGAGGTTTTTACCAAAATACATTTTTTAAATATTTTTTGTCATATAGCACTGATTCTGATCTAAAAGCTTATCTCACACAGGCTCTTCATCAGCTGTACTATGATCCGGATATGGTGCAGAAAAATGTGGCCCAAAAGTGGCTGGTGCAGGCCCAAGCGTCACCGCAGGCGTGGCATTTCTGCTGGTCATTGCTGAGCCCGGACAAGGTCAGTACAAAGGTCGAAGCAACTTCAAAGTGTATATACAGTACAGGTCAAAAGTTTGATTAATTTCTAGAACAATAATGGAGACTTCAAAACTATGAAATGGCATTATTTAACAACAAAAAACGTGGATATTTTAAGACAAAAAGGTCAGCTGTCCTGGAATAATCCTTGCAAGAACAGTATTGTCAAACCCATCAAGCACCGTGATGAAACTGGCTCTCATGAAGACCATCCCAGGAAAGCAAGAACAACCTGTGCTGCAGAGGAGAAGCTCATTTAGAGTTACCAGCCTCAGAAATCACCAATTAACAAACAGCACCTCAGATGTAGTCTTTACAGAGTAAAGCAGTAGCAGACATCTGCTGTTACCAACTGTTCAAAAAGATTATTGCATATTTTGGACCCCTTTAGCATTGTTTTACAGTGTAGAAAGAAATGAAAATCAGGAAAGACCATGGGATTAGAAGGCGTGTCCAAACGTTTGACGGGCAGTGTATTCAAGTAGCCAATAGTGATGGGTCGTTCATGAACGATTCGTTCTTTTTTTTTTTTTTTTAACATAACGAGTAGTCTCGGAAAGTAGTAACGAGTAGTCTCGCAAAACCTCCGTATGTTACATACAGGAAACGGAAATGAGTCGTAACCTTTGAGTCTTTTCGGTCCTGAGTCGTTCGTTCCTTTGTCACGTGACTCCCATAGACACTATGCAGTGCAGTACACAGGAAACAGAATCGAAAGATTCTGCTAGTGAGTCTTCGAGTCCCGAGTCGTTCGTTCCTTTGTCACGTGACTCCCATAGACACTATGTAGTGCAATAGATTCAAAAGAACGAACGACTCAGACTAGAAGATATGATTTAGTTGCATTGTAATATTTTCATAACTGGAACTATAGCCAAAATTTGCGTATGTAGACGTATTGTGGGTATTTCTATTGAAAACGCAACATTTAAATTTTTTTCTGATCAAAAGAACGAAATGAACGAAATGACTCAAAAAAAGATCCGTTCATTTTGATGAACGAGATTCAACGAACCGAGTCACTAAACTAAACTTCCCATCACTAGTGGCCAAGGGTTGCTTACGGCTTATGGTTTTTGAACGTTTTATGTTTTCGCACATTTTAATCACAAATAAAACAATGGGACTTATTATCTTATTAGCTCACCCTCAGATCGTAATGATGTGATTGAAATGGTTTTGTTCCAAGCAGGTTCCTGAGATCCAGTTTTTTGGTGCAAGCACACTACACAGCAAGATCTCCAGCCACTGGCATGACCTCAGTCCTGAGCTTCGTGAGTCTCTCCGCTCCCAGCTCGTCTCCCACGTGTGCCACTTCGCCCTTGGCCCCAAGATGGTGCTGACGCGCCTCTGCGTGGCCCTGGCGTCTCTGATCCTCCGCACGTTACTCGACACCTGGCCCAGCGCCGTGCCCGATCTCCTGCAGGCATTCCAGGGCGGCGAGGGCACATCTGAGGTGGATGGGCGGCGTCTTGCCCTGTTAGAGGTACTCACCGTGCTGCCTGAGGAGCTCTTGAGCAAGAAGTTCACATCAGGGAATCGTGCCAGGCTTCAGCGTGCCCTTGCACAAGAGTGGACAGTGTTGTGTCCACAGCTGCGGGAGTTGCTACGGGGCGAAGGCTCGGTTGGCAGCATGAAGGAGCGAGCACTACGCTGCGTGCCGTCCTGGCTCGGGCTCGGCGTCGATCTGGGACAGAGTGAAGGAGTGTTGCGGGATAGCTTGGCGCTGGTTAAAGTGCCTGAGCTTTTTGATACGGCTGTGGAGAGCGTCGTCGGTGCCCTTTCAGTGCCTGAGTGGCAGAGGTGAGGGACGGACCTTAAAATTAGAAGAAGACACATTTTCACTGGCAATTAAAAAAAATGTTTACTGAATGTAAACATAACAGTACTTAATGAAAGCACACTAATAATTACTGCCTTTGACACAGATCTAACCCAGTCTGTCCTGTAGGTCTGCGGACAGTCTGGTGAAGCTGTTGCCACATGTTCTCGAGCTTCAGGAACAACTGAAGAAGGCAATGCACGACAGAGACATGGAGACGTCTCACGGAATCTGCAGAATCGTCGTTTCTCTCGGCGAAACTCACTGCAGGTTGAGGTCGCACTCACACTGACCTTACTGCATGCATGTAACATATAAAAAATACATAAAGATCATCACCAGAGCAGAATGACTTTCACTACATGGGATCAATCTCCCCTATATGTCAGGTTGAGATATTATGACTGACACTGTCTCTCTCTCTCTCTCTTTCTCTGTCTCTCTGTCTCACGTCATGTCTCAGAACATTATTGGAACAGACTGGACACTGGCAAGGTTTCCAGGCCTTGGTCAATATGATTCTGTCCAGCACCGCCATTCCTGGCCACTACCCAGTGGACGAGACATCCAGCTCACTCACACTCACATTCTGGTACACGCTGCAGGTGCGTCGGCGGATTTTAGACGACCGAGACTTAATTTCTTAATCTTAAGTAAGAGCTGGTGCTTTTCTTACAGGATGACATCATGTCGCTGGAAACGGAGAAGCAGGCGTTTTACCTGCAGATATACAGACCCGTTTACTTCCAGCTGGTTGACGTCCTGCTTCATAAAGCGCGCTTCCCTAACGAGCACGACTACGCCTCGTGGTCTTCTGAGGACAAGGAACAATTCCGGACGTACAGGTCAGCAAAATGATCGAATAACATGAGAAAGTGCGGGTACGTTGTATAACCATGCAAGGTTATGTACAGTATAAACGTTGTTTTGATTTGAACAATGTTTACACCGATTGCAGAGTCGATATCTCGGACACTCTGATGTGTGTGTATGAGCTGCTGGGCCCCGAACTGTTGCGCAAACTGTACGATAAACTCGGCGTCCTGCTGACCGACACGACGCGCTCGTCCTCGTGGCAGGTCAGTATCTCGTTTGACTTGACCTGTAGGAACTGCCTATTGAAGAGGCGGAGCTAAGCGAGGGCCAGGGATGACCCTAGCTACCCAAATGCGGCACGATCTTAGTATTCCGTATATTGTGGAATAACGGAATTTAACATTATCAACACACTTTGTTCTGTTTGTCTTCTTATCACGGTCTTTCTCTATTTGGAGGATATAGAGGCTCTGCTGTTCGGTTTCCAGTCCATAGCGGACACGGCGGACGTCAGTTACTCAGACGTGATTCCGGGTCTGATTGGCCTCATCCCCCTCATCTCGGGGAACAGCGTTCAGCTCGCAGAGACTCTCATGCTCACGCTTGGTACAAACAGACACAAATATGTTAAAGCTCCAAGCATCAGAACAAACACTTCACTTCACTCCAGGACAAACTAGTGTTGTATTAGTGTGTATGTGTTCTGTGTTCAGTGCTCGCACAGCTTTTGTCTACGTTTTGTTAGGTTCGCTCTCCGAGTGGTTGTCCGATCACCCGGTCATGGTGCCCGCCGTCCTGTGTGTCGTCCTGCCCGCCCTGTCCGACTCCGACCTGTCTGTTCCCGCGGTCTCCACGCTGAAGAGAATCTGCCGTGAGTGCAGGCGTCACCTTTACCCGCACGCCAACGACATCCTGGCATCCGCACAGGTAGACAACAAAACAGTTACTCTGGTCTACAGTGCTTCAGTGTGTTGTTTAATCCCTGCAAGTAAACTTTACTTAAGAATTATACAGTGGGTATGGAAAGTATTCAGACCCCCTTACATTTTTCATTCTTTCTTATATTGCAGCCAATTTGCTAAAATCATTTAAGTTCATTTTTTTCCTCATTACTGTACACACAGCACCCCATATTGACGGAAAAACACAGAATTGTTCACATTTTTGCAGATTCATTACAAAAATTAAAAACTGAAATATCACATGGGCCTAAGTATTCAGACCCTTTGCTCAGTATTTAGTAGAAGCTCACTTTTGATCTAATACAGCCATGAGTCTTTTTGGGAAAGATGCAACAAGTTTTTCACACCTGGATTTGTAGGTCCTCTGCCAGTCCTCCTTGCAGATCCTCTCCAGTTCAGCCAGGTTGGATGGTAAACGTTGGTGGACGGCCATTTTTAGGTCTCTCCAGAGATGCTCAATTGGGTTTACGTCAGGGCTCTTGTTGGGCCATTCAAGAACAGTCACAGAGTTGTTGTGAAGCCACTTCTTCGTTATTTTCACTGTGTGCTTAGGATCATTGTCTTGTTGGAAGTTAAACCTTCAGCCCAGTCTGAGGTCCTGAGCACTCTGGAGAAGGTTTTCGTCCAGGATATCCCTGTACTTGGCCGCATTCATCTTTCCCTTGATTGCAACCAGTCGTCCTGTCCCTTCAGCTGAAAAACACCCCCACAGCCTGATGCTGCCACCACCATGCTTCACTGTTGGGACTGTATTGGACAGGTGATAAGCAGTGCCTGGTTTTCTCCACACATACCGCATGGAATTAAGCCCAAAAAGTTTTACCTTGGTCTCATCACACCAGAGAATCTTATTTCTTAGGGTTGCAGTGATGTTTGACTTTCTTCAACTTTCTCCCATCTCCCGACTGCATCTCTCGAGCTCAGCCACAGTGATCTTTGGGTTCTTCTTTCTCACCAAGGCTCTTCTTCCCCGATAGCTCAGTTTGGCCAGCTCTAGGAAGGGTTCTGGTCGTCCCAAACGTCTTCTATTTAAGGATTGTGGAGGCCACTGTGCTCTTAGGAACCTTAAACGCAGCAGAATTCTTTTGGAACCTTCGCCAGATCTGTGCCTTGCCACAATTCTGTCTCTGAGCTCTTCAGGCAGTTCCTTTGACCTCATGATTCTCATTTGCTCTGACATGCATTGTGAGCTGTAAGGTGTTATATAGACAGGTGTGTGGTTTCCTAATTAAGTCCAATCAGTATAATCGAACACAGCTGAAGTCAAATGAAGGTGTAGAACTCAAGGATGATCAGAAGAAATGGACAGCACCTGAGTTAAATATATGAGTGTCACAACAAAGAGTCTGAATACTTAGGCCCTACATTTATGGGGGTCTGAATACTTTCTGTTCCCACTGAACATCAGATGTATAGAAGAGTCTTTGTCAAAGTTATTAATGACTAACAAACAAAGGATATTGTGATCTTTCATTTTCATTATTAGTCTGAACCCGCACATCATGTCGATCACACTCTCTTTTTAAACTCTTTTTTAATAAAATTAGGATTGAGGCTTCCGGTTAGCAGCCACATGGAGTAGGACGTGTTGGTTAGGTGCTCCGACAGTTTCGAATTTCTTCACTCCCTTATTCGTCTCTAAATGTTAAATTAAAATCTTAGTTGACAATAACTTTATACTCTACCCCACGGTTATATGTTTTTTCATTTGCGATGGCTACCAGGAGTGTTAAAGCCGTGAAAAAGGACGACACTGCGACCCCTCTAACAGTCGAGGCTATCTCTGCGCTGTTAGAGCAACACCGTGATGCGTTAGCGGCGGAGTTTAAATCCTCGTTTAGTTTATTAGAAATTAAACTGGATCAGATTCAGGCCCAAGTAGCGGACCATGGACAGCGCTTACCGTCATTAGAACTCGCTACAGACGACCTGAGTCAGCGTGTGACGGAGCTGGAGAACATCTGCTCCGGACTTCGGGAAAACAACTTAAAGTTAACGTCCAAGGTTGTAGACTTAGAAGGCCGGAGCAGGAGACAAAACCTGCGTGTTCTGGGTCTCCCGGAAGGTTCTGAAGGTGGACTCCCTACCGAGTTCTTCTCCAAGTTTCTGTGCGAGGTGTTTGGGACTGAAACACTGCCTTCCCCGCCGGAGATTGACCGAGCCCACCGAATACCTGCATCCAAACCCGCTTCAGGACAGAGACCTCGGCCCGTCATTCTCCGCGTGCACCGGAGCCAGGTGAAAGACCTTCTGATTCGGGAGGCTCGGCGGAGAGGGAAGCTGGAATACCGCGGTCAGCAGGTTCGCATAGTGGAAGACTACACTCCCGAAGTTTTAAACCAGCGAGCCGAGTATAGAGGAGTGATGAGTGAGTTATACAGCCGTGGTCTCCGGCCTTCTCTGCTGTATCCAGCGCGGCTCCGGATCACTCTGTCTACCGGACAGAAGAAGTGGCTCCGCTCGGTAGAAGAGGCGCAGAAACACATAGACAGTCTGCCGAAAACTACGTAGTGCACTGTATTATTATTATTATTATTATTTTAATACGCAATACTACAGTTCTCAGGAAAGTACCATTTTTAACCTAAAAGTCTGGCCACGTTTACGTCTTTCCCGGTAAGAGTGTTGTGTTAAACTTGTGAAGGGGTTATTATTATTATTTTTATATTACTATTTTTTCTATTTTTAATCACGTGTGATTTACATGTTTGTATATATAGAGTTACAATGTGACGTGGGGGGAGGGGTGGTGGTGGTGTGTTTTTCTCTCATTGAGAGATTTCAGTATTGGAGTGTGGAAATGTTTTATTTATATATTTAATTCTTAGTTTCTGTAAGTTGTGTCGGAGCAGAAGATGGGGTGGTTAGCGGCAGGAGGATTTGTTGGGTGGAAGATGGAGGAATGGAAGAGCTTGCTGCTCTGTTTGTTAGCAGCTATCTTTGTTTGTTGGGGGGTAGTGGGGTGTGTGGGGGAGGGGTGTGGGGGAGGGGTGTGGGGGGGAGGGGTTGTGGGGGGCAGGGGTGTGGGGGGCAGGGGTGTGGGGGGGAGGGGTGGGGGATCTCCAAAGCCAGTATTGTGTTAGTTCTTTGTATACTGTGTATTTTTAACACGTTGTTCTGTGTTTTACACTTTAAGGCTGACGTTAGGCATCTTATTCATGTTTATCTACCTGCATTTTCTCTCAGGGAGAATGAATAGTTCTTTAAACTTCGTGAGCTGGAATGTTAAGGGTTTAAACCATCCGGTGAAGAGAAGGAAGGTGCTCTCACACCTTAAACGACTTAACACTGCAATCGCATTTTTACAAGAAACTCACATTCGCAGTTCTGATAATTCTCGCCTTATGTCACGCTGGGGTGGGCAGCACTACCACTCGACCTTTCAGGCCAAAGCTAGGGGTGTCTCGATTCTCATTAACCCAAACATCTCTTTTGAGCATCATAATGTTATTACGGATATACAAGGTCGTTATATCATTGTTTCAGGGAAGTTATTTAATACTAATGTAGTGTTGGCTAATCTATATGCCCCTAATTATGACGATGTCTCCTTTTTTGAACATTTTTTCTCTCTTCTGCCTGATCTGAGCTCATACTCTCTCATATTAGGGGGAGACTTTAACTGCTGTTTAGATCCATCACTTGACAGGTCATCTCCCAATCCTATACCTCTGAGTAAATCCGCGACGCTACTTCAGTCCTATCTCTGCAGCTTTGGTATCTCTGACATATGGCGCTTCCTTAATCCAAAAAAGAGAGAATACTCCTTTTTCTCACATGTTCACCATACTTTCTCCAGAATTGATTATTTCTTTATAGATAATCAACTGATCCCAATGGTTACTTCTTGTGCTTATCAGAGCATTGTGATATCAGATCATGCTCCAGTTGTTATGTCTATAAAACTCCCCGATCTCCCTCAAGTTACTAAACATTGGCGCTTTAATTCATCGTTGCTGATGGAGGACGATTTTGTAAAATTTATGGAAGACCAGATAGTTTTTTTCTTCACCACAAATGAAACACCTGAAGTGTCACGTTTAGTTGTTTGGGATGCTCTGAAAGCCTACCTCAGGGGACAGATAATTTCATACACTGCAAATATGAAAAGGAAGGCATATAAAGAACGAAAAGATTTGACCAACCAAATTAAAGAAATTGACCAGCAGTATGCTCTATTTAAAAACCCCGATCTCTATAAAAAACGCGTAGAAGTGCAAACTAAGTTTGAACTTATTTCAACGCATGTAATTGAACGGCAATTATTAAAGAGTAGGAGCCAATTTTACATTCATGGTGACAAATCTGGGAAACTTTTAGCTAATCAGTTAAAAGGATTTAGAGCACAGCAACAAATTACGAAAATTCGGATGGAGGATGGTACCATCACTACCGACCATTCTAAAATTAATGATGCATTCAGGAATTTTTATTCTCGATTATATACTTCTGAGTTCCCAAAGGACCATAGTTCAGTTGAGAATTTCTTGACTCAACTAAATATCCCAACACTGTCCCCTGATTCTAGATTAAGATTAGAAGAGCCCATATCACAAGAGGAAATCAGTTCAGCTATCTCCTCATTGCAATCTGGTAAGTCCCCGGGTCCTGACGGGTTCCCTGCAGAGTTTTTTAAATCATTCTCCTCATACCTTGCACCACAACTAGCTTTGGTTCTATCTGAATCTTTCAAGCAAGGTAAGATGCCTGCATCATTTAATGAGGCTCGCATCACCCTCATAGCAAAGAAGGATAAGGACCCAACAGAGTGCTCCTCATATAGACCAATCTCTCTTCTTAATGTGGATGTTAAAATCCTTGCTAAAGTCTTGGCTCGTAGATTAGAGAATGTTCTACCCTCGATTATATCTGAGGACCAGACCGGTTTTGTTAAAAATCGTTATTCTTACTTTAACATTCGACGCCTTATGGATATCTTGTACACACCATCAGAGGAGACCCCTGAGTGTGTCCTTTCTTTGGATGCTGAAAAGGCTTTTGATCGTGTGGAATGGGAGTATTTATTCAGGGCTTTAGAAAAATTTAATTTTGGTCCAAGTTTTATCACTTGGGTTAAATTATTATATTCAAGCCCCACTGCCTCAGTTCTGACAAATGCTCAACAGTCTCAACTATTCAGTCTTCAGCGGGGAACTCGTCAGGGATGTCCCCTTAGCCCATTGCTCTTTAACCTCGCCATTGAGCCACTAGCAATTGCATTCCGAAGCTGTAGAGATATATCTGGGATTTGGAGGCAGGGAGAAGAACATAAAGTTTCCCTTTATGCAGATGATCTTCTACTTTTTTTATCGAATCCAGTCTCCTCTCTGCCACATGTGCTGTCATTGCTCAGGGAATTTAGCTATTTTTCAGGATATAAATTAAATTTGCACAAAAGTGAACTTTTTCTGCTAGATAATACAGCAGTAACAACTGGTATGCACAATATTCCATTCAACATTGTGAAAAATCAGTTTACCTATCTTGGTATTACAATCACAAGGAAACATAAACACCTCTTTAAAGAAAATTTTATTAGGTTGTTGAACCAAACAAGAAAGGACTTGGGACGATGGTCACCACTGTCCATGTCCCTGGTGGGCCGCATTAATGCCATTAAAATGAGTATTCTCCCTAAATTTTTATATCTCTTTCAGTCTGTACCTGTTTTTATTCCCAAATCTTACTTTGGCGCTTTAGACTCAATTATATCTTCTTACCTTTGGAAAGGTAAACATCCACGATTGAATAAGTCCCTACTCCAAAGATCTAAAAGAGACGGTGGCATGGCTCTACCTAATTTTCGTTTCTACTACTGGGCAGCAAACATTCGATCTGTCATCTTTTGGTCATATTTTCATAACCAACCTAATCGGCCTGCCTGGGTGGAAATGGAGATAAAGTCTGTCAAAAATCTCTCTGTCTCTGCACTCCTTGGATCTGCTCTCCCCATCCCCTCAATTAAATTAATCAATAACTCAGTAGTGGTGCATACCTTGAGAGTATGGGCTCAGTTCAGAAAGCACAGCGGTCTTCTGGGCTTTTCTCTGTCCAGTCCTATCGTCTCTAACCATCTCTTCCAGCCTTCTTTACAGGATTCAGTGTTTCAGGAATGGTACAATAAGGGCATCAAGCTTTGCAAAGACCTGTTCGTTGACCATAAGTTTGCATCATTTGAACAGCTTTCCGAGAGGTTTAACTTACCCAATTCTCATTTTTTCAGATATCTGCAAGTAAGACATTTCATTCGCTCTTTAATACCAAATTTCCCTGAGGCTCCAGCTGCAAACATTCTAGATAATCTCCTCTGTTTGTCTCCGCTGCGTAAAGGCCTAATATCCACTATTTATGGTGGATTGATGGCTTCGAGTCACACCCCTCTGTGTAAAATTAAAACTGCTTGGGAGAAGGATTTAAATTTGTCACTATCAGATGATACTTGGAATTCAATTCTTAAACTTATCAACTCGACCTCCTTATGTGCCCGCCACTCTTTATTACAGTTTAAGGTTGTACACAGGGCTCATTTCTCCAAACTTAAACTCTCCCGTTTCTACCCAGACATTGATCCTTGCTGTAATAAATGTAAAAGTGGAGAGGCGTCTCTTATTCATATGTACTGGACATGCCCGAATTTGGAAAAATTCTGGAGGGATGTTTTTAAGACCCTGTCCTTCATATTGAATTGCAATCTTGAACCAGACCCTCTGATTGCTCTTTTTGGTGTCACTGGAGAAGAGGGTAAGAGTCTAAGTCCAGCCAAAAAGAGATTGTTATCTTTTGCGACACTCCTGGCCAGGCGTTCTCTTTTATTCAAGTGGAAGGATGCCACGTCACCCACTCACGCCCAGTGGCTCAGAGATATCATGTCCTGTCTGTCCCTGGAGAAGATTCACTACTCAATTCATTACTCAGACTTTAAATTTCAACAGGTGTGGGGGCCCTTCCTTCACTTTTTTCATATACATTTATAGTTTGATTCCTGTCTTATTTAATTACTTGTTTGTTTGCTTTCTATCCCCTTTTTATTCCTCTTTATTTATTTTTTTTTGCACGTAGAACCAAAAAACTTCCAGCTCCATATTCTTTTTTCTTTTTTGGTTTCTCTCAATGCCTGGCGTTTAGCCTTTCTTATGCTTGTAAAACTGGCTTGGAGTCGGGGAGGGACGGGGTGGGTGCTATAGGGTTTATAAGGGGATTATAAAACCTGTATTAAAATATTACATGTTTACCCTGTTTTATCCCTGTTAAAATCAATAAAAATATTGTTGAATAAAAAAAAATAAAATTAGGATTAGATGATAAAAAAAAAACAAGAACGATGTACTGTAGGTTACCAGGTGCCATAACAAACCTTTTATTCTATAAATACTGCCATTACGTTGACTTTCACATGGTTTTTTTTGTTTTTTAGGATGCACTTGTTAAGCGGATCCACAAGGTGAGAATTCCGCTCATCCACACAACATTCCCGGTGTGACCTACACTCGTGTCATTTATGAACCAGAGCACTTTTCTTCCCACAGAGTCCTCAGAGCACATGGTTGATGCAGGCTCTTGGTTTTTTGCTCTCGGCCATGCCGGATGAGGAGATCCCAGACAAACTGCTCTCTCTACTTTCGCCTCATATCCAGGAACTGGAGCTTCTGGCCAATCAGGCGGTACGGATCAGACCAGCGCTTTACTCCACCACATTTCTGACGTTTTAACTGAGAAGGCAGCTTATTCCAAATAACCTAAAATGTATTCCATGGAAGTTCCAATCGTATACAGATTAATGTCACTTAGGGACGGAATCTGATCGTAGATATAGTGTTATAATATATATATTTTTTAAATCATGTAAGCCAGTCAGCATGCCTGTATTCCTTACCAGTCTCACACACACACACACACACACACACATGTTTTAATGGACTGAACTTGTTGTTCTTATTGTTCACAGCCCTCTCCTGTCACTAAACACTCCACGCTCCAGGTTCTCGGCCTGATCTCCAGCCTCTTCTCCTCTCTCGACTTGAAGAAGCACGGCGAAGGACTAGACGGGGTTAAAGTTAGCCGATTCGCTGCTCAAAACAATCCGGTAAAAGAGGGCACGAGTTACTCTTCGGCCTTCATCATCTTTAATGGTCTACTGAATGCTGTAACGCATCATAACAAACGTTACGAACGTCTGACAAAATGGTAGATTTCAGCAGAACCAGAAATTGCATTTCCATTGTGGTATTTTCAGAATGACAAAACATTGTCTAGATTTCTGTTTATTAGAGGATTAGGATAAATGAATGTAATAAATATTCTGGATTTTTGTTTCTTTCAGGTAGTAGTCATGCTACAGCAGGTGTTCCCTCTCATCCAAATACTTCTGAGCAATTGGCTGAAAGACACCGACGTGGTGGAGGTAAGTGTTATAATCAAGTACATTTACATTTAGGCATTTGGCAGAAGCTCTAATGCCGAGCGACTTAAAGGTTCCGTCATTAGATAGACCAGGTGTCGGCAACCTAAAACACACAAAGAGCAACAAAAAAAAAAAAAAAAAAGCACAGAGAGCCATCAAAACTGTTTTGACATCGTCTATTTGAGTATTTTTTAAATAAAAAACTGAAATTTATCAACTTAAATTATCCACCTCAAGCAAACCAAACCAACAATGCCGTGTGCGTCTGTGTGATGTCATCCTTGTAAAACTCACGCCGGCAGGTGTCGCACATCTGCGCGTATTTTGTGCAAGAAGAAATAAAACACGTTTTTATTTTAATGTGACAAGATGATAACATTAAGATAATCTTCAAATTCAAAACTAATGCACTAAAATAAATCTAAATGAAATACTCATTATTTATTTATTCGCCAAAGCCACAGGGAGCCACAGCAGAGGGATGAAAGCGCTTCACTATATACTGTACGCATCACTTCTTACTCATTTTGTTCTTCACAGGCCTCATGTGCTGTTTTTGACAAATCTCTCAAGACCCTCGCTGGTGATTTTGCTCCTCTCGTACCGCAGCTGTGTGAGCTGATCAGTCAGCTGTTCAGCGCCTACCCACAAGCCTCCGCCTTGGATCTCATACAACAGGTGGAACCGGACTGCGTATTTTCTCAGCTCTGGAGCTGCTCGTGATGTTCTGCAGCATTTCATTAACCGCTCTCTCTCTCTTCACTCACACACACATTTACAGCTGGTTCAGATATTTTCCTGTGAGAAGGAACACGTCCCATCAATCCGCGCGGTGCTGGAGCTCGTCACCAACGTCACCATGTCGGTTTTCCAGCACGGTAAGGGACCCGCTTGTTTCGTCACGCTCTGGTGGTGATGTTAAACTAAAGCGCTTTGTGAAAAGTGTTAAACTCTAGTGTTAAAGTGGTAAAGTCCTCGCCCTGTCATCTGGAGAGGTCTAGAGAGAGCTGATTGGCCAAGCTCTCTCAGAAGGTAGGGATGAGCGGTACTTAGTGTCCTCACATTAATCAGGTCCGTCTATGAGCTCACGCAAGCGGAAGGAGTGGATAGCGCTGTCCTCCGAGCGCGTTATGCCGCCTCCAACGGTGCGTGAGCGAGCAGTTCCAAGCGTCACATGGTTTGGAGGAAACATGTGATAGTCTTCGGCGCTCCCGACTGAGTGGTAGGAACCTGTTGAGGAACTTTCACAAAAGCAGTGAAATGAAAATCAGGTTCAAGTGAGTTTACGGTGACGTCTTTATTCTGCTTGTCAGTTCACGCGACACCAATGAATTAGCTAGCTGTTTAGCATGTTTAGCATGGCGGTCAAGCTACTTAATACTAAAGAACATCCTAGTGAGCTACACAGACAGGTTGTGTGTGTGTGTGTGTGTGTGTGTGGGTTTGTTGCAGGTGCAAGAGACCATCCTGATGTGGTCGAGTCTTTTATGAAGCTTCATGCCCAGGTTGGTATTTTTAATTTGTGATTAGATGATGAATCCTGAAGTGTAAACGATTTAAAAGTTCTACAATATAAATAGTTCTGCTGTATCTAGTCACTTATTCAGAGAGGCATGTGGGATGTGAACTTACTAGAACCTTTGCTGCTGATGTACAGTATGACGTGCATCGATGTGCCATTCTCGTCAGTTTTAAGTCAGTTAAGCGAGGGTAAGTCAAAAATGATCCGCACTTTGGCTGTAGAATTTATCTGAATGAACTTTTAGTAAAGACAAATACTTAATTTTTTCCCCACATAATCTCTTTGCTGTTCAATAATACACTTTGTCCGTCTGTAAAGAAGCTTTCATTTTCCCTTCAAGACTGAGCCGCGAATGCACCGCTGTCTTTACTCCTTCCTCAGAAGCCAGTCTCCGTCCTCGTAGGGCTGCTTTGAGGGGCCCAAAGTCAAATGGAGTGAGACGCTTTAATCGACAGTGAGGACGTGCATCATCATGTGAGATCACGATGCTCTCGGATATCAGTCATCAGGACTTTAGTCTTCAGCTCTTCAATAAGCGTCTCACTGTAACGAACACTGTCGAACCTTTTTCCTGATGATGTTCCAATACTTCTGGCCCTCAAGAATCCCCAAAACTAAGTGTCGATGAATTTTCCAGCTGATGGTCAACTTTTGAACTTTTTCCCGCACGGCGATTGAGGATGTTTCCGCTCCATACTCTGCCGTTTACTCTCAGACTCATAGCGATGAGTCCGTGTCTTTTCTGTTTCATCCAGGGTCTGTTCTTTGTACGTCGCTAACTCAGTTAGCTGGATTTGATTTCAGCGCATAACACGTGTTACAAAAAAAATTGAACCGCTCTTTTGCCATTTCGTCAACCAATCGAAGGACTTGTGATCAGTGTTTCTACTGTCGATGCATATCGCCTTTTAAACCAACGCACAAAAGCGCAATAATCCTAGACAACTCAGTCCACCTACACTAATCACCAACAACAGGTGTGCTCGAAGAACCAAATAACCAGATCTCAATTAGCACGATGATCTGATGTTAGATGTGTCAATTCATCTCGGATGTGTCGAGCGACGTACGAAGAACGGACCCCAGGTCCAACCTCAGACCTCAAAAGAAGAAAACATGAATCACTGCACGCTGCTCTACTTTCATGCGAATGACAAGTGAGGCGTCCATGTTTGCTCACACCGCAGTTATAAATTAACTGATGTAAATCATTCACTCCTGCACCGGGGAGACAGGAACGGAAAGCGCTGATAAGACAGAAGTTTTAAAATAAACTGTGTGCGGATCATTTCTGACTCTCCCTCTTAGGAACAACGAAGCGTAAAATCAGTCTAGACGGGTTTTTCCGATGTATATCTTGTGAAATACTTTACAGGTTTTGAAAAGGAAAGCGGATCTGTATTGCGCTGAGGGTCTCGATATCAGAGTGGTCTTCTACTGCGGTGAGAGCACGAGCAGGACGAGTATGATTTATAATTAATCACAACATTTGAAAAAGAAAAAAAAACATCAGATTGTGTTTGCTGCTTCCTTCTGCAGGGATTTTAGCTTTTAAATTCCCAGAGACGCTGACTCTCAGGTCCACATGTGCGCTGTTCGTAAGTCTCTCTTTTTAGTGCTTTTTACGATATATTGCATCAAAACACTGTTGTGTCCAGGAGAAGGAAATTTAGTGCAATCTATTTATTTATTCTTTATTTACAGACCTCATAGTGTTTTATGGCATGAGCAGTGTGATACACCGTTCTCAGTCTGTCTTGGGATGACAAGACGTTTTCTCTCTCTTTCCCCTTTATGTGGGGATACTCAGACAGAGATGATGTCTCACTGCGAGGACGTCCCCACTGTCCGAGACGTCCTACAGGAGGACGGCCTGCTGCTTCTTCAGACCCTGCTGGAGGTAGTGTTACTGCCATAACATCGATTTTCTCTCCGGCACACCCTGAAATGTTTCATTCCTCTCGTACCACTACAATTGTTTGTTTATAAATTTTTGCCTTTATGTGCTTTACAACATCTGGACAGCGGTTACTACGTGAAAGAACAGTCGTTTCATCACCAGCATGTCTTTCTCTCTCACTTTTGAAGTTAATCTCGGTCCTGGTTAATCTTTACCGCTGCCACTGGAGACTCCTTAGAGAAAACTCACCGTAACTACAATTACACACGTTTTTACCCCAACAGAAATAATCACATTCAGATTATTAAACCTCGAATTGTGAGCATAATTCGTTCCAGGAGGCATGCTTGTACAGCAAATATCTCGTATATCAAAGCGAATTTCCCTCATAAGAAGTAAAGGAAATTCAGACGATCCCAAAGATTAAAGAAATTATTAATTCCACACATAAAGAAAAAAAAAAGAGAGAGAAATTAACCTGCACTTTACCTTTGAAAAAAAATATTAGCTGTAGTGATTGAGACCAGAGAGAGGAGAGGAGTCAACTGTGTAGGATGACTTTCTCTCAAACACACACACACTCACAAACGAAATCACTGCTTTCTGACCGAGTGACACATGTGGGGTCTGGGCATGGGCGACGACTACCTACAATCCCACAGCGTGTGAGAGAGAGAGAGATAGAGAGAGAGAAGAACCATCGGCTCAGTTGTGATCATGTGACACTCGGCAGACAAAGCGTATATCAAGACCTCGTTCGTTTATCAAGTTAAAAAATTTTTAGCAATCCAAGATTCCACAGTATATTTGTGTTTCGCAGCTGAACTACTGTTAAACTGTGGACGTATAGAAATTTAAATAAATGCCTTTTTACCAAGTATCCAGCAATAAAATGTATTTAATATTTAATATACTGAACATTAAATTGCCTCCGTCTTTGCTTAACACGGCTATGAAAACATACTGTAGTATTGTCATTTCTCATTAGAAATATAACCCAGATATACTGTGTTTGTGTGTGTGTGTATATGTGTAGGCAATCAGTATCCAGGCTTCCCAGGATCTCCTGGAGCACCTGGCTGACGTTCTCTTCTCCATCACCCTCCACTGTCCCAGCCTGCTCGCGAATCGGTTGAGAGACGCCCTGCAGCCCAACGCCTTCCCCTGCGCCCTACTCACTCCGGAGCACAAAGAGCGCTTCTGCCAGCAGATCCTCAGGTGAAATATATAACACCGGGCGGTGGTGGGGGTGGTGGGGGGGAGGTGTGTAGGATTACGGCAAGGGAGTACTGATCAGAAGGTCCCAGGTATCAGGTTCAAACTCCAGAACCATTAAGTTGCCCTTGAGCAAGTCGTTGAACCCTCAACTTCTCAGATGTATAATGAAATAAAAACGTAAGGCGCTCTGTTGACTTAACTTTCACGGTCAGGGAACCTTTCGGTCGCAATTAAAGACCCTTTACTAATGGACAGAGCTGTAAAGACGATGCACTGGCGACTCACAATACACAAATGTGGGATGTAATGGGAGGTTCTACTTAACAACTTAAAATTCAGAATTAGTCTAGATTCGATGTGCAAAAGTTTGCACGCCCTCAGTAGAAATGGTAACTAGCTTGTTTTTGTTGTTGTTGTTGTCTTGTATGTGAAGCTCACACCTCTGTTATTCCTCCTCCTCAGAGAGCAATCGAGTAAGTGGAAGATGAAGGACATTGTGAAGGAGTTTTCCGTGTCGTGTCGAGGCCTCCAGGGAACGGAGGATACCGTGGATTACTGAACATCCTTGTGTTTTTAGACGCTTATGGGTTGAAACGTGAAGAAACAAAATGACTGGGGGGGGGCACAAAAAAACAAAAAATAAAAAACCACAGTGATCTGGATTTGCATTGTTACACACTCCTAATATCATGAGGTGATTGTAGTTTGACTGATTTCACAGTATACTGCATAGTTGTTGTTTTTCTTCTTCTTCTTTTTAATGAGAGTTATATGCACTATTTTATCATCTCCTAAAGTGCCTTCACATGTAATCAACATCGTCCCCGGTCTGTCTCCTGGCGTCATCGGTTTGTGTTGCACTTTTTTTTGTCGTTGTACCGTTTCATGAATTCTCGATTCTGATTGGTCAGGAGGTCTGTGTCAATGTGCAACAGGTCAATCACAGGGAGGAAATAAAAATAGACAACTGCGAGACTTCAAACAGCACATGGTATATAGTGAGTGTGACTAGTGTTAAAACATTTTAAGTTTTATATGATCAGGTCATAGTTCATATCTCAACACTGAATAACACAAAAAAAATTATTTTACATAAACTACTAACAGAGATCCTGCAGTAGTGTTGTTTATTTTCCATCTGATCCTGTTTGCGTTTGCACATACAAAATAGTGAACATATGGTCACGGACCAACCGGCGTTTGGATAAACTGGTTCTCTCTACTTACATTATTACACCACCTCCATTTTATTTATTTCTCTTTTTTTTTGGAACTTTCACATGATACAGTAATAAGAAAGTCAGGACGATGACATGAACAGACTTGTCGGGTTTTTAAAGGAGACGAGGGCAGGAGGGTTGGAGAGGAGGAAGAGACGCTGGGTTCTCTCTCTCTCCTCAGGCCTCCAACACTACCGTATCCTGGTGAAGAGATTCAGCACCGACTTGGATTCCTGAAACAGCCAGACGAGAGCGTTAGTCGTTTCAGGAAGAGAAATGTCTGCTTATACGTATTGCTTACGTAAATGTATCTTATTGGGATTTTACCTGATAGACCAACACAAAGTGGCACATATTTGTAAAGTGGAAGGAAATTGATGAACGACTTTCAAAAAATTTTACAAATAAAAATCTGAAAAGTCTGGCGTGCATTAATATTCATCAAACTAAAATCCAGTGGAACCAGTCACCTTCAGGAGTCACCTAATTACGAAATCCACCGGTGTGTAATTTAATTACGCGGGATTGTTAGAGAACATTGGTGAACCAACAGCATGATGAAGCCCAAGGAACACACTCGGGATAAGTTGTGGAGATGTTAAAAGTAGAGTAGATTATAAAAAATAAATAAAAAAACAATCCCAAAGCTTTGAACATCTCATGGAGCGCTGTTCATATGGAAACAGTATGGAATAACTGCAAACCTACCAATACATGGGCGTCCACCTTAACTGACAAGAGAGCATTAATCAGAGAAGCAGCCAAGAGGCCCATGGTAACTCTGGAGGAGCTGCAGAGATCCACAGCTCAGGTGGAAGAATCTGTCCACGGGACAACTATTAGTCGTGCACTCCACAAATCTGGACTTTATGCAAGAGGGGCAAGAAGAAAGCCAGTGTTTATGGAAAGCCACAAGAAGTCCCGTTTGGAGCTTGTGACAAGCCATGTGGGGCGACACAGCAATCCTTCTTCTGTGAAATAAGGTGCTCTGGTCCAACAGAAGAAACCAACCTTGAACTTTTTCTCCTAAATGCAACACTGTGAAACATGGTGGTGGCATCATCATGTTGTGGGGATGTTTTGCTTCAGCAGGGAATTGATGGTAATACGGATGGAGCCAAATACAGGGAAAAAACCTGTTAGAGTCTGCAATAGACTAGAGACTGGGCCGCTCCAGGTTCACCTTCCAGTTCCAGCAGGACAACAAACGTAATCATACAACCAGAGCTACAATGGAATGGTTTAGATAAAAGCATATTCATGTGTTAGAAAGTCTGAGACAGTTCAGACCTAAATCCAACTGAGAATCTGTAGCGATACTTGAAAATTGCTGTTCACAGACGTTCTCTGTCCGATCTGACTCAGCCAGAGCTATTTTGCAAAGAAGAACGGGCAAAAATTTTACTCTCTAGACGTGCAGCCTGTAATTGCAGCGAAAGGTGGTTCTACAAAAGATTGACTCAGGGGGCGCTGTATAAAAACGTACACAACACTTTTCAGATATTTATTTAAAAAATTTTTTTAAACCATTCATCATTTTCCTTCCACTTCACAACTAAGTGCCACTTTGTGTTGGTCTACGGCATTAAATCCCAACAAGATACATTTACATTTGTGGGTTTAACGTGACGAAATGAAACGTGAACTGGAAAAGTTCAAGGGGTATGAATACTTTTGCAAGCCACAGTAGTTAACCTAGCCACTCATGTGTTCGAGCATGTGTTCGTCTAACCTTGGTGCAGCGTGTTTTGCTGAAGACGTTCCAGAACCTGAGTGTCTCGTCTCCTGCTCCAGTCACTATAGCCTCGCCGTCTGGAGACACGGCCTGATAAATAAACACAAACACGTGCACGCACACGCACACAGATAGAATTTTGTAAAGAAATTGTATTTTATAAAAACAAGCTGAGATGCACGGTCAGTTTTTAAAGTTCCTTCTTACCAAGTAAAGCACACGGTATGAGTGTCCCGTCAGCTTGGCCACCTGTGTGAGTGATGGGTATTTCCACACCAGGATCTGGTTTTGTGAGTAACCGTGTGTACTGACCTGCAAGACACCAGCATGATGTGTAAGACTCACTCACTCAGCAGCCAACAGAACTCCGCTCGTGTGTGTGTTCTCTCACCAGCTCGTTGGCATGTTTGGACCAGGCCAGGTTGCAGACCTGTGAGCCGGTGTCGGTGCTCTGCAGCGCCTGTCCTGTGAGCGTGTTCCAGAAGCGCAGGCAGCGGTCGGCCGTGCCTCCACCGGACGCCAGGAGGCCGTGCTGATGGGGCGACCAGGCGATGGCCTTGACCGCCGCTAAATGCTCGCTGTACTGTTGCACGGGCACCAGGCTCGAGCTGTTCCACACCAGCAGCTACACAAAAATCACCAAAACACACGGTTACGCCAGGTATTATCATCAGTACGACTATCGTCTTTACTCGCATTCACACCGTACCTTGTTGTCGTTGCCTCCGGAGGCGAGGTGCTGGTGGTCGGGGGACCACTTGAGGCCGCAGACTTCCTGTCTATGGCCCTGCAGTCTCCTCTCAGCGGCAGGTGGCGCGCGGACATCCCTCTGCAGGATCACCCTGTCCCTGCTGCCCGACGAGAGCTGCTCGCCGTTCCATGCTAACGCTCCTGCGGCACAACACGACAAACGTTACAAATTCATAAGTCTGCGGTAATACTTTCAACCGCGACTCCATTAAATGAAGACCTCTGATACGAACCGACACGAGCCGAGTGTCCTTCCAGGCTGGTTAACTTCCTCCCTCCGGCTGCGTCCCATATCTGAACAAAGCCTTTATGGGTTCCAACAGCAACCAAGCTTCCCTTGATGGGAAAATTATGAACATGTAAACCGTACTGGTCATTAGACATGATGGATGTGCGTCTTCTTCATCCACTAGTCATGTTAATTCTTACATTTTCTTATATCAATTCTTACAAAGATGGCATTACATAACAAAACATTTAGAGACATAAGGCGACTCCCATCACTTTAATGATCCTGTTAATCTCAACATCATGCTGTTAGTGTACCTTTCCATGACCATTCTATCATTGCGTGTAATTAATGTACAAATAACTGGCATGAAAAAAGTTGAAAAACTCACGACTCACCCTCTCATTCCAGCAGACTGAAGTCACAGAGTCTCCGTCCACTGACAGATCACACAACCTGGTCACCTGGGAGCACAAGTGTGACACATCATGACCCCTGGTTCTATAAATCAGCCAAGCAAACATCTAGTCTTATCTAAAGTTCCTTTACACACCTGACTGGTGCAGGCACTCCACAGGTACACACAAGCACCAAGACCAACACTGAGCAGGTTTCCAGCTGACCAGTCCACCTGTTAACAACACAGAACACTGCAAGGCTCAATACTTCAGTTTCTACGCAGACCATCGAAATACGCCTATAAACAGAAGCTAAATTCAGTACCAAGGACAGCAGCAGCATGGCTACCCTAATCCATGCTCAAAACAGAAAGGGGCGTGTCTTCTTAACCGGTCAGTCTCAGTGAAAGAGGCGTGTCCTCTTAACCTGTCAGTCTCAGTGAAGAAGGCGTGTCCTCTTAACCTGTCAGTCTCAGTGAAGGAGGCGTCCTCTTAACCTGTCAGTCTCAGTGAAGGAGGCGTGTCCTCTTAACCTGTCAGTCTCAGTGAAGGAGGCGTGTCCTCTTAACCTGTCAGTCTCAGTGAAGGAGGCGTCCTCTTAACCTGTCAGTCTCAGTGAAGGAGGCGTCCTCTTAACCTGTCAGTCTCAGTGAAGGAGGCGTGTCATCTTAACCGGTCATTCATTCTGAAGGCGGCGTATCGTCTTAACCTGTCATTCACTCTGAAGGAGGCGTGTCTTCTTAACCTGTCATTCACTCTGAAGGAGGCGTATCGTCTTAACCTGTCATTCACTCTGAAGGAGGCGTGTCGTCTTAACCTGTCATTCACTCTGAAGGAGGCGTGTCATCTTAACCTGTCAGTCTCAGTGAAGGAGGCGTGTCCTCTTAACCTTTCATTCTCAGTGGCCTCCAAACCAATCAGAATGATCCTCTTTTTTTATTTATCTTTTTTTTATTAAAATAGTTAATACTGTATCACAGTGCATTTTAATCTGTTTAAAATATACTTTTCAGGATGTGGTGTCACATGTTATTCTTGAACAGTGTAAAATACAGGTGTGTACCAGGTTCAGGTAGAAGTCATCCTGCAGCTCCGGTGCATCCAGAACTTTAAAGGGGATTTTGGAGATCTTTCGTGCCGGCTTTCGCGGTGACCGTAACAGCTTGTGACTGCACGCACGCACACACACACACACACACACACACACACACACACAAACACACAAACACACTCAGACACATATGGAAATGTCAAGCAGTCTGTGAGAGTATACAAGGAACCTTTGGCTACCTTTTGTTGCTGAGAGGAGAGAGGGAATACGGGGAGATTTCATTGCCATTGTCAAAAGGCACTCTCTTTGCGTGAATTGTGTACTGGAAGAGACAGAAAAAATTTAAATCGTACCGCCGTTTATGACCAGAGTTTAATAACACACACGTATCCTGTGGGAGGGGCTCACCCTGAATAGGCTGTGTGTGTCCTGTGAGAGGACGGCATGCCGTCGGTCGTCTGTGTGAGGGTCGGGTACGGTTTCGATGCCCGCTCCCAGGAGCTCGTTCCGCAGCAGAGCAGCATAGGCCACCGCGTCTGTGAGGAGACGCAGATTAGAGACGTCCAAATGTGCTGACATCGGTCCTTTAGCCGTGATACAATACGCAGATACAATGAAAGTGATTTACAGCAAACTTTACCCTTTCCAGTGTCTGAACTGGTGTCCTTCGAGCGCTGGTTCTGGTTAGGAGACCAGCAGTTTTCCTGTAAAATTTATAAATATGTACATGAGGTGCCGTTTTTAAGGGAAAGGCTCGAATAAAGTCCGTGACTTACGTTAGCGTAATGGAAGTTGATGCTCCAGTTGCTTCCTGCGCGAGTGGGTATGAATCTGTCACCTGACTTAACACTGACTGGACTGCATGTGGCAAAGCCCGACTACAGGAGGAACAAAGCAGTAGGTGTAAGAAGACACTTATATCTCCAGAAACGTACATCTTCCTTCATAGTACTGTACTGACTCATGATAATCTGTACCTGGTTAAGACATTCATACTCATTCCTTTACCTTGGACACGTGACCATCAGGCAGGTTCTGATGGTTGATCTGCCTGAGGAGGCGTCTCTCATAGTCCTGGTCCATTTCCGATCTGCCTCTGCTTTAGTCTGCCCTTGCAGCTCCACCCACGTCTTCCATCCCTGAACAAAAAAAAACCAGGATACTTAAAGACACACTGCAATTTTTGCAGCTTTCTGTGTCCATCAGAACTGAAGTGAACTGCAAGAGTTCCACACAACAGTTTATTCAACACTGTAAGTGTTCGTCTGCTTCTAAAGGTGTCTGTCTGTCTCTAAAGGCATTCATCCAGCATTGAACATCATGCTCATCTGTTGCTAAAACTGATTCAATCAATGCTACCGAATCTAACCTAAAAGGTTCTTGTAGGTCTCTAAACATGTTTATTTTAAGCCGGAGGATTTGATCCGCACCTAAAGTTTTGTCTTGTCTAAAGGTGTTTATTCAGCTCTAAAGGATGTCAAAATTAGGTTATCCAAAAAAGCAGATGTTCATCCATTCTGAAACCTAGCACTGCAGGTGTTTATCCAGATCCACTTTACCCAGATCCAGATCTTCATCTGGAAGTGCAGGTGTTCATCTGAATATAAAGGTGATCAGTTAGCATTTCGGATGTTTACTTGATTCTAAAAGGTGTTTATTAGGCGAACACTTTAGGAGGTCCAGATGTTTCTCTGAATCTAAAAAGGTGTTCATCTGGCGGTCCAGATGTTTCTCTGAATCTAAAAAGGTGTTCATCTGGCGGTCCAGATGTTTCTCTGAATCTAAAAGGGTGTTCATCTGGCGGTCCAGATGTTTATCTGAATCTAACGTAGTTATTCATCTAGCAGTCCAGATGTTTATCTAAATCTAAAAAGGTGTTCATCTGGCGGTCCAGATGTTTCTCTGAATCTAAAAAGGTGTTCATCTAGCAGTCCAGATGTTTATCTAAATCTAAAAGGGTGTTCATCTGGCGGTCCAGATGTTTATCTGAATCTAACGTAGTTGTTCATCTAGCAGTCCAGATGTTTATCTAAATCTAAAAAGGTGTTCATCTGGCGGTCCAGATGTTTATCTAAATCTAAAAAGGTGTTCATCTGGCGGTCCAGATGTTTATCTGAATCTAAAGTAGTTGTTCATCTAGCAGTCCAGATGTTTATCTACATCTAAAAAGGTGTTCATCTGGCGGTCCAGATGTTTATCTGAATCTAACGTAGTTGTTCATCTAGCAGTCCAGATGTTTATCTACATCTAAAAAGGTGTTCATCTGGCGGTCCAGATGTTTATCTGAATCTAACGTAGTTGTTCATCTAGCAGTCCAGATGTTTATCTGAATCTAAAGTAGTTGTTCATCTAGCAGTCCAGATGTTTATCTACATCTAAAAAGGTGTTCATCTGGCGGTCCAGATGTTTATCTGAATCTAATGTAGTTGTTCACCTAGCAGTCCAGATGTTTATCTAAATCTAAAAAGGTGTTCATCTGGCGGTCCAGATGTTTATCTGAATCTTAAGTAGTTGTTCATCTAGCAGTCCAGATGTTTATCTACATCTAAAAAGGTGTTCATCTGGCGGTCCAGATGTTTATCTAAATCTAAAGTAGTTGTTCATCTAGCAGTCCAGATGTTTATCTAAATCTAAAAAGGTGTTCATCTGGCGGTCCAGATGTTTATCTGAATCTAACGTAGTTGTTCATCTAGCAGTCCAGATGTTTATCTAAATCTAAAAAGGTGTTCATCTGGCGGTCCAGATGTTTATCTGAACCTAAAGTAGTTGTTCATCTAGCAGTCCAGATGTTTATCTAAATCTAAAAAGGTGTTCATCTGGCGGTCCAGATGTTTATCTGAATCTAAAGTAGTTGTTCATCTAGCAGTCCAGATGTTTATCTAAATCTAAAAAGGTGTTCATCTGGCGGTCCAGATGTTTATCTGAATCTAAAGTAGTTGTTCATCTAGCAGTCCAGATGTTTATCTAAATCTAAAAAGGTGTTCATCTGGCGGTCCAGATGTTTATCTGAATCTAAAGTAGTTGTTCATCTAGCAGTCCAGATGTTTACATCTAAAAAGGTGTTCATCTGGCGGTCCAGATGTTTATCTGAATCTAACGTAGTTGTTCATCTAGCAGTCCAGATGTTTATCTAAATCTAAAAAGGTGTTCATCTGGCGGTCCAGATGTTTATCTAAATCTAAAAAGGTGTTCATCTGGCGGTCCAGATGTTTCTCTGAATCTAAAAAGGTGTTCATCTGGCGGTCCAGATGTTTCTCTGAATCTAAAAAGGTTCATCTGGCGGTCCAGATGTTTATCTGAATCTAAAGTAATTGTTCATCTAGCAGTCCAGATGTTTACATCTAAAAAGGTGTTCATCTGGCGGTCCAGATGTTTATCTAAATCTAAAAAGGTGTTCATCTGGCGGTCCAGATGTTTATCTGAATCTAAAGTAGTTGTTCATCTAGCAGTCCAGATGTTTATCTAAATCTAAAAAGGTTCATCTGGCGGTCCAGATGTTTATCTGAATCTAAAGTAATTGTTCATCTAGCAGTCCAGATGTTTACATCTAAAAAGGTGTTCATCTGGCGGTCCAGATGTTTATCTAAATCTAAAAAGGTGTTCATCTGGCGGTCCAGATGTTTATCTGAATCTAAAGTAGTTGTTCATCTAGCAGTCCAGATGTTTATCTAAATCTAAAAAGGTGTTCATCTGGCGGTCCAGATGTTTATCTGAACCTAAAGTAGTTGTTCATCTAGCAGTCCAGATGTTTATCTAAATCTAAAAAGGTGTTCATCTGGCGGTCCAGATGTTTATCTGAATCTAAAGTAGTTGTTCATCTAGCAGTCCAGATGTTTATCTAAATCTAAAAAGGTGTTCATCTGGCGGTCCAGATGTTTATCTGAATCTAAAGTAGTTGTTCATCTAGCAGTCCAGATGTTTATCTATATCTAAAAAGGTGTTCATCTGGCGGTCCAGATGTGTATCTGAATCTAAAGTAGTTGTTCATCTAGCAGTCCAGATGTTTATCTAAATCTAAAAAGGTGTTCATCTGGCGGTCCAGATGTTTATCTGAATCTAAAGTAGTTGTTCATCTAGCAGTCCAGATGTTTATCTAAATCTAAAAAGGTGTTCATCTGGCGGTCCAGATGTTTATCTGAATCTAAAAAGGTGTTTGTCTACCTCTAGCTGTCCTGAAGAGCAGGACATGTGTCTCGAGCAGGACTGACACATGGAGGACACACAGTTACCATGGAGCTGACAATCATAAACACATCACTAGCACGACTAGCATTAGCGCCGTCAGTGCTGTTTGTAGAAGGTAATAAACACTAAGGACATGAATCCAGCCGCCATAGACGCCTCGAGCTGCGTGACTATGATGAAGTCTCAGCTGTCATGATGTCCAGCCCCTCAGACCCCAGCTAGCTGCCCCTCACTCCGGCTAGGCAGGTCTACAAGCCTCACCTGTTCTGCCGCTCATGAGACGCGATTATCGGCCATTCCGTGTGTCCGAGCTCCCGGTTAGCACTTAATCAATAGCGTCCTGGAAACACCCGTTTTCTCCTTTATTATCTTGTAATTTAGCCTCCCGGCAGCCCGATTCAGGCTGAATGTTTATGTTTCGGTCAAGATGGCGAAAAGATCAGCTGTGACGCTTTATTTTTTCCCACACCTATATTCCGAAAGACACGCCTCCTATCTCAGTTTAAATCCCTAGCTGGATCGGAATGCGGGTGGAAAAAAAAAACACGGGGCGTCCCAGACGTGGACATACAGCAAGTGACTGTAGGGGGCGCGCGAGCACTACTACTAATATGAATATCTGTTAAAACAACTACTGACTATAGAGGGCGCTATAACACTACAACTAACACCAATCAACTACTTTTCACTCAACATTTTGACTAAATACAGTAATTCTTACATATTATGTAATGTTTTTTTTTTAAATATAGGCCTCCATCATCATTATTGTTTCTACTGATGCAAACTATAATTCATAACTAAATATATCACTAGGAACTCAGCATTAAATATTTTACACAGTGCACAAATCATTGCACATATTTTTTTTTCAGGAACAACATCAATAAGTATAAATTTAAATAGCCCCAAAAAAACTTAAGCCCTTAAATAAATAATTAAATAAATAAATAAATAAATCCATGATTTTCAGTAATACAATAATATAGCTGATTTGGACGCGTCAGTGACTTTGATTAGCACTGTCGCCTTGTACCTCCTCCCTCTGTGTGCATGGAGTTTGCATGTTCTAGCCGTTTTTTCCCCCAGTCCAAAGACCTGCGGATTGACGTTCCCAAATTGCCCCTGAGTATGTGTATGTGTGCGTGTGGTGGATTGGCCACATATCTAGGGTGTACCACACCTTGTGCGCTCCTGGTGATCCTGTATACAGGATTAAGGGATAAATGATGATGATGGTCGCATCATCAATTAGGTACAAACATATTGCACTCGTAATCAAGAAATTAACTAATCTTCTGAGTATAATTTATTAGACTATAGTCAGCACAGGGTCAAGAGTTTGATTTATGCCTCAGGGTCTGTGTACATTGAGTTTGCATGCTCCTTCTGTGCTTGGTGGTTTTCCTCTGCGTACTCCGGTTTCCTCCCGCAAAGACATGCAAATTAGGCGAATTGGCGTTCCCAAATTTTTTGCTGCTCCTGTTTCTTTAAAAAGTTTATTTTTTACTTTTAAGTATATATATATATTTCTTTTATTTTAAGTATATATTTTTTATTATTATGCTTGTAAATATATGTTGAAGATCCTCAATTCATTTAAATTCTATTTATATAGCACTTTCAACAGCTTCAGAAAAGAAAATATGGAAATGGTGGAAAGGAAAAAGATGGAAATAGGAAGGAACCAGGGAACTAATTTGGGTGAGATCTATGATGATATATTTTTCACAATCTGAAGGTATGGAAAATGAACATGGAAAGTTTGGGTATTTATGATGTCAAAGCATATTTAAAAAAATGTTAAGTATATTTTTATTTGTTTGCTCATTCATTCACTCATTCATACATATGCAAGGTTTTTCATGTAAAATAGAAATTTAATTTCAAATAAAAATGAATACTGTAAAACCACATTTGTCTTCTATGTCTATTTGACTGTTCTGATGTATAAACTTTTTGAGCTTTGTGTATATCTATTCCTACCGTTAACCCTTACTCACAGAACTCCAGAAGTGTAGAAAATTGCCTTATCATCTATTTGAGCCAGGTCACTGTTGGGTTTCTGTGAGTAGAGTATCGTGACTCTGTGCTTACCCGCATGCTGAGCAGGGTGATGGCTATTAATTGCTTCAGGTTTAATCAGTCATTTGTTTTTGATGTCTCGGGGTGTGAGAAGGGCTTGGATGAGTCCAGGCCTGTCTGTACTGAGATAACCAGCAGAGAGCTGTTAGACCCACAGGAGCAGCACAGCAGGTAAATATGACAGCGTGGTAGGAACAGTTAATGGTGATGGTCCATCACACATTGGGGAAAAAAACAGTCGTGTTGTCATGCTTACTGGATATATTATAATCAGTAAGTGCAGCTTTTCTCTTTTACGAAAAAAAGAAACATGCAACTTCTTGATAATAGAAAAAAAAATGCTTATAAAAGACTAGTTGAAGTATCCTTTGTTGACGGTTACAGAGTTTGTAGAAATACGTAAAGGGTTAAAGCTAAAAATAAGCTGATCAGACAGACAAACAATTTTCTATTTCTCCTCTGTCCTGAAGATGTTATTCTTTTGTAATTTTCATTACAAAAAACTTGAAATGCAATCAGAGCATCAGTCTGTTTAGACAGAGATTCAATCACATCCCTTTTAAACCTAAACCTGTATAATGTAATCCTCTGACATAGAGGTTTTTTTTTTCTTGTCATGCTTACACAGAATCTGACAGGGTTCCAAGATTGCAATAAATTCCCACGAGTGCTATTCTGAGTGGGTGGTGGTAGTTGTGTGATTTCCCCTTGATCAGATGAGGATGTGGTGAGGAGCTGAAAATGAAAGGGTCTGCCTTATGATCAGACATGAGGGCTGTGTTAATACTGCAGTGTATTAGTATGAAGTTCGATTGCAAAACGGAATACCTCAGCATATTAATGATTCTAGTGCTAATAATAATTTTTATTCTATCCATTTTTATTAGGCAAGATTATATGGAGTGTCCACTGTACTGTACAAGCCTGATGTAGTACAAACTGTTAATATAGAAACTTACAATAAACCTGTGACTTGCAATTGCCAAAGCTCATGTTAGGGGGAAATGAAGCAAAACATTGTCAGCTGTTGTTGTGGAGGAGACTTTGGAATTTTTAATGAAATAATTAGAACTGGCAGTCGCTCCTTTATGTTCATACTACAACTTATTTTACCATTTCTTTCCAATCTGAACAAGATTTCAAGCATCTCCTCATGCTTTGTGTTGATAAAGCCATTGAAAAAAAAAACTCAGGCTTGGTCTCCAAACATTACTGATCTTAATCTATTCACTAATTATTCCTGTGTTTCTGTGTTTGAAGCGGTCAACCCTTGAACCGGCTGCTTTGGGTGTTTTTTCTTTTTTTTTTTAATGAATGCAGCCAGCTGGGTTTTAATATGTGCTCTTTGTTTCCAGACCCTTCTTATCAGTGCCCTCAATGCCGTTCCCATGGAAACGAGATGGACAGACAAAGCAAGACGAAACACGGGACGAGTGAGGAAGGACACAAAATGTGCAAATGTGCAAGTGACAGATACTCCTGCTTCATGCCTGAAAAGTGCCCAAAACATACAGGACTTTATGCAAGAGCCATAGTTGTATAAAATCCTCAAACATGAGGAGGTGAGAAGGAAACAGATTTTTGAAATGATTAGATGATTACATGAAGGTGTGGTTATGTATAAAGAGTCATCTTGGATGACAAATGATCTAAGAATCAGCTGCCCTTCATTCTATCACTGTGACACAGCATAAGAGAAGATGAACATACACACGAAATCTCAACTTTCCTTTAGCTCATGAAAATTTACTCGCTTAAATATATGGCCTGGGGTTCGCTCCATAAGTATTTGATGGCATTTCGCTTTCAGCTGGGTTTGGATCACTGGCATCTGTTTTGTCCGTCTCCATAGTTCTTGTGAATTTAGTGCATTTGTTCTCCACGCCCATCAATCAACCAGTGCAGTGGTTTCCAGGGCGCAATTTTTTTTTCTTCCCTGTAGCATTATTATTATTTTTTTAATTTCATTTTCATTCATTTATTTTTTTACTCAGTAACAAATATGATTTAAAATGTAGCGAAGTACAATACTTCAAATAAAACAGACTTAAGTAAAGTAAAATTACAGATTTTAAAAGCTACTTTAAAAAGTAGAAGTAAACTACTCAATTACAGTAATGCAAGTAAATGTAATTCGTTACTTTCAACCTCTGGTGTATACCAAACTTTCCCCAGAACTTACATCTAGTTGAATGTTATTGAGAAATTTGAGTATTTTGACAAAATCATGAGGAACCAGCAGAAACCCCTGTGGATCACCATGATGATTAAAGTATGGCAATAGTATGAGCCTACTGTATTTTGTGTGTACATACAAAACTTTGCCAGGAACTAGATATCTACTTAAATTTAAGGATTTTACATGAATCATCAACAAGTTAACAACATTTCCTACTTCCCGAAGTGGCACATCTTTCTTAACAAAGCTATAACAAATATCGTGCTTGTTAGTCATCTATTTGAAAACCGATGTGGACACGTGACAGCTTGAGTTTTATACTGGTTCATATTATTATTATTATTATTATTATTATCAGCATTATTTTCATTAATGTTCAGGAGATATGATGCGGGTCTTGTTTGAACTGAGGTACATACATTTAATCACCTCATATTCAATTACTTCATGTCAGTCATGTAAAGCTGATTAGGAGCTGGTAGGAGTTACGGCCTAACATGAGACGTGGCTCTTATTCAGCTCTTTTCAAGGTGTTTACTCTAAAAACAAGAGCTCATATCGAGGCACTGGATATCATCAGATGGGTTTGTTTTTACTTTATCGCTTCCTTGGCATTATGACAAATCTGCAAGAGGACAGAAAATGTGCAAAGTCATGCTAGGCTAGGCAGAACAGAGTCCTTCATTCGGTCTTCCACCACTGTGTACTGGATCTTGAAGTGGATCACGGAGGAGGAAGTCTCGCGAGATTTCAGCGTGGCTATATAAACGCGCGCGACCGCGGATTTGTGGGTTTTTCCTGACTTCACGAAAGAGAACGCAGAGCACCGAAGGTAGGATCCAAGTAAAAGATTAATAACCATCATATAAAAAAATATTTTTTAGATACTTGATTTTGGGGGTTAAAATGTTGCTTGTACATGTACTTTGCAATTTAGCAAAGTTTTCGCTTCTAATTGAAGTCATGCATTAACAGTATATATTTTTAAATAAAAAAATATCCTAGCACATTTAATATTGAATATTTATCTGCATTTTTTTTTAAATTTATGGCGGTTTAGTTTTTTGTAGCATAACTTGTTGAATAGATGCCGGATCCTAAACAGCTCTATTATTGACTCCGTAGTGCACTAATCACAGCGTGGAACGTGTTCGGTGGAGTGCGCACAGGTAGCGATTAGAGACCTATTTGGAACGCAGCCATAAAAGGAAACTATTCGGAATAAAGGGGTTACTGTTGGCTAATTCATAAAGTCGGCGTCTAATATTCTCCCCTGCATATAAGACATGATAACGTTATGTTTTAATAAAATATTAGAATGAATGAGTGACTGTAGTAAGGAGCATTCGTGCTGTTACCTGGACTTTGCCTCGAGCGAAATGTTGTGAAATTGAGGAAGTGATAAACCCGGATTTGAGCTTCGAACGTTTATTGTATGATAACTGATCTACACTTTAATGTGTTTAATAATGCAGTTTATTGTGGTGTTGCTATCTCGTCTTTAACACACACTCCTGATTACCATTTATCTCTTAATCACTTCACTTTATTTTTTTTTGTTCCCCTTTGCAGTTCAATCCAAGATGTCAGCTGGTAAAGCACAGATCGGCAAACCTGCCCCTGACTTCACTGCCAAGGCTGTGATGCCTGATGGCCAGTTTAAGGATCTGAAGCTGTCGGACTATCGAGGTACGGTGATCGGTGACTTGGTGTATTATCAACTCCAGGGTCCGGGTTCGATTCCTGCCTCGGAGTCTGTGTGCATGGAGATTGCATGTTCTCCCCATGTTTGGTGGTTTTCCTCGAGGTACTCTGGTTTCCTCCAAAGACCAGCAGATTAGGCTAATTGTGTTCCCAAATCGCTCGTAGTGTGTGAATGCGCATGTGAATGTTGACCGGAGGTCCAACCACAGGTGTCAAAATTTGAATAAGTATAAATGGTCATCACTGGCCTCCAACTGTTGAACTGCAAATTTTCCTAAATGAATGGATGGATATCGAAGCACTATAATTTGTAAGACCGTCGATGTTGAGAGCAACCTCTTCTTTCTTTTCATTCCCTTCTTTTTTTTTTTTCCTTCTTCTTCAGGAAAGTACGTCGTTTTCTTCTTCTACCCTTTGGACTTCACCTTCGTCTGTCCCACCGAGATCATCGCCTTCAGTGACGCAGCAGAAGAATTCAAAAAGATCAACTGCGAGGTCATCGGTGCGTCTGTAGACTCGCACTTCTGCCATCTGGCCTGGTGAGCGAACCCGCAACGATCCGGAATTGCTAAGAAGATAAGTGATTTTGGTATATATTATACCTTCCCTTCCATATGCGTTTTAGGATAAACACCCCCAGGAAGCAAGGTGGCCTGGGACACATGAAGGTCCCCCTGGTGGCCGACACCAAAAGGACCATCTCTCAAGATTACGGTGTACTGAAGGAGGATGAAGGCATCGCTTACAGGTGTGTTTGAAGTTCCTGATGAGACATGGGACAAATCTGAAATAAAAGTAACTAAGCTCTGTTAATAGTTCATGTAAGTTTGTGAAACATCACTGTAATAAGGTGGAAGTGGGAGGGTGTAGCGTAGCGAGTCACAAGGCACAGAATGATTGGGATCAAGGTGGGCAGTAGGTCTACGGTACGTTCAGTAAAGATGCATTCTGATAATTTCTTCTCAGAGGTCTCTTCATCATCGACGATAAAGGCATCCTGAGGCAGATCACCATTAACGACCTGCCGGTCGGTCGCTCGATCGACGAGACGCTGCGTCTGGTGCAGGCCTTTCAGTTTACAGATAAACACGGAGAAGGTGAGTGATTGGGAGGTGCAGTTAATGGCTTTTAAACATTAATCTTATTGGAAGGATCTAGTACGGAGTTATAAAGCTTTCTATTAGAAACGGTCCTTCTCTTAAACACTGAAACATGATAATGGCTGTAATATTTGAAAAAGCATAACATATAAGGTAACTTTTTTTAATGGTAATTTTTTTTCTTCAACTTTTTCATATTACAGCCATTGCTTATTTTAATATTAAAGCCATACGCTTCTCACATGAAAACATAGAATATACTGGATATTGCAGTGAAGACAAAGCATTTTCTTGAGTTTCATTTAAAATCTAGTTTAGACCAGTTTAAGAGTTTACCTAGAGTTTTTTATTTTTTATTTATTTTTTTTTTAATACTGGCCTAAAGTTATATATTTTGTGCATTTACATATTCACTTTGTGATCTGTCATTGTATCCTAATTATTAATCATTTAATCCTTAATAAAGTATTTGACCTTTTACTCTTGTATTGTTTTTTTAGTTTGCCCAGCCGGCTGGAAGCCCGGAAAGGACACGATCAAGCCCGATGTCCAAAAGAGCAAAGATTTCTTCTCCAAACAAAACTAAGCGGACGAGACTCTGCAGTGTAGTCTAACCTGCCCCACACTGGCACTTGTACCGAACCTCAGTAACAATTACGACTCTGTTAAGCTAAAAATAAGTGTGTAGGATTGTAATTGTTTGTGTGACGTCGTGAGAAATATGATGCCTATGTAGAAGACCACTATTTTGTATGTTTATAACTTCTCATGTTTCCTTTGTGAAATAAAAAAGGAAAATGACAGAGCGGCTTTGAGAGCCTTGTCTTTTATTCTGCTTTCTGGTTTTAGTAAGAAGAGATTTTGTAACGGGGAAAGAGAGGAACTTGGAGAAACCATTGCAAGCAAAAGATTTTGTAACAGAATTCAACTTTAAAAAGCTTGATGATAAAGCATAACATTTAGGATAAAATCATGATTTGTGAAATGTCTAGTTTTCCAAAAAAAAAAAACTAAACATACAAAATACACAAATTTTCAGTTATAGAATAAGAATAACCTGTGTACTATGATTTGGATAACTTTATTACAACTGAAGCAGACTTCAGACAGCAGCCAGGTTGGTTTTTGAATAAGTATGAAGTTTTAAACAAGTTTGAAGTAAACTAATATAAAAAAAACTAATAATGTTTGATTATCCCTTGGAAGTGCATTTATTGCTGGGTACTAGGAAACCTCTCATATTGATGCTAATGTACTCCATTGTAAACTATCCCTATCACCTATTTAGGTACTCTGGTATTCTAGTGGAACAAAAAAGAAATAACATTTTCTGTGTATTGATATTCAACTCCTCAAATATCAAATCATCACATTCCAATATGATGTACAATACAATATATTTTACAATTGCAACATTAAAAATACAGCAGGTATCATTCTCACCTCACAACCCCAGGGTTACTGTCTGTGTGGGGTTTTACATGTTCTACCATGTTTGGATACGTTTACTCTGGGTTTGCTGGTTTCCTTCCTCATAGAAGATTTTATTTATTAATGGAAAAAAGCTGTCCAAACCTACACTGGCACTATGTGAAAAAGTTATTGCCCTGGGCAAAAATGAAGGGGTGAAATGTAATCCATGGCAGAATTCACAAAGAACACCGTCTCCAATTACATTTGCCAAAAAAACATTTTGATTATCCCCAAGATAAACAAAAAACTAGGTTCTGATTTTGGAGTGGCCTAGTCAAAGTCTGGGCTTAGGGTGCTTTCACACCTATAGTTCGATTGCTTTAGTCCGCACCAGTCAGAAAAATGCTACAATGTAGTAAACAGACGTTGGTACGGTTTGCTTTCACATATGCAGAGTTCTAAACGAACCAAAATATACCGCGAAGCCCATCGGCACCGGAAACTATTTTCAGAAAATCGCGACACTTTCAATAATCATGGCGCTGATCCTCGCGCACTACATTTTACGTGCAAAATCATTATTTTCAGATAATTAATTTCGAACACGATTCGCGGCTGCGACTCCAAAGCAGCTTTCTGGTTTATTCATCTTGCCAACGGCGCATTACGGGCCACTTCAGGGAGAAGAGACGTGCCCTCATCCTGAATGATCATTTTGTTATTAGCCAGCGATATTCCTGCAGATCCATCAGGTAATCTGTTGGCCAATCAAAACAGCCCAGCCACACATTTTTCATCTTTAATGTGAATACAGAGAGGCATAGGCTTGTTATGAAATTGTCATACAAAATGGCAAGTCTTGTCATGATACACATTCAAACGTGAATTTCTTCAGCACTCCACGTTTCTCCGCGGTTTGATTTCATCGCGAGTCGATAGCTTGAAAAATTTAATGGAGTCAACAGGAAGTGAAAGGAATTTTACCCACAACCGCGTATCTCTTATACCAAAAGTGCATTAAACTATACCATTTCATCAGATTTGGTTTGGTTGCTTTCACACCAGACTAACTGTCCCAAAGTAGAGCGGATAAAGCGGTCCGAGACCACCCCTTTAGGCAGGTCTCGGATCAATTGATTTGGTGCGCACCAAAGTACCGAGATTGCATTCACATCAACACAAACGAACCGAACCAAGGGACCCAACACGTTTGGTGCGCACCAAATGCTGTAGGTGTGAAAGCACCCTTAAATCCTATTGAGATGATCATAAACAGGCCAATCGTGCTTGAAAACCCTCCAGTGTGCCTGAATTAAAACAATTCTGCAGAGAAGAGTGGGCCAAAATTCCTCCACAGTGATTTAAAAGACTCATGGCCAGTTATTGCAAACTCTTGATTGCAGTTGTTGCAACTGTAATAACTATTATTAGGTTTAGGGAGTGATTACTTTTTCACATAGGGCCATGCAGTTTTGGACAGTTTTTTTTTTCTCCTCTTAATTAAATCATAATTTAAAAATTGCATTTTGTATTTATTTGGGTTACCTGTGTGGAATAGACACATTAGTTTGATGATGTCGATCGTTTAATTGTGAGAAATATGGAAAAGAAAAATCAGGAAGGGACTAATACTTTTCCACACCACTGGACGTGTTCTTGTGGTAAAATCCAGATCCTAAACCAGGATAAAGCTCTTTTACTAAAGATAAGTTTTGCAGTTTTGCTGGTATAGTTCATTTACTGTGAGAAAGAGAGATGTCATTTGCTCTATAATTGCATTTATGTACTTAGAATATGTTCATTGTCTGTCTACTTTATTATTTTCTAATGTCAGTAGATTCCTGTGTTATTGTATATGCATCTGCTATTTGCTCTAAAGTATTTATTCAAATGTATGCAAAATACCTGCAAGATTCAATCGGGGTAAAAGCGCGTACTTGGCAACCGCATGATCTCCGAATCGATTCCTTCCTAAGGCGAATGATTCAGTTGAATGATTCGCGCGCGACCGTTCACGAGCCGCTTCACCGAACAACAGTGTTAGCATATCAGCTAACAGTCTTCACCACAGCAGAGTGCGATGTCGTTTTTACAAATTAAGCACCCTAAAAGTGATATTTAATATTTTTTTACTCAAGCAAAGTAAGCTATTTGTTTAGGAGAAAAAAAATAGTTAACTGTAAGGACATGGCAACCGGGATGAAAAAGCGAGGGAAAGCAAAACAGGAGGTTGCTGAGGTAAAAAATAAAATAAAATAAAAAATATATATTACAACTGACTACTTAGCATAATTTCTCTAAACAAACATTTAACAAGTTGCTTAGCTTAGCTCTTAGTACACCTGAATGAGGAGTGGACAAATGGAAGAAAACAAACAAACATTTAACATAAATAAACTTAATTACTTAATTATAATTATTGTTACACGTTCAGAATTATTACAAATATAAATGAATGAATAACTCTAGGTACCTAATAAGTAATGTAGTGAGGTAAAAAAAACAAAACAAGATAAAACATTAAAATCAAATAATATTTTCTTTTTTATATTTAAAATATATATCATCAATTCCAAGAGGCGTTCAAGTCAAACCGGGACTTGAGAGTATAAACTTTCTTTATTTCTCTGTTTAAATTTTTTTTTTTCCATGTCTGAAACGCCGGCCTCCCAGGAACTCCTTTCACAGCCCAAATGTGGAAATGGTTTGGGGCGAGATCAGAACTGTATGGAGAATGTGGCGATAACTCCCAGTTGAGTTTCTGTAACATAACATGCAGGTAGTGCTGGTGAATGATTGTGTGTACACTTCCCATACAGACAGATTCCGGTAGTTGTTGTCAATTTTCAAAGATCAGACGCTGAATGTTCACGGAACGACTGAGTCTCATCACTATACGATGCTTGTAGACTTCTGTAAATGTCAACCGCTTTTATTCCTTCTTTCACCAGAAATTTCATTAGCAAGTCCCGGTTTGACTTGAACACCCATCGTACTGTATGTTCCGTACTTAGCAGATGTTTCACAGAAAATAAATGGTGTGTAAATGTAAACGTTGAAATGCTTAAATGCTGATCTGGCTGTGAATTATAGCTAGTGTAGGTCATGTTATATTATATATGTTTTTCTTTTAAAACACTTTCAGTGGGACAGCTTATTCAACCAGGAGCTCAGAACTCAGGAGCAGTCTCTGGTGTTTGTTAAGCGAATGCTGGTCCTGGCCGTGTCCTCTATAACGTACCTGCGTGGCATCTTTCCAGAAGATGCGTATCGATCCCGCTACTTAGAAGGTCTTTTTATTTTTCACTAAAACAAACAAACTAATGACGCACCATAGCTGCTTAACTTTTATTGTAATGTAAAACTGTGAGGTAAAACCATTCAAATACATGATTAACAATCCAGCATGGAAGCTTTATTTTAAATCTCTTGTAGTCTGTCAGCTGTTGTCATAAAAAAAACAAATAAAAAAAAAACAGGTTGAGTTCAAAGAATTAATATTGTCTTTTATTTTATGGTCAAATCGTCCATGTGACATTTTACGATCTTAGCTCAAAGTATCTCACAAGGTTAATTGTTTAAAATTTTTTTTTAGATTTATGCCTCAAAGTTCTTAAAGAGGACTGCACCTCTCCAGGAGCCAACAAAATAGTCAAGTGGTAAGTGTTTAAATATTTCCATAACTGATAATCATGACTGAAACAATCTTGGTGTACACACACACACACACACTTATATTACTCATGTCTCTAGTGGATTTGTAGCAATAGCTACTGTTATTGCTTGTGTATGACTGCTCAGCATTTTTTTTGTTTTATTTTAATGAGTCCAATTAGTAGCAGCCACAACATCCTAAGTCCGCCGTCCACTATAAATGTATTTAAAGTTGGGTTCCGTATCAGATTTCAGGGAAGACTTATTTCTATTTTTTTATTTTTCTTCAGAATACCTCTATACAGATTTACATATACATACATACATTTTATATATATATATATATATATATATATATATATATATATATATATATTTTATATTAGGTGGTGATGCATTAATATATATTATTCAGTCAGGCTCTACTTACTGTAAAATAATACCGTTACTGAATCTTAAACGAGCATGCAGCATCTAAAGTAATACCACTGTATATTCTTTCTTCCAGGTTAATTGGATGTTTTGATGCCTTGGAGAAGAGATACGTAAGTTCCAGTCATTGTGAAGTTTTACATGATAATGATTGTGCAGAGTGAAAATTAAATTTTGCACTTTTGTTTTTTTTTCAGCTGCAAATTGTGCTTATCGGGGTAAGTGTACACGTGTTTACTATACACAGGGAGTACCATGACAATGTATTGTGTGTCTCATATATAATGTATTTTAAACAGGTGCACAGAGACCCAGATGACACTAATGTAAGTAATTGTACAGTACATACTGTTTTACCTTATAGATCTTCTAGGAATTGAAAATGATCCACACAACAGATATATGAAAAACAACTTCTGTTGTCTCGTCAGTGATTTTCGTTCTACTGTCTTATGTGAACATGTTACTTTAAATAATTTGTAACTGCGGTGCGAGCAAAAACCGACTCCCCTACTTATGATTTGCAAGATAGGAGAACAATGTCCAGTGATTTGTGTGTGATTTTTTTGTTAATGGTTTGAGGGCGTACCCGGTGCTGAAACAAATCACAGAAGAGAATAAACAGGATATCTGCAAACAAAATTTTAATCGATACTCTAAGGAAGGTGAAAGTTTCTTAAAGAGAATAATTACCGGGAAACATCCTCAATCACAGACCGAGAAAAAGGACAAAAGTTCAAAACCATCAGCTGGAAGATTCTGTGATTCTCAAGGGGCAGTACTGGAACATGATCAGGAAAAAGGTTTAACAATCAACAGTGCTTGTTACAGTGAGACGCTTATTGAAGAGCTGAACTTTGGATTAAACCGATACACTGCAAAAATAAATACTTTGAGTATCCTAACTATAGTGCTGATGTCACTCCATCATTTCTTTACAGCATGTCATTGAATCTTACCAGTTCAAGTTCAAGTACACAGACAACGGGCCTCAGATGGACATCCTCAGGTAATGAAATCTGCCTCAATGAAAACCTCAAGGTAATTTATGAACATCATCAAAGACTTCCTGAGCACCTCTTCACTGTATGTTGTCTGCTTCAACATTATCAGCTAATTACCAGATCTCTCATTATGTGTAGTGCTGATGCGTTCAGCTCTGTACACAATAATTCAGCAAGTAAAATTTAATACAGTGATGAAAGCTTTCTTTAACCCTGTAGCTTCAGCGCAGCACTTAACTCAAGAATGTCACACAGCATGGATCACTGCTATTGTTAGCTATTTTTTTTTCCTTTCCTGTTTAACCCTCGTGTGTCCTTTGGGACACTGTCCAGGAACGGAGTGGGAAATAAACAGTATTTCCTCTCTAGTAGAAGTTAAAGTGGCAGACGACCGGATACGATTAGTAGAGCTAACACGAATGCTTGCAGTAGACTGTGCTGAGGTCATTATAAGCTGCACATTATAGATACAGTATTAGAGCATCATTTGTAGACCTTTATAATAAAACCCAGTGTCAGGACTCATACTAACACACTTTGTTGAAGAAACGAGAACATCGAGATGAGGGTGACCATGGAGGACACGAAGAAGGCCTCGGTTTTGCTGATCCGAAAGCTTTTTCTGCTCATGCAGAATCTGGACTCTCTGCCTGACGATGTCTACATCACCATGAAGCTCTACTATTACGATGATGGTAAAACAAACATCCGTAGCACAGAGTAAACACAGCTGTGGGAAGTGTTGTGTGTTAGAGTTAAACAGTAAGCGCCTACTGTATAACCAAAATACTGTACAGTATTTTAATAGTTGCCTGTTTGAAATGCGACAGTGACCCCATCAGACTACGAGCCGCCGGGGTTTAAGGAGGGCGTGTGCGACAGCCTGTGGTTCGAGGGCACGGCGGTGCACTTCAGAGTGGGAGACCTGCAGACTCCTTTCCACGTCCTGAAGGTCGGAGTGGCAGCCGAGCAGGGCCGCTTGAGCAAACTGCAGGAGGGCGAGCACCTGAGAGACAGCGTCCAGGACCCTGTGCAGGAGGAGGTGAGACCTGAAAAGGGGCATGTTTAACTTCAGTGCTGTAGAATTTACTAAATCGCCTCGGAGAAAATCCTCCTTCTGACTGCTGAGCTTTCACAGCGCGTTTCTGAAATCCGTAGGTGCCTGGACCGTGCAGGGAGGACGATCTGCCGTCTGAAGACGGTGAGTTTATTTGTCTGATGTCTCTGGAAGTTCTCTCAGAGTCTTATTGCACGTCACGAGTTTCTATAAACGTTTATCTCTAGAATCGGCCGCGCAGTTCAAGCAACCCGCCAAAACCCTGGTGAAGGTAGACTTTATTATTAAAAGATAGATTTTAATCAAAGATGGATTTACAAAAAGATTACCGGTTGGTTCCTCTCTCTTTTTTTCCCTTTTCAGAGAGGAGAAAACAAACTGACAAAGAGAAGGAGAAAAGAAATCTAAAAGATGTACTACAGCAGTTTCGTAGTATCGATACTCGTGAGGTCATTTTCATGGAAACTTCTAAATTATTTAAATGTAGTAGTAACTAGTTCAGTTTCGGCGTTCATATATTATTGAGCTTCTTTCTTTCAAAAGACTGTAATTCAGTACAAGTGCAAAATAAGAAAAATACAGTGTACACCGACAGCAACTAATGAAATATTTCTGTTAATTTCCTGCATTTTATTTCCCCTCATGAAATTTTTTTATTTGAATACAAAAATCCTCTGTAGTTATTACAGTCTGACTTGGAGCATTAATTACTGCATAAGCAATAAAACATTTAGACAATACACACCTTAGAGTTGTAATGAATCATCAGTTTGCATGTGAGCAGGTTTAAGGAAATGCTGCTGCGGCTAAACAAACCGCTTTCCAGTATTTATAGCAGTTTTGTCAAAACCTACAGTAGCTTGTTTTAAGGTCATGATGAGAACGGCTGAATCTTGTGAAATCAAGTAGAAGGAAAAGGTGTAATGGTTATTCATTAATGTTAATAAACATGTGTGTTGTGTAGAATAACATCAGACATCATAAAAATATGTCTGATGATACACTGATAAATCAGTGTGAAAAAGGAAAAAAAATATATATATATACTGTTGAAACCTCTGCATACAAATTTAATTCGTATGATTTCAAGTTTTTAAGGAGAAAATTCTAGATTATATATTATTCTATTCTATATATTCTAAATTTTATATACGGCTCCCGGACATACTCGCGACTTAGCCGGGGTTCGGTCCTTTCCTCCGAAAATGCTTTGTATGTCGATGCAAATTTCCTCTAACATTTACATTCTTAAGGCGAAAACTCCGCCTATGCAGAGGTTCAGTTGTAATACTTTGTGAAATTATTTGTAAAACATGGCTTGCCAAAGTATTGGCTGTATTCCTTCGAGAAGATCTTACAAATAGATCAGTATAATCATTTCTGTAACCAAATAATTTAAAACTTGTGCGCTTGCTACAACTACTATTTGTAACTTTCTCTCTGCTGCCCATCCCCCCCCCTCGTATTGTCCCACCCAATCACATGATAAGGCACTTATTATGTGCTGTACAATCAACATCAGTACATTTCAAGAATAACTGTTAAACCCTATTTAAAGATATATTCTCTGTCCCATCCTGTGTTTAAAAGAGACTGTCCACGTCTCCCATCTCGACCACCACGGTCTTGAGCTGAGAGTAGTACTCGATGGTCACCTGGCCGTTTTCTCTTCCTATACCTGTAAAGACACCAGAGAGAAAAAAAAAAAAAAAGAGACAAGTGTGAACAATTTTTCTGGATAACGTCTATCCACAACCAATAGTTTGTGCACATAAGATTTGTACTAGGAGAATGCCTTTGCATGCAATAGGGATGTAACTCATAGGACTGACTGGACTGAACTGGAGACTCACTAATGACATTGAAGCTGAATAAAACACACAAATCCCCATATAGTGCATGTGCAGTAAGAAAAAACTAAATAGTGTTGCCAGGAATGAGTATTGCTGGGATTTGGACCGACAGTCTGATTTAAAATT